>OY728135.1:277010595-278222024 GCA_963277665.1 Viscum album
TATGAGTTTACAGTAATTCCATTTGGACCGACTAATGCACCCTCTTTTGTCAAGGATCTAATGAATAGAGTTTTCAAGGAATATCATGATTATTTTTTAGTGTTATTTATTGATGATATATTGGTATACTAAAAAATCTATGAAGATCATGAAAATCACTTGTGTAGTATTTTTAATACTTTTAGAAGAAATGAATTACATGGGAAGATTGGCAAGTGTGAATTCTGGCATCAAGAAATTTTTTCTTGCTCATATTATCTCTAAGGATGGAATATATATTGATCCTTTAAATACAAGGGAAATATAAGAATTCCCAGCATCGATGAGTATAACTAAGGTATGTAGTTTTATTGGTTTAGCAGGTGACTATCGGTATCTCTTTTAGAATTTTTCCTGATTAGCTAATCCATTAACCAACTGTACCAATAAAGGGGTTAAATTTTTTTTGGAAAAAAGATTGTGAAGAATGTTTTGAAGAATTGAAGATAATATTAGTCAATGCTTCTATCTTGAGTCTACCATTGAGGAATGATGGGTTTGTTATTTGTAGTGATTCTTTAAAGAAAGGACTTGGTTATGTCCTTATACAAAATGATAGAGTTATTTCCTATGCATCATGACAACAAAAAATTCATGAAAAAAACTATCCCACTCATGATCTTGAGTTTGTAGTGACAATCATTGCTATGAAGATATGGAGACAATATATCTATGGTAAAAAATGTGATATATATACTGATGAAAAGCGTTTGAAGTATATTTTCTCATAGAAAGAACTCAACATGAGGCAAAGGAGATGGCTTTAGCTACTCAAGGATTATGATTTCACAATACACTTCCACCTGGGGAAGGAAAATAAGGTGGCAGATGCTTTGAGCAGAAAAGATCATGGTGTTCTGAAGAATATGAGAGTTTAAAGGGATCCTATGTTCAGGGATCTAGTAAAGATAGATATGGGAATAGTCATGGAAGGTGAAACATAAATACTTTTTAAAATGGATTCCATGCCATCTTTATTGGAAAGAAATAAAATTTCTCAAACTACTGATGAGGATTTTCAAATGAAAATTAAAGCTATAAATGATGGGTGATTGATTGAATTTGTATATGAAGGTGAAATTTTAAAACATGGGAAGAGGCTTTGAGTGCCCGATATAGCTGATCTAAAAATGGAATTGTTGGATGATTCTTATAGCTCCAATTTCTCAATACACCCTAGTAGAACTAAGATTTATAGATATTTGAAGGATGATTTTTGGTGGGACAACATGAAGAGGGATATTGGTGATTATGTGTCATGATGTATGGTTTTTTAATAAGTGAAGGCTGGAAGACAACATCCAAGAGGATTTATACAACCTCTTCCCATACCTAAGTGGAAATAGGATGATATTACGATGGACATTATCATGGGGATACAAAAGGCTCTTAGAAGGAATGATTCAATATGGGTCATTGTCGACCATCTTACTAAGTTAGCACATTTTATTGCTATAAGAGAAGATTTACCACTTGAACATTTAACAAGAGTATATATTAATGAAGTTATAATACTTCATGGTGTACCCCTATCAATTTTTATGATCGTGATCCCCGTTTTACATCTAGATTATAGAAAAGTCTTCAGAAAACCCTGGACACTGAACTTTGTTTAAGAACTATGTACCACCCTAAAATTGATGGGAAATCAGAACAGACAATTCAAACCTTAGAAGACATGTTGAGATCTTTCCCACTTGACTTTCACAGTATGTGGGATCATTATTTACCTTTGGTAGAATTTTCCTGTAGCAATACCTTCCATTCAAGTATTCATATGGCACCATATGAAGTATTACATTGTAATAGATTTCTCACACCAACTTTTTATGATGATGTTGGTGGAAGAAAACTCGTAGGCCCATAACATGTCGAGGAAACAATGAAAAAGGTGAAGATTATCCAAACCCACATCAAAGCATCTCAATGTAGGAAAAATACTTATGTTGATAACCGAAGGACGGATTTGGAATTTCATGTAAGATATCATGTTTTCTGGAAGCTATCTCCATAGAAGAGTGTTATACAATTCGGTAAGAAGTATAAATTAAGACCTGGGTACATCGTACCTTTCAAAAATTTAGAACGAATTGTAGTTGTAGCTTACTATATGGAAATTCTGCAAAATAAATATAAAGTACATAACACACTAAGAAAAATATAAATACCCTACATTCCCCACTAAGGTACGCAAAGAGTAGCTAAAATCTGTATTAGACTATCCTAAAAATCCATATAAATGTTTTTGGGGTCATCACCTGGGAGTAGTCAGTAGGATCATCCCACAAAATAGGTTAACATCCATATGTATTAATATGTAAAAATATACTTGTGCAATAATCAAACACATAAAAAAAGCATAAAAAAGAAGCAAGGTGGAAAAAGTGATTATATATCAAACATGGTGATATAATCAAGGGACACTGATACCAATTATTTTTATTGACATCCTCAATAAGATACACCCCCCACATAAGGGGAATCACATATGAATATAAAATAAGAACAACAGTAAAAATAAGGGATACCAAAACCTTTTATTCATATATCATCCTCTTATCATGGGCCCAGATATTTCTATCACTCCTCAAACATGGTAACAGATCTATTAATCATCATAGTGGTAGCTAATTTGTATGAATAATTCTATCCAAAATTGATCTAGAAAATAGAATATAACCAAAACACTTAATAACCACAAACCACCAATTATATAGACAACCACATATGTAGTCAAACATGATTTTGAATGATGACATCAACCATATATCATGTCTCATGGAACCAACCACCCATAACATTTCATGACACCACCTCATATAAAAATTCCACAACCAAATCCATATTACCATAGGTAAATTTAAACCAAAATTAAATCAACCTCATTCCCTCCTCTTTTTTTTGTACATTCCCCACCTGTAACCATAATAATCATGACATCCTAATCATCGTAGTGTACCGTGAACATGTAGAGAATAAACTACATTCCCTCCCCATACCATGAACAACCCCCACCATGAAACTCCATCATCATCATCAACATGAATATATGAGCATCCTAACTATACTTACATAATATAATCACCTTGTACTACATATCCTCTCCTTCACAAGTTGTATGATTATTTTTATAATCATTTAATAATCTAGATGCAATTCAATTAATATATTTAATAAATCCACAATAAATTATTACAATATTTCCAAAGGTTAATACCACATAAATATGGTTTTTACAAATAATATCAAATCATAAATATGTAATATTAATCTACCATCCATTTTATAATTAGTATAAAATTTTAGTTCCCATTTTAATTTTAACAATCTATCCATTTCATTATTTCCATTTAGGAACACAATTATAGTGTACTTTCTTTTATTTTTCCAACAATAAGTTCTTAGCTAGATCTATTTTATTCTTACACTGACTAAATTTATGTAACACCCCATGTGTCCATGGTACACCTGTCTTTGAATAATAAAATAGCTTGTGTTGTACGCATCTCCGAGTTTTTGCACACCACGACCAGTCAAACTAGCCATTTAAAAAGTAGTTCTGAATAGTAATACCCAATTTTTTAAATTTTTTAAATTTTATTTTTTCAAATGGGCTTCATTTTTGGATTCGGAATATCAAAATTATCTTTGGTTGAAGTTTTTTTATTTTTATGAAAACATTCAATTTTTGATGAATAGTGAAAAGCACTACATTATTGATTGAAACCGACTTTTTTTTCAAATATATTTTTAAAATTTTATTTTAAAGTCCAAATAGATACATAATACATATATTAGTCCAATTTAATTCATTGGAGTTAGTTTATAATAAGATTATATATATAAAATTTTATTGAACTTTTTAAGGTCTTTTACCCACCTCTTAGGCACATTTGCAAATTTGCATAAAACACAATTTTACTGCTTTTTTGAATTGAATTTTAAAAATTAGACAGACATGGTTTTCATCATTCTTTAAAATTTGCTCCAATCGGATGAAAATAATTTCTGGTGAATAGTAACTTTTGAATTTTATTTACCACAGTTAAAAGTAATTATGGCACTTAAAGGTGTTATAATTACCACAACACATGTTCTAATTCTATTGGATAAGTATTTTTATTCCAAAATCAATATTAGGAAAAAACTAAGATCCTTTTTCATCCATTTGGGTAAGATTAGGATATTTATAATATTTTTTTAAAGAAGAGTTAAAGGTGTTAAATTCAAATTTGAATAACTAAACCATTTTTAATATAGGGTTATACATAAGATAAATTCTACTATAAATATTCATTAGAAAGATAAAAATATTTTCTACATAATAGTATTTTATTTATAATTTTTAGAAATTGAATAATATACTTATTTATGACACAATGATGATGAAATAATTACCTTATTAATGAAAGATTAGAATAATTGATATTATAAATATTCGAATAAATGTAAATTGAAACTTTTTATTCCATACACAAATTTTATAAGAGAATATGACATGTTGGCATTGATTAAATGTATATATTTCAAAGTAATCAAGTTGTGATGACATTAACAAAAACAAGATACTAAATAGTGTCAAAATTGACATAAATGAGTTTAAAAAAAATACTATTTTACTAATTGATATAATAGTCCTAAAAACTATGATTCTTCCAAATGACTTAGATAATGTTATATATTTCATTAATGAACCACTTGAGGTTTTGTTTGAATTTTATAGTAACTATATTAAACATGTATTGTAAAAATACAAGAAGACATGGTAAAAGTTAAACTATTTGACTAAGAGTTAAATATAAAAGATAAGGTTAATATGATGACCTAAACTTGTCTGAAACCTATTGGTTGAATGTATTTCGACCCGTCCCCACCTAATTCTAGAAATAAATCTATTTTTATCTATTAGAAACCGAAATAATTTTATAATAAATTAATATTTCATGCTTTTCCTAAAGTTTTCCACACCTATCTTATAAAAGGGTACTTCCCCTTCTCTTAAATTCAAACCATCAAAGCCATTTGACATGGTCAAAACCTACTCAAATATCCCCCGGAAAACCCTCACTTCAACATAGATCCCTTACATTGATCATAACTCCAACATATGGACCCATTTTGTTCAAATCAAAAGGAATCACCCAAAGAAGAGGTAATTATTTCATCACCTCTTTCAATGTTCGCTTCTTCTTCTACTTAAGCTTTCTTTGTAGTTTCCATACTAAAATAATAATTCAAGTAACTTATACATACTAAGATGTTATTGTAAATTTTTTACAACCATATTCATTATTCTATCAATCATATGAATGGAAATGTCACCATACGTTCCTGTGTACAACTTACTGTCTCCACGTTGTGGTGTAGTTTATTATTCAACAATTCATTATTTGGATGGGTATAATAATGAGTACAATTGATGTAAAAAATAAATATAAAAGTTGAATGATTATTTATATAAAATATACTATCCATTAATATATTATTTTACCATCAATATAATGATATTATCACTCGTTCATATGTAAGGATTACCATCTCCACAACACGATGAGATTTTGTTCCCCATCGTAATAATTCCAGAATAATTTTCATTTAATAATTAAAAAAATAATTTTTAAGAAGTTAATATAATTATTTATATGATTCAAATACATAATATCCATAACAAACATGACTTACTACCTAGGATAGTGGCAAGACAGGGTCGTACCACAGCGAGGCCTATTTTTGAGTTTGGTGTTCTAAAAAAATAAACTAAACATAAACACACATGAAAAAAAACAGGTAAAAACACTTGGTGATAGTGAAGTGAAGTGAATGAGACTTAGTGTGTCAAGAAGTGAGGGTAGGCTAGTGAGCGCTAGGAGAGTAGACAGACTAGCAAGAGAAAATTGTGGTGCAAACAACCAATAGATGAGTAGGGGGGAAGTCCACCGGACGATTCAATTTTGCTGAACCTCGTTCATGCACCAGAGTTTTAAAAATATGGATATGTCAAGAAGTGACTTGAAATATTTTTCATCTGGTTAGTTTGTGGTGAAATAGCAATTACAGTTCTTCGACTTTAAAAGTCATTCCATCCAATGGTGAAAATAATTCAGAAGTCACCGAGCTCAACTTGTTAGTTTAATTCGGTGTGTCTCTCTCATTTGAGAATAATTCACTTGTCGGTGAGTTAGTCAAATTGAAATAGTTTTTATTATGGTGCAAACAAGATCGGTTTTCACTCGATCCTGTTGTTTTGAAATTAGGCTCGTCTGTAAACAATAAGAGAGGCAATCTAATTAAGTGATCCGGTGCATGAATGAGACTAAACAAATCAAATCAACTAGCTTATTCTCCCCGAAAGAAATTATCCGGACATAGTGGTTGGTTTTAATGCAACAATAGAGTATGAAATAATGAAGTTCATATTTAATTGAGTTGCAGAAAAAAAGAGCACAAGGAAAATAAAAATTTTCATCTCCTTGCACAAGCTCCTAGAAGTTCTAACTCTTGCAACTTGATGGTGGATAATATGATGGAATCTGCTTGATGTCCTGCCCTGGGAATCAAGGTCTGAAATGCACTGGTCTACTACTCTCCGTATTCCAATATTCTCCCAGGAAGATGGTGTAAGTTGCTCCTGCTCTGCTCCCCCGGTCTAGATCAAAGTCTCGCTCCCTGTCTCTAGTTCCCTCTATCATGAATGATCTTCCCCTACTCCTTCTTAGATCAATTATCTAATGCCTCTTTCACCTCTCGTGCATTCATCACCCAACCGAAGTCTCTGGAATCTCCCCCGATGAGTTCCCTGGTCTCCACATGGAACTTTCACTATGTTGCTCCCTCCCGCGCTTGTAACTTGAGCAATTGATCCTAACTAATTGAATGGGTGAACGCACGGCAGGCCACTTTCTTCCCTTTAAAAAGTTGATCCACGTGGTGTGCTTCTATGTGCACGTCACCCTCTTTTTAGTGAACTCTAAGTGAGTGCATCCTACCCCTGCCACGAAACAACAAAATACACACATGAGTCAAGTAAAAAAAATAAAATGAAACTATTATATTTTATATATAAATATTAATATTATTACTTAAATTAGTTAATAAAAATACTTATTAATATATATATATATATAATACCTAATATTATTATTACTAATATATGTAAATATAATCATTATATTTTTTAATATATAACTTATTATAAAACAAAATTAATTGATATTATATGTATATATAAGTATTATATGTTATGTATATTATATAATGTATTATATATATAATGATTATTATATAAAATAAAATAAAAATGAAAAGAAAAATGAGAAAGGGGGAGTAGGGTTCGTGCGGAGTGAGAAGGGGAGAAGTGGGGCGACGGCGCTATGAGGCTCTGGTACGGCGGCTGTTCCAGCAGGGGGCGACGACGGTTCGAGTGGGTGGTGTGGTAGATTTGGGGAGGTCCAAACAACTCCACATGATAGGAAAAGGCGGTGTGAAGTGGGCGTAGCGGATTTGGTTTGGTTCGCTGCTACGGAAAGGTGAGGTGGACAGCGGTGCCTACTTGTGGTAGGAGTAGGGGATTGAAGTGACTCTACGGCAGGTGGCTTTGGCATTGAGGTAGGGTCGGCTCTCTGATGGAATGCGGGTGGTGCGATGGGTTCTGGTGGTTCACGGAGATTGGAAGCGGTGCCAGCGGGGCTTGGTTAAGTGGTACGGGTCTGATCCGGTAGCTAGGAGTGGTGTGGCAGTTCGAGGCCAAGAGTTCGCGGCGGCTTTGGATGTGATTCTTTGTTCAGATTTTGAGTTTGCTGATGATTTGTGGTGAAAATTTCTTATTGCTGCTTTAAATCTGCTGTCGTGGGTTTATTGGGATTATTTTTGTGAATTTGGCTGGTGGTTCGATCAGGGAAGGCCAGCTAAGGTAAAAGATAGGTATGGTTTAGGCGAGGTCTAAGCAGGGGTTCGTGTGGTAGGTTTTAGCTGGAAGGTGAGGTGAGAATTAGTGAGGAAGGAAAAGGGAAGAAGTCTAACATTGAGGATAAGCAGAGAATGGAACAGTGAGGTAAGAAAATAGTAGCTATGAGTATTTAGTAACGGTGAGGAAATGAGGGGGAAAATGTATTGGTGAGGAAATAAAAGGGAAACAACGAGGAAATAAAGGGGCGAGAATTGAAGTTAACGGTGAGGGATAGCAGAGATGGGCTAACAGTGAGGTATGGGAGAGGGAAATGTATCAGTGAGGAAGAATAATTGATTAACGGTGAGGTATGATAAAAATTCTACCGGTGTGAAAAAAAACAGGAATAGTGAGGTTGGATGGATAACGATGGACTTAGCCTGACAGTGAAAAAAAAGTGAAACGGTGAGGAAAATGTAATAGTGAGGTGGAGTGTATCGGTGAGGTATGAACCAGTAGCAAGGCTACAGATCGAAAGTGTGAACAGTGAGGAGGTCACCGGTACAGATGGCTGTAGCGGTGACACAGTCACTGTTATGGAATAGGACCATGTGACCGCATCACCTTCAAACAAACATAACAAATAAAATTAAATAAATAAAATAATTTAATGAAACTAAAAATAAATAAATCAATAAATAAATTAAATTAAATAGAATGGAATTAAAAACTAAAAACAACAAAGTTAAATAATAAAATTAATAGTACTTTATTTAAAAAAATGGATTAATTTTGGTTTAAAAAAATAAACAAACTTAATTAACGAACAAAATAATATATTTACAGTAACTTGCATAAATTATTTAACCAATTAATTAAATTGAAGAATAAAAATATTAATTGATTAAAACTAAATTGTTAAAACAAATTACATTATTAAAAGACTAAAAACCAAAAATTGTTATTTATTTACAATTTAAATAATAAAGCATTAATTAATTTAATAATTGAACTAATAAACTTACTAGAATGAAAAATTATAAAAATAAAAGAATAAATAAATAAAAGTATAATTCGCAAGAATAAGTTAATTTATGAATTATTTAAAATGACACTAATGCACATTAAAACACATGTTTTAAACTAAAAACTGATTATTCTACACAGCAAGTACAAAAACACAACACTTATCAATTATTTAATAAAAAACAACATTTTGATATAAAAAATTCCATAGAAAATACAAAAAGGATGTGGCAATGAGTGTGAAAACACTGCCACATCAAACTCCCCCACACTTAAAGCTTTGTTTGTCCTCAAACAAATACATGCCCTAAGACTTTAAAACAGAACTATGATTTGTGAATTTTAGCTCAAAAAATGCATGATTGAACTTTAATATCCAGATGGAAAAGACCAAACAATGAGTCGGGTTTTTCAAAGGTGTTCAAGAATATTGTCATGTCTATCTTCAAATACTCACTGGAAATCAAAAGCCTCACAAACTCATACACTGTCAAGTATGTCATGCCTCTTATGTGTGCTCATTAACTTTCCTACTTCACCTTCCAATTCAAGTATATATTCAAGGAGTGTTAACAGGTTAGATGAAGTGGAACTCAAAACTTAACCAAGTGCACCTTCCATTATCACCTTCCTCCAGGTTCCAAAAATTAAAGTCCATTAGTTTGATTACTTTATTGATTCAACCCAAATGAAAATTAACCATGTCAATTACGACCTTCTTCATCTGGGTTCAAAATTCCCCTCACAATAATGAGTTCATATTTGATAAGGGCACTTTATTTTACTTTTTCCCATCCATATTCCATGTGCAGGGCACTATGCATAGCACTTATTAAGATTTAAATTGGATTTATTTATTCACAGAAATGCACCCAATGCACCTTGTCTCAGATACTCACCGTGGGATCGCATTTTCCCATTTTACTCTAGTTACAAATGACTTAATTATTAATCAATCAAGTTGACTTCCTAAAGTGATTGAATATTATTTAATAAAAATGTGAGTCCCCTAGGTTTCAGTGAGAACTTCTAGTTACTCCAAGTCATGATCATCATCCCACAAAACCTATTCTGTCACACTTCCATCCTCAGTTCCTAAACCGACAGATTCATAGAGACAGTGAACAATTTCACTCAGCAATAATTCATGATTAACAGTTTCTGAATAAGTGCCACTCTCAGCATCTAGAAAACACTTATCCATTAAAAAAGACATGATTGAAATACCTATGAACCTCCAATGACCATAAAATGATTAAAGAATTTGAAAACATTTAAAGGAATGTTGAACCATTTTTTTGAAAAAATGTATTTTTTTGACCATTTTAAAACAAACTCAGGTTCCAGAAGGGGGAATTCAACATGACACTAGAATGACCCTTATCCCTCACACTTAAAATCAAACGTTGTCCCCAATGTTGAATCTCAAGGTGGGAGACAGTTTAAGTACAAAACAGATATAAATTTCAGCTTAAAAAGGATAATGAGGGGTATCAATGAAGTTTAAAAAATTACTTTGCCACACAAAAAGTGAAAAAAAAACACAACCCCACCAAACATCACCAGCAACCAAGTACATTTCTATACCTAAACTATTCATTCTTTGAATCATTGTGAGCAGACAAAAGGTTTTAACAATTTACTTCAAATAGTAGCATATTTAGCAATGATGTGCAATAGTAGCATAATGAAATTGAAAGCAGTGGGTGCAAGAATGTTTCAGAAAATCAACTTAAAATAAATTTTCAATTATATAGATACTAGCAGCTAAAACCCATGCAAGAAAACATAGTAATGTCTCAAAGATTAGGAGGAAGTCCCCCACACTTAAATAACAGTGAAGAGTAAGCAAGTAATTGAAAATAAAATGGTAGAACAACACTTCCCAGAATTATTAGACCTTAAGTAGTGGCTTTCATCAACAGATCCTCTTCAGCATCACTGGGTTGTTTCTCCTCTTCATTAACCTTGGGGTTTCTTGGCGAAGTTTTTGGCAGAAACAACTCTCTCTAAAACAATAACAGATCATGAAGCACCATCAAGATGTTAAGCAATTGAACCGGAGAATAAGCAGCATGGATTAATTTTATTAACGAAAAAATTGCAAGGAAAGCAACAAAGAAACCATGGGTTAGTTCCCCTGCAACACTGAGTTTATAGTCGTCATTTATACTTGAATCAGCTCATTCTTCCAACATAGATATGGCAGCCAAGCCCTTTGGCTGCCCTTCAAAGAAGTGCTTTATTCTTTAACCATTGACTAAGAAAGATCGATTATCTTCTCCAACCAACTCAACAGCTCCATTAACCAAGACTGTAACAATGTTAATGGGTCCTGACCACTTGGACTTCAACTTTCCTGGATACAACTTCAATCTAAAATTGAAAAGTAGGACCCTCTCGCCAACCTTGAAATTTCTATTTTGAATGATTGAGTCATGAAAAGCATGTGTTATTTCTTTGTAAATTTCAGCATTCTCATAGGACTCTCTTCGGATCTCATCCAGCTCACTCAGCTCTAGCATTCTTCTCTCTCCAGTTGATTTAAAATCAAATTTAAATACCTTCACTGCCCAATAAGATCTATGTTGTAACTCAATAGGTAGATGGCATGCTTTCCCAAAGAAGAGCCTATATGGTGACATCCCTATAGGATTTTTATAAGCAGTTATGTAGTCCCAAAGGACCTCATCCATCTTCCTTGACCTATCCTTCCAAGAGCTAGACATTGTTTTCTCAAAAATCTGTTTGAGCTCTCTGTTTGATACTTCTGCTACCCCAATGGACTGTGGGTGGTAAGTAGTGCCTATCCTATGTGAGCACCCATACTTCTCCATCAAACATTAGAACTTATAATTCTTTAAGTGAGTCCCATTATCTGTGATGAATGCCCGAAGCACACCAAATCTGGAAAAGATGTTTTTCTCAATGAATTTTACAACACTATCAACTGAATTACCAGGAAAAGCTACTAACTCAACCCACTTCGACACATAGTCTACAACAACTAAAATGTACTCATTCCCATAAGAGAATGGGAATGGTCCCATGAAGTCCAATCCCCACACATCAAATATTTCCACCTCTAGAATACCTTTTTGGGGTAGTTCATGTCTTCTTCCAACATGTCTCAACATTTGACATTTTTCATAGCCAATAACCAGACTCCTAGCATTATTAAACAATGTTGGCCAGTAAAAACCAGCCTGTATGACCTTATGAGCAGTACTTTCTCCTCCATGATGGCCACCCAAAGGTAATGAATATAAACTCTCAAGTATGGTTAAAATCTCATCCTCAACCACACATCTTCTTAGAATCCCATCAGCACACCTCCTTAAGAGAAGAGGGTCATCCCAAAAACAATATTTCAATTCAGATATAAACCTCTTCCTCTAGTTGTGTGAAAGATCCTTGGGCATGACTCTAGCTGCCAGAAAGTTGGCATAGTCTGTGAACCAAGCAGACTGTTGCACAGAAGCTGCAAACAATTGTTCATCCGGGAAAGAAGTGTTGATCTCTTTTGGTTCCTTGTTTGGGGAATTGGGCAATCGGGACAAGTGATCTGCAACTACATTCTCGGCCCCTTTCTTATCATTAATCACTAAATTAAACTCCTGTAACTGCAAGGTCCACCTCATGAGTCTAGGCTTTGAGTCCCTTTTATCCAGCAAATACTTAAGGGCTGAATGATTTGTGAAAATTATGATCCTTGATCCTATCAAGTACTGCCTAAACTTTTCCAATGCAAACATCACATCAGCCAACTCCTTTTTAGTGGTAGAATAATTCTTCTGGGAATCATATAACAAATTTACTACATAGTAAATAACATGTAATTTCCTATCATTCTTATTCCCAAACACAGATCATACCGCAAAGTCACTAGCATCACACATAACCTCGAAAGGAAGCTTCCAGTCAGGAGCAGTGATTACAGGTGAAGTATTAAACTTCTCCTTGAGCAGATTAAAGGCCTATAGACATGTCTCATCGAAGAAAAAGGGTGTATCCTTAACCAGCAGGGAGCATAGGGGTCTAGTAATCTTAGAAAAGTCCTTAATGAACCTCTTGTAGAACCCAGCATGACCCAAAAAATTCTAATTCTGTTGACATTTTCAGGTGGGGGAAACTTTTGTATGACCTCAATTTTAGCATTATCTACCTCCAGCACCTTCTTCGAAACTTTTTGTCCCAAAACTATGCCTTCAGTGGCCACGAATTGGCACTTTTACCATTTTATGACTAAGTTGGTCTCTTGGCATCTTTCTAACACTAGTTAAAGGTTTTTCAGACAATTATCAAAGTTATCTCCCACATCATAAAAATCATCCATGAAAACTTCAATAATCCTCTCTATCATGTCTGAAAAAATTTCCATCATACACCTCTAAAAAGTGTCAGGAGCACCACACAATCCAAAGGGCATCCGCTGATAAGCAAATGTCTTAAATGGATAGGTGAAGGTGGTATTCTCTTGGTCCTCTAGTGCAATGGAAATCTGGTTGTAACCAGAATAACCATCGAGAAAGCAGAAGAATTCATTACCTTCCAATATCATTAACATTTGATCCAAAAATGGCATAGGAAAGTTATCCTTTCTTGTGGAAACATTCTACTGTCTGTAGTCTATACAGACACTCCATTTATTCACTGCTCTTGTCTGAATTTTCTCTTTCCTTTTATTAGTGACCACTGTCACTCCACTTTTTTTGGGTACCACCTGGACAGGACTGACCCAGGGGCTATCATAAATAGTAAAAATTATCCTAGCATCAAGCAACCTAATCACTTCTTCTCTCACAACTTCCTTCATGTTTGGGTTGATTCATCTTTGGGATTCTAATCTAGGCTTACACTTAGGTTCCATGGGAATTTTATACATGCAGAAGGCTGGACTCATCCCTTTGATATTAGCAATTGACCAGCCTATGATAGACTTTTACTTCTTTAAAACATTCAGAAATTTTTTCTCTTGACCCAGTTCCAGGTTGGATGAAATGATCACAGGAAGGGTGGAATTATCTCCTAAAAAGTAAAATTTGAGATGGGAAGGAAGGGGATTGAGTTAAAGGTTGGGTGGTGACTGGCTGTAGGGAAGACACTTAGGCCTGGGTGGCCCAAGGTCTTCATGCTGCCTCTTGAAGAAGGCAGTAGACATGTCCTTTTCCGCATTTCAAGAGATTCCAAAAGATATCCCCTCAAACTTATACTCCTATCTTGGGGTAAGAATATTCTCTAAAACAAACTCATCTAGGTTCTCCAAGAATTCTCCCTCGTATTCATCAACAAATTCTCTCTCCTTACTTGAGCTGATCCCCATGCAAGAGGCAGTAAGAATTTCAGGCTCACTGTTGATTTCAGTTATCATTATAAAAAAATATTCTTCATCCTTATCAACACTACTATCAGCAACTAACATCTCATATTTTGGAAAAAATGGGTGGGTGGGTTCTTGGATTTTATTAAACACATTGAATTCTTCTTTCTGTTCACCCAAATTGAAAATCAGTTTCCCCTTAGACACATCTATCACAACTCCCCCTGTGGCCAAGAAGGGCCTACAAAGAATGATAGGAACCTCCTGGTCACACTCCATATCAAGTATAAGAAAGTCAGTAGGAAAAAATAGTTTGCCTACTCCCACTAATAGATCATCGACCATACCCACTGGATGAGTAATGGACCTATCAGCAAGTTGTAACAAAACAATGGTTGGTTGAGGAACTCCTAATATCAGGTGCTAAAAAAGTGAAAGTGTAATCTGGTTAATACTGGCACCCAGATCACACAAACAATTGAACTTACCACCTCTATCCCAAAATGTGCAAGGGATGACAAAACTTCTAGGGTCCTGAAGCTTAGGAGGTATCCTATTCAGCAAGACTACACTACACTCCTATGTTAAGATATAGGTGGAAAATTCTCCCAATGTCTTTTTGTTTGAACATATTTTCTTGAGTGATTTTAGATATGATGGGATATGAATCAATGCTTCCAAGAATGGGATATCAATGTTCATATTTTTAACCACTTTAAAAAAATTCAACAGTTCAAAATCATGAATTGGTTTTTAATTCTTTGAGGGAAGGGGATTGTAGGGGAAAAATTCCTTACAATTAGGGGAATCTCTATAGTTTCTTATTCAACAATTTTCTTCCCTTTATTTTCTTTGTTTTTAAAGACATTTTATTTGGGTTTTTGAATTCGAATAGAAAAACCTGTAGGGATTCCAGTGGTGCTGTCCAGTTTTCCAGATTCAGGTTCATTCAGATTTGAGTTTCTAGCTTCATCTGATTTCTCATTTTCAGAATTTTGGGTTCTTTCCTAGGCTCTTGGTGTGTTTTGAGACCACTTCTAGTGGTCACAGCCATGGCATTCTCCCAAGGATTTTTTTCAGTGGTGCAGGGCATCCTACCCTTTTATTTATTACTATGATCCCTAGCCAACTGCCCCATTTGAATTTCCAAGTTCTTCATTCTAGCATCCATTTGAACTTTATCAAAATAATTTTTGGCCTTTTGTTCATAAAACCTCCCTATCAATTGATGAAACATGTCTCTCACGTCATCTTTTAAGTTAGATAACTCAGCCTTAGGTTGGGATTGGGGTTGGAATTGTTGTCTAAGTGGCTGCTAGAATCTTGGAGGAGTAGTAGGTTGGAGGACTCCCTGCTCCCTCTATGACATGTTTGGATGGTACCTATACCCCTGATTGTAGGTGTGGGAAAAAGGATCATCCCTAGGCTGCATCTGAGGTCCATATCCAGCAAAGCTGACACTCTCATGAGGCTGGACATGCATATCATAGTTTGGACAATAGGTTTGAGAATGGCCATACATTCCACGGTGGTGACACTGCTCCTTAAGGATTCGATGTGGGTTCTCATTAAAGAACCCAGAAGCTTGGACATCAGCTTGAGGAGCAGGGGCAAATTCCTTTCTCACAATGGTTCTCCTCCTAGAGCATTTGTGTTGGGAATTTTGAGCTAAGGTGTTAAAGATCTGTTTGACCTCCTCAGCAATCCTATCACTAATGTCTCCTCCAAAATACTGATCCACCGAGGTTTGGTGATAAGGGGTGAGACTATTGTAGAAGGTATCCATGAGGTATTGAGGTGTACATTGATGGTTTTGACACTTCCTAAGTAACCCTCTAAACCTTTCCTAGGATTCATGAAATAGTTCTCCTTCATCCTGAAAGAATCCAGTGATTTTGTGCCTAATCTCAGATGTCAACCTCCTTGGATAGAATTTCATTGTAAAGGCATTGTAAACTTGATCCCAGGTGACAAAGATCTCTTCCTCTAACTTTTGGAACCAAGACCTAGAATTTCCCTTGAGGCAGTAGGGGAACACTCTCAGTTTAAGATCTTCCTCAGTGAGACCCCAAAGTGGTAGCTTCTAGACACAACAATAGAAGGCTCTAATGAAGTCATGAGAGTCTTCACTAGGCATTCCATTGAAGGTAGGTAGCTGAATAATAATGGATCGATTGATCTCATAATTCCTGGATCTAGGAGAGAGTCTAAAGCATGAAGGGTTTCTAGACACTGAAGGTAACAAGAACTCTTTCAAACTGTGCCTCTCAGCTATCTCATTCCCAGGTGGGTTCATTATTCCAGGTTGGTTCAAGTTCTCAGGAAGTGGGTTGTTCAAGTTTTCATTTATATTATCTTCCATTATGACCTTTTCTTTGTTCTTTTTCACTTCCTTGAGGTGTTTATCAATTTCAGGGTTACCAGGTACTAGGTTTTCAGACTTAGACCTGGTTGGCATTTAGCAGGTTCACATTTTTTTTTTTGAATTATAATTTTTTAGTGATTTTTTTGAATTTTTTATGTGAATTTTTGTTTGGTTTTTTAACACACCTAGCCTCCCTGGAAATGTCGCTAAAATTTACACACTCGCACGTCGTTGGACACGGGTGACAAACTAAAATTTATGACCTACTTACTACCAAGGATAGTGGAAAGACAGGGTTGAACCACAGAGAGGCCTATTGTTGAGTTTGGTGTTCTAAAATAATAAACTAAACAAAAACACACATGCAAAAAAAACAAGTAAAAACACTTGGTGGTGGTGAAGTGAAGTGAATGAGACTTAGTGTGTGAAGAAGTGAGGGTAATCTAGTGAGCGCTAGGAGAGTATACAAACCATCAAGATAAAATTTTGGTGAAAAAAACCAATAGATGAGCAGGGGAAGTCCACTAGTCGATTCAATTTTTCTCAACCTCGTTCATGCACTGGAGTTTAAAATATATGGATATGCTAGATGTAACTGGCCAGATTTTTCGTCTAGTCAGTCTGTGATGAAATAGCTCTTACATTCCTTCGACTATAAAAGTCATTCCATCCAATGGTGAAAATAAGTCAGAAGTCACCGATCTCAACTTTTTAGTTGAAATCGGTGTGTCTCTCTCATTTGAGAATAATTCACTTGTCAGTGAGTTACTCAAATTGAAATAGTTTTTATTATGGTGCAAACAAGATCGGTTTTCACTCGATCCTGTTGTTTTGAAATTAAGCTCTTATGTAAACAATAAGAGAGAAAATCCAATTAAGTGATGTGGTGCATGAATGAGACTAAACAAATCAAATCTACCAGCTTATTCCCCCTGAAGGAAATTAGCCGGACATAGTGGTTGATTTTTATTCAACAATAGAGTAAGAAATAATGAAGTTCATATTTAATTGAGTTGCAGAAAAATAGAGCAGAAGACAAATATGGATGTTTGTCTCCCTACTTGAGCTCTTGGAAGTTCTAACTCTTACTACTTGACTGTGGATGCAATGCTGGAATCCGATCGATGTCCCGCCCTGGGAATCGAGGTCTGAAATGAACCGGTATGCTGCTCTCAGTACTCCAATATGCTCTCAGGAAGATGGTGTAAATTTCTCCTGCTCTGCTCCCCTGGTCTGGATCAAAGTCTCGCAGCCTGTCTCTAGTTCCCTCTATCTCGAATGATCTTCCCCTACTCCTGCCTAGCTCGATTCTCTAATGCATCTCCCGCCTCTCGTGCATTCATCACCCAACCAAAGTCTCTAGAATCTCCCTCGAGGAGTTCCTTGGTCTTTACATGGAGCTTTCACTGTGCTGCTCACTCCTGCACTGGTCACTTGAGCAATTGATCCTAACTAATTTAATGGGTGTGCGCGCGGCGAGCCACATTCTTCCCTTTAAATAGCTGATCCACGTGGCGTGCTTCTATGTGCAAGTCACCCTCTTTTTAGTGAACTCTAAGTGAGTGCATCCTGCCCCCTGCCACGAAACAACAAAATACACACATGATTCAAGTAAAAAAATAAAATGAAACTATTATATTTTATATATAAATATTAATATTATTACTTAAATTAGTAAATAAAAATACTTATTAATCTATATATATATATATAATACCTAATATTATTATTACTAATATATGTAAATATAATTATTATAATTATTAATATTTTACTTATTATAAAACAAAATTAATTGATATTATATGTATATATAAGTATTATATGTTATGTATATTATATATTGTATTATATATATAATGATTATTACATAAAATAAAATTAAAATGAAAAGAAAAAGGAGAAAGGGGGAGTAGGGTTCTTGCAGCGTGAGAAGGGGAGAAGTGGGGCGACGATGCTGGGAGGCTCTGGTGTGGCGGCTATTCCGGCAGGGGGCAACGACGGTTCGAGTGGGTGGTGCAGCGACTTAGAGGAGGTCCGGACAACTGCACAGGAGAGGAAAGGCGGTGCGAAGAGGGCACAATGGTTTCAGTTTGGTTTGCGGCTATAGAGAGGTGAGGTGGACAGCGGCGCCAGCTTGCGGTAGGATCAGGGGATTATGGCGACTCTGTGGCGGGTGGATTTGGCTTTGAGGGAGGTCCGGCTCTTGGATGGAATGCGGTTGGTGCGACGGGTTCGAGGTCGAGGGTTCATAGCAGCTTCGGTTGTGATTCTTCGTTCAGATTTTGAGTTTGCTGGTGATTTGTGGTGAAAATTTCTTGTTGATGCTTTGAATCTGCTGTAGTGGGTTTTTTTGGTGTGTTGTTGTGAATTTGGCTGGTGGTTCAATCAGGGCAGTCCAACTAAGGTAAAAGATGGTGGCGGTTGAGGCGAGGTCCGAGCATGGGTTCATGTGGCAGGTTTCAGCTGGAAGGTGAGGTGAGCATTGGTGAGGAAGGAAAAGGGAAGAAGGATAATGGTGAGGATGAGCAGAGAATGGAATGGTGAGGTAAGGCAATGGTAGCTATGAGGATTTAGTAACGGTGAGGAAATGAGGGGGCAAATGTATCGGTGAGGAAATAAAAGGGTAACAGTGAGGAAATAAAGGGGTGAGAATCGAAGGTAACAGTGAGGGATAACAGAAATGGGCTAATGGTGAGGTATGGGAGAGGGAAATGTATCGACGAGGAAGAATAATTGATTAACAGTGAGGTATGATAAAAAGTCTACTAGTGTGAAAAAATGGGAACAGTGAGGTTGGATGGATAATGGTGTACTTAGCCTGACGGTGAAAAAAAAGTGAAACGGTGAGGAAAATGAAACAATGAGGTGGAGTGTATCGGTGAGGTTTGAACCAGTAGAATGGCTACTGATAGAAAGGGCTAATGGTGAGGAGGTCACTGGTATGGATGGTTGTAGCAGTGAGACAATCACTATTAAGGAACATGACTATGCGACCGCAGCACCTGCAAACAAACATAACTAACAAAATTAAATAAATAAAATAATTTAACGAAACTAAAAATAAATAAATAAAATTAAATAGAATGGAATTAAAAACTAAAAACAACAAAGTTAAATAATAAAATTAATAATACTTTATTTAAAATAATGAATTAATTTGGGTTAAAAAAATAAACAAACTTAATTAAAGAAAAAAAAAATATTTACAGTAACTTGATTAAATTATTTAACCAATTAATTAAAGAACTAACTAAATTAGAGAATAAAAATATTAATTGAATAAAACTAAATTGTTAAAACTAATTAAATTATTAAAAGACGAAAAACCAAAAAGAGTTATTTATTTACAATTTAAATAATAAATCATTAATTAATTTAATAAATGAATTAATAAACTAACTATAATGAAAAATTATAAAAATAAAATAATAAATAAATAAAAGTCTAATTCGCAAGACTAAGTTAATTTAAGAATTATTTAAAATGACACTAATGCACATTATAACACATCTTTCAAACTAAAAAAACTGATTATTCTACACAGGAAGTACAAAAAACACAACAGTTATCAATTATTTAATAAAAAACAACATTTTGATATAAAAAAGTCAATAGAAAATACAAAAAGGTTGTGGAAAACTGTGTGAAAATACTACCACATAAACTTACGTAACAAAACATTAAAATGAAAACAAATTAGTCAACACCCTAAATAATGATACTATTGAAATATTATTAACAAAAAATATTAGAGAATCATATATGATATCATATTTATGTATTTAATTCTGCTTTAATTTAATAGAAATGATTTAACAGTTATGTAGGTAGTTAAAATACCTTCGACTAAGGAAAAGTACAATTTAAGTGTTAATTTTACAATCTCTTTATTATCCGAGGTTGTTTATACGTAAGTATCTACTAAGACTTCTTTATCATCCACATCTGTGTTTTATAAAAATGTATTTCAAAACATTTTTACTATTTCCTAGACTATGGGTTAAAGTAATTTATACCCTTGTTTGAAATTATATAAAATGTTTTGAATGGAATATTTAAACCATTTTCCAAAAAAGTACTTTATTACCTTTTTGACTAAATAAGGAAAGAATGGGTTTTTCACTTATACGGTGGGTGCACTAATTTTCCACCGTTATAACACCTTTGTAGCTTCCCTTACAAGCTTATATGAATATTTTCAAAATAATTGTTTTCTTTCATAATTATGTGTCTTTTAAATTATTCCAAATTAGAAAAAGATATTTCTTTCAAATAGTTTTTGAATTGATTTCATCTATGTCAACATCTATTGTTGGATTTTATGTTTAATTGAAGTTGATTTATTATGATACAATATTCCATATTATATTGATAGTTTTATGATATGCTTGAATGTGGATGTTATATCTTTATGTCATTCACTATTTTTGGTTGAAGTATTAACATTTCGTATGATAGTTTAATACAAATGTTTACGTTATGTCTTACCCTTTTCATATAAGGAATGCATTAGACATAGTAAGTGACATGCGGGGCCCGCTATAGCCCCTCAATGCATCGGTAGGTCTCGTGAGACAAACTAGTGTCTTGGCACCAGACCTTGACAATATTTTTATTTATAGTCTGGGCATGAGGCCTTGACTATGTGGTTATGATGTCTGACATTATGAATTCCATCATTAAAAGAATAGATATTGATATTACATGTGATTATTCACCCAATATAATATCAATGTGAATAAGTAAATGGAATTATTTGATTTATATTTTCCATATTATGTTGACATTTAAGTTTGAAAGGCTTTTGTTTTAGTCATATACACTGCCTTAAATGTTTCTTTTTATTTATGATAGTTTCCACTATATTGTTATCCTTACTAGGAATCTGAGCTCATCCCTTTTTTATGTTTTAAATTTTCCCAGGATGTGAAAAAGTATATTATGACTGACCTGTAGGGATAAGATATGGAATATGAGTGTGTTCAATGGAGACCCAATTTTGTTTTGTTTCATTTCATAATGTAATGTAATACTTATGTACGTACCTTGTACTTCCAGGGATACTAAACTGATCGGTCTTTTGGGACTTGATCTCTTGTGATCATGTCAATGTTATGTAATAATGCACCGACTATGGGTAAATGGGATGGGGCATTACAATTTAATTAAAAAACATACATATTATAGATTTATTTATTTATTGAAACTCCCACACACATGATATGTGCTTAGATTAGAAAATTATAGTCCCAAACTACAATTACTACTCAAGAGTAGTAAAGTGGAAATGTGGGGTAAAACCCACAAGTATCAAAGGAAGGAAAATAACCAATCAAACAAAACCCATCAAAAGGATTACCCTTTTTAACTCTTTAGTTTTTATTTTTATGAAATATAGATAGTTTAGATGTAATTATGATAATTAAGAAGGAATCATGGTTAATTTCTGGGCTCTTGATAGAATATAATACTAGATTGAGCTTGGGATAGTCCTGCAGATTAAGTTTCAAACTGGTTAATGACTAACCAATTGGTTTTTTTCGAACCAATTTGATCTACCCATGATGAAACTATCCCATTGTCAGGGTATAGATGACAATGTAGGTGTATTAATTTTATATTATATACAAAAAGAATCACAGTCAAATGATTATAGTCCTTCTCAACTCTAATTGGGTTAGGTTTGTTCAATCTCACTTCCCATGGTCAAGGATGTGCAATATAAGTTGATTAACAATTTTTTTATCCTAATTAATATCCATAGGGTAAGCAAGGGTCTATATATAGATTAATTAGGCTCAAAGACACCCCTACTATCGACATCTAACCCAAGGTAGATTATACATCCATGGATGTGATGATTAAAAGTAGGAAAATACTGAACATGCTATGCATAATCACAAATAAGTTCATAAAGAAGGAATCGTGGATTAAAAATAATCTTAAAATATGTGAATGAAATGTAAATACAATCAATGACTCGCCACACCTGAATAAACAATGAGGAATGTTTCCAGTGTTGATGAAGACTATGAGAGGTGATGAAAACAATGGTAATAAATTGGATATCTATTCACAACTGGTGAAGAACAAATGTAGATTAACTAAAAACTAAAAAGGATTCAACAAAAAAATATTACAAAATGAATTTATATGGGTTTATAATGAAAATATATGAAAATGGGAGAAAATGATGGATGAAAATGAGAGAAGAAGTATGTTTGTGGTGTCTTTTATGAACAAAGGAGCACTAAAATATTAATAGGATGAAAAATTACTCGATGTATAAGTCATGCACATCGTGTACTAGGAAAAGTGACATATGTCCCAACATTTTATTATTGTGTATGATTGATACAAATCATGTATTTGAGATCCACAATTACAATCGAAGAATATTCTTGTATCATTGATCGGGTGAGCTTTCAAACTTTTCACATCATGCAATCTCTACATGTCATGTATGTGATCCACTTTTAGAGGTATTTTAATTATTGAAATATCATGTCATGTATTGAATGTACACATTGTTTATTGGATTCACATTAATTAAAGGCTTCATGGGATCATCTATGGCTCTAAAATCATGTTGTAAATAAGGAATACACATCATATATAATGTACACAACGTGTAATACCTATTTTTTGAACTTTTTCACCATTTTATCAATTGACACTAGAATTCCTAATTCCTCTGAAAAAATAAATTAATTATTGAATTATTGAATAAATCATAAATAAACCTTAAATAAATTTATACAATATTATCTATAATTTTAGTTTATGACATTCATATACACTTGAACGATTGCTTATCCTCATGGAAAAAGAATCTCAATAGGGATTCCAAATGAAACAATTTTTAAAATTGGAAAAATTCATTATAATTAGGAAAATAAAACTAAGTGTAATCAAAAAAAGAATTTCCTTTAGAAACAAACCTGGAAAGAGAATAATTCATTCCTTATAGTTCAATTATTTATCCATATTATTTATTATTTTAATTAAAATTTCACAAATATTCCTTAAATTCTATACAAATTTTTTTAATTTACCACACAATAAATTTTCTATCATTATTTATGAAAAAATGAAACTGAGGTTATGTTCATACCAAGAATAAATGCTCATAACTGTAAGGTTGAATTGGATCTAACATCTCACCTTAGTAAATACAAATAAAATATCAAGCATGAGATATTCAACAAGATGGGATCAAATTACTCTGAGGCTGAAATAAGGTGTTTTAAATTAAAAAAACAAGCTCAAAATAAGAGTGATATCTAAAGTATAATACATGATAAATGTACAAAATGCATTAAAGTGACTCCTCCAAGATCAAATGGTGTGTATACTCTAAAATATCGTGGTGGTTCTAAGAGTATATCAATAAAGTATCAAAAATTAACCACGTTCCTTTATTTTTAATTTTATTTGATATTCAAAAATCATGTCTAGGTATAGTGTATCATTCATCACCTAACCACATATGATACATCATATAAATCATCGTTCTGGTAATGATGATTTTGGAACTTCCTAATACACAACCCAATATATTAGTCATTTATTTTCTATATATTTCTCAAAGGAATAGGGTTGGAATAGAAAATTACACAAGTAATCATGGACTACATCATACCAGTCTCGTTAAAATAAAACTGTACATCACTTTAATTAAAATATATCATGTATATCAATGTTGAAATTTCTGCCAAAACTTATTGAAAATATAATCATGTATCATACCAAGAGTGGGGTCAGAGTGGATAATATGCCTAAAACAGCTCCATGCTTACAAGATTATGGATTGATACTATGAGATAAAATAAAAAATATGTAATGGTGGGTCTCTGGATAAATTCATGCAAACAATATTTCCTCAATAATATTAAAAATGTATTTGTTAAATCATATCATCAGTAAGATCTCAATACAAGTTCTGATAGGTCTACTTCTCAAGGTGTCTCTCAAGAACTAATTTCAAAAATTAAATAAAATCATGGATCAAGAATCCTCTAAAAAATGAGAGTTTACAAAAATAACTAGAAGTCACTCAGGGTATAAAATCTAGTAATAATACAACAAAAGAAATTTCAAGAATATAGAATTGGAATTAAAGTATTAAACTTATTAATCATTCTAAAAACTATAAAAAAGAGTAAAAATGGGTTTCAAAGATATAAAAACTATCTTTAATTTTTTTTAATGGGTGAATAAGAATTAATTAAGGGAAAATTTTCTCTTAGATAAGTCAAGGAATGAAATAATCCAAGTGTATCAACAATAATGATCATAAAATACTCCCCAACACTGAAAATGAGACAGTTTTAACACTTATCTTGGAAAGAATCTTGGGGGAGATAAAAATAACAGTATAAATAAAAATAAAATACCAATTTTAATTAAAATTAATTAATTGAAATCTCTTTCTAATGAATGTCATTCCATGGGGTAACTTGTTAGATTTTGAGTCATGTTACAATGACCTGTAACATTTTTTGGAATGAAAAAAATCCTCACTAGATAAGACATTAGTCCATAGGGATTGAAACAAGATGAATGCCTAAAATTTTGCAGTTTCATATATTCAAAACCAAGAGAAGTAAACTTAGATTAATGTAGTAATGTGAGTACTATAAAGTTATAGAATTACCAA
This sequence comes from Viscum album, assembly GCA_963277665.1. NCBI lineage: Eukaryota > Viridiplantae > Streptophyta > Magnoliopsida > Santalales > Viscaceae > Viscum > Viscum album. Next base: position 277,035,893 of record OY728135.1, read on the forward strand.
TGAATAATAATGATACTAAAAGAAAAAAATATATCCTAAGCACTTATTTAAAAATAAATAAGACTAAAATATTGGTTTCCTCTCATAAATTGATAACAAGTAATCATTATATAGAGTGATAGAAAAAGGGATCAGGAAGTGTTATACAATGAATCATAGGTCTTGTACATTTTAAATTTCATGGTGGTTATGTCATCAAGCTTGTAGGGATTCATAGTGGGATAACCATATTTGGAGGGTAATTAATATTTGTCTCAGGTGGAAAGAAAATCATATGTGATCCTCATGGAAAGGATCCCTTATGAGCAAAAGTCTCAAGTGTGAGCATCATCAACTTGGGGATGGTGTAAGAAACATTATGAGACATCCAAATTAGGAGGTAATATGGTGGAAATACAGGCACATTAATGACTATAGATAAGGAATATGAGATGGACATGGTTATGAACAAATCACAAAAAAAGAAGATAAATGTATAGCACACATGGGAGTCAAAAGAGTGTATCCCATCCATAACTGTTTAAAACATAGTACAATGGGGAGTCATGGATACAATGTAAACAAAAAATAGTCCCAGAAAGACTATATAATGGGAGGGGTATAAGGTAAAACAATGACATAGTTGAAAACTCACCGGCTGATGCATTGGTAGTACCCCCCCCCCCCCCCCCGAATAGTGGGTATCTCGACGTTCCCCTCCTTATCCTTATCCTCTATGGACATATAAGTTGTATCATAGATGGCCTATGAAGGTGTCATGGTACTGGTGGTAATCATGGTGGATGGTGTAGGTGGGGTATCGATCTTGATAGAGGTTGTCTTCCTAGATGCAGAGTCGATGAATTGAAAATCTATAGAAGGTGAGATAGCTAGGAACTTTCTATAGTAGGCCTACTATACAAGAGAGTATTTCTTTTATGAAAGGTCAATGATCTTTGAGGGTAGGTCGACTTGGGTGTTTGAGGGGGGATTGACGGAGGCTGATGAAGGGTCAGTAGTGTGTGGTGGATGGAATGCTGATGGTGGGGTCAGGTTGGTGAAAATGTAAATATCAAGGAATGGAATGTGTAGGTGGTGGGAATTATGATGTAGGTTATCTATAATAAAATTGTTTCTAGGCCATCAATATGTAGGGGAGGATGTGGTGGGTAATGGTGTGGTAATGGTATTGATGGATGCATAAGGGGTTTTTGTGGGTGTGGGAATGGGTTGTGGTAGGTTCAAGGGAATATAGTGTGAGATGGAGGTTGTAAGAGTAGTGAATGAGGTCTTGGCAAAGGATGGTGTGGGATTATGGTCATGGTATAGGGATGATGGTGTGGCTAGGTTAGCTATGTGATGATTAGGTGTCTCAGAAATATCCTTCATATACATCAGTGACAATTATTACATGTTTTTTTCCTTTGTTAGTACCCCCATCTTATAGAGTATTTGTAGGATGAGGCCCTCCATATAGCTGAGGGAGGTGTGGGATTGGACGACCTCAATGGAAATGATATTCATAGACAGATTGGTAATGACAGAGTCTCCCATAAACATAAATCTATTCCTCCTCTATAGGGTTTGGCGGAACTCACCAAACTACCTGCCATGTTAACGGGTGACAAACCCATATATATTGTTAGAATTATGAAATCATCCTAGCTCACAACCCTATGATATTCCCCACAGGAAATCCAAGCATGAGAAATTTCCCATTGTTGTATCTGAATAGAAGTACCTTAGAGCCACATTCTCTTAATGGTGAATAGAACATATACACTTTGATAGTATGTGGCGATCCTGGACTAAAGTCATGAAGCATCAGCCCTATTAGGATCAAGATTTCACTTATAGAATGCTGGAGAAGTGAAGAAGTTAGAAGAGTATATGATGAGGATTACTAAAATATCATTTAAGGTTTTTTCCAGTGCCTAACATCAAGTCTGAAGTAAAGATAATTGAGGTAAAACTCTAATGGTAGAAATGAACTCACGGAAGGTCTTCCTGAAAGTCTCCTCAGACACCATGGTGATTATGGTCAGGTGCCGAAGACCAATGTGGTCAGGAACTCATGTTGAATGTTGATCCACTCGAGTAATGTGAGGTATAATGAATTTTTGGTCCACATTATCTTAGACTTGAGATGGAAAAATCAAATCTGATGCTAAGGGTTGGAATAATATAGGTAGGGATGGAGGTGAGGGTGGGAAGGGACCTACAACCTAGTAGAATTTGACAATGAGTAATCATAGGCATGCATAGAGGTATAAGAAGAAGATAAAGATGAGGTATATGGATCAATAGTTGGTGTAATAGGATAATCCTTCCACACATTGTGTATCCAAGCTGTTTCATCACACTTGGGTGCACGTTCAGTGGGAAAGTTGTGAACGATCTTCATACGGTCCATAAAGAATGGAGGGGTAGGTGCAGGCGGTGGATATGATGGAGAGGATGAGAGGAAGAGGTGATTTGGTTGATGACAGGGAATGAATAACTAGTTTTTGGCAGTGTGTGAGGGAGATTGCGGGAGGAGAGGATTCACACGAAAGGAGGAGTGTTGGGTGGTGTTCAACCTGAACACTTGGTTCTTGAGATGCAAAAGATGACCAAATTTTAGAGTCAAATTAGTTCATACATTGTGTAGAAAAAATTAATTTTTAATTTTTAATTTCTTTTACATTTATAGGACATGAAATCCTTACATGATTGTATTTTTCATTTCATTCCCAATTGAGAAGGTCCTCTTGAAAATAATTCATTGCAATTAATATTATTAAAGATTATAGTAATCTACATTATCCCATTAAACCGATATTGGGTCGAATCCTAGTCTGTGCTTTATTTTTTATCTAGATAAATACATTTTTTAAACATAATACTTTATCATTGAGTTGAGAACCCTTGTATAATGATTCTTGAAAATAGATGAGATTAGTCGTGGGACAATATCCATGTTTAGTGGTGTAGTTAAATTTTCACTTTCATGAGTAGTGGATCCCTTGTCACTATGAGGTAATTTCTTATTATTGTATTCAATTTTCATATGATCTCATTTATTATTAATAACAGACCTGGTTTTAATATTTTATGATTCATTGGTTTCATTATAGTCCATCTCCAAATCGAAAACAACCTATTCTTCACCAACTATAAAGATAAATCCCCCAAGGTTAACATCAATCAACACCTTACCAGTGGTGAGAAAGGGTCTTATTATAATGAATGGAATATCTCCTTATTCTATCATATCTTGGATGAAGAAATGATTCGGGAAAATAATGTTTTTGAATTTTTCTAATACATCATTGAGAAATCCTTGGGGATGATTGACTGAGCAGTTAGCATTTTTTGAGTACCACCCTTATTGGTTTTAGTTAAATGTGCCCCAACTTCTTTTAAACACTCATTTTCATTATATGGATACTTTCTCCTAGATTGAACTAGGTTTTTTCTAAATTGTATGAACCTATAGTTTAGGGATTTGTCGACCACCTAATGTCTCATATTTTTTGGGGAATCTTCTAGTGGACAACTTTATAGAATTCATAATTTAGAGAGTAAACTTGTAAATAATCCTTTTGTTTCCTCAAAATACATCTTTAAAGAATCATGAATAATTTGGTAGTTGCGAAATTGCCTCTATAAAGGAATTATTAATGAGTAATTTCTTAAACATCTATAATTTTTATTGTCCCTATACTGAAAGTTATCTCATCCCTTTAAGAAATGGTAGAGTTCGCTTATAAGATGGTGGTCCTTCATAAACATATTCCTTTTCAAGAAGTTATTTTTCAAGACCAACTTCTAATATTTTCAATTTACCAGCTTTATTAGATTCTTCCAACTGTTTCTTCTCGCTGATACACATCATTAAAAGACCCAGAATCATTCCACATTAAGAAAATATATCATTATCTTCCTCTATTAGATGATATTTGTTATTTATAGTTAAATTAACTAGTAGTTTATCAGACAACATCTTAGAGATCATCCTTATTTGATGCTCTAGTTTGTGTAGTACATCCTTGTGGTTTTACATTTTTGTTTCTTAGGTTGTCATCCATTGATCTTATTTTTGTACGAATGTATTGAGAAGGTTTTTAATATCTGTCTTATGATGTTGGGATTGTTATGGTGGTTATAGTGGAGTTTGTTGATACTTTTATTGTTTTAACTACTAGAAATAAGATCTATACCAATGTTTTTGGGCAAACCATTGGTATAGTTCACTTATATGGACCTATACCAATGGTTTGTCCAAAATCGTTGGTATAGGTCACTAATTTAGACATATACCAACGATTTTGGATAAAGCGTTGGTATAAGGGGGACCTATACCAACAGTTTGGGGAAAACCGTTGGTATATGTCACTTATATGGACCTATGCCAACGGTTTTCCCCAAACAATTTCTATAGGCCCCCCCTATACAAACGGTTTGTCCCAGACCATTTTTATAGGTCCCAAAATCAAATAATCTATACCAACAGTTCTCAAAACCATTGGTATCGGTCTATACCAATGGTTTTGAGAACCATTGGTATAATTACATGTCTTTTTTATGGAATCTTTTTATAGAGAACATTAAATAAATCAAAATTTAAATTATTTATGATAATACATATATATATTTATGAAATTATGTTCAAAAAAGTCAAGTTAGGTATGTGTTTAGGTCATTAAATCATAAACCAGAGGTATTGAGATGAAAAACAACATAAACATTCTTTTTTGAAATACATATACCAATGGTTTTATGGAACCATTTGTATAGATTTTTCATATTATATATACCAACGGTTTTGAAAACCATTGGTATAGGTCTATAACAACGGTTTTTCCAAAACAGTTGGTATAGACCTATCCCCACAACTTACTAGCCAACAGTTCTCCAAACCATTGGTATTTGATATACCAATGTTTTTGAGGTTTATACCAACAGTTTCAAACCGTCGGTAAAGGGTATTTTTCTAGTAGTGTGTGCAGGTGGAAATGGTTGAGCTATAGGATAACGTTGTTGGAAGTGTTTTTGAGGTCAAGGATCTAAATGTTATGGTAGGTACCTAGGTGATTATTAGTTCCTAGGTGGTACCTATCCAATAGTATGCATAACTTAACTATGGTTTCACTGTGGTGTATTTTGATTCAGGATGTACTGATAGTTTTTTAACTGTTGATATAGTTGGGGATCCTAGTACTTTGGATTTTTTTTATTTTAATTAAAATACTGATAATCATGGAATTGGGGTTCCTCAATACCTTCCCAGTAGTCTTGGTAAGAATGTTTTACTCTACAAATATCATAGGATTCTATTTCTATTACATGATAATGAAGTATTAGTGGTGCAACGGGTAATTGAAAATACACAAACATCTTTATCATGGCTTCTACATGTGCTTCGAGGCAGGTTCTTTCCTCCACATGATAAATTCTATGTTGAGGGTGTCCTCTAGCACTTTTCAAAAAAATTTAATTGCGGTAAAATTTATCAATAACATCCCAAACCACTTTGGGAGTCTTAATCATAATACATCCACCATCAACATCGGTGTATACCACAATACGAGTATCTAGTTGATGTCCCGGATAGAACATTTAATGTTGTAGGCACACATCTAGTTTGTGGTTTGGGAATATGTGGGTTATCTCCTTGAATTTATCCCATTCCTCCTAGGAAGATTATCCACAATCATGGATATTTTTTCAATTACATTAAGAAGCTTCCAATTTCATATTAGGGGGAAGTATTTTTCCCTAAATTTTTTTTCCAATTCATCTCAAGTCGTTATTAACTTGGGAGCTTAATGTTTTAGCTAATCCTTGGCTATATTGAGAGAGGATAATGGAAAAACTCTCAATAAAATAGTGTTTAGAGATACGCCTTGGTTGTGGAAGGTATTTCCAACCTATAGGAAGTTATAAATATTTTCATGGGGGTCTTCCCTTTGTAGGACATTTAATTGACCCATGTTCAAGATCATGTGAATGAGTCAGGTCTTAATTTAAAAATTTTGTACCTAAATTGGTGGGCTCACAATTCGGGGCACATCACCACAAATGGATGGAAATCCATAACCCATTATGGCACACTAATTTAATATTAGATGCTTTTCCTGTTTGGTAAGTGGCATATATTTCATTTTTAGGGAGTGTGGAGGCACAAGATCATTATGCTAATCCATTTTGAAGAGGCAATATATGGATAATGATCAATCGATCTTGGGATCTAAAATAATTTTTTCTTTTTCATCCAGGATCCTTGAGTGGGTCAAGGGTCCCTAGCACATGCACTAGCTATGATGATGATGATAGAGAGTAGTGAAGGGATGTAGGTGTGCTCTAAGGATAAAAATGTAAAAGGAAAAGTAGAAGAAAAAATGGATGAAAGGGGGAGTGGGTGGGGTAATCCAAGGTTCAATATGAAGGCTTCTATGACTATGAAATACTAATCCTCAACAAGGGAACGAAAATTTGACATGACCAAATGCATTTTTTAATTCACATGGGTGGTTATCAGATCTGAAATTTATAGATCCAAACTATTCTTACTACTAGGGTATAATAAATTGGATGTTCAGCCTCAAACCCACAAGCATTAATGGAAGGTTATCTACCAATCGAAGAAAACCCTTTATAAGGATTCATCACATTTACTCTTTAGGGTTGGGTTTTTACTAAATTGATGTTGTTTGGATTTAATTATGATAATTAATAATGGATCATGGTCAATTTTAGGGCTCTTAACAGAATCTAATCCTAGATTTATATTTGGAAAGTCCTATAGGTGAGGATACAAAGTGGTTCAAGACACACCAATTGGTTTTAGTCAAACCGATTGGATCCACCCATGTTAAAACTATCCCATGGTCAGGTTATAGCTGTAAAACTAGGTTCATTAAGCATAGATTCTATATAGAATGTGTCACAGGATAATGGTCAAATTCCTGCTCAACTGCCATTAGGTTAGGTCTGTTCGATTGCACTTCCCATGGTTATTTTTGTGGAAAACAATGTGATGAACAATTATTATTAACCTAATTACTATCCATAGTGTTACCAAGGTCTAATATATACATTAATTAGTCTTGTAGACACCCCTACTCATGACCCCTAAACCTAGGTGGATTAGATGTGCATGGAGGTGATGATCAAAAGCAGGGAAATACCAAACATGCTATGTATAGTCATGAAAAAGTTAAAAAATAAGCACTCCATGATTAAAAAAATTATGAATCATGATAAAAAAATTTAAAGAATTTTAATCTAATAAAAAACTAAATTTTAACAATGAAAAAATGAGAAACATTTCATGATTTGATGAAGATCGTGAGCAGTGATGAAAACGATTCTTGAAAACAGAAAAAGATAGGAAATGAGAAAAGAAAAGATGTTAGCTAACCAAAAATTAAAAATAATTCAACAAAAAATTAATGATTTAAAATATATTTATAATGAAAATATATTAAAAAAATAACAACTAAAATAAATGAGAGAAAAATAAAAGTTTTTTCTTCTTCTATGCATAGAAGATTACTCAAAATTAATAGTCTAAAAAATTACACTCTGTATAAGTCATGCACATCAGGTACTGGATTAAGTGACTTGTTTCTTGACATCTTCATATCCTATATGTTTTTTGCACATCATGTATTCAACATACACAATTACTCGTGAAGAATCAGCTCGTATCTTTGATCGGGTGATCCTTCAAATTTTTCATGTTGTGCAATCTCTATAGGTCATGTATGTGATTCATTTTTTTTTGTGATTTGATCTTGGAAATATACATATCATGTAATGAATTTACACACCATTTACTAGATTAAAATTTTGTAATTATTCATGGGTGGGTCTATGGATCTACATACATGTCATGAATGAGGAATACATGTCATGTATGATATACAATACTTGTAAAACCTTTTTTTAAGAAAATTTCCAACATTTCATCCTTAGAGTCTAGAATTCCAAATTCATACAAAAAAACCAGAAACTAGTTAATTATTAAATAAATCATCAATAAACCTTAAATAAATGTATCCAATTTGTATTTATAATTTTATCTTATCATTTATCATTAAACACATCATTACAAAATTGGGTTTTATTAATTTACTTGGTAAAAAATTTCCAAAATCTCATTACATTTGTTCATTTATTATAAAATTTCACACCTAGTCCAATTAAAATAATAAAATAAAATCAGGATCATGGAAAATTATTAGGGACAATAAAATCACAATGTATCAAAATAAATAGATAAATATAAAAATACCAATGTAATTTTCTGATTCCAACCATTCCATTTTCATTACAAATTATAATTGGTTATCCTTGTATGGTTTTAAATTAAATAATTGGTAACCACAACACCAATGTAATCCCGATATCCTCATATTAAAAAAATAGCGTTTTGACACATAATACAAAATTAATAAATCTAAAGAGACAACCATATCTTAATTTATAATTCTATTGTTAATAAGTTAAGGTGTCTATTAAAAAAAATTCCATTCCTAAAAAGACATATTTTTGATTTCAACCTTAAAAAAACCAAGAATAATCCCATGGTCCTACATATGATAAGGGTAATAAATCATGTTTGGAAGATAATCCTAGTAGGTGCATCAAAAATATTATTCCAGAGGGTAGAATACATGTTGAAAATAACCCTATAAATTACTTCTATTTACATTTTTTTCGAATCCAATGAGGAGAAGGAGAAAGGGATATACACAAAATCTTATTTGAGGAAGTGAAAACACCAAAAAAACTAAACTAAATTAATCCCTTATCAAAACCAAATCCACACCATAAAACATCCCTTCCATCATTAAACAATAGGTAATGAATGAAGGATATAATAGATGAATATAGCTTGGATGAATATATCTTGATCTCAGGGCCTATGAATTAATGGATGAGAAAACTGGGATTAGAGGGCTCTATATAGGCCCCTTAAGTGACATTATATTTCAATGAAGATATGGGGAATAAAGGTAAATCATATTGTATATTTAATTTCATACATTTATAGAAAAATTAACATTCATAGTGTGACATATATTTCACAATGTGAATTTCCTGGGTTAATAATATTCCAAATAACATGTCTCAAAATCCAAACAATCTCACATACATTCTCACCATGAATATAATCATTCATACTTTGATGTTAATCAAGGAAAACCCCCATAACTCCATCCCTAACACATCACATTTTGAACATATATTCATGTTGTGAATCCTTCTGCTGTTGTAGTTTTTAATACAGTAGCTCTCAATGTCCCTTAAAATACTTAAAATAGTTCCAACACATAAAACTCACATTATAATGTCATGATAAATCCTAATACATTATTGATATGATATTGAATAAAATCCTCTTCCAATATGGTATATAAGGGGAGCTCATTATGCTACTACCTTGGACAAGTGAAACACATTAGAAGTGATATATGAGAAATTAGTAGTGGGAAAAGAAGATTGGTTAACCCACCTCAGGAGATTAATGTAATCATGGATATAATGAAAAAATATATAATAAATCTAAAAAATATTTTCTGATGAGATGAGGAATGTAGAAGTGTAATAAAAAAATAACACTCAAAATATGGCCACTGCTGTAATTTAGGCAATTTCATTGTTATATATTATTCTAGGATATCAATGGAAGATAACAAAAAATCTATATAGTATAATTCCTCCATGAAAATAGAATTTGATTATGATTACATGAATTAAGTGGTGATTTCATGTCATCAATATAGAGACAATTTATGAAATAAACAACTTTAGATTCAAACCCTTAATGAAAAGTTTAATTTATGGGAGATTATTCATGAAGTGGAATATGATTTCTGAGATGATTTTTCCAAAGAAAATATGATATTAATAAATTTATAGGTGTTCTATTGTATATAATTAATGAATATTAAAGAGAAAATTAAAAGTTAATGTGATCTACATAATGAACATGGACATGAAATATGAAAAAAATACACACATAGAAAGGGTTAAAATATTGTATTATCCATATCAAGAAACTATATGGTATTAGGAAAAAATTTAGATGTGATGTTTTCTCTTGGATAGAAAATATTAATTTCCAACTAAATCTAAAGGGTACGATGATAAATGATCATGAATTAATGTTAACATCCTTGAATTAATGTGATAAAGTATGAACTCAATCCATAAAATCTTGAAAAATGGTGTATGTAAAAAAGGAACTCTTTAAGTAGTGAGAAAATGGATGATTCATTCCAATTATAGAATATTATACTATCAAAAGATGGAGTTCATGATGTATTTATTTTATGTAATATTATGAAATAATATGAGTGTGTGTCTAGAATATTATGGGATAAATGGTGGAAGAAAAACTAATGATACAATATCCAAACTAGGGGAATAGAACACAAGATACGTAACACCCTGTCCCATGAGCCACTATAACTAGTGTATAGTGACCCTCTCTTTTCATACATTAACATTACATAACTTTTATAGAATACTTAAAACATAATAAAAACATATGCCCAAATATCGTACTAGTCTAGTTCCTTTGGATACATGGAAACATAAACACTAATACAAAAGAGAGAAACATTTTCACCCACTACCTTCCCCTTGAATACCACCCTCTTAAACACATAAAAAACAATTCATTTCATCATAACCTGAGGAAGCAAACATAAAAAGGGGTGAACTCAAATGCTCAGTAAGGGTAAAAAACAGAGATATGTAATCATAATCATGACCATAAGGGTATGAGAACATGATCATAAAAATAGAATATCACACCCTATACGTCAAAGAACATATAAATAAATCATGGAATAATGCTAAAAAGTTAATAAGAAAGGAATCATAAGGAGATAAAGAACATAATTCAAGAAATGATAACATAGGAATAAAACATGGAATTTTGGCGAACAAGTAGGCATATAATATGTTTTCCATATTAGCTAAGGCATTTCTTCAAAGACTATATTACAAGTATGGGTACAATCCCCCTACCTATGTGGTAGTCATGGTTCATTCCCATCGACATCTTTGTTGCATGAGTTCACTTATCATACCATCTTGGTAGTTATGGTTCACTCACATGGCCTTATTAGTAGTAAAGGTTTACTCCCAATACCATCTTATTCTATCTCATGATATATAAATCCTTAACTAATGCATTGTAGAGAGATATAGGTCCCACCCATCTCATAATTAAATTATACATACATATTCCACAAGATCATATGTAATAATATCATAACACATGAAATGAAATTGGTATTATAAACATGTAATCATAACATAACTTGTGGAAAATGATATGTTTCACAATCATTTCACTACAAATATAATACATGAGAAGAAGCAGGTTTCATAAGCATATATCTCATTAAGGAGAAGTGAGTTTCATAAACAACGTTAAATCAAAACAAATTCCATTATAATATATAATTTGAATGAAAAAATTTAAATATTTCTCCAAAAAGGAAATAATAACACCAACAGATGTTATCTTAGATGGGAAATAATTTGGAAAGATCTTTTAAAAACATTTCTTGATGAAAATAGCCTTTCTACATTGAGAAACGCCTTTTAAAATATAATTTTTTTTTAAAACATATTTCTTTTAAAATATAAATGAGTAATTTAAAACCATAAAACATATTTAAAATCAACTTTCCTAGAAAATGGTCTTTATAGAAATTTTGAAATCATTTTTGATAACTTTTTTGAAAACAATGTTTTTGAATATAATATATTTCTGATCGGAGAGAGGTACTGTCAGATTTTACATGAAAACATTATTTAAAGTACTGAAGAGTGAAAATGGTGCTAATACATCGATATAGGTAGAATAAATATAGGATAAGTAAACTCATGAGTGTTCTTGAGAGAGGGATCATAATATTTTATCAAGTGAAACATAAACATAAACAATCCCAAAAAAGAGATGAGATTGCCTCAATAATATCTTATGACTTTGTAAATTGCGATCATACTCTCCATGTAGGAAAATGAAATTAAATGGATATTAAAATATCATGAAATATAGGAAATTAATGATATAATGTGAGAAATGGATGTATATACACATCAAAAGAGAATTTAGGTGCACAAAAAAACAGGAGTCTCAAAGAAGGAATATTGAGACATAACTATTTTACCAATTTGGTAACTTTTGAAACATAAACCCATGAAATAAATATCATAAAAAGATTATATTAATAACCAAAAATCTAATTATACTATACGTAGAATAAACTCATGTGCAGTACATACACCAATGAAGAGGAAATATTGGTAAACATAGCATGTATCCCATGGAAATAAAAAGCCAGATGAAATCCCCTTACCTGTTATCTTGAATCTCATCATACTCGTTCAAGACACCATTATAATAAATATAAATGTACTATACATAATTTAAATAACTCTATTATTATATATAATACAATTTATGTTTTGATTACTTCCTTATATTACATACATGCTAACCATCCTATGTTAAGTTTTCACTTCAGATAATATTTTCTATTTTTTCGCATGTGTCTTAATTTTTTATATCGTTAGTCCTCGTACATATATCATGATTCCATAATGTAAAACATGATATAAATATAATTTATATTCAGTGTATGTGTATTAAAATAATATATATAACATATATGTACAAAATGGAATACATTGTTCATGGAGACGGTAAGTCGTATGTATACATGAATGTTGTTTCCATTTTATGGTTGTATTGAATGAATGAAAAAAATGAAAAAAATGAAAAATATTTATATATTTATATCATTGTTATAATATATTTATAATATCATATATATCATATATATTAACTAAACAAATATTTAATACATTCTATTCACTGTATAAACGTATCATATCACTTTGAGGGGGCGATAGTCCACACTTCCTCAAACGAAATTATCATATCAGAAAAATGGGAAGTGAAAATATTTGTGTTGTAAATGAAATATATAAGATTAAATAAATGATAAATATGATATATAACTTATATAGACATATTTTCCATCATAATTTCCATCATGAGAGGTGGTAAAGGAAAAATGAACAATCATCGTTTAGTGAGGGGGTAGTTCGTCGTAAACGTAAATAGTATGTTATTTACCCATTAGATGGAGGTTTGTTTAAGTGTTTGTTGACCCATTATAATAAAAATATAATGGTATATTTGGGATAATGTTATTTTTATAAAAAATGTAATAAATAGAGTGGAGGGGTGGAGAAGGAAAAATAATAATGTACATTGAGAGAAGACGTTACCTCTTAACTGGGTAACTCCTATAAGTGTTTTGACAAAATGAATCCATGTAAGACTTTATGAACAATTTGAGGCTTAAATGAGGATTTAAGGGATGTTTTAAAGTTTATTAGGAATATTTTGGATGAACCTATGAGGTTTTAGAGGTGTTATGTAAAGACCCGTAAATTTCAAGGAAATTTGTTTTTTCTTAATTTTCTTTGGAATTTTGCAAGAACGCAGTTTCTGACGGAACCTGATTACGAGGCCCGGTGTGCCCAGAATCATGTTCCAAATTTTGGCTTGGGTACGTTCAGTGAACGAACGAGTGGGTTTTTCTAACTTTTGAACCGGTGCTCGGAATCGAATTCCGAGGGCACCGATGGAATCGCAGCGCCGATATTTGCTTAGAAATGCCTCTTTCAGAGTTGCGTTTGCTCAGGTTTGGTTTTTAATTTTTGGGCTTTAAGTTAAGAAATAAAATAATGTGGTACGACAAACTTTATTTTATTTCACTTAAAGCCACTTAAAATCCACTTAATGCTGCTTAAGCTGAGTTAAAGCGGATAGGGTGCAATTCAAAATATCCTACCCTCTTGGTAGGATATTTGTGAGGTGGGGCCCAGACGAGCCCCACCATTTCTTTTCCCCTAAGAAACGCACCCGCAAACCCCCTCTTAAATTAAAGTCAACTGGGGCATTTTCTTAAACTCTTAAACGCTCCTATTAATTGGGCGGTTTATTTTTTGAAATTAATTCTATGAATTAATGGGTCGTTACTTAGTTTGTTTTACAATTTGTTGGCATGTTAATAAAATAAGACCAACGCTTGTCTTCTTGAGGATTTTTCGTTGAGAGGATTTGACAGAAACCTTAAGTCCTTCATCCTCCTTCGCGAAGAACGCGAAGAACGGTAAGAACTCCAACCTTCGACGAAGGGCGACGAAGAACGCCGGACCCCTGGAGATCGATGCGACGCGACGCCGACGTTTCTTCTGTGACGATCCATCCCCGCGACAATCTTCGATCGGCATATTGAGGTAGGGGATTGAAGCCTTTTTAATTCTTTGTGGATTGTAACATCAACATGGATTTAATTTTTATAATTAAATCCGTGTGTTTTCTTTAAACTTCGGAGATCGAGGACGCGACACCCTTCTGCGACGACACAATGACCTTCCGCGACGCGACGATCCTATTCTTCCGCGACGGTCAATTCCGCGAAGAACTCTCGTCCAAAGACAGCTATGAGGTAGGGGTATTTTTGAAAATGATTATAACCATGTTTTTTTCCTCCAAGGAAAGAACGCGGACCAACCAATTAACAAGTTGGTCCGCGGATTATTATTGCGGGTCGAGGTTTACGAATTGCTGGGATTTATGGTGTTGTTTCAAACTGCTAACGCGGTGGGTGCAGACCAAAGAACAAGTCCGAACCCACTCTGCTTTTGTTCTTGGTGTGCGGAATGGCGGACAACGACAAAACGGGCCTCAAAGACGATTTGTTGATTCCGCAGTGAAGAACGGGACCTGGGATGAGCTACGGCGCATATGGAAATGGAATCGGACCACCGGAGAAACTCTGGTGGCCCGTGGACTCTACCAGAGGCAGCGCCCCGGTGCACCGCAGGACGGAGCCGCCGCGGCTTCAGCCACGGCGGCGGTGGTCGACAGACCCACGACCGCGCGGGTTCGGCGAGACACGGGACGCGGCCTTGTTGCGTCCGCTGACCAAGTGCGGCCCCACGCGGGGCCGCAGCTTTCTCATGCGGGGTCAGCGCGCCCCCGCCCCCAGATTTCCTTCGCTCGGCCGCTCGGCCGAGACGAGCCGATCTGACCCGCCGGTTCGGGCCGGGTCACGCCCAGGCCGGGCCGGGCCGGGTCGGTCCGGGCCCAGACCCCCCGTTTTCGGACCTTTTCGGTATTTTTCTCATAACATGAGCTACGAGCCTCCGAAAGACGCGCTGTCAGCGGCGATTCGATCCTTGGGTCGAGACGTTCGTTTCGGTATATCACACCCAAAGTTTCAGAATACTTTTGGTTCGGCCGGGTTGGTTCGTACACGAAACCAACCGGGCCCTCGGAGCGGAAACACTCATATCTTGAGCTATGGACATCTGATTGACGTGCCGTCGACTTTGTTGAATTCCACTAAGTGAGACATATCTTTTGGATTACTCCGCCCGAGGTTTGGATGCAGGTGGAGTACGGTCGGGTTGGTTTTTCCTTAAAAACCAACCGGGCCCCTGGGACGAAAAAGCCAATAACTCTCAGACCGGGCGACCGATTGACGCGCCGTCTGCGACATTGAGTTCCTGTTGGCGATACAGAACTTTTGGATACATCAACTCTGGACTAT
This sequence comes from Viscum album, assembly GCA_963277665.1. Taxonomy (NCBI): domain Eukaryota; kingdom Viridiplantae; phylum Streptophyta; class Magnoliopsida; order Santalales; family Viscaceae; genus Viscum; species Viscum album. The sequence continues at coordinate 277,051,516 of OY728135.1, forward strand.
GTGTCAGTTGATGTATCAGCCTCTCGGCCCGTGGAGCGGACCCTCCCGAACGAGCTTACTGTGTGCGGGAACCCTAGAGCTGGCTGCGACTGCTACTGTGACGACGACGACTGTGCAGAGATCCTCAGTGGATTCGACGGCGACGACTATAGCACTCATCGATCCTTTCTAGGTCAGTGCTACCGATCCTGTGTGGGTCCGATCTTGTGTGGGTCAGCGGTCAGCGGTCCTGTGTGGGCCAACACCTACAGATCCTGTGTGGGTCCAATCCTGTGTGGGTCTTTGCGGGGGTTAGTTACCTATCGATCCTTTGTGGGTTAGATCCTTTGTGGGTCATTGCGGGGGTTAGTACCTATCGATCCTTTGTGGGTCTGACAACTTAGATGGATCAGTGATAATCTCTATCGTCATATAAAGAAGTATACCTGTGTGAGCTGAATCCTATTTTTGCTTTTCTTTGTGGATTGTGTTGTGCTATCCTGTGTGGATTTACGTTTTTCTTTCCTGTTTGGACTGGGTTGTACTTGGGATCGGATGTTGGAGCTGAACGACAATTGATGACTTAGGTATATGTATGGGCATATACCTAAGCAGTGTCGGATGTTACTTCGTGATTGCATCTTTCCTTTTTGGTTTATCCTTTGTGGATTCTGAGAGACCTTCGGGGGTTTCGGGGTCCCTACTGAGTAGCTTATACTCACCCCTGCACGGGCTATGCCCGCACTACGTTGTGTTGGTTGCAGACAACGGACATCACTAATCATGGTCGAGGTTGGCGGAGCAGGATGGTACCTGAAGGTGGACCACTGGGTGGGGTATACTCGGAGCGGACAGCTGGACCGAGGAGCTGTGGAGGCTATCTGTACCCACACTTCAGGTGGGACTTCCAGAGGATGGCTCGACGCTACGGATTTTTATTTTAGTTTCTGTTTTTACCCTTTAAGTTGGACTTTACAGTTGGGATTGTATTTCCGGCCCCCTTTACTTTTCCGCACTTACTGTTGTACCAATTTTTACTTAGTTTTTACTTCTTCTTGCTTGCTCTGTGGTGTTTGTTGTTTACTTTACAAAGGCAATGCCTTCCCTTTTACCGGGATTTACGCCTTGGTGCTAGTCGCTAGCCCCTGGCCTATGGAAGGCGGGTTTGGGGTAGTCATGGCACGAGCCCTGAGGAAGGGTCGTGACAAATTGGTATCAGAGGAGTTTGGTTCTACCGTAGACTCTGATCTTTATTCTATGTGAAGCAATAATGTTAAGTGTATTGGGTGTGGTCATCAGCCCAAGGAGTCCAGTATTGGTGCGGCGGCCGACGTATCCGTACACCCGGACCCTGACTTCTGATTTCCGACATAATGAACGAAAACATTGATTGCATGTGTGTTACAAGTTTTCTTTGTTATTACTTTATGTCAGCTCACCAGGTATACTATTCTGACTGTGGCGCACCTATTTCTTTTTAGGATGGACCCATGATGGCAGCCAGCTAGGGTTCCGAGAGTTGAGCGTGATGACAGCCCACCGAGCGATGAGGCCTCGGTGTAGGGACCTTTGTCAGCAGTGGCACCGGCGGTAGCTCTACCCGCCAAGCCACCGATGCTTCCAGCACCAGCCATTGACGATGCACGTCGCCTCAGTGCACTGCATGAGTTCCAGCGCCAGTGACCGCCCAGGTTCCATGGGGAGACGGACCCCAAGGCAGCCGAGGACTGGCTGGAGGCAGTGGTGAGAGTTTTCAGGTTAGTGAGGACACCAGCAAACCTCATGGTGATCCTTGCAGTGAGCCTACTGCACGCAGCAGCGGGCCGATGGTGGAGCTTGATGCTCTAGGTGCACGATGAGGCATCTCTTCTTTGGGCGGACTTTGAGATCCTCTTCCGCTCAGAGTTCGTCCCAGCCACCCTCTGTGCGGTATGCATTCAAGAGCTTCTTCAGCTGCGGTAGGGCAGCATGACAGTCGCCTAGTACTCGGCGAGATTTACCGATCTCTTGCGCTACTCGACAGACATGGTACGAGACCCATTCTTCCGGGATCGGACCATTGAGCAGGGATTGAGACACGAGATCAGGGCATCACTGATCTCCCTCAGCATTCTGACTTAGACAGGAGTACTGGAGCGAGCCCTTTTGATCGAGAGCTTTCTTGCTGAGTCTACACTAGCGCCGAGACCCACCGTAGGGCGGCACATAGCAGAGTCTTCTGCAGCAGGCAGTCGACAGATGACTCATGGGTCCAGGCAGACCAGACCCTCGGGAAGACGACCTCAGGACACTGGCTCAACAGTGTGGGGGCGCACAGCGCGGAGCCAGTCTTTCGAGAGGCAGGCAGTGCTACTCATGTTGTAGACAGGGCCACATGGCTCGTGATTTCCGGACCCGCAATGCCGAGGAGCAACAGACGGTTGAGGGACCACCAAGGTAGAGGTAGAGGGTCGACCGTGGCGGTCTGTAGGGAGTAGGCGGAAAAGGCAGGGGAGTTTCCTGAGCAGCAGGTGGTGGGCGACGCTTTGAGGCTTTACCACCACCACCACCAGGAGGTTCACCCCGACCACAGGGAGTTGGCGGGCAGAGACAGGCACAACTCTAGGCAGCAGAGGCCTATGACCACAGCGCGTCCGAGATGATTCGAGGTATGATCTATGTCTATTCCACCCTTGATGTAGTTATTATAGACACAGGAGTGAGTCACTCTTTCATAGCTGCTGCCCTTGTTCGGAGCTCGGATATTCCGACAGAGCGGTTGGCTCGATCCTTACGGCTAGAGACTCCTACGGGAGCAAAATCGATGATTATGCACTGGTGCCGGCAGTGTGAGCTTACTCTAGGAGGCGAGTGCTTCGGCTGGGATCTTCTTGTAGCAGCGTCGAGGCCTTACGACGTCATCCTGGGCATGGATTGGTTATCTACAGTCCATGCACAGATTGACTGTATTAGGTGCAAGGTGAGATGTGTACGCACCGACGGGAGCAGGTTCACCTTCACCGGTGAGAAGGGAGCCTTCGCAGCACAGGATGGACTTCTGCAGAGGAGAGTACAGTCCATCACTCATCAGTTGGCTAGCCTCATCCTAGGAGCAGTTGACATGTGGAGTCCTAGTTTTCCTGCAGTGGTGGATCTGTATGTGGACGTCTTTCCCGACGACGTTCCAGGGCTACCTCCACGCAGAGAGGTATAATTTTATATTGACTTGTACCCCGGGACAACCCCGATATCGACTCCAGCATATCAGATGGCCCCCGCTGAGCTTCGAGAGCTACGGGTACAGTTGGAGGACTTGCAGGGCAAGGGATTCATCCGAACCAGTGTTTCACCCTGGGCTTCCTCGATATTGTTTGCCAAGAAGGCGGACGAGAGCTTGTGACTTTGTGTAGACTATCGTTGCCTGAACCAGGTGACGATGAGGAACAATTATCCGCTATCGAGGATTGATGACCTCTTCGATCAGCTCAAGGGAGCATGGTGGTTCTCGAAGATAGACCTCAGGTCAGGCTATCATCAGATCAGAGGTCGAGACGAGGACGTTCAGAAGATGACCTTAAGATGTCGGTATGGACACTATGTGTTCTTGGTTATGCCATTCGGCGTAACCAATGCCCCAGCAGTGTTCATGGGCCTCATGAACAGGATCTTCCAGCCATACCTCGATCGATTTGTCGTGGTCTTCATCAATGACATTTTGATTTACTCGACGACTAAGGAGGAGCACACCTACCACTTACGGGTTATACTAGACACACTCCGAGAGCTCCAGCTTTATGAAAAGATCTCAAAGTGTCAGTTCTAGATACGTGAGGTCCACTTCTTGGGACACGTCATCTCTGATGCGGGAGTTGCGGTGGATCCTGCGAAGATCGAGGCAGTGTTAGCTTGGGAGCCACCCAGAAGCGTGATGGAGGTGCAGAGTTTCTTGGGACTAGCTGGATACTACCGAAGATTCGTGCCAGACTTCTCCAGAGTTGTGGCACCACTCTCAGCTTTGAAGAAGAAGGGGAAACCCTTCGTTTGGTCAGACAGATGTCAACAGAGCTTTCAAGAGCTGAGACAGAGATTGACCAGCGCCCCTATCTTGAGGTTGCTCGAGGAGGGAGTAGGGTACGTAGTCTACTGCGATGCATCAGGGACCGGGATCGGATGTGTCCTGATGTAGGATCGGGCAGTGATCACCTATGGATCACTTCAGTTGTGGCCGCATGAGCCAAACTACGCTACCCATGACCTGGAGTTAGCAGCAGTGGTCTTCGCTCTGAAGACATGGTGACACTATCTGATGGGAGAGCACTTTACAGTATTTTCTAACCTTTAGAGTCTGAGGTACATCTTCTCTCAGAAGGACATGAACTGAGATAGAGGCGATGACTCGAGTTCCTCCAGGACTATGACTTTGAGATAGTCTATACTCCTTGGAAGGGGAATGTGGTAGCCGATGCTCTCAGCCGGAGGACGGGCATTCAGCTACTCGAGGAGGTGACAGAGCAGCTAGCCGCTTTTCGGATATCCTTTGTGGATAGGGATGGAGAATCCTTCCTTCATTCTCTCACAGTTTCTCCTCCACTACTACAGCGGGTCAGATAGGCACAGCATGGGGACGCTGACTGTGAGACGCGGCGTGCACAGATATCCTCAGGACACACACCTGATGGCTTCTCATTTGGATTAGAGCACGACATTCTTTTCAGAGGACGTTCCTTAGTACCAGTCGCTTTATGAGAGGAGGTGCTGAGAGAGTTTCACACTTCTCCTTTGGCGGTACATCCTGGAGTGGTGAAGATGTACCAGGATCTCAGACGACAGCACTGGTGGCCGGGCATGAAGAAGGTTGTGGCAGAGTTCGTTTCTCAATGCCTCACCTGCCAGCAGGTGAAGGTGGATCATCAGGTACCAGCAGGCTTGGTACGACCCTTGGAGGTCCCAGAGTGGAAGTGGGATGGGATATTTATGGAATTCATGACTGGAATTCCATGTACTTCCAGAGGTCACGACTCCATTTGGGTGATTGTCGACCAACTCACCAAGTTGGCCCACTTCTTACCCATCAGAGAGCAGGGCTCAGTAGAGAGCTTGGGACGTCTCTACGTTCAGGAGATTGTATGGCTTCACTGTGTGCCATCATCTATCGTCTCCGGTCGAGATGCTCGCTTTACTTCCCGACTTTGGAAGGGGTTGCAGGAGGCGTTCGGGACGCAGCTACGTCTGAGCACCGCCTTTCACCCTCAGACGGATGGTCAGATATAGAGGACTATTCAGACTCTCGAGGACATGCTCCGCGCATGTGTCATCGACTTTGGTCGCAGCTGGGAGGACCACCTACCCTTGGTGGAGTTCGCGTACAACAAAATCTACCACTCCACCATCGGGATGGCACCATACGAGGTGTTGTACGACAGACCTTGCAGATCTCCTTTGTGCTGGAAAGACCCTGGGGAGTCAGCACTTGTGGGACCACAGAAGGTCCGGGCCACGACAGAGAAGGTCCAGGTCATCCAGGAGTAGATGAGTACAGCTCAGAGCCGGTAGAATTCTTATGATGACAAGAGGCGGAGGCCACTAGAGTTCGAGGATGGAGACCACATCTTCTTGCGTGTCTCACCTCGACATGGATTACAGAGATTTGGTCGAGGCGGCAAGTTGTCTCCACGCTTCATCGGACCATTCCAGGTCCAAAACAGGATTGGCGAGGTGGCTTATCGCCTGGCTCTACCACCTCAGTTGCACCGGGTGCACGAAGTCTTCCACGTATCTCAGCTGAGGAGATACGTGCATGACCTGACACACATCATTGACCATGGGGACCTGGATGTTGATGATGGGGAAACTTTTGCGGAGGTCCCAGTGGAGATCGAGGATCGACAGGAGAGGGTCCTAAGTGGATGGTCGATTCCTCTAGTGCGCATCAGATGGTAGCACGAGAACCTCCAAGAGATCACTTAGGAGCGGGAGGCTCAGATGCGTGCTCAGTACCCACATGTGTTTCCCTAGCTTATGATTTATCTTTACAGAGACGTAAAGCCCTGATGTGGGAGTGATGTAAAGACCCGTAAATTTCAAGGAAATTTTTCTTCTTAATTTTCTTTGGAATTTTGCAAGAACGCAGTTTCTGACGGCTCCTGATTCTGAGGCCCGGTGTGCCCGGAATCATGTTCCGAAGTTTGGCTCGGGTACGTTCAGTGAACGAACGAGCGGGTTTTTCTAACTTTTGAACCGGTGCTCGGAATCGAATTCCAAGGGCACCGATGGAATCATAGTGCCGGTATTTGCTTAGAAACGCCTCTTCGGGAGTTGCGTTTGCTCAGGTGTGGTTTTTAATTTTTTGGCTTTAAGTTAAGAAATAAAATAATGTGGTACGACAAACTTTATTTTATTTCACTTAAAGCCACTTAAAAGCCACTTAAAGCTGCTTAAGCTGAGTTAAAGTGTATAGGGTGCAATTCAAAATATCCTACCCTCTTGGTAGGATATTTGTGAGGTGGGGCCCGCACAAGCCCCACCGTTTCTTTTCCCCTAAGTAACGCACCCGCAACCCCCCTCTTAAATGAAAGTCAACTGGGGCGTTTTCTTAAACTCTTAAACGGTCCTATTAATTGGGCGGTTTATTTGTTGAAATTAATTCTATGAATTAATGGGTTGTTACTTAGTTTGTTTTACAATTTGTTGGAATGTTAATAAAATAAGACCAATGCTTGTCTTCTTGAGGATTGTTCGTTGAGAGGATTTGACAGAAACCTTAAGTCCTTCATCCTCCTTCGCGAAGAACGCGAAGAACGCGAAGAACGTGAAGAACGCCGGCCTCCGACGAAGGGCGGAGAAGAACGCCAGACCCCCGGAGATCGACGCGACGCGATGCCGACGCTTCTTCCGTGACGATCCATCCCCGCGACAATCTTCGATCAGCATCTTGAGGTAGGGGATTCCGGTCTTTTTAATTCTTTGGGGATTATAACATCAACATGGATTTAGTTTTTATAATTAAATCTATGTGTTTTCTTTAAACCTCGGAGATCGACGAACCGGCGCCCTTCCGTGATGACGCGACGCCCTTCCGCGATGCGACGATCCTCTTCTTCCGCGACGGTCAATTCCGCGAATAAATCTCGTCCGACGACAGCTACGAGGTAGGGGTCGTTTTGAAAATGATTATACCCATGTTTGTTTTTCTCCAAGGCCAGAACGCGGACCAACCAATTAACAAGTTGGTCTGCAGATTATTATTGCGAGTCGAGGTTTACCAATTGTTGGGATTTATGGTGTTGTTTCAAACCGCCAACGCGGTGGGTTCCGACCAAAAAACAAGTCCGAACCCACAGCCCTTTGGTTCTTGGTGTGCGGAATGGCGGACAACGACGAAACAGGCCGCAGAGATGATTTGTTGATTCCGCAGTAAAGAATGGGACTCGGGATGAGCTACGATGCAGACGGAAATGGAATCGGACCACCAGAGCAACTCCGGTGGCCCGCGGACTCTACCGGCGGCGGTCGATAGACCCGCGACTACGCGGGTCCGGCGAGACATGGGACGAGGCCTTGCCGCGTCCGCTGACCAAGGGCGGCCCCACTCGGGGCCGCAGCTTTCTCACGTGGGGGCAACACGCCCCCGCCCCCGGATTTCCCTCGCTCGGCCACTCGGCCGAGCCAAGCCGAGCCGACCCGCCGGTTCGGACCCGGGATGGGTCGACCCGGTTCGGGCCGACCCAAGGGGGGGTCGGGCTGGGTCGGTCTGGGCCCAAACCCCCCGTTTTTGGACCTTTTCGTATTTTTCTCATAACTTGAGCTACGAGCCTCCGAACGACGCGCCGTCAGTGGAAATGCGATCCTTGGATCGAGACGGTCATTTTGGTATATCACACCCAAGGTTTCGGAATACATTGGGTTCAGCCGGGTTGGTTTGTACACAAAACCAACCGGGCCCTCGGAGCGGAAACACTCATATCTTGAGCTACAAACGTCCGATTGATGTGTCGTCGACTTTGTTGAATTAATCTAAGTGAGAAAGATCTTTTGGATTACTCTGCCCGAGGTTTGGACGTAGGTGGAGTATGGTCGGGTTGGTTTTTCCTTAAAAACCAACCGGGCCCCTGGGACAAAAAAGCCAATAACTCTCAGACCGGGCGTCCGATTGACGCGCCGTCTGCGATGTTGAGTTCCTGTTGGTGATACAGAACTTTTGGATACATAAACTCTGGACTATGTGTCAGTTGATGTATCAGCCTCTCGGCTCGTGGAGCGGACCCTCCCGAATGAGCTTGCTGTGTGCGGGAACCCTAGAGCTGGTCGCGATTGCTACTGTGACGACAACGACTGTGCAGAGATCCTCAGTGGATTTGACGGCGATGACTACAACACTCAGTGATCCATTGTGGGTCAGTTCTACCGATCATGTGTGGGTATGATCCTGTGTGGGTCAGCGCTTAGCGGTCCTGTGTGGGCCAGTGCCTACAGATCCTGTGTGGGTCTGATCCTATGTGGGTCTTTACGGGGGTTAGTTACCTATCGATCCTTTGTGGGTCAGATCCTTTGTGGGTCATTGTGGGGGTTAGTACCTATCGATCCTTTGTGGGTCCGACGACTTAGATGGATCAGTGATCATCTCTATCGTCATATGAAGAAGTATACCTGTATGAGCTGAATCCTGTTTTTTCTTTCCTTTGTGGATTGTGTTGTGCTATCCTGTGTGGATTTACGTTTTGATTTCCTGTGTGGACTGGGTTGTACATGGGCTCGGATGTTGGAGCCGAACGAGAATTGATGACTTAGGTATATGTATGAGCATATATCTAAGCAATGTCAGATGTTACTTCGTGATTGCATCTTTCCTTTGTGGTTTATCCTTTGTGGATTCTGAGAGACCTTCGGGGGTCTCAGTGTCCCTACTGAGTAGCTTATACTCACCCCTGCACGGGCTATGCCCGCACTACGTTGTGTTGGTTGCAGACGATGGAAACGTTGATCATGGTCGAGGTTGGCGGAGTAGGACGGTACCTGGAGGTGGACCACTGGGTGGGGTATACTCGGAGCGGACGGCTGGACCGAGGAGATGTGGAGGCTATCTGTACCCACCCTTCAGGTGGGACTTCCAGAGGACGGCTCGACGCTGCGACTTTTTCTTTCAGTTTCTTTTTTTCCCCTTTCAGTTGTACTTTACAGTTGATCTTGTATTTTCGGCCCCCTTTACTTTTCCGCACTTACTGTTGTACCAGTTTTTACTTAGTGTTTACTTCTGCTTGCTTGCTCTGTGGTGTTTGTTGTTTACTTTACAAAGGCAATGCCTTCCCTTTTATCGGGATTTACGCCTTGGTGCTAGTCGCCAGCCCCTGTCCTATGGAAGGCGGGCTTGGGGTAGTCACGGCACGGGCCCCGAGGACGGGTCGTGACATGTTAGGAAGAGGGAGAGGTGGTGGCCTTTTATAAGGATGGAGGAGTGACACTCTTGTAAATATTTGAAGACAGAATTCCACCCATGTTTTTCATATTGAATGTGGATCCAATAATGATATAATGTATAGAGAATGGATTATATGGTCTAAATATTACCATAAAATGGATTTTTTACAAGTGTATAGGTCATTTGGGCCCCTAAGATTAAGGTTGAGTCCATAATTAAGCTTAATTTGACCTTAATAGGTGTGATTAATTTTAGTCACTTTTGCTGACCATTTTTTTCAAAAATCAACATGATATAGTTGGAATATAAATATAATAATTATTAAAATGTTTTATGTTTGTTTTTATTAATTCAATCTATAGAAGGAAAAAAATTAAGATTAGTGGTAATCCTACAAACAGGACGAAATTATGGGTCTTTAAAGTACAAATAAGTTCAAACGTTTATTACATTTTTATATTAAGTTTAGAAGTGAAATTGATTATAATTACCTTATTTTATTAATATATGTATAATTTATCTAATTTTACCTTAAAAATTTAAATTTAAATTTAAAATTATTAATTATTTAAATGAAAAGGTAGTTTTTAACCTAAAAGAAGTATTTTTCACTATTAATCAAAAAATGAAGCTTCTCAGAAAAATGTAAACAATAAACCCCAAGATAATTTCTAGACTATATATTAAGAAATGGAGTTTATTTTGTTAAATTAAATTTATAATTTTTTCTAAATGTAATTTTATTATTAAAAATATTTTATTCGATAAAACAATATTTTTAATCATAAAAAGGCTTTACCAAAAATCATGTTTTAAAATATGACACGTTGGTTTCGTGTAAACAAGTTGGATTCACCAAAAATCATGATTCTCAAGTCCATGATGTTTTATAATTGTTTCTAAATGTAAATATGACACTTGGAATTATTTCATTATAATTTTTTTTATTTATATATAAAAATTATAAAAAATATTTTAAAATTATTTACTATTATTAATATTTCTAATTTTAATGTCTATGGTATAGTTATCTCATTTAAATAATTATTACAGAAAAATGATGTTTTGTAGAAACATCAATGTTTCGTGTAATGTATGAGAAGTCGGTGTTGCGTGTAACATATGATGAGTCAATATTCCATGTAAAATATGACACATTGGTTTCATGTAACATATTTCATGTCTTTTAAATGTGATCATAATGTTTTAATTAGTTTATTTCAATTAATAAATGAAAAATTCATTTATTCAAAAAAAAGTCCATAAAAATGGGGGTGTTACATTCTACCCACTTAAAATGAATTTATCCATCGAAATTCATTACTCAATAAAAATAAAATGGGGATAATTATGCTTCACCAAATCCTCATCATCCCACATAGCTTCCTATGACTGGTGATTTCTCCTCAAAACATTTACCATGTGAGTGGTATTGCTTCATATAACTTTCTCTGATCGATCAAGAATTTCAAATAGTTGTTTCTTGTAAGAAATATCATTCTCATATTGTATGACCTCTGAGATTGGTAAATGTGAAGGTTATGGCATTTACTTACTCAGGGGAGATATATATAACACATCATGGACATGAGGGATATTTGGATAAAATTCTATGTTATAGGCTATCGTCCCGATACGATCAAGAATCTTAATGGGACTGCTATACCTAGGGCTTAGTTTCCCATTCTTCCAAAATGTCATAACCTTCTTCCAAGGTGAGATTCATAGAAACACCTTTTCAAAATATTCAAATTACAAATTGATCCAATGGTTGTCAACATAACATTACTTCTAACTTTGAGTTTCTTTCATATGTTACTGATTTTTTTAACCTTCTCAACTATTTCTTAAAAAATTTCACGTCACAATAGAATATTTTCTCCATCCTCATCCCAACAAGTTATATCTCTTCATTTCTTCCCATATATGGATTCATATGGTTCCATCTAAATTCTTGGGTTAAATATATTTTTGTAAGAAAACAAAACTAGAGGTAGGTGTTGATCCAAACCACCATTGAAATATAGAGAACATGATAACAAAATTTCCTCTAGAGTTTTAATTCTTCTCTCAAACTAACTATCTATATGAAGATGATAAGCAATGCTGAAACACAAATTTGTATCAAGTGATTTCTAAAGAGTTCCTCATAACATTGAGGTAAACCTTGGATCGTGATCTGATACAATAGAATGTGGTACTCCATAAAACCTTACCACTTCCTTAACATATATCCATGAAGGTTGATCCATATATAATCCTTCTCTAATAGCGATGAGGTGTTTTTACATAGTAAGGCGATTGAGAACCACCCATATAACATCAAACCCTTTAGATATTTTGGGTAGTCTAATGAAAAAATCCATAGCGATGTTCTCCCATGTCTATTATGGTATTGGGAATGGATGAAACATCCATGTTGAATTTTGTTTTTAGCCATACCTTGTTGGAATACCAAGAACAAAGATACAAACTCTATGATATCTCTCTTCATTCCATCCCATTGGATGTATTATTTTAAGTCCCTATACATTTTTTTACTTATATAATGAATATAGAATGGAGAACTGTGATCTTACTCTAACATCTTCATCAGTAAGTTTGGTATGGAAGGAACACGTACATGATTCATTAACCTTATCATTCCGTCCTAATCAAGTTTAAACTCAGGAACATTTTTTATGTTATTTAAAAAAAAATTATCTCTCTTCTCCACCTCTTTAATCTTTGCATGGATAGTGGGTTGAACATTAATTTGAGAAAGATAAGACTTTTCCCCTTCCATTATGATTTTTAGATATGTACTGTGTAAATCCATAAATATGGGATCTTTTGTGATCCTCATTATAGATGATCTAGCATGACACTTCCATCTCATACCATATGTCACCCTATTCTCTTTCCCAGGGTGGTAATGTATTGAGCAGTAATAATCCATTGTCAACAATAACCATCTTATCTAGTGCATGATAAACTCCTTCTATGTGAATATATATTTAATACTTTTATAATCAGTATATATAACACACTTTTATTCATAAAGATAATTCGTCCATATCATTAATGCAGAAATTTTTGTTGCTAACTCCAAATCAAGATTTGGTTAATTTTTCTCATGAATCTTCAACTACCATGAGGCATAAGAGATAACCATGTTATTCTACATAAGAACACATCCCAACCCATTTCTGGATAAATTATTAAATATTAAAAACCGTTCCCCATTATATGGTATTGTAAGCACAGGTGCACTGACTAACCTTCTCTTTAGTTCCTATAAATTTTACTCACAATCATATATCCATATCAACATGACAAACTTCTGGGTTATCTTGGTCAGAGAATTAGACATTCATGAGAAATTATCCACTAACCTTCGATAATATCCATCTAAATCATGAAAGCTATGGATCTCAGTCACTATGGTTGGTCTAGGCTAACATTAAATAGCCTCCGTCATTGATGGATCTACTGTTACACCATCCCTTGATATTATGTGGCCCAAAAATAAATAATTTTTCATACAAAATTAAAACACTATAAATATTACACATAACTTATTCCTCCTTATGATATTTATTATAATTCTCATGTGATCTTCATGCTCTTCCTTTATCTTTGAATATATAAGAATACCATCTATAAGGACTACCATGAACTGATCGAGGTTGTCACTAAAGACACTATTCATTAAATAAATGAAGATATCATGGGAATTCGTAAGACCAAAAGGCATTACTATATATTCATAGTGTCAATACCATGTATGAAATATCTTCTTGGGTATATCCTCTTTCTTGACCCTTAATTGGTGATATCCAGAATGGGGTTCAATCTTGGGAAAGTATTACAGTCCATGCAATTGATAAAAAAAGTCATAAATACGGGGGATATGATACTTATTATTGATCATGATCTTGTTTAACTCTCTATAATCAATAAATAGATGCATTTATCCATCATTATTTTTCACAAAAAGAATAAGTGTGCACCAAGGTGGCACACTTGGACGAATAAATAACTTATCATGGTTTTCTTGCAGTTTCTTCTTAAATTCCTAGAACCTAATCAGATCAATTATATAAGGAGTCATTAAAATTGGTGTGGAACCAAGTAGGAGTTATATTGAAAACTCAAATTTACTTTTTTGTGGAATAAAAGTTAAATGTTTCATAACTACATCCAAAAAATACCAAACAACAGGTATATCATCAACTTGAATTTCCTCCCCAACCATTTTAGATAAACAACCATTTTAATGGGAATAAAGACCCATACAATTGATGTAATATCCATAGGAAGTTCATACTTAACGTCACATGGTATGATGATCATAAGAGGGTTTGAAATATCAAAAGTAACTTCCCTTCCATGAAAATTTTTGTGGGATTTAGGCAGAGAAAGCCAATACATGACTAGGATGACATCAAATTCAACCAATGGAAGAATTATATTATTTCCATGAAGCACATTTCCACAAACTTCATATATATAGGGATCGTAGACTTGAGATACAATCATTATACCATTAAGGGTTTGCACTACTAATTCCACATCTAATTTTTCTTGGTGTAATCATTAATCCCTTAGAAAATTACATAGATATGAAATAATGGGTAGATGAAGAATAAAATATGAAATTAGCAGTTCTAGAGTGGATGGAAAGTGTGCCTTTCATCATGTCGTTATCACACACAACACCAAAAATAGTGACTGTGTGATATTTCCCCTTGTCCCTTGTATTTAGAGCTTGTTGACGTCGATCCTAATCACCATCCCTTGGGTTTGGGAAGTGGTTAGAATTATTCCCATTCTCCTTAAAATTTTAGCACTCAACTGTGGGAGGTTCATTCTAGGCCACTTTTCCCACATTCACAACGTTAACTAACTCCTTCCCATCACATCAATAATAAAATTTTTGATGTCATTCCCATACACACTAAAAAGATTTATTATAACCCTTGGTAAAGTTTACTCTATGATTTTTCTATACATACAACATAAATAGAATCTCATCTTATTCTCTTCAGGATTTTTATATTTTTTTTAACTCCATATTCCTCTAATTTTCTAAACTATGAGATTGATATGTGACTCTAACCTCAATTTAAACATTTATTTCACAATGCAAAATCTCTTCGTAGATACTAACGTCTCTTATGTAAATCATTCTTCTGAGACATGGCATTAAGCCATTGAAGAACCTATCAACTTTACTTTCAGGTTGGATGATAATTCCTGAAGCGTACCTTACAAGTCTCATTCAATTAGCCATTTAGGTACCAACAGGTTCATCATCAATTTACTTAAAGACAATGAACTCTTTATCCATCACTGTATAAATAATCCAAGGAATGTAATTATTGAAAAATATGTTCTTGAAATCAGCCCATTACATAGATTCAATTTCATCTTGATTCCTTGTATTATGGATTAGTGTCCACCACTAGCCCACTTCACCTTTTAAATGCTAAATAGCTAGAAATAATTCCTCATGCTCTGAATACTGAAGAATAAAGAATATATTTTTAGTAGTACTGATCCATTGTTCATCAATAAGTGGATCATAGGAGCCTCTAAAAGAAGGTGGATGTTTCCTCATGAATGACTCAACAAAATGTTGTTCCCTCATTTTTTAATTTGTATGTACACCATGATTTATATATTGAGAAAGATTTGTGAGAATAATAATGAGGTTTTTTATTCCATCTCACATATTATTCAGTTTCTTAGGAGGGAAATCAATGCATTGTCCATCGCATGAATGGCCCGAAGGCCTTAATTTTTATTGATTTTTGATAACCCCCATTTCAAGGGATAAGGGGGAACCCTAACAAGGCCCGTATGCTCATAGATTACATGGCCCGTAGGCTTAGGAGATTACATGACCCGAAGGTCTTAAGGAATTCAACCAAACTATCTACAAGTAACTACACCTCCCCAACATATGCATCCTGATAGTAGCTATCCACCTTTGCATGACTGTCTGGCTAGGATTTTCGTGCAAGCACAAGCTGGTACCAATGGCATAGCCATACCCTCTCATTCTGACAATCCATATGGCTCTGCTCTGGTGAGTGCACCTACTCTGAATCCTCTTTTGGGGCTGCTCCTTTTTGTAGTGTGTCTGGGGCCAGCATTCATGTGGCCTGAAGGCCTTGGGGTGGCCCTAAGGCCTTAAGGTGGTCCGAAGGCCTTGATAATAAACTAGCCCGAAGGCCTTGGGTGGCCCAAAATCCTTGTAGGACCCGATGACCAAACTGGTGGCCCGAAGGCCTAGAAGGATGAATAGTTCCAGCTGCTACAGCACCGAACAGTGTTTGCAACAATACTGAATAGTACCTACTACAGTGCTGCTACAGTACTCCTACAGTGCTAAAAATATGCCTCCACCCGAATTTGATCTCGGGTCTCTTGGATGCACCTAGCAAGTCCTCACCAACTTGGCTGAGGCTCATGTGCCATTGTCCATCGCAGTCACCAATAATGTAGTTCCTTTGAGATCGTTCCATTTACAAAAACCAAAATTAATATAGTAAGAAATAGTTATCATAGTGGGGAACCAAATAATCCCCAAAAATCACTTAAATGATGTCTTAATCATGACACCTTCCCTAATCTATGACACTATTGGATTACCCTAGGTTATTTGTAGGCATCATCCATTTAAATCCTTCAAGATCATTTATGGAGAGTTTATGAATTTACCAATCATATAACATGAGAGTGTTAAACTAGGTGTGTAGCAAGGCCCATTGTAATGTACCAGATTACCCAAATTTAGGCCCATAACATCTTCTCAAACTTTTTACCCCTAGATACATCGGTTATAGAGCCACTTCCACTTGTAGTATCCAAAGATGGATTTATTTCTAGGAAACAACTCACAATATACATTAAAAAAATTTCATGCATTTTCCTATACATTTTATTATCTTTATACTTATCACTATGAATGAACTTAGGGTTCTCACTAAGGTTTTATCATCCGATATTTCAAAGGTTAACTAAACCTTTGCTCTGATACCAACTATAGATACCCTCTATTTTAATACATTAAAGCTACATAAATTTTTCAGAATACTTAAAAAAATTATACAAACTAATGCCCAAAGAGTATACTAGTCTATTTCCTTTAGAAACATGGAATCATAATAACTAATATATAACCAAACTATATTATCCCCAACTACGTTCCCCTTGAATATCACCCTTCTTAGTCACATAAATAATAATACAGATCTTTGTAACCTGAGGAAGGAAACATAAAAATGGGATATCGTAAATGCTTAGTAAGGGTAAACAAGAGAGATATTTCAGCATAATCCTGATCATAAGGTTATGAGAACAAGATAATGAAAATATAAGATTGTACCATGTATAAAAAAAGATTACGTACATGAATCATGGAATAAATCATGGTATTTTATAAGACATGAATCATCATGATATAATGAACATAATACATAAAAGAATAAAATAGAAATGAAACATGGAATTTTGGAAGACACATAAGCATATAATATGATTTCAATAGTATCCAAGGAATCACTACCAAGACCAAATTTTTATTACGGGTTCACTCCCCATACCATATTGGTAGTCATGGTTCGCTCCCATAGACATATTAGTTTCATGAGTTCACTCCTCATAACATATTGGAATTCATATTTCACTCCCATTCCACCATAGTATTCAAGGTTAACTCCCAAGACTATCTTATTTTATCTCATGAGATATAAATCTTTACCCAATTCATTGGAGGTAGATATAGGTCCAACCCATCACCTAATGAAATAATACATACATGTGGCCAAAGATCATATGTTATCATATCATAACATATGAAACAAAACAGGTATTATAAACATGTAATCATATCATAACTTATGAAAAAAATTCATGTTTCATAATCATTTCATCATGAACATAACTTGTGAAAACAATTAGGTTTCAAAATAATATAACCCATGAAAGAGAAACAGGTTTCATAAATATCATTAGACAAAAAAATAATATATCACACAAAGAATATTAATGGAAATAATGAATAATTTCCATATAAAGGCATGAGTAATATGAAAATATTTTATCTGATATGGGAAATAATGTTGAAATATAATTAAAAAACATTTCATGGGGAAAATATCCTTTCCCCATAGAAAAATGTTTATTTAAAACAAAAAACCTTTTTGAAAACAAAATCATGGATAATATAAAGGAAGTATTGAAATCCATAAATCCTTTTTTAAATCATTTTCCATTTAAAATGGGCTTAAAATATCTTTTTAAACATTTTTTAAAACATGGTGTTTGAATACAATTGATTTCTAATAGAAGAAGGGGAAAATCAGATTTTACATAAAAACATTATCTTAAGTACCAAAGGGTGGAAAAATGGTGTTAATACATGAATATAACATGAATAAACTAATTATAAGTAAAATCATGAGTTTTATTGGATATATGGATCATAATATTTAATCAAAGGAAGTATAAACATAAACAATCTTAAAATGAGATGAGATTGTCTCAATAAACTCTTATAACATGGTGAATTGGGATCATACTATCCATGTAAGAAATTGAAATTAAATAAATCTTAAATTATCATTAAATAATATAAAATCGTTATATTACATGTAAAATTTATATATATACACCTTGAAATAGAATTTAGGTGTATAAAAAAACATGAGTATCAAAGAATGAAAATTAAGGGATTTTTTTTACCGATTTGGTATCTTTTGGAACATAAACACTGTGAAATAAATATTATAAAATTCATATGTGAATACAAATAAATTTAATTATAAGATACATAGAATAAAATTTGGGTTAGTAAAAACCGCACACAAAAGGAATGAGTGGTGAACATAGCATGTATCTCATGAAATAAACAGTGAGATGAATTCCCCTTACCTTGTGTCTTAACTCTCATCGTACTCCATCATACCAAAAGTATAATGCACATAAATTTATTATAAAAAATTTATATAACCATATTATTATATCTACTACTATATATGGTTTTATTTTGACCTTATATTACCCACTTTTTAACCGTATTAAGTTAAGGTTTCACTTTAGATAATAATCGCTTTGTTCTTCGCCTGCGTATTAATATGTTATATTTTTGGTTCTTATACTTATAACATGATTCTAGATTTAAAAAAATGATAAAAATATAATTTATATTCAGTATATTTTTATTTTAATAATGTATATAATATATATGTATAAAATGGAATACACCTTTCATGGAGATGGTAAGTCGTGCATATGTAAGAACGTTTATGTATTTATTATCATATTGAAAGAATGAAAAAAATAATATATATGACTATATGTATATCATTATTAAATTAAAATTATTCTATCCAATATATTTAATAAACCCATTTTTAATACATTCCATGTGGTGTATGAAGGAATCATACATCTTTGAGAGCAGTAGTCTGCACTTCCTCAAACGAAATTATTGTATTAACAAAAAATAGAAAGTAAAAAAAGATATTTATTATAAAATTAATAAATTATCTTAATTAAATAATAAATATAATTTATAAAATATAAAAACATAGTTCCCATCATAATTTTCACCACGATAGGCGGTAAAGGAAAAAATGAACCATCATCGTTAAGTGAGGAAGTAGTTTACCTTACACATAAACAGTATGTTTGTTAGCCATTAGATGGAGGTTTGTGTAAGTGATGGTTTAACCCATATCATAAAATCATCCTAGTATATTTAATATTCATATTGTATATAAAATAATGGAATTAATATATTGGAGGGGTGAAGAGGGAAAATAAAATAAAGAACCTCGGGATAAGATGATACCTCTTAATAGGGTAACTCCTTTTGATTTGTCCCAAAAGAATTCATTGGAAGTATTTTTTCCTAATGGTAGGATTAAATTATGAAGGGAGGTATTTAGGTAATTTTATTTGGAATATATTTTCTAAAACTATGTGGTTTTTGAGGTGTGATGAAAAGGGAGAGATGATTGCCTTTTATAGGGAAGGAGGAGTTTCACTCTTGTAAATATTTGAAGAGAGAATTGGACCCACGTTTTTCATGTTACAAGTGAATCCAATAATGATCCAATGTAGATAAAATGGAGTATAGAGTATAAATAGGTCCATAAAATGGATTTATTACAATATTTTTGGTCATCTGGGCCCCTAATATTAATGACTAGTCCCTAATTAAGCTCACTTTGACCTTAATCGATTTGATTAATTTTAGTCACTTTTACTAATCATTTTTGTCAAAAATAAACATGATATAACTATAATATAGATATTATACTTATTAAAATGGTGTATGTTAGTTTTTTGAAATTAAATTCCGAGAAGTGGACAGATTAAGATTAATGAAAATCCTGCCGACGAGATGAAATTATGTTCCTTTAAAGTAAAAAGATGTTCAAATGTTTATAATATTTGGATATTCAATTTTAAAGTTAATTTGATTATAATAGAAATAATTGTATTAATAGAGTTATAATTTATCTAATTCTATATTAAAACAAATTTTAAGTATAATTTAACATTAAAAATTATTTAAACGATAAGGCAGTTTTTAACCTAAAAGTAGTATTTTTCACTATTTATCCAAAATTGAGGTTTCTAAAAAAAATTACTCTAAGATAATATAGAAATTATAAATTAAAAAACGACGTATATTTTATCATATTAATTTTCTAAATTTGTATTAAATTAATTTTTTATTATAAGTGGTTTATTCGAGAAAACGATATTTTTAAACATTAAAGGACTTTACAAAAAATCATATCTTTCATTATAAATATGTTTTATTTATATAAAACACTGATTAAAAATATTTGAAAAGTATTTATTACTATTACTATTACTATTTTTAACAGCTAGGGTATAATTATATCCTTTAAATAATTATTACAGGAATATGATGTTTTGTAAAAACAACAGTGTTGCGTGTAACATCAGCCATGTTAGTGTTTCATATAACACATGCCGAGTCTATGTTCGATTTAAAGTTTTCCGATTTGGTTTTTTTTTGTAAAATTTTCCATGTTGGTACCATGTGAAATGAATGTTTGACTTAGTTCATTTCACGACATAAATGAAAATTTATTTTATTTGAAAAAAAGTTCCATAAAAACTAAAGGTGTTACATAACAGCTCGAGCTGAGTGGCGAGATGACATCGGGAATGCCTTCATGTTTTCCAAAGGCTTCCAACTAGAATCACTAGTCTAAAGAAAAACATTGTGATATTATACCCTCTTAATAGAGAAAATCCAAACTATAATTAAAATCAATATATGAAATAACTATGAAGAATGATAAATTGGAAGCATTCGACAAGTTCTGCAAATATCCAAATAAAGAAAGATACAGTAATGATATATATACTCTACACTATAAGACATCATGAAAATAAAATCTCCTATAACAAAAACATAAAATATCCCAAACACAGTCCCAATTCCAATCCCGATCATGACATCTCCAACCCATAAGCCTATGCACAAACCAAACACCGGGTCCATGTCCTAAACCTGTACCAGAAAACAAGTAAAATTTTCTCGGGTACAAAAGATACATGGAGGTTTGAGAAGTGTGTGAGTAAAACTCATTAGAAAAACACCAATGGTGTCTAAAGATATAACCAGTCTTTAAAATATTGTATGCAGATAATCAAGGTGTAATAAATACATAGGAAAATAAAAGAAAAATCTGTCATGGTTAAATAATTATTAATTATCCATTTTATCCTTTTAGTTCAAATGTAAAATCCAACCAATCTAACCCATTATGGCCATGTTAGGAGCCTACTGCATAACATAAATGGTTGACATAATTTTTGTCACAAAGGTCCATTCACTATTAAGTTCAATTTAACCATATACCTTGGTGCGTCAATCCAAGTAAACAAAACATGCCCATTATTTAGGATCATAGATCCTCAGTCCAAAATCCCAAACCAATCCATATATAGGAGAACATATCCTTAGTCTGATCGCAATAATCAAGAGAAACATTAGTATGTATTAGAGCCTTAGTCTAGCCTGACCCAAGGATATGGAGCCTTAGTCTAATATCATTTTCCTACAACACCTTGGGGGCCTAAGAATTAGTATAGCGCACCCCGTGGTAGTAGAGAATCATTTAAATACCCCAACCATACCATTTAAAACATGGACATGCTATATTAACTGTTTATCACATTTATCCATATTTTCAACTAATTCAGCAAGTTCCCAATGGTCCCTTAAAACAAAATCATGGTGTAAAAAACCTAAACCTTTTCTCATGAAATTAAATATTAAACCCAAATACCCTTTTAGAAATAATCTATAAGTCCACCATTAAAGCATGGTACTTCCTCTTGGGAAAACTAAACCACAACCAAAGACTTTAATTTCCATTTCCAATAATTTAAATGGGCCATTAAATCATATTAACCGAAAGGGGATACACACCCTTTTTCAAATCATCATATGAAATTTATTAAGAAAACCCTATTCCAAATTAAACTGAGGTCAACACCTCCTCTTAAAACACTTCCCACTTTCAAACATAATTTCCTATTATTGAAATCCATAATAGGATCAAAACCCAAGAGGCTTCATTTAAAACATTTTCAAAATCCCCATAGGCATTCCATAAGTGCTAGTATATGAACATTACAATCATCCCTCTAACCACGAACATTATATAAGTGCCATCTCCTTCCCATTCACTATCATAATTTACCTACTCAATGCTTACCAAACTGTTTAAACATTTTATAGGGTTTGGAATACCCCATGGGTAACCCTAGGTTCAATCTCACTTCATCAATAAACCCGACGAGGTCTTTGAATAGTATCACACATCATTCTAAGGACCTACTTAATTTTATTATTTAGGACACAAATATGTAGGAAGGAAATAAAAATTTACTTCCACATACAATTATCAAACATTAAGCATATGGGAAAAATCTTGTAGACCACCTACCTTATACATGTAGGTAACTGCTTGACCATCCGTGGTCCTTTATCCTAGCCCAAAAATCCTCTAACTTCCTTACTCAAAATATATAAGAAAAATTGTATTTTTAACTTCAAAATGATAGAAAAAATTCATCTATTAATATTCTATGAAATTGAAGAAAAAATGGTCAATAAATTATCTGGTGATCTAGTTAACACCCAAAAAGAATCCTAACACCTAATATTGGAGGTAGAAACAGCCATGGAGGAGGGTGGAGCTCCTGGTTCATATCCCATGTTGTAGGGGATTGAATGTGGTGATATATTGGGGAATGTATATTCAAGAACAATAGAAAAAAATGGTAATTTACTACTTTTTAATAGGTTCATAGTTTTTCTATAGGGTTGTCCAAACTAGGTGCTAACTGTGGGTCTCCCATTGTCTAAGAGAAAACTGAGTCACATAGTTTTCCTAGCCAACCACATTGATTAACAAATTGTGCGATGATCATGCAGTCACCACTGTCCAATCGTTGATTGAGCTGCATGGTCTCATGGGACAGCCTGCATGGTTCCCCTAACCACACACCCCTTTCTGTAGGCATCACAGTTATAGAACACTATAACTATTAACTTTGCACCAAGCATGATATGAGGACATCTCTTCTTACTTTCCATATTTTTAATGTCCCGAACCCCCAATACACCCCCAATACTTATCCTAATACCAACCAATTTTCCATAAACCAAGAAATCAAAATGGGATGTACTTTATCTTAGGGCTTGGATCATACAATCTCCCCCAACATATACCATATGGTCCTTGAGATGTATTCCCCAGAATCTCCAAGCCTCCAAGACAATGGTCAGGCCACGTGGCCCACTGATCAACTTCTCTCTCCCAAGATTCCCCCCGAACTCAGCCCTGTTATAACAATAATTGGATAAATGCACATTCTCATCCCAAATAATTTCATGACATAGTTTCTCAGCCAGAATCATATACTCTTCAAAGGGCTCTTAAAACTCAACTCAACATCACAAAAATTTAAAACATAAGGATTTCTAGAAAACACCACCGAAACTACCACACTAAGAGAGCAGATAAAAAACACTACACCACCTAGGGAGATCCAATCGGTACTCCTCTGGTGTGATTCTCCCCTCATCCACAAACTCCTAGTATCCCAGTTTTACAACCTTTACTACTTATGAAACCCATCGATGACCCAAACATGTCATCATACAAAGGAACATATTATTTTTTCAGCCACATAACATTACCTATGCAATTCTATAACTCAAGTCCCAACATCCTCATTCAATAACTATACACTCATAACATAACCCAAGCACAACTTTCAATTCAAGGACTCAATCCGTAAAACCTAGTAAAATGATCACATTAAAAATCAGAATACTAAAATGTTACATACTCATGACCATCTAACCCAAAACATCAACCACATTATCAACTGACCACATTTATACTATGGTGATTCCCACCATACACTCTAGTTCACAACCACCATCTTTGGATGTTTGACCTCCCATCACTAGAAATACAACTAGAACCCAAAACATAATCTTTTACAGAATACATTACACATTTCTAAATCACCTTCCTAATACATCAATGAGAACACCATCCAACATTGACATCCATGCTTTCCATTAAAACCACCTGGAATGGATACACCTATACCCACCAAACAGAAACTATTGAAAATATTTATTTTTATAAAATCTATCTTTAATTCAAGAAACATACTTATCATTCCAAAAAATCAACCAAATATGGTTTATAACTCACTACCTTTGTTCCTTTTTACCTTTTCTTGTTAGAAAATTACCATATGATTTAACCTTGAAAATTCCCAACTCCCACTGATACATCAAGACATCACCACCCTATATTTTTTTAGAACCACCCTAGGCCTATGTAAAATTCTCAGACTGGTCGACTACCAATTCCAAGGCCGACATGTCCTTCTCTATGTATCCAAGAATGTAACTCATAGGTTCTTAAATGTTATCTTTATTCGATCATGTATATCCTGTGGTCTTCTCCACACATCAATGATTAACATATCAGTCCTCACCTAAAAAAATCCAATGTCATCACTTTCATCAAACAATTCCATCCACAAAGGTATAGGATCTAACCCTACAAACCTAGGATGTGGACATGGCTACCTAGATCTCACCCAAGAGATGAAAAAAATCATCAATCCTAATATTCCACTAGTTTTCAGGAATAAAATCAATGGAATTGAAAAAAATGGTCTATCACGAGGTCCCTGCTCCCAAATTGGTTGTGGTGCACCTCCTACCTTGTGGATTTCCTCACAATAATACCATCAATGCAGACTACAAGAGGATATCTATATAACCAAAATAAAAAAAACTGTAAGTAGCTTGTTGTGAAACCAAAACTCTTATATTGTACTCAGTACATTGTCAATTTGTTAAACATGATCATCTTAAATCTATGAGTACACTAAGATGTCACCGATGAATACCACCACAACCATTTTATTTTTATTTCACCTATCATCATAGGGACACCTTATCCAACTTGTAAGACTTGGGGTTTGATTTTTTACACATGTCTCATCAGCAATAGGCCAACATAACTCATGTGGGATTTTAAACCAAAACTCCCCACTACATCATGACTCTCTACCAAGCAGTCGTGAACCAACACTTACTTTTTCACTAACACCTCCAAAACCAAAGAGTTAATCCATCACGACCTTGGTGTCTCTCAATGGAACCACAAAAATCTATTACATCAATCCAAAACTGAATTTTATTTCACATAACCAAAACATCCCACTTTGACCACAAAAAATCATAGGGGCTTTCTCTCAAGACACCTATTTAAATGTCCCAGATGGAATTAATTTTTACTCTCACATGCCCAACATTTAGAACTAATTAGAACACTTGAGATAACACACTTTCATAAAACTACCCCTAGACCGAACTCTAGACTCCACGATTTGTACATCACCAAAAAAATGCCAAAATTCCCACTTACACAACAAATCATGCCTCCTGGTTCACTAACCCAATCAAAATAATGACATTCTCAACTTTCCTATACAACAACCCAACCATTTTCACAAATGAACCAAACAACATGAACAACCCTTCCCTCAGGTGGAAATACCACATTTAAATTTAAATCTAGAGTTAAAATCAATCCCCACATTGAACATTTCTATAATAGCTAGGCCAGAAACCTGAATGATTATTCCCCTCAAAACTAACCATACAACCAACCATATGTACTCAAGTTCTTTCATTATAATAAGCCATAGCAAAACCATGCACATTTACCTAAATTTTTTTGGAACCCACCATGCATAGATTCCTCCTCTAAATCACCCACCAATTCATTAAATACCATGACACCTGCAAAATTTTGATAATCTTCCTTATGGTTACCCTAAATTTTTAAGAAACCACGAACAAAAAAAACACAACTCATTCAAACCTCCAAAATAATCGAATTTCAGACTCATACCAATAGTCAAAACCCAAACTTGTAATCACTCTCTATCCACCTAAATCAATGTCCAAAACATCCACCTATGACATATATACCAAAATGAACAAGAAACCAGACCAACCCCTCTCATTGTTAATCCTAAAAGTCTCTAGGTCACCAACTACCTAAACTAGAGTCACATATAAAAAAGGGTTTAGTTTTTTCTCTAAACCATTCACATGACAACTAAAAAATTAGACACTCTCAATTGGAACTCCTATCTATATTTTGATACACTCTTTCCCAAAACCTCAAGAGTCCATTTATTTTCGACCCACACCAAAGATATTTTCACACAAATGCCCACACTATAAGACAATCACCCACTCTATGACCGAAAACACATCTTATAAGGTCTAAAATCATATGGGTCCCCACATCCACATTATTAGATGAACTTTTAGAACCTTGTGGTTAAAACCCATAAAAGAAAATAACAAGAAAAATTTCACTATCCAACACATCAAAATCATCAAGGTAACACAACTTGAAACCCAGGGTCTCAAAACTAAAGAACTATAATTTTCCAAACCACGTATATATAGGGTCTACAAACAACACCAGGGATATTCAATATTGGAGTTTCTAAAAGTTACACTATATAACATTATTCTTAATTAACATTTCCATTTTTAAACTTGATATTTAACATTTCAAAACCTTCCATTTACCTATGATTTAAAAAATCCCTTCTTTAATTAAAATTCGTGTTTCAAAATATTTTTGTGAATAAAAATTATAACGAAAGATAAAAATACATAAACATTCGAAAAAATTCATACTAATAGAATATAAACAACAGGGAATATCAATCACATGAAACATATGGATTACCTATCCGTCCTATGTTCCTAGCATGATTCATGAACACGCACCCCCTATCTTTATATACTATTCCAAGAGATAAAACCTAAAAATCAATAACATCACATCAAATTTCAAGGTTTAAATATCAATCATATATAAAAGAAAAAAAAATATTACATCTCTTCACACCCCTATAAATTTTGGTTTTAATCATGTATGGGACTGTAGGCACCCCGGTACAAGATTTGTACCAATACGTGACAATATCCTAGTCTCTATTATACCATACATAAATAAAAAATAAAAGAGGTACCACCTCTGATACCACTTTTTAATGCTACTTCATAGGAGCCACTACAACCAGTTCCCAATGATTGGTTTTCAAATAACCTCAAGCGTGCATCCCCCTATGCCATAGGCTACCGACTAGAAGCACAAGTCTAAAGTCAAACACTGGGAGACTATACATGATTATTAGAGTCAATCCAGAATACGAGTAGCATAAATAGATTTAATAACTAATAGAAATGATAAATTTGAATCATATGACAAGTGACAACAATAACCAAAGGAAACATGACACAACAATTATATGTATAGTCCATATGTCAGGAATTCATGAAAATAAAATCTCTTCTAACAAAACAATAAAAGATCCAGAACAAGGTCTTGAGTCCCAACCAAGTCCATATATCCCATGATCCAACCCATAATCCCATGTGCAAATTGAACACAATTTCCATATCCTAAACATATACCAGAAAAAAAGTATCATATGGTTGGGTACCTTGGTGTCATGGTGTCTTGAGTAGGGTATGATTAAATATAAATAGGCCACCACCTATGGTGTCTAAATAAATAATTGATCTATAGAATACTTTATACAGGTAATCAAGGAGGAATAAATAAACAAGAAAACAAAAGAAACATTTGTAATGTTTAAAAAATTATTAGTTATCCATTTTATATTTATGTTCTATTATGAAATCTAACCAATATAACCTAATCTATCCATTCAGGGAGCCTTAGAAACATCATAAAGGGGTTATATAATTTTATTCATATAGGTTCATTCAATATTTAGTTCAATTTAACTATATATGTTAGAGCATCACTCCAAGTAACCAAAAAATTTCTATACGTTGTGAGCATATATCCTCTGAATGACATCCCAAACCTTTTCATATTTATGATCATACAGCCGTAGTATTTCCTCTTAATCCAAGAAAGAAATTGGTTGGTCTAGGATACTTAGTCTAGCCCGACCCAATGATAAGGATCAAAAGTCCAATAAACCTATCATACAATACCGCATTTGGTATTTGATCATTAGTCTAGGTTTATCCAAGGGATGAGAGCCTTAGTAAAACACCACACCCATACCATTTACCACATGGGAATGATTCATAAATGTTTTATCATATTTACCCATATTTTCATCTAATTTACCAAGGTCCCAACATACCCCTAAAAAATTATGGAGTAAATAATACCCAACCCTTTTATCAAGAAATTTATCAAAAAACCCAAATACCCTTTTTTAAAGTCATCTAGAATCCCCCTTATAAAACATGTTCCTTAATCTTTGATAAACTAACCCATTCCCCAAGGCTTTTATTTTAATTTCCAACTATTTAAATTCCACATTAACACATTTCCACAAAAGTGGAAACACATCCTATTATTAAATCACCATTTGAAATATATTAAGAAACCCATCTTTTAAATTACATCGAGGTAAAAACGTCATATCCAAATATTTCCCACTTTCAAACATCATTTCCAATCATTGAAAAACATAAATGGATCAAAATAGAAAACATATAATTTAAACCATTTTCAAAATCCTCATAGGTAGTCCACAAACTCTATAATATGAATATTTCAACCATCCCTCTAACCATTTCCATTTTATAAGTTCCAAATCTATCCCATTAACTCTCATAATTTCCCAACAATATTTTTACCAACCCATTTCACAATTTTAAAGGATTTGGAACACCCCATGGGTAGCCCTATGTTCGGTCCCACATCATCAACAAACCCAATAGCATCCATGAAGGTTTTAACACCTCAATCTATGTCCCAAATTATTTTTCTTATCAAAGTAAATTAAAACACATCAAGGAAGTATATAGTAAGATCGACATACACTTATAAAACATTAAGACTATGAAAAAAATATTTTAGACCACCTGCCTCATACTCATAAAAAGCTTCTTGTTTATCCTTAGTCCTTCATTAAAGCCCAAACAACCACATAAAAACAGATAATCTTCTATAAAAATGGGTTTTAGTGCTTTATAAGGAGAGAAAATATTCAAATATTTCTCTTTTAGAAAATGGAAGGAAACAAAGTCAATGATTTACCCATATCATCGATTCACACCCAACAAAACTCCAAACAACTATGAATCAAGTGAAAAACACCCATTTAGGAGGGATGAGCTCCTCATTTATCACCCTTGCTATAGGGGGTTAAAGGGGGTGAAAATTCTTGGAAGAAACATTTAATTCTGAGTGAAAAATTGAATTTCACACTTTTAAATAGGTTTTTGGTTTGGTAGCAAGGTTGGACAAATTGTGCCCTAACCATGCGGTTCCCTATGTATAAGGTGAAACCAAGGTGCATGGTTTTCCTAGAGAACATCATGGTTTGAGAAACCATATGGTGGGCATGTGCTCATCACTTTACAAGGGAAAAATGATCCATAAGGTCTCTTGTGCCACCCTACAAGGTTCAATTAACCATGCACACCCTTATCTTGGGAACATGGGTATGGTGAATGGTTAATACTAACTATAACACCCAAATATTTCATAGTACCTTATTGCTTCAAAGTAATTCAATAACTTTCACTACACGCAACACTGAGTTCAAGCGCACCACGACTTACCAAACAAGTCGTTCAAAAGAGGTTATGAATAGTATTAAATGAATTTTAAACTATATATAATCCTTATAATTTTAGAATCCATATTATGAGTTTCTTAGACATAATGTAAGAACAAATACATTTTTTCTGACAAAAGAAGTATTTTTCAAAAAATGCAATTTTCCCACCTTTTAATGGGGAACCCTTTTTAAATCCAATATTTGGAACTTTTATATATTCAATTTTACAAAATAAACTTCTTCTTTAGAATCAAGACATAATAATTTAGTTTCAATAAACTTTTGGTGTTTTTCTGATAACTTTCATATTTGGGTGAATAGTGAAAAAATACTATATTTTAACTAAAAACAACTTTTTTAATCAAAATAATTTATAGTGTTAAATTATACATATTGTTGGTTTGGAATTATAAATAGATTATATTTTTACCATTTAATCCAATTCTGGTCATTTTATGTAATTTCACTTTGAAATTGGACATAAACAAGTGTCAATCTTTTGATAGTTATTATTTATTAAAAATACGCCTTTTGGTTTTGACAACGGGAATTAGTTTTAAATTAATAAATTCAGCTTATATGTTTTGAATTTGGTAAAATAGAATTCATTTTTGAATTCGGAATATCAAAATTTTCCTAGGGTGAAGTTTTTGGTATTTTTCTGAAAACATTCAATTTTTGATGAATAGTGAAAAACACTAAGTTATTGTTTAAAACAGACTTTTTATTTAAATAATTATTTATTTTATTTATATTTATTTTAGGTAGTAATAGATACATACTACTTATATAATTTCAATGCAATTCATTGGAGACATTTTATAATAAGTTTTGATATATAAAAATTTTATTTAAATTTTACCGTCTTTTACCCACCTTTTAGGAGAATTTGCAAATTCACATAAAACGTAATTTTACCACTTCTGTGAGTGGAATTTTGAAAATCCGAGAGACACGGTCAATATCAAGGAGTAAAATGTGGTTTAATAAGATAAAAATAATTTTTGGTGAATAGTAACTTTTTACTTTTATTTACCACGGTTAAAAGTAAATAGGGTAATTTAGGGTAAAAATGATATTATTATTACCCTAACACATGTCCTAATTCTATTAGATAAGTTTTATTTGACCAAACACAACCTTAGTAATAAAATATGACCTTTTAGGACCGCTTGGATTAGATTAAGACATTTATTATTATTTTATTTAAAGAAGAGTTAAAAGAGTTAAAATCAATGTCTAATATCTAAACCATTTTTAATATAGGGTTATACATAAGATAAATTCGACTATAAATATTAATTAGAAATATAAAAATATTTCCTACATATTGGTGTTTTATTTATAATTTTTAGAAATTAAATAAATTAAATTTATTAATGACACAATGATGATGCAGTAATTACCTTATTAATGAAGGAATCAAATAAATGGTATTATAAATAATAAAATAAATATAATTTCAAAGTTCTTATGACATCCACGAATTTTCTAGGTTAATATGACATGTTTGTATTAATTAAATTTATTTTATTTGAAGTAATCATGCTGTTATTATTTAAAAAAACAAATACCAAATAATGTCAAAATTGACATAAAATAGGTTTTAAAACAAATATTATATTATTAATTGATATAATGGTCCTAAAAATCTAAGGTTCCTCCAAAAGACTTATATAATAATATATATGACATTAATGAACCAATTGGGGTTCGATTGGTAGTATATATTGTATTTATTAACCATATAGTGTAAGAATACAAGAAGACACTGTAAAAGTTAAATTATTTAACTTAGAGTTAAATCTAAATGATAAGGTTAAAATGGTAACCTAAACTTGTCTGAAACCTACTAGTTGAGAGTATTTAGACCCATACCCATACTATCCTTGAAATAAGTTACTTTTGAGTCATTATAAACCGAATATAAATTTATTATAAAATAATATTTTAAGTCTTTCCAAAGGTGCCCCTCACCCCTCTTATAAAATGGTACTTCCCCTTCTCTCAAATTCACACCTCCAAAGCCATTTGGCTCGGCCAAACCCTGCCCAAATATCCTCCCAAATATCCTAAATTTATCCTAGATGCCTTCATTTGGTCATAAATCCATCCTAATGACCCCTTTTGATGAAATCAAAAGGAAGAACCTGAAGAAGAGGTAATGATTTCACCACCCTCTTTCAAGTTCTCTTTTTCTTCCACTTACTCTTTCTTTGTAGTTTCCATTATAAAATAATAACACCAGTATCTTATATATACTGTGATGTTATTATAAATATGGAACAACTATATTCATTATTCTATACATCTTATGAATGATAATGTCACCATGCGTGCGTACATACGACTTACCATCTCCACGCTGTGGTGTATTTTGTTATTCAACACTATGTTATTTGGATGGATATAATGATGAGTAATATGTATATAAATAATGAAAATAACATGATAATGTCGCTGTAAAATTAATATACCATCCAATTCCACACCTTTAAGGAAATGATATTGTCGCTCGTGTGTACGTACAGATTACCGTCTCCATGACACGATGAGATTCATTTCCTCATTCACCATTCATCGACGATTATAAATATTTATATTACTAATAGGTATGTAATATATGAAATAATAATGCTACTGGAGATATATATATATATATATATATATATATATATATGTACTTACATATATCTTATTCACTTAATTCCGTTCAATACGAAAGAAAAACGGAAACCGTGTTTAAGCGTACGTACGGACTACTGTCTCCATAAATAGTGTTTTTAATTTCATATATATGTCTATTATACATATTTATATTCTAAATATATATGATATATAAATCATGTTTTATATTCTGGATGTATTTCAATCTTGATCTAAGTGATACAATCACGAGTAACACATTAAAACACGTTAGATCAAGAAAGTGATATTACCCGAAATGTTAATTTAACACAGAAATTATTATTAAATTGGTAGTATAAAGTCATAAATGAATCATGTATGATGTCATAAATATTAATATGGTTCTGGTATAATTTTATAACATACTATGATCATCATACAGGAGGCTAAATGTACCCTCGACTAAAGGAATGTTCAAGGTAAGTGTTAATTGCTCAATCTCATTATTATCCGAGATTGTTTATGTTTAAGTATTACTTGGACATTTTTATCATCCATGTCCATTTTTCATAAAAATAATTTCAAAATAAATATTTTAAGGATTTTTTAAAGGTACTCTTTATAAAGATCATAATTTTAATATGTCTTAAACATTTATCTTTCTATATATTTTTAATTAATGTCCATGTTTTCAAAATGATTTTCAGGTTTTATTTATATGGACATGAATGTTTTGAAATGATAATTCTTTTCAAAAGTTTCAAAGTGGTATGGGACAGTTTGATTCAAAAATCTCTTTTAAATTACTTCCTTTATAAATGTGTTACTTTTAAATGATTTTATAAAAAGAATATTTCTCTCAAAAAGTTTTACTCATCATTTTCAACTATGTCAGCATCCTTTACTAGATATTATTTTTGATTGAGGTTGATTTATTGTAATAAAATCTTCCATATTTTATTGAATGAGTTATGATATGTTTGACTGTGGATGTTCTATTTTTATACAATTCATGGTTTAAGGTTAATTTATTGACATTTCGTGTGCTAGTTTTAATAAGAATGTTTATGTTATATTTGAACCTTTTCATATGAGGAATGTATTGGTCTTTGTAAGTGACGGGTGGATCCATCTATAGATCCTCAATGCATCAGTAGGTCTCATGAGACAACTAGATGTGGAATTGGCCAAGGACTTTCCCAATTTGTGATATGGTTTTGGCCGAGGCCTTAATCATTTTTAGATGTCTTGGTTGAGGCCTTGACAAAATGTTTCAGAATGTTCGGCATTATACATTCCCTCATTATGAAAATAATATTGATGGTTCATGTGGTCATTATACCAGTAGAATACCCATGATTATGTTATATTATGGAATTATTTACTAAGCTCATATCTCTTCCATAAAAGTATTCATATTTATTATTGGTGAAGGCATGTGGTTTAAATTATTCACCATTCTTAATATTTATGTTAGCTTCCGCTCTATTGCTTACCCTTACTAAGCGTTTGAGCTCACCCCTTTCGTATGTTTCATTTTTATAGGATTCCAAGAAGGGTATTATGATTGATATGTAGGGATAAGCTAATGGGAATAATGGCATTCTAAAAGATCTGTTTTTTTTGTATTGTATGTTATAAAATGTAATGTAATGTTTATGTATGCAATCTATTTTCCAAGACTGCTAAATTGATCGGTCCTTAGGGACTTGATTCCTTGTAATAGTTCAAATTTTATATAATAATGCACAGACTCTGGGTGACTAGGGTTGGAGCGTTATAGTTGATATCATAGGAAGTTTAGAAATAACCTTGGAAAATAGATTTAGGTAAACTGTGATTAGAGAACATTACCGTAAGATATACTTTGAATATTAGTATAGAAGAACTTCCTAGAATTTTGGTAATGTAATGATTTTGTGGGTTTTCCAAGAAAATACATCCCTGTCTGGATACGAGCAGGTAGAGGTGGCTCTGGAATAGATGTACCTAGGGGTAAAACCTGAAAACACCGCTTTGAGCTAGACTCGAACGGGAACTGGTGCATGACATTGGTCCCACTGCACGCTTGGTTACGACAATCCCGGGGGATATGCTTGGGATAATTCACATTTTATTTACAAACCACTATGAAGGGTTTATGAGTATATACCTCCTCAAAGAAACCATTTTTGTGATTACAGATTATATCCATATATTGTTCAATTTACATTAATTATTTTACATGTTTGGAATTATGAACTGTGATTCATAAACAGACCTAGTGTATTCCATTGTATAGAAATGACACTCAACAGAAGGAATGTAAACTCCAGAAACACGTATGATCCAAAGAGTAAGAAGGATCATATCTTTCATGGTATTAAGCCAACATTTAGAAGGGAAATAGTCTCCCATGTATTCTCAACATATGAAGAAATAATATCATGTGTTATTAAGATAAGTTAAGAATTCTCTGAGTCCTATGACTTTGAAGGGAAGCAAGAGAAGAAAAGGATGGTAGAGAGAAAGATGGATAAAGGGAATAAGAGAAAGAAGGATTTTCCCATATGTGATAAATTTGGAAATAATCACCTTGGTAAATGATTTAAGGAAATGATAGTTTGTTACATGTGTGTAGAAAAAAGGACACCAAGTACGTGATTTCAAGGGTAAGAAAAATTCAAATGTACAATGCTTCATCTGCAAGGTGTTGTGACGCTACACGAATCAATGTCCCATTCATAAGAGTATACCACAAATGATGTTATTGGATAATAATCAAGTTATGATACTACCTCAGATGAAGAGGAATGACTAGTGTTCTTATTTTGTTATTGTAGAATTATTTCATTTGAGTTTTGTATCAACAGTATATTGATTACATGAATTATGGAGATAAATAAGGATTGTACTGTAGTACTATTTTATTGAGGATTTGAGATTATATGGTTCTGAGAAAAGTGACTTAATAGTAAGCTACACTTTTTAAAAAATAAATGGTTGAAGGAAAGGTAATCCATAATATGGTCCTGATAATGAGGTAGTGATTTTGGAATAAGAGATGGTTTATTTCGATAATTCAGGATGTTGTGGTGTTGTAAAAGAATACATGATGAAGCCGTTCACATGTTATTACCTGGAAAAATGGATCATCATTATATTTAACTTCCTTATAAATTTTGGACTGAGAGTTTGGATATAAGTATTTTGGATAATTCTAAAGGCTGGAATGGATTATGTTTGAAATTGGATACTATTGTTAAGGTTATATTTGGATTTCCATAAAAAGGAAAACCCAGAGGTCGGGTGGCAACCCGTCGCGTCCGGAAAGGCCGGGAGACTTGAACACTCGACTGAAGGGAGACAATGGTGTATCACATATCACTGACCCACATGATGTCCTAAATTGAATAATGTAGTTTTTTACAGGGTCTCGTAGATGAATTAATAATTCTTGTTTTTGGAACCCTAAACGTATAGGATAAATAGAATATTTTTTAAGGTCTATTATATTTTAGAGTGAAAGAAGAGTTTGTGGTAGAAATTAGTTAAAAGATGGAACTCTAATTTTCAAGTATATATATTTTATTTTCTTCTCTTATTCTTTTATGAAATAAATTCTTAAACATTACGTAAGGCATCTAAAAACTAAAAATGTGTTATCCTAATACCTTATGTTTTGTTGAACCGATGATATTTTAAATCATCATAGATTGATGGCTTGAAGGCCCTCAATTATAAAATTGATTGTGAATGATGAACTCAATCAATCCCTATAAATATTTACGTTTTTCCTCCAATTATGTGTCTCTAATTTCCACCAATGTTCTCCTAATCAAGATCCTAATTTGGTGGTGACTGTTTCATTCCCCTTTTCCTATTATTAAGACTAAATTTTATTAACCCAATTTCCAATGTGGGTTTTCCTACAAAGGTACGTTCTATTTTTAACCTTTTATTTTTGAAGAAAAATTTCAAATTGTAAGGAAACAATTTATTGAAGGAGGGAATAATTTAACACCCCAAGATTTCATAGTACCTTATTTCTTCAAAGTAATTCAATAACTTTCCCTACATGCAACACTGAGTTCAAGTGCACCACGACTTACCAAAGTAGCCGTTCAAAAGCGGTTATGAATAGTACAAACTGAATTTTGAACTTTATATAATCCTTATCATTTTAGAATCCATATTATTAGTTTCTTAAACATAATGTGAGAACAAATACATTTTTTCATATAAAAGAAGTATTTTTAAAAAAATGAAATTTTACCTCCTTTTAATGGAAAACCATTTTTAAATCCAATATTTGGAACATTTATATATTCAATTTGACAAAATAAACTTCTTATTTATAATTGAGATATAATAATTTAGTTTCAATAAAATTGTGGTATTTTTCTGATAACTTTCATATTCGGATGAATAGTGAAAAATACAATATTTTAACTGAAAACAAATTTTTTAATCAAAATAATTTATAGTGTTAAATTATACATTTTTTTGGTTTGAAAGTATAAATAGATTATATTTTTACCATTTAATCCAATGCTGGTCATTGTAGGTAATTTCACTTTGAAATTGGACATAAACAAGTGTCAATATTTTGAAAGTTATTATTTCTTAAAAATACGTCTTTTGGTTTTGACAACGGGAATTGATTTTAAATTAATAAATGCAACTTCAATGTTTTGAATTTGGTAAAATAGACTTCATTAGAGACATTTTATAATATGTTTTGATATATAAAAATTTTATTTAAATTTTACCGTCTTTTACCCACCTCCTAGGAGAATTTAAAATTCACATAAAACATAATTTTACTACTTCTGTGAGTTGAATTTAGAAAATCCATGAGACACGGTTAATATCAAGGAGTAAAATTTGGTTCAATAAGTTAAAAATATTTTTTTGGTGAATAGTAACTTTTTACTTTTATTTACCACGGTTAAAAGTAAATAGGGAAATTAAGGGTAAAAATGATATTATTATTACCCTACACATGTCATAATTCTATTCGATAAGTTTAACTCAACCAAAAAAAATCTTAGGAATAAAATATGACCATTTAGGTCCGCTTGGATTAGATTAAGACATTTATTATTATATTATTTAAAGAAGAGTTAAAAGTGTTAAAATCAAAGTTTAATATCTAAACCATTTTTAATATAGGGTTATACATAAGATAAATTCCACTATAAATATTAATTAGAAAGATAAAAAGATTTCATACATAATTTTATTTTATTTATAATTTTTAGAGATTAAATAATTAAATTTATTAATGACACAATGATGATGTAGTAATTACCTTATTAATGAAAGAATCATATTAATGGTATTATAAATATTAAAATAAATATCATTTCAACTTTTTTATAACATCCAAGAATTTTCTAGATGAAAATTACATGTTAGTATTGATTAAATGTATTTTTTTGAATTAATCATGCTGTTAATATTTTAAAGAAACAAATACCAAATAGTGTCAAAATTCACATAAAATAGTTTTTAAAACAAATATTATATTATTAATTGATATAATGGTCCTAAAAATATAAGGTTCGGCCAAAAGACTTATATAATAATATATATGACATTAATAAACCAATTGGGGTTTGATTGGCAGTATATAGTATGTTTACTGACCATACAGTGTCTGAATACAAGAAGACACGGTAAAAGATAAATTATTTAACTTAGAGTTAAATCTAAATGATAAGGTTAAAATGGTAGCCGAAACTTGTCTAAAACCTATTTGTTGAGAGGATTGCAACCCATACCCATTTTATCTTTGAAATAAGTCATTTAGAGACATTATAAACCGAATATGAATTTATTATAAAATAATATTTTAAGTTTTTCCAAAGGTGACCTTCACCCCTCTTATAAAAGGGCACTTCCCCTTATCTCAAATTCATACCTCAAAAGCCATTTGGATCTATACAAACCTGCCCAAATATCCTCCCAACTATCATAACTTCATCCTAGAGTACTTCCTTTTGTCATAAATCCATCCTATGGAGCCCTTTTGATCAAATCAAAAGGAAGAACCAAAAGAAGACGTAATGATTTCACCAACCTCTTTCATGTTCTCTTATTCTTACACTTACTCTTTCTCTGTTGTTTCCATTATAAAATAATATCACTAGTATCTTATTTATACCGTGATGTTAGTATAAATATGTAACAACTATATTCATTATTCTATCCATCTTATGAATGATAATTTTACCATGCGTGCGTAC
Source organism: Viscum album (assembly GCA_963277665.1). Lineage (NCBI taxonomy): Eukaryota > Viridiplantae > Streptophyta > Magnoliopsida > Santalales > Viscaceae > Viscum > Viscum album. Next base: position 277,089,973 of record OY728135.1, read on the forward strand.
GTATGGCTGACAGTCTCCACGATGTGGTGTAATTTGTTATTCAACGCTATGTTATTTGGATGGATATAATGATGAGTAATATGTATATAAATAAGGAAAATAACATGATAATGTCTCTGTAAAATTAATATACCATCCAATTCCACACCTTTAAGGAAATGATATTGTCGCTCGGGCATACGTACGAATTACCGTCTCCACGATGCGATGAGATTTATTTCCACATTCACCATTCATCGATGAATATAAAAATATATATTATTAATAAGTATGTAATATATGAAATAATAATGCTACTGGAGATATATATATATATATATGTACTTACATATATCTTATCCACTTAATTCCGTTCAATACGAAAGGAAAACAGAAAGAGCGTTTATGCGTACGTACGGACTACCATCTCCATAAACGGTGATTTTCATTCCATATATATGTCTATTATACATATTTATATTATAAATATATATGATATATAAATCATGTTTTATATTCTGGAAGTTTTTAAATCTTGATCTAAGTGATACAATCTAGAGTAACAAGTTACAACACGTACGATAAAGAAAGTGATTATTACACGAAATGTTAATTTAACATAGAAATTATTATTAAATGGGTAGTATAAAGTCATAAATGAATCGTGTATGATATAATAAATATTAATATGGTTATGGTATAAATTAATAACATACTACTATTTTTATAAAAGATGTAAAACGTACCCTCAACTAAAGGAATGTTCAAGGTAAGGGTTAATTCCTCAATCTCATTGTTATCCGAGATTGTTTATGTGTAAGTATTTACTGGGACATTTTTATCATCCATGTCCATTTTTCATAAAAATGTTTTAAAAATGAATATTTTAAGGATTTTTTAAAGGTAATATTTATCTAGATCATAATTTTAAATGTTTTAAAGATTTATCTTTCTAAATATTTTTAATTAATTTCCTTGTTTTCAAAATGATTTTAAGGATTTATTTATATGGACATGAATGTTTTGAAATGAAAATTCTATTCAAAAGTTTCAAAGTGGTTTGGGACACTTTGATTCAAAAATATCTTTTAAATTAATTCCTTTATAAATGTTTGACTTTTAAATGATTTTATAAAAAGTATATTTCCCTCAAAAAGTTTTACTCATCATTTTCAACTATGTCAGCATCCTTTACTGGATATTATTTTTGATTGAGGTTGATTTATTGTAATACAATATTCCATATTATATTGAATTAGTTATGATATGTTTGACTATGGATGTTCTATTTTTATACCATTCATGGTTTATTGTTAATGTATTGACATATTGTATTCTAGTTTTAATACGAATGTTTACATTATATTTCAACCTTTTCATATGAGGAATGTATTATACTTAGTAAGTGACGGGTGGAGCCCTCTATAGCTCCTCGATGCATCAGTAGGTCTAATGAAACAACTATATGTGGAATTGGTCGAGGCCTTTCCCAATTTGAGATATGGTTTTGGCCGAGACCTTAATCATTTTTAGACGTCTTGGATGAGGCCTTGACAAAATGTTTCAGAATGTCCGACACTATACATTCCCTCATTATGAAAATAATATTGATGGCTCATGTGGTCATTCAACAAGTAGAATACCCATGATTATGTAATATTATGGTATTATTTACTCATCTCATATTCATTCCATAAAAATATTCATGTTTATTGTTGGTGAAGGAATGTGGTTTCAATTATTCACCATGCTTAATATTTATGTTAGCTTCCGCTGTATTACTTACCCTTACTGAGCATTTGAGCTCACCCCTTTCGTATGTTTCATTTTCCAAGGATTCCAAGAAGTGTATTATGGTTGATATGGAGGGATAAGCTAAAGGGAATAATGGATTTCTCAAAGATTTATTTTTTGTATTGTATGTTAGAAAGTGTAATGTAATGTTCATGTATGCGATCTATTTTCCAAGACTTTTAAACCGATCAGTCCTTTGGGACTTGATTCCTTGTAATCATGCCAATGTTATATAATAATGCACTGAATCTAGGTAACTGGGGTCAGGGTATTACACTAACTGTGTTATAACATTTCTCTCATCACAGAACAACCTCTTTTCCTTATTTCCCATGCCTCGAACCCCCTAGACACCCAAGACATGTCCTACTATCTTGAATCATTCCATAAACAAAATATTCAATCTAGGTTGTACCTTAACTCATGGTCAGAGCCTTAAAATATATGTGTTCACTATAACATGATTAATATGTTTGAAACATGGATATAAGCATAGAAATTTAAAAAAAAAGGATTAAGAATATTCATACGAAATCCCAATATTTCTATGAAACAATTGGGACTGAAGTTATATCAAAACAAAATTGTTTGTGCTGGAAAATAGATTTACTACATTTGAAGAAAATTATTAACATATCTCAATGAAAGGAACACCAAGGACAAGTAATGTCTTACTCAAAACATACCTCGTAGAAATAATGAATGAAAATTAAATTAAAAGTAAGAAAGATACTCTAGGTGTGAGAAATTAGGTAATGAACTTGAAGAAAGACTCACCATGGATGAAAGTGTTTAGGGTGAATCTAATAAAAATTGAATAATATAGATTCAAAAATTACTTTTTGGTATATCAAAATAGTACTAGAGGTAAATAAGTAAAGAACTATGTGGCACCCTTATATAGTTGAGGAAGCATGAAAAAAGATGAAAAAAATCATTTATTGAAGGAAAAACATGTAGAAGTTGAATTACTCTCAGAATGGATGTGGAACCAAATATATGATAATTGAATAATCCCCAAGAAAATATATGGTATGAAGTTTTAATATGGTTTATTAAAATAATAACCCCTATAAATTCCTATAATAATTTTGGAAGGAAGTCTGTGGTTTATCAAGACCAACCACAATCCTCAACTTGAAGATTCCTAGGAAGTAACCCTATTCCGACATGTTTAAATATTTTTAATTATTTTCTGATTTGGTGCATATTTAAGGGGGGGATTCATTTTATGAGGTGTGTATGATATAAAATAATATATATCGATATTAAAGTAGTTAAATTCAACAAGTTGAGTCAAATTTTTTATAATTCAATATTTTTATTTGTCTAAAAGAAGATAAAAGAATTTTTTAATCCCTATATGACACAATAAGTGGTGAAAAGAAACAAAATTTTATTTCAATGTTGAATCAAGTGTTTCATGATTAAATAGATAAGTTTAAATTATATAGAGGCTGATTTGGAAATATACTAATTTAAAATACTTCTATGAAATACCCATTGGTTTCCAATAAACATTAGTGATCAACAAATAAAATTACGGAATATCTAAAGTGATACTAGACCACTAAATAAGGTGGAGACAACTAAAGATATATAGAAATATTATATACAAAATTTTTGATTACTTATTCATGTACAGACATTTGATATTGGTTGATTATTTTTTATTATTACAAATAATGATATCAGGAATGTGGAATAACCGACAAGTGGTTCTGTATTCTAGATGTTAAATCAATATATAGTATTTATTACTATAGTCATTTAGTGGGAGTTGGTATTGAGAAACCAAATTTTGGTTAGAATCATCAGATAAAATAGAATTCATATGAATAAAGGATGGTTAATGTATATCAAGTGGATCTATATGTTTGTTAAAAACATGTTGTATCTGTTTGTAAACTATGATGTATGACTCACACACTTGGTAATATAATGTTTTTTCACTATTTTTTTTATATGTGTGATTGATAACATAATATTTGTTTAATATAGTAAAACTTTTAAGCATGACATATTTATATAAGTGTGTGAGTGGCATGGAAAAAATTGATATTATTAACTCAATATCTTGGTTTCTATACAAATTTGTAAATCATATGCCTTGGAGAATTTTTTTAATGACTCATTTAGAAGTGGTAAATTATCTCACTAAAAATAATTGAGTATAATCAAATCAGAGTGATGAAATTCTTGAGGTCATGGAAAAGAAAAATAAAAAATTATTTTATTTAATTTTTTATATCAATGATAGATTATAAAATCTAGTGTATCACTAGTGTAAAAGAGAGAAATGTATATTAAACTACTTTTTGGATGTTCCTAAATATAAAATGGTCTTAAATTGATTCAATAGTTCAACACATGAGATTTATTCGATGTAATTAAAACACCCAAAAAAATTTAGGTAAACATTAAAATGTTTGAAAAATAAAATAGTTTTGGATATCAACTAGAAGTTTAAAGTTGGATATGAAGAATTTTTTTAATTTGTAAGAGGATAAAATATCCTAATATCAAATCATATGTCAAAGTGTTTCATGAATAACATGGATGAAAACATCATTAAATTATGGTTTTAGAATTTGATGAGAATTAACATGACCCAATAAAAATTCAATAATGATCATTGAAAGTCTAGAGAATGGATTTTAATGATTAAGGGAAAATATAGGTGATAGGAGACCCCCTTTAGAATTTTATGATATAAAGGTATATAATAGATAGATAAATTTAAATAATAATACCATTTGAATTTTAATTAAAATGGTTTATTTTCCCAAATGAGTAATGATGAAGAGATCAATAGGGTTTATTTATCAATATATCAATGGGAATTATAGTCATTATATATTGAGTATTGAATGATTTAGTATATATAAACCCATGATTATGAATCCTATAAAAAATGGCAAAGTAAGTTCTTATAAAACATTGAATACATGGACGATTCAATTCAAGGGTGTAAACATTAATATAAGATGATTATTTATATGGGCTTATGTATGGAAAATTTCATGCAGTGTGGATGAATAAGTGTGGTTCCTGAAGCACTAAGTATTACAGTTTTGAAACATGGATAAAATATATTGAAGGATATATTTTTTTTGTAAATGAATAAATAGATGATAAGATTAAAATTATTTCATTATTGTTTAGATATTGGAGTCAGGATAAGTAGACATTCTAGGTTTCTATAGAAGATGATATTGCTAATTCTGGTCTAGATTTCTGTGAGGAGTGTGACTTTTGAGGGGTGGTTCTAGATAGTAAATACGAAATGGTGGTATATAGTGTGTGGAAACACCATCAGATTTCAATGATTCAATATCCCATATTCTTGGTAATAAATGAGATTTCACATGTAGTGAATTAAAATATGGGACTCACTCAATGAATGAAACTAAGAACATATTAAAATACATGTATAGAATATAGATGATATGAAATCACATGGTTATTCTTATCCACATAGTCAGGGTTTTCATTCTGAAGTTCACATATTGATTTCTTATTTGGTGTCATTCATACTAGTACCATTCCATGATAGATACAATTGCATCATGAACTAAAATTAATGTTGATGAGTATCTCACTGTATTTTTGTGACCATGTTATTGACAAGTATCATGAGACCATGATTCATATAGAATGCAATCATACAAATAAACTCTAGGTCATTCTATATTATGAATAAAATCTCTATTAGGTATCATAATTCCGTTACCTATATAATTTATTCTAGAGAGTTTAATTAACGTTATGATACTATAAATTTTAATATGAATATAATTTAGTCTATGGAGGTAATCAGATGATTTCATTCTACCAATTAAATAAAATTAATATCAATATTATTGGATATTTTTTCATGATCCATGATGGGTTTTGGAAATTAAGAAGATACGATGTGCATAAAAACATCACTAGAAGATATGCACATGAAGATAGGTTCTATTATGGAAATGTTGAAAATTGATAAAAGATGGATGTTCATGTATGTTGATTAGATCTATGTGAAAGGTTAGTATCACCGAAGTTGATGATGACATATAAGTTTTACACTGAGAATTTTTGTTGTGATATGTTTTTGAAATGAAAAAAATAATAAAAATAGTATTTTGGAATATTTCATGAAGTATAATTGTTACTAGAAATATCTCTGGAAACATCATTATATGGGGACGTGAGAGATATTAATAAATATAGATTTTGAGTATAGATAAAATCGATTTATTCGTGTAAGAAATTGTTGGGATAATTCCTGGTGCAGTATAAATTATATATTCATTCATTTTTCATGAAGGATATTATTAAATACTTCATTGATATTGAAAATGAAATGATTAATATTTATATGGATCATGTAATATGAACTAAATTTTCTTTTATGTACATTTGGTGATATATACCATCAATAAAATGTGAATGAAATTCCTAAAATGTACTACATCTACAAGGTTATAGTTTTTTAATCTAGGAGTATAAAAGATCTAGTGAAAAGTATTTTTTCCCTATAAATAGTTTCATGAAATTGGTGCTATAAAAAAACAAGTGCGAATGAATTACATAATCAATGGTGTGAAGTACAATGTAGAAATTTATGTGAATCTTTTTCGAAAATAATAATATAAAAGGAAAACTAATGGGGATCAAAAATTAAATTCATATATCTTTTTAATATGAGTATTTTATGGGTCAAAGAAGTTGAGTTTTCCAGAAAAAAGGTTCTAGATGATATAAAATTGAGGAGTCCAAAAGTTGAGAGACTTATAGTAGTTAATTAACATGAAGCTAAAAAGTGTGTACAACTATCCTTATCCAGTATAAGGTATATATGTTATTGTACTTAATGTTAAAATAATTGAAACATAAACATTATGATTATTTAGTGAGGTGAAATTGAAGTTATATCTCTTGTTTATTAAGGATGAGGATGAATAAAACAACTTAAAGAATCCTTTAGAATCCAATTCGATAATTATGATTTCTTAGAATAAAACAGTGTTTTGTTTCTAAAAGTCATATTTTTTTATTCATTAGTAGTCATATACCTCATAGTGAGGAATAAAATATTTTCGTTGATGTAACATCATCTAAGATCATATGTATGATCTTGTTATAGGGGAAATTGAAAATAAAAATTGAATATCATTGGTTCCAATATAAATAGCATCACTATTCTATTATAGAGAGTGACTAATACTTCATGAGATAACTTAAAGGAATTTGATGATACCTACCCAAGTGATGTGGATGATACCTACAAAAACATATGTCCCGTAATATGGAACATGTTGTAAATTAAGTATTAATAGTAATAATATGTTTGTTTATTGGTGTCAAACAATGAATGGAGTAGGATTACTCCTTGGTGTTAAAACTTGTAAAAAAACTTTATGTGATCTTGTCATTGTTTTATTCACAAATTTCATATTGTGGTGAGGGTTAAGAGAATATTAAAATATTCATACATATTAACAATGATAGAAGTTTATGTATCAAGAGTTGATGATTAAAATATGAAATAAATATTTTCAAAATAGTTGAACATTGATTTACCCCCACACCCAGTGTCCATACATGAACCATTAGGAACATAAGAGGGTGGAGTAGGGTACAAATGGGCCATAAATCCACAAAAATTCTAGTATAATATTTTTAATTAAATATTGGAGTAGTATTTATGGTATTATTTTTAATAAATAAAAATAAAAATGGGGTAATGTGTCAACTCAGAGTTAGTGTGTTGTATTTTTTGAAAATAATTGTTGAATTTGTATACAAGTGTGTGAATGATGTTTTATACTTGAAGAGATTGAAGATATGGACGAAAACATGATTTTGGTTTATTAATTTGTCCTAATGGTTATTCATGATTCAAAACAAGATTTTTATGGAATACATAAATTAGGATGTTTTGAATAATATTCCTAATGATAGATAATTTTATATTCTGAAAGTGGAGAACCTTGAAGTAGTGTGAACATGTTTTATGTTATAGAAGTTATAAGTTCTCAAAATATTTTATGAGTCTTTTATAAAGGATACTATTTTTTGAGTTTCTTTAGAAGTTTTCATGAAATTTTCTAAGTCATTTTGAAGACTATGATATATTTTAGGCTAGTTCTAGAGAAATATAGTGTTGAGAAGAATAGTGTATGAGAATTATGAAAAGGCCATTTATATGTAATAGTTATTAAAAGTGAAATATAAATGTATTATATATAGGAAATATGGAAAAGTGTTAAATATCTCTATATATATATGATTATTTTTTGTAAGGGGATATGAAAATTGGAAAATATATGGAAAGTATCCAAGTATAGATTAGAGTCATTTTTAGAAGAGGTAATGTAATTGGAAAAGGAAAAAACAATCACTTTATATACATACGAGTAATACTAAAAAATATTCAATGGAAACCAAGATAAAAAATGTAAAATTAGTGATATATAAGATTCATTCAATGCAATATGTAAGATTAATTTCAAATGAAGTTAAAAATTATGGAAAAATCGTAGATGTTTCATTGTTATACGTAAATGTAAACAAGTAAAATATATAAAAGTAATTGAAAATTCCTAAGAGTCAATTCCACTAACACATGGTACTATAAATAAAATTATTTTCTACTAATACAGGATGATATATAGGGATCACTTTCAATTATCAAAGGTAAAATACAAGAGTCATTATGGAAGAAGTCATTTGCTAGACCTAGAATACAATACACATTTCCAAACATAAAATATGATAGATAATGAACCAAATGTGAGAAGAATATATATATCGTAAAGAGAGATATGAAAATTATTGTGGTACAATCTATTTTAAGGATTCCATATCATGGTGTAATTTTATAATAATTTTGAAGAATCAATAAAATTTGGAGTTATATGCCATGATTATCAGTGAGTTAAATAAAATACAATCTATAGACATATGGATCAAATTTTTTATTGAACCTCATGTTATGAATATTGATAACACATATTAATGGGGATACATAAATAGGATAAAACACCATGAGTATAAAATTTTAAGAAAAATTTGTTGCATTTGGTTGGAGAATAAAGTAAAAAATTGGACTCGAGATCCCAAGATATTGACACATATTTCAATGAACATTTAACACCACTTCAAAAAAAAATTGGGGAACCTTGTATAATCTAAGAGTATGAGAACATGATAATTAATACCAACTAACTGATTTAGGGTTTTTTTCATTGAAATATTTTAAAAACTACCTGCTTCAGTTTTGAAAAAGAACGCGGAGAATATTAAAATATATGTTTATATAGAAGAATAATTAGAGGATATTTACAAAATAATTATATTTATATATCCATCTTATTAAATATATAATTCTCAATAAAATAATACTAAAGAGTATTACGAATACGTCAAGTTATTGAATACAAAGATCGAAATAAGATACTTCTAGTGTTTTATTCTATTCATCTGGAAGAAGTGGTGGTGCTGCTCTGTTTTGTGGAAGAAAAAGACTAAACCATCACATTTAGGTGTCAATATCATTAGTAATTGAATTTTTATAAGAGAACCAATTGTAGAAATTATAGATGCATTAAAATTTTGTCAATGTCAAAATTTAGCTCCCATGATTAAAAACTCCCACACATTTAAATTCTGATAACTTCCTTCACAAATATAGATCAAAAAGTAGAAGAATATGGGGTGTACATAAGATTGAAAATATATCTTTATTGAAAGTTATAAGGTAATTTATCCTCAATATGAATTGATCGTTCATAAAAATATATATTCACAAAAAAGAGAGTATAGTATATTTCGATACATGGTCACAACACTATGTGTATGATCCTTTGAGTAAACCTTAGTGGTGAATAAAGTAAAATATCTATGTTCTCTCATAATATAGATTCTGAATATGTGATTCTCATTCAATGTGACTGTAATTAGAGAATTTGTGGATGAAATGTTTCTTGATAACACTGGGACATGGTCTGAAATTCCTCAAAGAGTAAAAGAAGATAAAACCTTTAAATATGTGTGCACCATGATTCACCACCATCTTAGTGTACCCTAGGCCAACCTAGTCAAAATTGTTGTTTCTATAGTACAAGGAAATTCCCCAATTAAATATTCTTTCCAATGATTAGCTCATTCCCAAAGTACACATCAACAAGTGATCATGACCTAAAAAATATAAATCCACCAAAAGATAGAACAATATTTGGTGTTTTGGTCTTTGACCAGAACACTACCTTAGACCAAAAGATAGTACAATATAATTTGGTATACAGTTAAATCACTATGTGCACGATCCTTTTATTATCCCTTTGTGGAGAATAAATTAAATTTACTATGTTCAATACATAAATTATATTTTGAATGTGTGTTTTTCATTAAATGTGATTGGAATGAGATAGCATGTGGTTTAATGTGTTCATCGTAACACACAAACAATATTCGATTGATCGCTGGGAGTAAAAGAAGTGAAAGGATTTTCATAGGTGTTGAACTTGATTCACCACCATATAAGGGTAATTTTTTTCAAAATAGTAAAAATTATTATTTCTATAGTATAAATAAATTCCCCAAGGAATGAACCCTACCGATCATTAGCTCATAACAATGTAACACAACAAGAATAATAAACTGGGATCCAACTGGTATAGTTATTACCATGGGAACTAAAATCCTCTTCACCAAGTGTCCTAAGGAACATAATAAGGCGGGTGAAATAAAAGAATAAAAACATATAGAATTAAACATATTGAAAGATATGTTATAAAATAAGTAGATGGTACTTCAAATGATCATTGTATCATCAAGAATTGGAAAATCCATGACTTGTAATTGGTCTCCCCCTTCTCCCCTGCCATACACGACTTTCTGAAAACCACCTCCATGACTACAATCATTCCTAGGTATTGATGGATGGAGGAAAACATAGGTCTATCCTCTTAATAATAAAAATTATCACATCTTTTCAAAGTCTTTCTAACCCAACTATCGATAAGAAAATGGAAAATTGTTTTACTAATGTTATAATAGAGATAGATAACACACCCCGTGATGGCCACTGATTGTGGTTTGTTACTAAAATCCATAATGGCTATGAAATTCATAAGAAAAAAACACTAGAAATTAATTATTAAAATATTCTTGACAACTATAAGATCCCAATAAAAGTGATGAATATAATGGGATTGGATACTAGGTAGTTCAAAACAAGAGTGCCTTGAAACAAGGGATCCTGCATCCCTAGCTCTACTCCTTGATACATTCAGATAAGCCACATCATGAGATGATATAGTTTATCCATGAATAATTTCATCCCAATAGACCTATTATAAAACATAAATAATTTCATCAGGATAAATGGCGTGACTTAATGACTAATTTAAGGATACATTGTCACATAATAATTCCAAGACCTAACCTTTTTATAATGAAAAATGAATGGAGTATAACATTAATGGTACTTTAAACATATTTTAATCTATCTGACACAATCATTTCCCTACCAATGGGTGAGAAACTAATTAAACTTAATTTCATTTAGTGTTAAAAAACGAAACTCTACATGAAACAACTTCTAAAATTATTCCCGCAATTTTTTTGACTCTTTTCATTCGCCAAGGAACACAAACCACAAATGATGCACAATTGTTATAAAATAAATGATGGATAATGTGATTTACTACTCCTTATTATGGTGTATGAGATTTAAGGTGTTTTAGAGATCCCCTAACTACTTATCTATCTATAAATTATACAATCTATACTTGAACTTCATAAAATTCTATCACCAAAACTCATGTATTTTTTTCTTGTCTTGACACATCCTCCTTGGTAGGGCTAACACTCTTATGGTCAACATATCCATCCTACTAAACCTCACCAACCCGAACCACACATGGATGATTCTCACTAGTAATCTATAAATATTATAAAAATCTACTAAATATTGAGTCATTTAATTTTACATAATATTATTTAATTAAAATTATTTCACTTCCCAAGAATCAACCCAATTTAAACATAGGTACAAACATAATGATGCATATGCGTCACCATGGTCTCTACCCCAAAATCCTGAATATCTTACATGGACCTTTTAGTATTCTTAGGTTTCTAATATTGTATCCAAATTTTCCTTAAATTAAAGTGTACTAGACAACCTCCCTTGTTAAATTACATTCTTTGCCGATTTTATATTTTTCTCCGACTAAACCTATATTGTCCATACATGTTCCTAATGAAAATATGTTTTCTAACACTTAACCAAATATTTGATAACACTATTTGATTATTATTACCCATTGGGCAACCCTCCTGAGTATATAATGAAGATGACATTGATCCTCGAAGTACACCTCCAATAGGCCACAAGTCATCGACTAGATCTAAGGGTATAATAACAAATAAATGGGTGGTGTTACCCTCATAAGAATAGTAAAGTAAGAAACGACCCCAAATAATATCCATATAATATAAAATAATTTCAATCCAAAATGAATGTAGGTGTTATACATAACCATATGAATATAAAAAAATACTAAAATGATTCTTTTATAGAAACAACTCAAAAACACTAACATCACCTTCAGTAAGTTTGGTCTAGTTTGACAACCAACTACAGCTGAGAAACCAATAAAAAATTTAAATATACATATAAAATGCATGATAAAACTTGTAGTATAAATAAGTTTATCCCTAAAAATGATCATAAAAATATAGTAGAAGCATACTAATACTTCATAGAATATAAAATAGAACCAAATTGTATAGAAACCATTTCAAGTATCACCCATCCAAAATAAAAATCACTCACCTAAAAAAAATATCCAAGTATAAAAGAAATATTTAATTGAATATATCAAAATATTACCCCTAAACCACTTCCCCTCTAATCTGGTCACTCCTACATCCTAAAGACATACATAATGGGAAAAACTCTATTCCATATCCATATTTCTACATAATAAAATGCCATTAGATCCATAACCACATATTCACATACAAATAATAACTTTACATATAAGCCTTGACAAGGTTGTTTGACATGGAAATGAAGAACATAATCCTTTTGAACACCTCCTTCCATGCACATCCCCATACATACAACAACATCACAACCACTTAACCATGTATGTATATATATATATATAATGTTCTCAATCCATTACAACCTCTATATATATACCTATCTAGATCCATCATTACCAATAATAAAATGTATTAGAGTGTGATTAAGTGTGATTAATGTTCTATCTATTATCTTTATAACTTGTATGTTAAGAAAACACTCATAACCCATATCTTCATATGGGTGTTAGTAAGGTTATTTGACTTTGGTTGTGGAGCCTATGAGATTAAAAGAAAATAATATATATATTAAAACCCAAAGCCAAACATAAGTTTCAATCCACAAATAGAACATCTTAAACATTCGTACCTATAATAGAAACTATATTCTATCTATCTCTATCCAAATAAAAAAACAATACTACATTAGAAATAACATATCTTATTACATTATTATATTTTAATTTCATATTTTCCATTTTCAAGCCTAATAACATTCAATTAGACATATTTAATTTAAAACCCTTAATTTATTATATTCCATGTTTATTATATACATTTTAATTTCATTTCAACCACAACATTAATTAAACAACCCACTAATTACTAGTTTCTATCCCATCACTGATTCTACTTCCAATAATCACTCAATGATTTATTTGATTTTTTTCATTAATTCATGTCAATATGAAACCATTATTCTATAAAACCATAAAATGAACACCACTATATCAATCCAAACCCATAATAAATATAATTATCAATCTATTCCCCACACTAGTTGTGCCAAACCATCCACAAAAGCAACATATCATTACCCCCATAATTTCCACAATAACCACCTTGCATGAACACCTTCTAGTTATACCAAAATAACATGACTACCATGAAAACAAATATCAATATAGATTTAAAAACACCACTTAATATAGAAAAGAATACAAACATTTCCACTTTGAATCATATTTTCATGTAAATTGAGAATATATGAAACAAAAAAAATCACATCAATTTCTATATTTACATACCATAAAGTCATTACCATCTTTATTAGATTATACTATTATGAAAGGATATTCTAAAAAATAAAAAATAGAAAAAAGGGTCTCCACAGCAGAAAAAATCAATTGAGTGGTACTAACACACTCAAAACAACATGGAATCATGTAAAACACATGTGAATCCTCTTTCCCCTTTGAATTCATCAGTCTTGTTCACTATCATAATTATGTTAACTATACTCATCCATACAATTAAATTAATTGAAAGTTAATTATATAATCACTCAAGAATAATAAAGGAAAAGTATAAAATCCCCTACCATAACTAAAGGTTTTAATATTATAGAACACAATAAAGGAGAAGAAGATGATCACAAGGGAATAAACATGGAATGAAATACTTCAAAACCTATATCATAACATCCTCTATAAATCACATGACATGGCATAATCCAAACTAAACCAACACCAATTTAATAGAATCCCCAAGAAGGAAAAACTTTATGTAAAAAGAATAATATGGGAGGGAATTACCTTGGATTTCAAGGATATTGATATGTTGAATCCAAGTGACAAAATCCACCAATGGACTCTCAAACATCTCAAAGTAAGAACCATTGATTTACTATAATGGAATTGATTATTAGATAGAGCCTGAATTTATAATAATTCTATAAAATCTTATTTTTGTTGATTTATAGAGGTAATAACACCACAAAAGAAACCTGATTTGAAACCATACCATCATATTCCACAAATATCAACATTAAAAACATAATTTATTTAATATTAATATTGAAAGTCATGGGGAAACTCAAAGGGACATTCTAAAACACTTGAAATTATGAATATTATAGTGTAAATCTCTTTCCCTAAATCTCAAACTGATACACCTAGACTTTACACCATGATGTGACATCCATTACCACAATGTAAAAATTCCAAAATTGGTTCAACCAATGTAATTAACCACCCTAGACTCCATGATGCATCATGTAGAGCCACACCATACAACTATATAGTAAGATCAACTAGAAATTAATTGATACTCACCAATATATAACATAAAATATCAAAACACATCCAAAATTTAAGAAAATTAATGTAGGTTTCCTCACAACACAACCAATAAGCACTACATCATGACATATGTCTCCCATTTAGACAAAAAAGCCCACAATTCTCAGGGAATATTTTCAAAACAATAAAAAAATCTCAAATTGTGAGACTAAACATCATAGTAAAACATGTTATACAACAATATATGTTTCAACCCAAGTCTTACCATATTTTTCCTTTTATAAGAAATTTAATTTTGTCTATATCTTTGAAATACACAGAACACCTCACTTAAACAAAACACTATTTAGTCACGTTTTGAACAGTCGATTAAATTTTAACAATATTAGAGAGTTTATATAGTAAATTTATATATAATAAATCCAAACAAATATTTTTACTCTCATCCAATATATTTCATAGGTATAAGATGAAAACAAACCCTATTTGAAGCAGAAAAAATATTATATCTTAATTAAGGTACATTTATAACTTTTTAATGGAGAACCGTTTTTACATACTTTTTTTGAATATTTTATAAAATTTATATATAAAAATAAACTTAATATTATAAATAGGAACATAAAAAAATTTTTATCTTTATTTTTTGGTATTTTTATGTAATGTTTTATTTTTTGGATGAATAGTTACAAATGTTGAATTGTAATTCAAAATATCCTTTTTGTCTAATTTATTCATGAGGTTAAAATATAATTTTTTATAGTTTAATTAGATTAATTTTTTTTATCAATTAATACAATTTATATCTGTGAAATCAATTTCACTTTGAAAATGAAAATAAAAACAAAGTAATGATTTGAACGTTTAACTTTAAAAACCAGCATTGCCATCATGTCTGTGGGATTAATTTTAAATTTTTTTTTTGTAAATTTAGTAATTGGAATTTGGAAAAATTTATTCCATATTTGGAATTAAAATAATTTATAATTTCCCATATGGTAAAATTAGTTTCTTACTAAAAACATTACTTAATGTGATTAAATGTATGTATAATGATTAATAGAAAAATTAGTTGAACAAATGATTAAACAATAATCGTAAGGCCAAAAATGATGTAGAAACATGTATAAAATAATATTTATAGACATAATTAAACCCTATACTCCATTTTATATAATTGGGTCTATTATTTGATTCAATGTAAATGGGAAAATCATTGATGTAATTCCCTTTTCCCAAAGTTAGTTAGAGATTGGTCGTTCCAAAGTGGCTTGAGAGGTGTGGGGAAGTGAATATTTGGAATGAAAACTATTTCCCAAAATAGATCCTCAACACCCTCCCCTATTCTTAAAAGAATCCCTTTGGGATATAATCCATCCAAGTAATCCATTTTCTACAATAAAAAAGGAGTTACCCAAAGAATAAGTACCATTTTCCTCAAGTTTTTTAGTTAATTTCCATTCTCTACCCCCTAAAATGTATTGAATCGACTCTTATATAAAAATAGTACACTCAATATATTTATTTGTTTGTTTGTTATGGTTTATACCTTAAATTACACACACATCCCTCTAATGGGCAAAGAACATACCGTATATCTATAAAGTGAACTACCGCCTCATGAAACGATGATTTTTTGTTTTCCTTTATCACCATTCATGGTTGGTAATTATGATAGAAACACTATTTATATATGATATATATGATATTATTCATGTATTTATAATCATTTTATTTTTATATAAAAAATACCCTTATGATTTCCATTTTGTGTAAATAAGATAACATCATTTGTGGAAGTGTGGACTATCGCCCCCTCAAAGCGATGTGAATCATTCACACTATACATGGAACATATAAAGGATGGTTTTAATAAAAATATTTAATATATATGACATTTATATTATAATGAAATTATAATTTACATTTATACCATTTAATTTTTATTCTTTTAACATGACAAATAAATAAAAGTAGCGTTCATGAGTACGTACGACCTACCATCTCCATAAACGATGCATTCCATTTCTTACCCAAAATTTTTTTGAATTAGTTTAAATACATATATAATGAAAATATGTGATATTTAAATCATGGTTTTCATTATGGTGATGATGAAACCATGATCTAATTAATATTAATAATAAGTAACAATTCACACATACAAAAGAAACATGGCAATTAACACCCAAAATAGTGCGGATAATGAATGAATATTAAAAAATGTTTAATAATATATTATAAGATGACCATATATGATATCATAAATATTAATATGGTTTTTATTAATTTAATAATACTATTTAAACCAGTATAAAGTAGTTTAAATTTCCTCCAGCTAAAAGTAAATACAAGGTAAGGGATTTCATCCCAATTTATATTTCATTGATAATTATTTATTATTATGCACCAAATCATATTTATATGCAATATACAATAAATTTTTATATGTTATTCCATGTATTACATTATTATTATGATATTTTAACATTCATTTAGATTTATTACTTTATGTATATTATGATTCAAATGTTTCATTGTGATACAGGACACTTTGGAATGTCTAAATATTATTCTCTTCAAGAATATTTTTAATTATTATATTTCAATCTCACTTTATTTATGATTGTTATCTTTCTATTGAAATATCTTATTATTATAAATATACACAATCTTGGGTGATGTATATTATTATTTCCTACACTATATTCCGTTTTTAAATATGCTTTTCACTTTGAATATTATTTTATTAACTATATAATTGTTGAAAAATATGTAACTTTTATTCAATATAGATATTTGATTAGTCATATTGTCTATTTATTAAATAAATTATTCAATATATGAGGAATTATTGGGATAGGTACAACATGGTTGGGGCCTAGTTATGGATATTACCTTAATGCATTTGTAGTCTCATGATATGAAATATTCAGCCAAATTATATGGGTTTTTACCCAATATTCTAAACTATCTTGTGAAGGGTATTGACGGTAATGGTTCTATTTACCTAGGAAACATGGCATCCAAATATTAAAAAATTTACTCATTTACTTTCAGTTAATATTTATCCATGATATTTTTTATCAACATATCTATGGATACATTTCATTTTTAGTTCAATGATTAAATTAAATGTGTGTTCAATTTCTTACCTTCCCATATTGATATTTCCTTATCTAGTTATTTGAATGGAATGTGTTATTAGTTATTTACCTTTACGTGTGTTTTATTCTCATCAATTCTTTATTTCATAAACTTTAATTTTCCTTACTGAGAATTTGATCTCTCCCATAGTTTGTTTCCTTTCCCCAGGTTATGAAGAATAAATCTATGAATTAGATTTCAAGGATGTCATCTATTTCATTTTATTATGTTTATTTTTTTTATTTTATTTTTCCAATGTAACGTAGATTTCCATGTATGAAGTAATGTGATGACCCCTTATTAGTGTCCATTCACGTGATCAAGAACAAGTCATTACTAAATGGTATCTGATCTATATTTTTATATGGGGTAGTTTAATTATAAATGGGATTAGGTTATTGGAACTCTGTCAGTATATAGAGTGCATTCCTAGATAACAAGACACTATTTGAATTCCATGTTACTAGATTATTTATATTTTCAGGATTATGCATTCTAGGATGAATGAGTGTTTATTTGGACCACGCATCCCAATATGGAATAGATGAGACTCAGGTTGAGTCCTAGGGCCTAGTTGGGAGACATTGACATGTTCATAAAACACAATAGTGGCATGTTTAGGGAAAGCTTCACTCACATATGGATGGTGTTGTTTTCCATGATTCATTATAATGATCAATTATTAATTGAATCAACATAAAATAAAAATATTTTTATCACAAATATTTTAAAGGGTTATTATATTAATATTTTTTCAAAGAGATTAAATGATTTATTTTTATTAATATGTGTTTTTTGGATGATATAGGGAAATAGTTTTGGGGGGAAGATAATTATTGAGTGAAATATGGTTTTAAAAAATACATATGGGGTTATGAAATGTGTACAAAAAAATGTTTTGTAATTTGGTTTTAATTATAATGGATCATGGATCCATGGATTATGAAATTGTTTGGGATTTTAGAGTTTTGATAAAATATAATGAAAATAGTGTTTGAAATGGACTTAAATGTGGGATTAGATTTCATTAAAATGGACTATTAAAGATTTGGATTTTTAGGTTTCAATATTTATTAAAACCTTTAGATAGTAAGTGGTTTCTAAAAAGCATAGGTGAGTTTTGGTGTGTGGGAATTTTTTAATAGGTTTCTTGAAAATATGTGACCAACACCAAAAAAATCATATATAAGTGAGTTTTTTGTGTTTTTTCCAAAAGTTCCTTCGATTCAAGAATTTTGTTCTTAGGTTTATACCATGTTTTGATGGAACTACCTGGTATGATTAGCTGATGCAGACTTATTTTGTTTGGATGATGGGAAATAGAATTAGTGCCCATGAAGACTTGGTTTTCTTGTAATCTTAATATGGACTAAGATAACCATGTATTGGCTACTAAATTTAGTAGGCATGACATGCTTATTCTAAGATATATTCTTATGGTTGGATCATGAGAAAAATGTTTTACATAAGACCTGAGTAATTTTATGTTAGATGATTAATTCAATGATTCGATACCTTGTTGTTTGTTTTCTAACTTAATGGGTCAGATTTCATGGAGTGTGTTCTCTGTAGAAGATTCCAATATGGGTAGAACTATTAACAAAAATTAGCTATTATTAGTTGAATAATGTGGTGGTATATCTATAAGACCTGGGTTGAATTAGATGTTAACAATTATATATTTTTGGACCGACATATGAGGTTGGGTACTGTCTTGGTGTCTAGTGATTGGGATTTCATGGCAGTAATCGAGTAAGAGTGAGAGGTCTTGTTCAGTCATTAAAAATAGAAACACATGAGCTGTGCATGAAGGATATTGTGTTTTTTGTTTAGTGGGGTGATGAAAAGGATACTCTTATAGTGGGTAGCATTTTATCTATCATTGGTGAATGACCCTTTTATAAAAATGGTAGGGGTTCAGCGATACTTTTTGATGGAAAGTTGAGGTAGAATTAGAATAGTAATGTTTAAAAATATCTGATTTTATATGGTTACTTTGAAAATAATAAATATAGGTTTTAGATGCAATTTTGGGTGAAATCAGTGAATTTTCATCGAGATAGAGGTGTTTTTAGTTTGATGAAAAAGTTATACAAATTAGTGGTGTTTCAATACTAATGAGTAGAGAGTGGAAATTGAATGGGTGTGTTAGAGATTAAATTAATGAATCACTTTGAGTATAGGTTCATAAATTTATGTGGGTGTTTGAATGATTTAGTGATTCCTTGAGGTATGAATTCATCATGATTGGGTAGTGAGGTGATGTAGTGATACGTCGATAGGTGATGTCGGGTTCTTTCATGTAAAATAATCTAGAGAAGGACTAACCATTACTTTGGAATAGAAACCAATATCATGAGTAGGTAACCACGTCTAGGTAATTATTCTCTACATGGTTAATGTTTTTATTGGGATTAAACGAATTTTTTCAAAAGAATATTCAGTGTGTCTATGCTTGGTGTTTGGAGTTATGAAGTGAAAGAATGTTGGGAGTTTATAGATGAAATACAAAGCATTCATTCTAAATTCATGATCGTGGAAGGTTTGGAATCATGTATATATTATTATCAAAGTTTCTCAAAAATTATAAGCAGTTTGGTGGTAAGTGTTTAATGAACCACATTGTTATGATTTGAATGTTTGTAAGTTATTTTGAGTTTTTGGAGGTCCTTAAAAGTGGTTTTTTATTTCTTTTGAGGCTTACTGAGTTTCTTGGATTCTTATGTGCATGTATTGGAATGGTTGGTGTGACGGGATATTGAAATAATACAACAAAAGGAATTCACACAATGACATGGTGGGTCATTCTACAACCAGTTGGTTCAAGTCATGAATAGTTAGGTCATGACATGACTTAATTAATATAGAGGCAAAATTATATGCCTAGGGTTAATCAAACCTTGACCCTTGGGGTCTCCCTGTGAACCAGTATAGATATGTTTCTTTGTAGAGAACCCAAACATGACATACATGGACATTACATTACTTTTTCAGAATACTTAACAAAAACAATCACACAAGGACCATAATAGTTTAGTGTCTTTGGAAACTCGGAACATAGTCTTCTAATCATGGTGAAAGATCTTCAACATCTCCCATAAAGATATTCCCCTTTTGTTTTCTTACCTAAAACCTTTCTTTATATCCTGGTGAAAAGAAAACATATAAAAGGGTGAGTTCAAATGCTCGGTAAGGGTAAGCATGGAGAATATAAAACAAACCATATACATTTGAACTTAAAAACAAGAACATAATGTTTAAACATCAAAATCATGAGCAATGACATAAAACATGGAAGTACGTAAGGCATAAATCATAATGGAACATCAATCATGATAAAATACCATAGGAATAAAACATGTAATTGTGGAAAACCATTAAGCACTTGATATGATTTCCATAGTAGCCAAGGCATTACTGCCAAGACCATCTTAGTGGACAAAGTCTCTTATTGAATCGAGTTCACTCCTTGTTCCAATCCAGTATCATTGAACCAGATTAACTTTCCGTTCCAACCATGTCTATATCATGTGATATAAATCTTTACCCAATGCATTTGAGGGAGATATAGGTCCCACCCATCTCATAATTAAATCATTCTTATGTGTTCCACAACATAAACATAAATCATTCATCATAACCCAAAGAATAAAATGGGTTTCATAAACATCATCCCATCATAAAATAATCCATATAAAACTAATGGATGTCATTTCATCATAAGAAAAGTGAAACCATGTAAATAATAGAGACATTATACATTAAACATAAACATATTAAATAATTTCATCTTATATGGAAAATAGTTTTGATAAAACACTTGAAATGAATTCTTGAGGAAAATATCCTTTCTTCTTCAAAATCATTTTCTTTTCACAAAATGAAATGAAATTTAAAAAGAAAAGAATTTTGTTTAAAATAGTCATGAAATATTGTAGAGGAATGTTCATGAAAATTAGGCTTTATGAAACCATAAAAATCCGTTCATGCCGTATAAGTTAAAGAAAACATTCTTCTCGTACTTTTTCCAGAAAAGTCAAAAATTATCTCATATGGTAAACAAAAGAAATATTCCTTACATACCATGTAGTAAAAGTCCAAAATGGGTAAAAAGGACATTAAACATACATGAATGAAAAGTAAACATTTTATGAACATATTTTGAGAACATATGGACATGGATGATAAACATAACCCCGAAAAATACTTACGAATAAACAATCTCGGATAAGAATGAGATTGGAATAATTATCCCTTACCTTATGTCTGATATGATTCGTATGTAACCGAACCTCCTATATAATGATTTAAATAATTTCATGTACTTATTAAAGAATCATATTCATTGTTATGATATCATATATGGTTCACTTATGACTTTATATTACCCATTCTTTTGTAAATTCTATGTTAAAGCAGTGTTTTGGGTAAAATCGTTTCATTTATCGTACGTTTTTCGACATGTTTTTCTTGATATTATTACTTATATCTTGATTTACTTAATTCCAGAATGTAAAAAATTATTTATATATAATATATATTCAGTATATAAATATATATGATAGATCGATAAATGGAATGAAATACACCGTTCATGGAGAAGGTAGGCCATACGTATGCGTGAAGGCTCTTTTCCTTTCCTTATTGAATTAAATGGAATTAAGTAAATGAAACATATATGTACATAAATATAGTGTCACTATTATGTAATATCTTTAATTATTATTTATTATATATACATTATAATCATACTTTAATGGTTAATCACAGAAAATGAATCTCATAGTGTTCGTGGAGACGGTAGTCCGTATGTACGCACGAGCGATGATATCATTTGCATGATCGTGGAATTGTATTGAAGTGTATGTATAATATTTTAGAATAAATATCAATTTAAAATAATAATATATAGTTATTTATTTACACCATTATACCCATCCAAGTAAGGTGGTGGTGGAAAACAGATTACACCACGGCGTGGAGACGATATTCCGTATGTACGCACGCGCGGTCATTTCATTTTTCGCAGGATGGATAGAAGGTGAAATGGGGTTGTTTCATATTTATAATAACATATCAGTATATTATTGATATTGATGTTATTAATTTATAATGAAAAAACTAAATAAGAATAAGTTGAAGAAGAAAGAAACATGAAACAATTGGTAGAAGAGATTACCTCTTCTTCGGCGCACCTCCTTTAAGCTTCCTCTTAAGGGACTAGAGTTGGTCTTTTGAGAAAACCAGAACCTCCAAAATGTTTCTAGGGAAGTGGAGAATAGAATTGGGTAGGGGTTGGCCGAGAATTAAGGCTCAAAGTGTTGTGGAGAGGAGAGGGAGGAGGTTACCTTTTATAAGAGGGGTGAGGGGCACCTTAGGAAAAAAATTAAAACATTATTTTATAATAACATAATATTCGGTATATAATAGCTCCAAATTGATTTATTTCGAAGCTAAAGTGGGTATGGGTCGAAAGCCTCTCAACAACTAGGTTTTAGAAAAGTTTATGTTACTATTGTAACCTTATCATTTATATTTAACTCTAAGCTAAATAACTTAACTTTTACCATGTCTTCTTGTTTTCTTACACTATATGGTAAATAAAATTACTATAAAAAGCCAAAAAAAAACCCAAGTGGTTCATTATTGATAAATATAACCTTATATAATTCATTTTTCCAAACCTTAGATTTTAAGGAATAGAATAACAATTAATAATATAATATTTGTGTTAAAAACAATTTTATGTCAATTTTGACACTATTTGGTAATTGATTTTTGTAAAAATCCTAAAATCATTATTAGTTCTATCAGAGTTAATTAAATCAGTAATAACATGTCATATTAACTTATAAAATTATTGTAATTCATAAAAAGTCTCAAATTACATTTATTTGGGTATTTATAATATCAATTCTGTTAATATTGCATTAATAAGGTAATTACTGCATCATCATTGTGTCATAAATAAATTAAATTATATAATGTATAAAAATTATAAATAAAATACCATTGTGTAAGAAATATATTTATCTTTCTAATGAATATTTATAGTCGAATTTAGCTTATTTATAACCCTACATTAAAAATATTTTAGTTATTAATCATTGATTTTAACTATTTTAAGTCTTCTTTAAATAAAATAATAATAAATGTCCTAATCTAATCCAAGTGGACCTAAAGGGTGATATTTTATTCCTAAGGTTGTTTTTGGTTGAATTAAACTTATCCAATAGAATTAGGACATGTTTTAGAGTAATAATAATATCATTTTTACCCTTAATTACCCTATTTACTTTTAACTGTGGTAAATAAAAGTAAATGTTACTTTTCACCAAAAATTATTTTTATCTTATTGAACACAATTTTACTCCTTGATATTTACCGTGTCTCTTGGATTTTCGAAATTTTACTCACAGAAGCGGTAACATTAAGTTTTATGTAAATTTTCAAATTCTCCTAGGAGGTGGGTAAAAGACGGTGAAAAGTTCCATAAAATTTTTATATATCTAAAGTTTTTATAAAATGACTCCAATGAATTACATTGAACTTATATAGGTATTATTTATCAATTTTGACATAAAATAAATTTAAATAAAATAAATAATTATTTAAATAAAAAGTCGGTTTTTAAATAGTAACCCAGTGTTTTCACAATTCATCAAAAATTGAATGTTTTCAGAAAAATACCAAAATTTCACCCTAGGCTAATTTCGATCTTCCAAATCCAAAAATGAAGTCCATTTTGAAATATAAAATTTATAAAATTTTAGAAAGTGGGTATTACTATTCATAACGGCTAGTTTATATAATATTTTAATAACATATCGTTGTTTAGTGAAACTCGGTATTGTGTACAACACACACTATCGTGGAAGGTCGCGATTGCGTGTAAAGAAAGACAAGTCAAGGTTGCATGTAGTTCAAGATCCCTTTGTTTTTGCGTATAAAATAATAAAAACTTATTTCATTCATAATTAAACAAAATCTATACATAATGTTGTGTAGAATAATTTCTACAAAACGAACTTGAAATTGTGTGTAACACGAGCCAAGAATAGTGTTGCGTATACTGCAAGATAATAAGGTGTTGCATATAGAACAAGATAATTTTTGTGTAGCATATAACACAAGACATCAATGAAATTAAAAAGAATAATTCTCATAAAATCATGGGTTGTTACATTCTACCCCCCTTAAAATGAATTTTTCCCTCAAAATTCGTCAGGGTTATAAATGGTTTACTACTTGAAAGTTTATTTCATAGAAACCCACATCATAAAAAGTAATACTAAAACTTAATTTTAAAAAATGAACATTATAAACAAAATGGATACCCAAAGTAACTCATCACTTGGGTTCCCACATAAGAGAACAATGGTGAAAATATGGATATGGAAGAGAAATCTATCCATCAAGGTCTGATGGAGAGTGGTATAGAACATGGATATGAAAAATCCAAAAATCACAAAGCCATAAATTTGTGATGATCTAAGGTACCATCTAATTCATCATTTATGAGGACACTAGGACAATATTTTTGGTTTTCAAGATCATTTCCCTAAAGTTGAAAATTTTGAATTAGAAGAAATACTTACTTTATTACGGTACAATCTCACCATTGTTCGTGCCTTGAAAAATTTCCACTTCATCTCTTAAAGTAATGAAGTTGAATTTTTCATTCTTGAAGTGTTAGAAGATTATGTGATAGAATTAAGGGTCATTCCATCTGTCTCAAACAAAAGGGTAGAAAAAGTTATCAAATAAACATAAGTCCATCTATGGTGAGGTTAATCGTATATGATTTCAAAAATGGACTTATAGTTCATCTATCATACCTCTTAATAAAATAAAACTAGTTTCTATTAACCAGGGACTTCCTATAGGCTAGTGGTATGCAATAAAGGCCTGTCTTACTTCGGTTGTGGGTTCGATTCCCACATCCTTGTCTGATGCGATGGGTTGTCTCCCATCCTGCAAGTTGTCCTTTTTCTAAAAATAAATTATTATAACATTCCTTAAATAATATCCAAAAAAGTTCTAGCCTTAAAAAATACTATCTGATGTCCAATATAATCCATTCCAATCTTTAGACTTATCCAAAATACTTCTATCCAAGCTCATAGTATAAAGAAAACAATTACTAGAACTGTCATCTAACGAGCACGTGAATACCATCATTTATCCCTGATATATATTGTTGATCGCATTCCAAACATTTGAATACCTTAATCATGTATTGTCTTGAAATATGAATACCCATTGAAACATAGTGAAAACATTAATGTTGTCAAAATTTAACTCTCTCCACATACCAAAATCCCAAAAATCTGTATACTCAAACCATGATATCACATTGTCCTTATACCAGTCATGAGCTCATTAATACTCTCAAACATCTCATTATCTCCCTATCCTTTCATTATGCACATATCATCTACCTTCCAAAAATATTTTAATAACCTTTCATGGTTACCGGTACCATTCATCATATACTTTCCAAAACTCAAGGAAAGACAATAGTGTAACAATCCTTAGATTTTTCTTTATTACAAAGTACCATACATTATTTTGGATAAACATACAATCATTTTGCTACCTTCTTCATCCACTGACTGAGTGTCATCATTTCTTTCATCTCATATATCATTTGTAGTCTCTTCATAGTCATCCACATAAATACTGCCCATATGACCATGTTGATTCTCTTCATGATATTTTCCCTTAGGGCATTGGTTTTTATAATGTACGTACATTCCACATTTAAAACAATTAATCATTGTTGATGTCTTAGCAATACCACTATCCTTGTCCATTGTGTTAAATGAACCATTTCCTTTACAATTACGGGCTTTGTGTCCTTCTTTTCCACACCCAAAGCATCTTCTAGTTCCTTTGAAACATTCTCCCAGATGCCTCTTCCCACATGATTTACATGAGGGAAATTGAACTTTGATTCCTCTATGATCATCATGAAACTCCATATTTCACTTATTAGCTGAGTCAGGAAACATACCAAAGTTGAGATTATTTATCATATTATGAGTTTTCTGATTAGGCGTAATAATGATATATGGACTTCAAGATCCAATTTCATTTGGTTTCTCCTGAAGAATATCATTACATTGTCCATCATATCCCCCATTATCGTGAATCTTCCTGTTTCCAACCATTTTCTAAAACCCAAAAAGAATAGTGTGAGAGGAAAAAATCATAATTAAGGGGGAGTACCTTAAATATCTAACATCTTAAGTTAAATTATATGATCGTTACCATAATTATAGCACTATAACCTATACTTATACGAAACCTTAGGGACATCCCTAGGCATATCTTTGAAATATCTCTAGGGATCCCACTAGAGTTTTAGCATCCTAGTTTCCAAAGTTTAACTAAACCTTTCCTCTGATACCAACTGTAGAGACCCCAAACTTGTCATACAAGGACATTACCTTACTTTTTCGGAATACTTAATACATAACAAAAACAAACACGCAAGTACCATAATAGTTTAGTGTCTTTGGAAACTCGGAACATAATCTTCTAATCATGGTGAAAGATCTTCAACATCTCCCATAAAGATCTTCCCCTTTTGTTTTCTTACCTAAAACCTTTCTTTATATCCTGGGGAAAAGAAAACATAAAAAAGGGTGAGATCAAATGCACAGTAAGGGTAATCATGGAGAAAATAAAACAAACCATATACATTTGAACATAAAAACATGAACATAATGTTTAAACATCAAAATCTTGAGCAATGACATAAAACATGGAAGTACGTAAGGAATAGATCATAATGAAACATCAATCATGATAAAATATGATGGGAATAAAACATGTAATTGTGGAAAACCATTAATCACTTGATATGATTTCCATAGTAGCCAAGGAATTGCTTCCAAGACCATCTTAGTGAAAAAAGTACCTTACTGAATCGAGTTCACTCCTCGTTCCAGTCATGTATCACTGAACCAGATTAACTTTCCATTCCAGCCATGTCTATATCATGAGATATAAATCTTTACCCAGTGCATTGGAGGGAGATATAGGTACCACCCATCTCATAATTAAATCATTCTTACGTGTGCCACAACATAAAAATAAATCATTCTTCATAAACCAAAGAATAAAATGGGTTTCATAAACATCATCCCATCATAACATAATCCATATAAAACAAATGGATATCATTTCATCATAAGAAAAGTGAAACCATGAAAATCATAGAGACATTATACTTGAAACATAAACATATTAAATAATTTCATCTTATATAGAAAATGGTTTTGATAAAACACTTGAAATGAATGATTGAGGAAAATATCCTTTCTTCTTCAAAATCTTTTTCTTTTCACAAAATACCATGCAATTTTAAAAGAAAAGGATTTTGTTGAAATATTCATGAAATCTCGTAGAGGAATCTTCATGAAAATTAGGTATTATGAAACCATAAAAATCCATTCATTCTGTATAAGTTAAAGAAAACATTCTTCTTGTACTTTTCCCAGAAAAGTCAAAATGTATCTCGCATGGTAAACAACAGAAATATTCCTTACATACCATGTAGTAAAAGTCAAAAATGGGTAAAAAGTACTTTAAACATACATTAAAGAAAAGTAAACATTTTATGAAAACATTTGGAGAACATATGGACATGGATGATAAACATAACCCAAGTAAATACTTTCAAATAAACAATCTCAGATAAGAATGAGATTGGAATAATTATCCCTTACCTTATGTATGATATGCTTCGTATGTATCCGAACCTCCTATATAATGATTTAAATAATGTCATTGAATTATTACAGATTCATATTCATTGTTATGATATCATATATGGTTCACTTATGACTTTATATTACCCGTTCTTTTGTAAATTCAATGTCAAAGCAGTGTTTTGGGTAAAATCGTTGCATTTATCGTACGTGTTTCGACATGTTGTTCTTGATATTATTACTTATATCTTGATTTAATTAATTACAGAATGTAATAAATGATTTATATATAATATATATTCAGCATATAAATATATATTATATATCGATAAATGGAATGAAATACACAGTTCATGGAGACAGTAGGCCGTACGTACTCATGAACGCTGTTTTCATTTCCTTATTGAATTAAATGGAATTAAGTAAATGAGAAAATATATGTACACAAATCCAGTATCATTATTATGTAATATATTTAATTATTATTTATTATAAATACATTATAATCATACTTGAATGGTTAATCATGGAAAATGAATCTCATCGTGTTCGTGGAGACGGTAGTCCGTACGTACGCACAAGCGATGATATCATTTCCATGATAATGGAATTGTATTGAAGTGTATGTATAATATTTCAGAATCAATATAACATTACAATAATAATACATAGTTGTTTATTTACACCATTATACCCATCCAAGTAAGGTGGTGGTGGAAAACAGATTACACCACAGCGTGGAGACGGTATTCCCTACGTACGCACGCACGGTGAGTTCATTTTCCGTAGGATGGATAGAAGGTGAAATGGGGTTGTTTAATATTTATAATAACATATAAGTATATTAGTGATAATTATGTTATTACTTTATAATGAAACAACTAAATAAGAATAAGTTGAAGAATAAAGAAACTTGAAAGAATCGGTAGAAGAGATTACATCTTCTTCGGCACACCTCTTTTAAGATTCCTCTTAAGGGACTAGATTTGGTCTTTTGAGAAAACCAGAACCTCCAGAATGTTTCTAGGGAAGTGTAGAATAGAATTGGGTAGGGTTTGGCCGAGATTTAAGGATCAATGTGTTGTGGAGATGAGAGGGAGGAGGTTCCCTTTTATAAGAGGGGTGAGGGGCACCTTTGAAAAAACTTATAATATTATTTTATAATAACATCATATTAAGTTTATAATAGCTCCAAATTGATTTATTTCGAAGATAAAGTGGTTATGGGTCGTAATAATCTCAAAAAATATGTTTTATACAAGTTTAGGTTACTATTTTAACCTTATCATTTATATTTAACTCTAAGCTAAATAATTTAACTTTTACCGTGTCTTCTTCTTTTCTTACACTATATGGAAAATAAACTTACTATAACAAGCCAAACGAACCCCAAGTGGTTCATTATTGATATATATACCCGTATCTAAGTCATTTCTCCAAACCATAGATTTTTAGAAATAGAATAACAATTAATAATATAATATTTTTTTTAAAAACTATTTTATGTCAATTTTGACACTATTTGGTAATTGATTTTTGTAAAAACCCTAACAGCATCATTAGTTCTAAAAAAGTTAATTAAATCAATAATAACATGCAATATTAACCTATAAAATTAGTTTAATTCATAAAAAGTCTCAAATTACATTTATTTGGGTATTTATAATATCAATTATGTTAATATTGCATTAATAAGATAATTATTGCATCATCATTGTGTCATAAATAAATTAAATTATATAATGTCTAAAAATTATAAATAAAATACCATTATATGAGAAATATTTTTATATTTATAATTAATATTTATAGTAGAATTTATCTTATGTATAACCCTACATTAAAAATGTTTTAGTTATTAAACATTGATTTTCACTATTTTAACTCTTCTTTAAATAAAATAATAATAAATGTCCTAATCTAATCCAGGTGGACCTAAAGGGCAATATTTTATTCCTAAGGTTGTTTCTGGTCGATTTAAACTTATCCAATAGAATTAGGACATGTGTTAGGGCAATAATAATATCATTTTTACCCTTAATTACCCTATTTACTTTTAATCGTGGTAAATAAAAGTAAAAAATTACTATTCACCAAAAATTATTTTTATCTTATTGAACCAAAATTTACTCCTTTATATTATCCGTGTCTCTCAGAGTTTCGAAATTACACTCACAGAAGCTATAAAATTAAGTTTTATGTAAATTTTCAAATTCTCCTAGGAGGTGGGAAAAAGACGGTGAAAAGTTCAATAAATTTTTTATAAATCTAAAGTTATTATAAAATGACTCCAATGAATTACATTGAACTTATATAGGAATTATGTATCAATTTTGACCTAAAATAAATATAAATAAAATAAATTATTATGTACATAAAAAGTCGGTTTTTAAATAGTAACCCAGTGTTTTGACTATTCATAAAAAATTGAATGTTTTCAGAAAAATACCAAAATTTCACCCTAGGCTAATTTCAATATTCCGAATCCAAAAATGAATTCCATTTTGAAAGTTAAAATTTATAAAATTTCAGAAAGTGGGTATTACTATTCATAATGGCCAGTTTATAGAATATTTTAATAACATATCATTGTTTAGTGAAACTCGGTATTGCGTACAACACACGCTATCTTGGAGGGTCGTGATTACGTGTAAAGAAAGCCAAGTCAAGGTTGCCTGTAGTACAAGATCCCTTTGTTGTTGTGTATAACATAATCAAAACTTATTTCATTTATAATTAAACAAAATCTATACATAATGTTGCTTAGAATATTTTTTACAAAAAGAACATGAAATTGTGTGTAACACGAGCCAAGAATAGTGTTGTGTATACTACAAGCTAATACGGTGTTGCGTATAGCACAAGCTAATTTTGGTGTAGCGTATAACACAATACATCAATGAAATTAAAAAGCATAATTATCATAAAATATCGGGTTGTTACATTCTTTTTGTATCAGGTGTTCATTTTTGGTATTCTATTTTAGACCCCCTTGATATTTCTTTGGGAGGGTCACACAAGTGGAGGGGAGGTTGAGATCTCACTCCACCTACCTTTCCCCCTTAACCCCTTTGATATATCTTATTCTGGAGTGATTCATCAAAATGAATTGAGTTATGGTCTATCCTAACTTATTTAATATTATTATTCCATAATTTTCAAATTATTTGGTTTGACTATATAGGGATTTGGAGTAACGATTTCACTAGATCATGTTAAAAACATCACACTTTAGGGGATTTAATTCGTAGCTCAAAGATGATGACTTGAATGGTGGTATTCAAGTCACCATTTATCAATCATCCCGAGGATTCCTTTCATTTTAATTTCATTAGATTTTATATAGTATCTTGGTAATATTAACCATCGATACATATTTATAATTTAGGGATTTTTTTTGAATTTTGTTTGGATGGATATCAAGAGGGGACTACACCTTATCATTCATGGTATTGGATCTATACAACTTCCCTGTAAGTCTAGCATCAGGGATAATGAGTTCGGTTTTTATTTTTAATTATTTAATTAATTTATTTAATATTTTTTATTAATGATATAGGATCTTAGTAGTTGATGTGATACTTAGGTGAGCCCATTCAGTGATGAACATGCTATAAATTAATAGAAAGGTCATATTCAAGGTAGGTAGAAATTACCTTACCATATCTCTTGTTATTTTTGGAAGTTTTTTATTAATGTGTGAGAATTAGTATTAAATTTCTACATATTTTATGACTTTCATGAAAATTCTATAAATTTTATATAGTATCAAACCAGTCTAATTTTCAACATGGACTGTATAGCTTTCCAAAACAATTTTATGGTGGTAACTAGGTTGAATGAGTACCACTGGCCCTATTTATGGATTTCATGGTTGCATGAGAGGTTTTTAAAGAACAAGAATGTTTATTTTTTAATATTTTACTTCATAATTAATATTTTATTAATATTTTACTAATATTAATTTATATTTTTTTGAATGGGTTTTTAAATGGTGTTTCAAAATGAAAATTGGTCTTTTGAAAAAATGATGGGATTTTTGTTGAGGTCTTAACTTGAGTATGATCATAAGTGATTTATTTTATAAAGGGTTTGAAATGGTTTTTTTCTATAGCTGTCTAGGAAGGATATATGGGATTATTTATAGTTTTTTGTTCTATTTTATGATGTGTGTGTGATACCCTATTTTCCAAAGCATGTTTTTTTGTATGTTCCCCTTGTTTTGATTTCCATGTGTGCTTATTGATGCATGATGATGTGTTTTTAGCCCTATGAGAACCTTTATTTTGGTATAAAAGTGGTGTATTGGTACAATAGTATGTAATAAAATCCTTATCTAGTTTATATGGGTACTGAGACATTCTTGAGATGTGGGGCTAGGTCCTAAGAGACCGGTTCCCTAGTGATGAGCTGATGAGCTATCATATGGATTGTGTACATTGTTTATTGATTACTGTTTGATTCAGCTACATGCTTGTGATAATCAATAGACCCAATGAGGAAGAGGAACCTGATTCCTAACCTTTACTTGAGTTAGGAGGTATGGTTCGATATATTAGACCTTTTCATAGGGTATTAGGATTGGGTTTTGGACCGCTACAAGTGAGGGGATAGGTCGTGGTGTAATGAATGACATAGACGACATTCCTCTAATGGGTGAAAAGGGACGGTTCAAGTATTCTGTATTTTTTACCATGCTCTATTACATTGTATTGTGGTTCATGGTTTAGATGATGCCTTATCTATATTTTTTGGGTTTTGGCTGGGATTTGGCGAGTACTAGATAGATACCCTCCCTCTAGGAAAAGGAATTGGTCAAGGCTATAGTATGATACTCTACATTCCACATTTAGTATGTGCTTGAGGTTAATTATGATATACTACCCAATATATTTTTTTATATATTTGGTTTCAGAATGAGGTGACTATTTTCCTTCTAGAATGGTGGTAATGAATCTAAGGTTAACTCTCATGGAAACCTAGTTAGCACATGATGACCTAACATGTACGCATGTATCATTAGTACGTGTTATGATCCAAATATGATGTGTTCCATGAGCATGAATACACTACATATATCTTTATTTAATTAAAATATAACTAATAATATAAGTTCTCAGTATTGTCAAGACATTGGGGATTTATACTAGATTGTTGGAATCACCCTTACATATATACAGGTGATGGGTTGCAATGGAAATGGGTAGACTATTCTGTTATATAACTAGAAACATGTATCACATCGAATTGGGTAGACCTTTCTATACACATGTTGAACCATAACTGAATGTGAAACAACAATACAATGTAATAAAGTAAGGTCACAAATCCAAAAGACATGACCCATCCCTTTTCACTCAATAGAGGTCTGTCTTCTATGTCTATCATTACACCACGACCTAGCCCCTCACTTGTAGAGGTCCAAAACCCAATCCTAAAACCCTATGAAAAGGTCCAATATATCAAACCATACCTCCTCACTCAAGGAAAGGTTAGGAATCTAGTTACTATTCCTCATTGTGTATATTTATTATCACAATCAGGTAGCTAAATCTTATAGTAATCAATAAACAATGTGCACAATCCATTTGATAGCTCATCAGCTCATCACTAGGTAACCGGTCTCTTAGGACCTACCCCACATCTTAAGAATGTCCTGGTACCCATATAAACTAGATAAGGATTTTATTACATACTATTGTACCAATAGACCACTTTTATACCAAAATAAAGGTTCTCATAGGGCTACAAACACTTCATCATGCTTCAATAATCACACATGGAAATCAAAACAAGGGGAACATACAAAAAAACACATGCTTTAGAAAATAGGGTATCACACACACATCATAAAATAGACAAAGAAACTATAAAAAATCCAAAACATCCATTCTAGAAAACTCTAGAAAATACACCTTTTCAAATACCTTATAAACTAAATCACTTATCATCATACTGAAGTTAGGACCTCAACAAAAATCCCATCATTTTTTTTCAAAAAACAAATTTTCATTTTGAAACCCCATTTAAAAACCCATTCAAAAAAATATAAATTAATATAAATAAAATATTAATTATGAAGTTAAAATTTAAAAAATAAACATTCTTGTTCTTTAAAAACCTCTCATGCATGCACGAAATCCATAGAGTGGGCCAGTGGTACTCATTCAACCCAGGTACCACCATCGAATTGTTTTGGAAATCTATACAGTCCATGTTGAAAATTAGGATGGTTTGATACTATATAAAATTTATTGAATGTTCATGAAAGTCATGAAATACGTAGAAATGTAATACTAATTCTCACACACTAATAATAAAATTTCAAAAATAACAAGAGAAATTTTTAGGTAATTTCTACCTACCTTGAATATTCCCTTCCCATTAATTTATAGCATGTTCATAACTGACTGGTCTCACCCAAGTATCACATAGAAATATTTACTTCTTTATATTATGGATTTTAGGGGCCCTTAAGGATCCATTTTTTATGCCTATAGGATGGTGGGGTGTCTGTTTTACAGACATGTGATTCTAAATTTCTAGTATATTCAGGCATAAATGTCATGAAATATATTTAAAGGTATAGAATCCCCCGTGACTATTTTGGGACCTCTCTACTAGTTTGAAGCCTCTATTATATGAGAAGGTGTGCCTAGGGTCAAGTGAAAACTCTTACTTTGATGTTTTTTAGACAATTAGGGTCAGGGTGTTACAATCCCATGGTGTGCATTCCCTTTAGAATTTGAGAAACTCCTTTATAAAAAATCATATTTTTATTAACATAATTTTTAATTCAAAAATAAATTTTTACTCTACTTGATGTCAAACTAAATTTAACAAGATGATTTTTACCTTGAATAAGTTATATACCTATAACATGTTTATTCAAAAATAGCCCATTTAGGCCTTCGAAAGTATATCCAAAGTCAATGTATAGAATCATTCCCTACACTTGATAAAAATTACTCACTAAATTATGCATAAATTTATTGTTGTTTTTATTGAATCCTAATTACTTGGTATTTGGGAAATCACGTTGTTCATGGTTTTCTATTTTTCTTATTCATAATAGAGTTATAAAATCCTTTAGTTTAAACATCGCTCATGTCATATGTGTAGCAACATGAAATGGTTTTCATGATAATGTGTGTGATAAATTTTTTATCCTATACATTGTATTTTATAAATATTGTTCATAGGAATATTATAATGTTTTTCTAAGTGAAAGAAAGACACTATTTAATCTCCATTTAGTTACATGGGATTGAAAGATTATCAAAACTACCTCAAGTATGCTAGAGAGATGAAGAACCTAGTATAGAATGAAAGGATCCCTCTTAAGCTATCTTACACTCACATCTATACACATCAGAAGGATCGTACATCCCCCCTATATGGAATTTAAAGATCGACCACCCCGACACAGGGAACATGTAGTGTGTAACTATGCATTGGACCTATGTAGAAAAACTCTTTTGTCTAAGTTACCCTATTTTCCTATAAATATGACCATAGGGAACCTAATTTTCATACTCGAAAAAATAGGAAGATTCCCCCAAGAACTGTTTGCATATCCCCTTTTCCCAAGTCCTCAAAAAACACCTTCAGTGTCCCTCTAAAACCCTAGAGAACAGGTAATTAAGGGGAATAGTGGGATATATGTCCTTATAGAATTTTAAACACAATTCACATGTGTTTGGAAACCTTCCCTACCGTTGACCATCACTATTGCAAAGGTCCCTTATCTAACATGATACCTATGAGAGACCAATCTATGGACACTATAGGATACCATTTGTTTTTAGATCATGGTATGTACCATGTGTTTTATCCCAAGTGATCCATTTCCCAAGAAATTTCCAGCCCGCACCCGCCTACTCCCTTCACGAAGGACTTATATATCCTCCCAAGTCTTGTGTGTGGAAACTCCTTATCATGAATCCTTGACCTTAATGAGACACCTTAAATCCCTCTTTCAAAAAACTAGTGACATGGATCCCCTTCCATTGGATCCCTTGTTTGAGGGGGGTCATATTTATTATCCCACCAAATCATATGGATTTCAAATACCATGGTAAGATGCACACCATCATGTCTTCTATTTTAATATGAATTCATTTGGTTAATGTTTTCCTACACTAGTACTACCTAGTAGGTAGGGTCCTCAAGGTGCATAAAGATATGCATTTCCTCATCCATGAGGATCCCGACCCTAGGGGTGGTGTTAGGGATTTCCCAATCTCAAAAACTAGGATTTGGACCACGTACATCACTATTTTTCTCTATGACTAGGGACCTATGGTTCGTAGTGGGGATATAGATGATCACACTTGCCTTTACATTTGAGTTGTTGCATATTATCCTCCTATCTTCCCTAGGAACCAGTTAATAGAGAATTTATTTGGGAGTAATCCCCTAAAATCTCTTGAAGAACCTATCGTGCTTCATTCCATCTTCCTTCTCCATGCCCATGTGTTGTATCCACATGGGTTGTCAGAAATGAATTTCCATGGTACAATGATGGGAGGAGATGGGAAGTAGATCCCACTCTCTTTATATCTCCCTTTGGGACACTTTCTCATCCACCAGATGGAAAAACTTATTGTTTAGTTCCTCGGATCTACCAATTCCTATTCTTTCTGACACCGAGCATGACTTACATGGGTTTAGAGGATTGTGGTGATCATGAAATCTACACGATCCAAAACATGTGGGC
Source organism: Viscum album (assembly GCA_963277665.1). Taxonomy (NCBI): domain Eukaryota; kingdom Viridiplantae; phylum Streptophyta; class Magnoliopsida; order Santalales; family Viscaceae; genus Viscum; species Viscum album. Next base: position 277,127,436 of record OY728135.1, read on the forward strand.
ATTCTCTACGGTATATGCCCCCACCAATCTTCATCTCATAATTTCATGTGTAATCCCCAAAAAAACATGGGCCTCATATTCGGTATATTTATCAACCATGTTACCAAAAAAACCATCGCCTGGGTCACCTATTCCGTAAAATCCCCAATCATACGCATCCAAAAGGGAATCCTATTATATGGTGTAAGCCTAGAAATCATTCTTTAATCCTATTAAAGGTCCAAATTCCCTACATGAAAAAACTACAGTGGGCCTTCAAAGGTATGGGTCCTCACAAATGAGCAATGTAGGATTTTATTCCCATCCAAATGGGATGCGTAGGAAGCCACCCTGAGGTCCAAATCCAACATCCCAAAATAAACCCAAATTCACTCTAGACTGCATTCTGAAAAGGTTCATGTATATCATAGCATAATACAACCATTCCATGGTCCCTAAGATACTTTGGCATAAGTCCCACATTAAAAATTTAATAGGAACCTTCTACGTAAACATCATGGATTCATGACATTAAACTGAATAGTTTGGTCCTTATCACATTTCCTTATAAGGTATGATGTGTCTTTTTAAGTGGAACCAAACTATGTGGGTTATGATTTCATTTAGGAGGATACATAAGAATCCCATCTCATGGGTCTGATCTTGACACCAAAACAAGTCCTTTCTCCCTAGACGATGACACACTCTTGAGTACCCCACTGTGCATCTCAAAACCAATGTCGTAATAATAAATTATAGAAGAATATATAATCCATTCATAAAAGGGTACCATTAATGGAGAAACTCAGATATACATAGATATATCCCTAAATGAAGAACCTTTAACATTAATATATGGTTCTTATGATCCATTCATGCTAATAATTGATTGTTAATTCAAGATTAACCCACATCATACATGGTAATTTATGAAGGATTCATGAGCATATCTTAAATATTTAAGAGATTAGCATAGTAGGAAATAATTCCCCCAAAAAGTGTATGATGAGAAAAAATATCCCATACTCGTGACCAATGTGAGTTCAAAATTATCATTGTCTATGTTCCCCAATGATAATCGGTCTTTGGAAAGAAGTTCCATAAGTTATAATGGATATGAAAACCTTAGGGTATTTCCAGTTCCCTGAATAAACCCCATTGGAAACCAAAGAAAAGGACATGGTATATCTATCTAATGTGAAGTTTGTTCCACCAAAACCACAAAACACTATCCCAACCCCACATGTTCTTTAAGGAAGAAACAAAAATGGTGAACTCTATGTGAATGATTGTAAACCATTCAACCAATTGAAATGAATTTTTGAGTACCTGATTTTAATTGGAAACAAAAAATGGGGAACCCAATGTCAATCCTTAACTAATATGATGGTTCCACCCACCAATCAATCCTCTTTATCACTCAAAATTAAATAGGTTCAAACAAGATAATAAATTATGCATGTGTTATTTTATTAAGATGATTCGTTCATGAGGTTTTTTGTCTTTATCACCTATATTATAGGAACATTCTGAAATATCTACCTTCAATTCAAATGACATCACACCAGCTTGCACAAACATATACCTTGTATCCCATTAAATTTGGGTCCTCATCCATGTAGAGTAAACCATATCCAACCCATCATCTTCAATGTTGGATCTCAAATGAGATGATCTGAGAGTACCGCTAAAATGGTACCATCCCAACCTTGGAGGCTGATCGAAATACACATCGTCTTGTAATGACCCACTAGTCCAAAACTCACCAATGACCTGTGGTCAAGAAGCAGATAGAACCAATAGTCGTGTCCAAATGATTAAGTAGCATATCCACATAATAGAAAAATCATAGCCTCCCTTATCTTAGGGGGTCGATCAAGATGTCACAAACGACCTCGTCCACAAGAAACATGGGTCCTTTAGAATTTCTCCTTCCAGTAATTACTACTGTGAACACTAAATTGTAGTGAACCATCAACATGAAATGGGTGACATCCATGGGAGTTGATTCTCTCTCAAATTTACCCAAGATATGATGGTAGAACGGTCCTTGTAGTCTAGCTTGGGTTGTCGAATCCACAGAGACATAAGAAGTAACCTATAGACACGTAAATTCTATGGACTATTTTTGGATATGAAGTGGCCAAATTGGGTTGATTTTATATGGTTTTAAATTATAACTAACATATTTAAGTTAATTTAATTTAAAAGAATGAGTTGATCCTAGGTTATCGCTCGGGGTGGATTGGACGTATTTTCTTTTTAATTATTTCAATTTCTTAAATTTGAGATGGGTTCATTTAAGGAGATAAAACAACATCATCACTTAGTGGTTTAATTCCTACAACCTTTAATACTAATCACATATAAACTTGAAGGATCAAAGTTTTGAGAACTTCAAGGTAAAGGTTCGTATTAGCACTTGAAGTGTGTGGCCTTAAATTCAACAAGGACGATGGAGTTTTAAAATCATCAAATAAAAATATCAATGAAAAAAGTGATTATACATTAATGAGGTGATAAATAACATACAATCCAGCCCCTTTCTATTCCCTTGGATCAACCCATCAGTGGGTTAGCCTTCCATTGATTCTATTGTTTCAATGGAAGCGGAAAGTAGACTCATGAGGGAGGGAATGGAGAAGTAAAAAAAACGCAATAAAATAAAAATCACTCCACCGTTGTGTGATAATATCACAAGGTTTGGTATGAAAAAGTTCACACCTTGAACCAATGGTATCAAAGTGATAAGGAGAAAAACCGAATAATAAGAGAAGAAGAACTTTTATTAAGAAACAAGGATGGATTAAAACAACTTATATGTGAAGGAAGAACATTACAAAGAGAAATTGGCATCATAACATTAAGATGAAAACAACCTCAAAGATTCTCAACTACTCCACCAACACTGCCTTAAATAGGCATTTTGGAAGCCTTGGGTCGCGCCTCCCATAGTAAAAATCATCCCACATGATTATGGTAGGCCTAGGGTGGTGGTAAGCTTGTGGAACTTAGACTTTTCCACATTTGACCCGAGGTGGCAGCCAGCTTTCATCCACCGAACAGACGCGCTTTTATGGCCTTATATATGACAGAATCAGAGTGGGGCATAGAAGAATAAAATAGATCCCAGATGTCTCCTAGGCGCCTGTAAAAGATGGGACCATTTGGAGATGTAGATTTGTAGATATGAGCAGATTAGTGGGATGTTTTTTCTGGGCCGCAGAATCTAGCCCAGAATTCTATCTCTAACTTCGACTGCCTTAATGGCCACCATAGAGGCATAATTATCATTATCGCATGAAGACTTATTTGTTCCTCAACATTGCTTATATCATCTCACAAAAGTTGGGATTCATTGGTCCTGTATGTTGGGCCCCACAGTCTCATTAGTGGGCTGGTGTCCAATCTTCCCTCTCTAGAATTGCTTCCATTCATCTCCAAATATCTCCATCATCGTTTCTAAATCATCCATTGATCCTTGAATTAAAAATGTTCAAATTTAAGTGTAGATATAGTTCCCAAAATATCAAATTAAAATATTTATAATTACATTCCTTAAAATCAGATGACTCATTGGGCCTGAATTGGTGTATATTAGGCATGAAGTGCACAAATGATGAGAATGGTTGTTCATAATGAAAATGCACTAACTCGGGCCCATAAGATCAAAAATGAACATTTAATACCATTAAAATGTAATTAAAATATTTTTTTTTATTGGATAATCACACCCCAACTTGATATTTTCTAGTCCCAAGCAAATAATTCAATGATTTTATTTGAATTCCTTTATTCAAACACATTATAACAAACAGTGCTCACAATGTATACTGCACACAAATATATTTTTATAACCTATCAAAATAATTTAAAAAAAGATGAATTTAAAAACAGATCCCAATCCCAAACCCATTCCTTTGATCAAATCCAGCATCATACTTCATCCAACTCAATTAGGTGTAATGATGTGTTCTGAATCACAATAGATATGGGGGTTCATTTTCATTCAAGGGGGAAATCATGGAAGCGCTAGGTGGAATCACATTTAATCCTAATATGATTATTATTCATTTTTATTATTTTTTGGATTTTTTTTTGCAATATTTCTATAGTCATTGAGATTGCAGTTAGTCAAATTAACCCATGTAGCAAGACTTTGCTGATAACTCCCAGACTCAAAGGCCTTAGGGCACCAAGTGAAGACCACATACTCGGGCATCGCCTCGAGTTAACTTAATCAAAAACAGATTCATATTACCATAAATAGAGATAGATTGAAAAACTCAGGGCTAGAAAAATCTGGAGTCACGATCCCCAAGTGCCAAAAGCCTCACATTTTATCAATCCATTGCTCTACATGAATTTTTTTTGAATACTCATATTATTCATAAAAATAAAACCAGTATATTCTATTTATTATGGGCCCCCAAAAATTCAAATTAGTACCCCACAGTCTAGAGGATGTGCATTGTGGCATTTTTATTTAATGGATGAAAATAAAAAATGATGAAAATTTTCATTGGACAACCAAACTTCCAAAATCAGTGCTTTTAAACTGAATCATGAATTAAATTAAGAGTCAAGGAAATAAAATTTATTTTTTATGTAGTTTTAATGTGAGAAAAGATGTTATTATATGAATGATAAAGGAAGTTCACTTATTTTTTTATCATTGTTTTTTTAAACAAACATTTTGTTTCTACACCCCCCAACTTAGAATGAAACTGTCCCTAGCTTCGTAAAAATAAAATTTAGAATGGGGTAGAGGAATAAAAGGGGAGTTAAATAAGGAAATTGAAATATGAGGATCATGGAATGAAGTCACCTCATGGTTGATGTTTGAAGTTCTTGTCGCTCGAATTTAGTCATTTGATATCCATGTCACTTGCAAAGTTCCCTAGTGGAAAAAGGAAAACAAACAAACAAAACAAAACAATATATATATATATATATAAGTAAAATATAAGTATATATATAAAAATTATAGAATAAGTAAGCACATTAAGCCGTAGGTCAGTGGTAAGTGCGCGCCCCTGTCTCCCTTCGGTCCCAGGTTCGATTCCCCGCGGCTTCGCCGGTTGTGATGGGATTTTCCCCACGACCTATGGCATGTCCCCTTTTTTAATTATTATATTATTTTTATTATTTTTATTATTTTTATTATTTTTATTATTTTTATCTTAACCTAGAAAATAATAAAAATACAACAAAATAAACTGATGATATAATGTCTTCTTTTTAAATTTCTGGCTAAGGTATTACTCAAGGATCACACCACGTGACACAGATGAATATGGTGCTCCCCTTTCGTACCCATCCATACTCATAATAGAAGAACGTGTCAAAAGTCTATTTTTTTATTTTTAAATATAAAAATGATTAATTAATCTTATTTGAAAAATAAAGATGATTCAGAAAGATTAGAAACATAAAAACCACGGGTTGCCTCCCGTGCAGCGCTTTGTTTAATGTCGTTAGCCTAACATAGATCCTAAATTTATCAATTTTTTCCTGGTTCATAGATTGGCTCAATTAACTCAACATCTATTTCCTGTTTATTGAATGATTCAATGAATTTTTTTAACCTTTGACCATTGACCTTGAAAATTTGACCACTAGTGGGATCTTGAATCTCTACTGCCCCCTGGGGGTATACATGATGCACTATGAAAGGACCTGACCATCTAGACCTTAACTTTCCCAGGTGTAAATGAAGTTTTGAACTATACAAGAGCACAAGTTTTCCCGGTTCACAATGTTTGACCTTGATATTCCTATATTGGTAGGCTTGAACTCTAGCTTTATTGATCCTTGAATTTTCATAAGCCTCCATCCTTAGTTCCTCCAGTTCATTGTGATCTAATTCACTTTTTGTTCTGGCCAATGAGAGATCATAATCCATTTTCTTAATTGCCCAAAAGGCCTTATGTTCAATCTCCACTGGCAAATGGCATGATTTACCATAAACCAACCTATATGGGGACATTCCTAAAATCGTTTTATATGCGGTTCTATAGGCCGAAAGAGCATCTAAGAGTTTCTCAGACCAATCTTTCCTAGAGGGGTTGACAGTTTTTTCAAGAATTTGCTTAATATCCCTATTCGCTAACTCAGCTTGACCATTGGTTTGAGGATGGTATACAGGGGACACTTTATGATAAATACCATACTTAGACATGAGTGAAGAGAATGGGCAGTTGTAGAAATGGGTTCCTCGATCACTGATTATAGCCTTATGAATTCCAAATCTTGAAAATATGTTCTCTTTCAGAAATAGAATCAAAAATTGATGATCATTGGACTTAGTGGGAATGGCCTCAACCCATTTTGAGACATAATCAACATCTCAGAGTATGTAGAGGTATCCCCCAGAGTTTGGGAAGGGACTCATGAAGTCAATTCCCCAATAGTCAAATATTTCAACCACTAAGATGGGAGTGAGTGGCATTTGATTTCTTTTTATGATGGACCCTACTTGTTGACACCTAGGACATCTTTGAAAAAATGTGTAGGAGTCCCTTGAGAGGGTGGTCCAGAAGAGACCACATTGAAGAATCTTAGAAGATGTTTTCTTAGAGGAAAAGTGACCTCCACATGCCTCACTATGACAGAATTTAAGGATGGACTCTTGTTCAGATTCTGGAACACACCTTCTAATGACTTGGTTAGGGCAGAACTTATTGAGGTATGGATCATCAAACACATAATGTCTCAAATCATAAAGGAATTTCCTTCGAGATTGGGTCCCTATGAATTTTGGAATGACTCCTGTCACTAAGAAATTGGCTATGTAGGAATACCAAGGGCAGTCACTCACAGAGTATAGGTGTTCATCAGGAAATGAATCAGACACAGAAAGGTGATTTGATTTGTCTTTGAATTCCATCCTAGAGAGGTGATCAGCTACAACATTTTCAACGCCCTTTTTATCCTTGATTGTGAGGTCAAATTCTTGTAAAAGAAGGACCCACCTAATCAGGCTAGCCTTAGCATATTGATTTTGGAAGAGGTATTTTAGTGCAGAATGGTCAGTGAACACAGTGATGGGGGATCCTAAGAGGTAGGACCTAAAATTCTCTAAGGCAAACACAATATCATGTAACTCCTTTTCAGTGGTGGTGTAGTTGATTTGGGCATCATTTAAGGATTTTCTTGCATAAGCAATGACATAAGGATTTTTATCACAACATTATCCTAACATAGCTCCTATAGCAAAGTCACTGGCATCACACATAAGTTCAAAATGAAGGTTCCAATTTGAAGATTTCATAATGGGAGGAGAGGTGAGAGAGGATTTGAGGGTTGAGAATGAACCCTCACAGCTTTCTGTCCAAACAAATGGATCATCCTTTACAAGGAGAGCACAAAGGGGACGAGATATTGAACTAATGTCTTTGATGAATCTTCTATAGAAAACATCATTTCCTAAGAAAGACCTCACTTCCTTGATAGTTTTGGGTGATGGAATGTGACAAATGATGTCAACCTTGGATTTATCAACTTCAATCCCCCTACCTGAGACCAGATGGCCTAAAACTAGTCCCTATTTAACCATGAAATGGCATTTTTTCCAATTTAGGACCAGATTATTTTCTTCACATCTTGACAAGACTCTCTCCACATTCTGCATACATCCCTCAAATGTATCCCCAAACATAGAGAAGTCATCCATGAAGACCTCTAGAAAATCCCCTACCATGTCTGAGAAGATTCCCATCATGCACCGCTGGAAGGTTCCAGGGGCATTGCATAACCCGAAGGGCATGCGTTTGAAAGAAAAGGTTCCAAATGGACATGTGAATGTAGTATTCCCTTGATCCTCTAGGGAGACCTCAATTTGATTGTACCCCGAGTACCCATCTAAGAAACAGTAGAAGGCATGATCTGCCACTCTCTCAGGGACTTGGTCAATGAATGGTTAGGGGAAATGGTCCTTCTTGGTGAATGAGTTTAGCTTCCCGTAGTCAATGCATACCCTCCATCCACTACTCACCCTTGTTGGAAGAATCTCTCCATCCTCGTTGGTTATCACTGTGATTCCAGCCTTTTTTGGAACCACTTGGAATGGGCTCCCCCATTCACTCTCAGTTATGGGATATATGATACCAGCTCTTAGCAATTCTAGGAGTTATTTTCTTACTACCTCCATGAGATTAGGATTGAGTCGCCATTGAGGTTGATGACATGGCTTTGAATCAGATTCCAGAACAATCCTATGAGTCCCGATAAGTGGGCTAATCCCAGGAATATCAGAAAGGGTCCAACCAATGGATTTCTTATTCTTCCTGAGGACATCTAGAAGCATCCTTTCATGATTGGATTCAAGAGAAGAATAAATGACAATAGGATTTGTTTGATTGTCCCCTAGGAAATCATACTTGAATGTAGCGGAAAGTTCCTTCAATTCAAGATTAGGTTGGTTTGGAATTTCAATAGAAGATTGGAAAATTGGATCAAGTTCAATTTCTTTTTTTAGAGTTTCAGATAGGATTGATTCCCCACATGTAGAAGTTTCAGCTACTAGATTGTCTGGATCAGATTTAGGGAAGGGATTTGGAGTGGTCTCCATGAAATTGGTTTCTTGAATGGTTTCACTGATTGTTGGACCTAAGACTTCATCGTAAGAGAAATTTGAAAATGATTCAAGCCAAGGAGATAAACTTCCTTCATATGAACAAAGGAAATGAATCTCATCCTAACTTAAACCTTCATCAAATATTCCTTGATGTTCCATGGATTCATTATCAATGCTTCTTATCATGTTTACTTCATGTATGTCCTCATCATCCCCTATTTTTGAGCTTTCATTATAGATGTTCAAGTCAAGACTCATGTTCCCAAAGGTGATGGTCATGTTCCCATTTCGAACTTGGATAATAGAGTTGATTGTTGCAAGGAAAGGACGACCAAGGATGATTGGGGTTTGTTCCTTATTTCCTAAGTTTGGATGGTTGTCAAGGACAATGAAATCAGCAGGGTAGATGAAGTTTTCAACCATTACCAGAACGTCCTTCAAAATCCCCTTTGGAACCCTAATGCTACGATCAGCAAGCTGAAGTGTGACAGATGTGGGTTGGAGTTCTTCTAGGATTAACTGGCAGTACACAACATATGGGATGATATTGACACTACCACCTAGGTCACGCAGGACCTTGACAACTTTGCTTTCTCTTAGTTCAACATTGATTTAAGGGCAACCTGGGTCTTTCAACTTAGGAGGAATGGTCCCTTGAATGGTGGAACACACATTAGAAGCCAAAAGGACTTGGTTTTTATGTGAAAATTTTATTTTAAAAGTGCACAAGTCCTTAAGGTACTTTGAGTAGGCAGGTATGGTTTGGATTGCATCGAGAAGGGGTATGTTCAACTTGACTTGTGAAAATATTTCTCTCAACGTTTCACTCAGTTCAGGCTTGGTTTTCCCCCTCATGCTTTGAGGAAATGGTGCAGGTTGTGGGGTTGTTTGTTGAAGAGTTGTTTCCTTGACAATGTTATCAGTTTCCTTAGTTTTATCTTGTGGTTCATTTTAATTTTCATCCATGTTTGAATCTTCATGTGGGTTCTGAATTAGTTTTTCAGGCTTCTCAATTGATTTCCCACTTCTTAAAACAATCACAACCTTTATTTGTTCATGTGTTGTTTGAGCACAACTTGACTCTCCCCTTCAATTTGAGGATGGAACTACCTGAGTAGGCATGGGTGCCTTTCCAGTTTTGATGGTTTGAAGTTCTTGTTTTAGGGAAGATACCTCCGAGTTCATCCTCTCCATTTTTATGCACAGTTGTTCTAGTAGGCTTTGTGGAATAGTTTGGGTTGGTGATTGAGAAGATTGGTTTATCCCGGGGATATTTTGGAGGTGGGATGGTTTGTTGAAAATGGACCCGTGGCTGTTGGTATTGGATAGGTTGGGTTTGTAACTGGTTATGGGATTGGTAGTTCTGATGGGGTAAGGATTTTGTCCCTGTGGTTGGCTAGGTTATTGGTTATCTTTCCAGCGGAAGCCTGGGTGGTCGTTATACCTTGGGTTGAAGGTGTTTTGGTATTGAGGCATTTGAAAGTTCAAAGAATTTAATTCCGTTGGGGGTCTCCTAAGAGAACATCCTTGATGGATGGAATGGTTGGGCAGTTGTCTGTCTTATGGTCATGTTTGTCACAAATTATGCAAACAGGGTCAACAGTTTGGATTTCATGAACTTTCTGAAGGTCTATCTCTTCAACCTTCCTAGAGAGTGTTGCGAGTTTAGACCTAAGGCTTTCCTCTTCTCTAAGTGTATGAATTCCAGTAGTTCTTTGGGGATTTTCAGAATAAGGTGAAGTTACCCATGTTTGGTTTTGTTTATAAAGGCTTTCTAGATACTCATAAGCATCATTTGGGGCTTTGTTTTTAAAGGTTCCATTACACATCATGTCAATGAATTGTTTATTCCCTGGACCCAACCCTTCATAGAAAATTCTCACTTGTTTAGGAATAGAAAAACCATGGTGTGGAACCATGTTTAGAGTGTCTTTGAATCTCTCCCATGTTTCATAGAATGACTCTCCCTCTTTCTCAAAAAATTTTTGGATACTCTTTTTAAGTGAAATTGTTTTATGGTGGGGAAAGTATTTTTTGTAGAATTCTCTTTGTAGTTGGTCCCAAGAGTTGATGGATGATGGTCTCAAATTGTTTAGTCAATTTTTAGCTCGATCATTTAAATAAAAAGGAAATAGCCTCATCTTAGCAGATTCTAGTTGATGTGGGGGACACATGGTTTCTACAATGTCATTGAACTCCTCAATGTGCAGGTATGGCATCTCGGACTCCATTCCATGGAATGTGGGAAGGTGGTTTAGGACATGGGGTTTAAAGATGTAGTTGGAATCTCCTAGGTAATTGTGTCTAATGAATGAGGGGCATTGGTCCAGGAAGGTGTGAGGTATTCATTCATGGTTTGATCAATTGCATTCCCCAAGTTTGGGGCTGCCTCATTTGGGTTTCCATTTTGGTTCCCACCCAGTTTTATGAGTTTGTTTCTTTGAAGACCTTCCATTGAAATGGGCTCAATTTTTGAGTCGGGGGTATTAGGAAAATTAGGATCTAATTAAAAGAGTTACCTTGGTGTACTTGACTCCCCAACCCTAGGACTATCCACCCTAACTAGACGGTTCGATTGATCGCGGGTGTAGGCGGACATGCGCCAAAAGAAAAAAACGAGAAAGGGACAAGATAAGAGAATTTGGATGGGAAAATAAGAAATGGGGGAGAATAGAATGGGTGTTTATATGACTTAATTGGGACCCCAACAACGGTTCCAAAATTTGATTCTCGCTCAAATTTACCCAAGATATGAAGGTAGAACGGTCCTTGTAGACTAGCTTGGGTTGTCAAATCCACAGAGACCTAAGAAGTACCCTATAGACACGTACATTCTATGGACTGTTTTTGGCTATAAAGTGACCAAATTGGGTTGATTTTATTTGGTTTTAAAGTATAACTAATAGATTTAAGTGAATTAAATTTAAAAGAATGAGTTGATCCTAGGTTATCGCTCGGGGTGGATTGGACGTATTTTCTTTTTAATGATTTCAATTTCTTAAATTTGAGATGGACTCATTTAAGGAGATAAAACAACATCATCACTTACTGGTTTAATGCCTAAACCCTTTAATACTAATCACCTATACACTTTACGGATCAATGTTTTGAGCACTTAAAGGTAAAGGTTCGTATTAGCACTTGAAGTGTGTGGCCTTAAATTCAACAAGGACAATGGAGTTTAAAAATCATCAAATAAAAATCTCAATTAAAGAAGTGATTATACATTACTGAGGTGATAAATAACATCCAATCCATTCCCTTTATAATCCCTTGGATCAACCCATAAGTGGGTTATCCCTTCATTGATTCTATGGTTTCAATGGAAGCGGAAAGTAGACTCATGAGGGAGGAAATGGAGAAGTAAAAAAACGCAATAAAATAACAATCACTCCACCGTTGTGTGATAATATCACAAGGTTTGGTATGAACAAGTTCACACCTTGAACCAACGGTATCAAAGTGATAAGTATAGGAACATAATAATAAGACAAGAAGAACTTTTATTACGAAACAAGGATGGATTAAAACAACTTATATGCGAAGGAAGAACATTACAAAAAGAAATTGGCAGCATAAAATTAAGATGAAAACAAGCTCAAAGATTCTCAACACCTCCACCACCACTGAATTAAATAGGAATTTTTGAAGCCTTGGGTCGATCCTCCAATAGTACAAAGCATCCCACTTCATTATGGTAGGCCTAGGGTGGTGGAAAGCTTTTGGAACGTAGACTTTTCCACATTTGACCCGAGGTGGAAGCCAGCTTTCATCCACCGAATAGAGGCGCTTTGATGACCTTATATATGGAAGAATCAGAGTGAGCAATAGAATCTTCCAATGGATCCCCAGATGTCTCCTAACCTCCTGTAAAATTTGGGCTCATTTGGATATGAATATTTGGAGATATGATCATATTAGTGGGCTGTTTTTTCTGGGCCGCAGAATCTGGCCCAGAATTGTATCTCTAACTAGGTCCACCTTAATGACCCACATAGAGGCCGAATTAGCATTATATCCTGAATATGGATTTGTTACTAAGCAATTATTCTATCTTCTCACAAAATTTGGGATTCATTGGGCCTGTATTTTGGGCCCCACAGTCTCATAAGTGGGCTGGTGTCCAATCTGCCCTCTCTATAATTGATTCCATTCATCTCCAAATATCCCCATCATCGTTTGTGAATCATCCATTGATCCCTCGATTAAAAATGTTCACATTCAAGTGTAGATATAGTTCCGAAAATATCAAATTAAAATATTGATAATTACATTCCTTAGAATCAGATGACTCATTGGGCCTAAATTGGTGTATATTAGGCATGAAGTACACAAATGATGAGAATGGATGTTCATAATGAAAATGCACTAACTCAGGGCCATAAGATCAAAAATGAACATTTAATACCATTAAAATGTAATTAAAATATATGCTTTTATTGGATAACAAGGAGTTCTACCCAAGTCATCTAGACCCATGTGTACAAGACGACTTGTTGAGGGAAGCCACTAGTCAATGGGGAATAGGGAGACACCTCTTTCCCCTCTGAATAATCCCAAAAATAATTTTTTAAAACTGATATCAGACAAAAATTTATACTCATACTAATTAATATGCTAAAAAATTCATCTATTAGATTCTATATAACCCCACCAATATAATACGGTGTAATACAATGGGCAGGAACAAATACCTGCTCGCATCAAGAAAACCTGTCAGTCAAATTATGTGGTAATCCATGAGTAGGCACAGACACCTTCCCAAACCATTCAATACCATAATAGGTCACATCTAGTATCATACAAATAATACCTATAGTCATGTTTGGAGGAAAAAACCTGAGATGGTGAAAACAACTACCCACATTTATCAAGTGGTCTCACAGTCTCATCTTGCAGCATCTAGATAAGTTAGCAAGAATGTCCAGGTGATAAATTGGTGGCAGACCCAAATCTTTAACCAGGTATCTGAGTATTATCAATATCCATTGGATGTAAATGGTGGAATAAAATAAGAACACACCATAATACATCCATGAAATGGGAATATATCACTATTCTAACCAATGAAGTCGCCAATAACTTTTTGATAGTGGTGAAAGCGTGGGAGAAAATTCCACCCCACATCATACAAACCTACCAAGATATCATAACAATGACTATAACAACTCCAACCCGATAAATGGGTTGACTCATTAACATATCACTATAGAGTATACACATAACTCTACTCTCGTACATGAGAGTCATGGGGGAAAATCCCCCATGATATATAGAGAACTGAATCAGGTACATATCATCATTCCAACTAGTGGTAGTTAGCCTATTCTAATGCCCACTCTGAGGCAGGCAAAATCCCCAACCAAAATTCTAGTTGCCTCATGATATATTAAAGTAGTGACATGAGATCTAGTCAAACATGTTTCCATACCTAGAAAACAATTTCCCATCAAGTGGCCCTAGTCTCTCACATGAAGGAATCTAAAAATAATCCTCATTAGAGATGAGTGGAAAATGATGAAACGATCTATGACCACACTCTACTGAATACTGGAGTTATTGAAACCCTCAATACTTTGTCTATGGAATTTCAGGATCCTAATCTACCATTAACAAATAATGGGAAATTTCTTAGTAATTATGAAATACCTCCCCAGATTCTTCACCATGAATTCTTTCCGGATGTGCATAATTTGATCAATCTTAAGAGTCCATCTCTTGAAAATATTTACGACATCCCTCCATCTGGCTAGAAGATCAAACATCAATAAGGTGTTAAACTTGATTTCATCTACCATAAAGGTCCTCCCAAGGGTACATGATTCCGGAATTCTCATTAAAGTTATAAATCAATACATAATGGTAGTACTCGATAAACAGTATTCTCTATGAATTTTCTCTCCACAATGGTGTTTCACTTCATTAAAAGGGTCCTCCCTAGGGAAATTAAATGATAAAAAATCCCTCCTACCATAGAGAACATGGTGAAATGAGTTAATTATCATATATTTCCTTATCACTAACTAGTGAAATCCATTCTCAACCAAAATACATCCCAACAAAATGACCATTTTCTGAACCAACCTTGGATCACCTGCCTTCTAATGTAAAAGAAGAAGTACCCACATGTCTTATTGTTCATGATAAAGCAATAGGGAAGCATGAACATTTTTTTATTAAAAGTTGAGGTACCATAGGAAAAATATGATGAATACACATTGAAAATGTGGAAGAAGTTGGATAAGGAATAAATATTAGTCATGTTCTTACCTTTACAAACACCTAAATATAACATTCTAGAGGTGTTGTTAGAATATTTTTTTTGCGTAAAATCAACATCAATATAGGGAAAATTAATTATATCTTAAGTGAAAATTTATTACCATATAAAAAATATGAATGTCACATCTAGGTAATAGAAGGGGTACAATGAAAAATTTATTGGGCAGCTCTTATGGATGAATGAAATACAAAAATTTAAGAAACATCTTGTAGCCCTTTATCGCACATGTCAAAACACATAAAATGAATCATGTCAGCTGATCACAGATGCCCCATATAGTTTTCATATTTTATGATGGGGTGATCATGGATCGTTTCATTTCATCGCACTCCATATTTAAAAAATTCTTTAACAGAGTACATCCAGAAATGAAAAATATTTAGGAAGAATTAAAAAAATAGAATATGTTTACAAATGATGATATACTAAAAAAAGGAACTGGTTGACAATCACTAACATTAGGATATAATAGAGAAATCCATTGAAATACTTTTTCATTATGGATCTAAAAATATAGATCAATCATCACGTTTAAGGGAATTAAATCATCAAATAGAGAAAATATCATAGGTAGTGAAACTATATTCAGAAGTATGTGTCTTGGGTGAAAATCAATTGATACACCCAACCAATTTTCGAACACTACTCCTTAAAATCAAGAAGGTAGCAGCTATAGTAGTAGTCACGACAATCAAGGAGAAACCTAGCCCTCATCTTTGGGGGATTTTTTAAAAAAACCTTTGAGGTCCAAAAACCATGTTTGAAGAGTTATATAATTAGAGTATGAGTATACCCATCCCATAGGGATGGGGGGAGGGTTTACCTCAATAACACCTCCTCAGTGTAAGTCAGTCTTTCCATGATTAGGGGGAATACTACAGAATGAATCCTCCCAGTTCTTCCCATTTCGTGATCTAATTTCCTCTTTGGGGAAAAGTAAAATAATTTTTTTGAAGATTTCCTCTGAATTAAAATCTTTCAATTGGATCCAAGAGAACTATAATGGGAGAGGAAAATTCCCTCTAGAGGGTGAAGAAAAAGGACGTCTCACAAAAAGACTGGTGAAGAACCTGGAACGCATTGTGCACCGATGAATGTCATTATCACCACCCATGCAAATACTGTGGAACACAATACCAATATGAAGGAGAAAGAGGAGGTTTTTTTGGTTAATAATATAGAACACACTGAAGTTATTGAAGGATGTGTGCATACCTAGAACCAAAGGATATCCTTGTATTTGAGAATTCCCTCATCCAATACATCATTTACTCCTTAGATAATGTCTTCCAAGGAAAATGGTAAAAGTAAAATTGTGATTCACCTACCTTGTGGGGAGGTTTCAACTCCTACAATTGAGGATAGATTTTCTCAATAGGAAGAAGAGATAAAGGAATTTAGAATCCTCAATACATAAATACTATAAGGATCCATTATAATAGGATATTTTATACAAGGATATCCTCAAATCCCACTCTGAACTAGTACACCTCAACAATGAGTATTTACTACAGCAGATAAGATGGAGCCGAATCATTATCTCAACATGGGGTACCGACATCCAATATACTTGAATACCATAGTAGATGATCAGGATTTCCCTGTATTAGGTATATAAAAAGAACATGTGCAACCACATCCTTATAGACCCACACCAATATTGTATTCACGGAAGATACCAGTATGTCCACCACTGTTTTACCTACTTGTTGTTTCCATTGTTAAAGATCCTAATTGCCCAAACATTTCTCATAGGATAATTAATAACATTGAGTCAGTAATGGATTGAATGGAAGCTATAGAGCATTCATTTTCACCATTATTGCTGATGAAGAAGCCTTACCCCGAATTGGTTGATCTAACTTCCCCCCACTTAAATTTGGAAACCCTAAATTTCTGATTTTAAATTTTTTAGGGGGACCTAAAACAGAATTTGATGCATCTTGTGTCCCACTATGACCCCATGATGGAAACCCCTACATAACCTGAAGTAGTGAAACTTAAGTGATTTGTGAAAACAATGTAGGGGCCAACATTTGTATAGTATACCATCTTGTTGGATAAGTCCTTTACATGGTGGGAAATATCCTTCATAAGATTATTTTAAAATTATTCTTGACAATATAGAAGACAATAATCATTGGCCTCTCAAACTGAACGAAGTTGGAGACTGAGAGGGTATTAGATTTTGTCTCTTAGTGGAAGGTTTTGACATACTTCTTAAGCCTAAATCTTCCCCAATAAGACTTATTGTCCATAATTTTAGAGAATATTCATGAAGAATTACACACACTTCTTGTCACTATGAAATATACTGGAGGGTATTAGGATATTCTCACAATTAATCAAATAATAGAAGATTCCATCACACAAACCAAGGCTTTGTCTTGATTAATTCCATAATCTCAAGGATAGAGAATAGAGAAAGCATAGGCTACCATTATTACACATAAGGAGGCCCCTAAACCTGCTCTATCTCCATAGACCATTCCATATTGTGTAGTTTCCCATCCTGAGCATCAGCCGAAATGTCCACATCATTAGGAAGCGAAAATGAAGCATAGGAAAAAATAGATTCAGGTGATGAGGAACAAGGTTTATTCATTATGAAAAGATAAAGTCCATGACTACTTTATCTCAGAATTGTAGAAAAAAATTATCATTTCTACAAATCCCATGAATCCCAACAAGGATGGTGAGGAAGATAACCCAAAATATTTTCCCTTATATAAAGTATTGAGAACACTATCTAGGAATTATTTTTCAAAAAAACCCAATAAAAAGACGTTGTAATCTGGAAAAGTGATGTTGGGTAATCCACCTGCGCAAGTAGTGTGTGTTTCTACCACTATTCCAGACATTTAGAATGAATGGAAGGAAGTTAATAGAAATGGTATGCAGAGTTTTAGTAATAATATGGTCATATAGACAATAAACCGGACTCATGAAATCCACCAAGCATAGTTGAAACAACAAAAAATTCTCCCATCTTCTTCTGCTACAACACAACCTCCTCCATCGGATCTACAGTAAGCCATGAAAAGACATAGAGAAATAGAAACAAACAATCACATAAAGATGAACTTATTCCAAGACTGAATTTGGATTTAACCGACTTGGACTTCATACCCACTATCCTAGGAAAATGTGTTCCACCCCACTAATTTTATCACATGATTCAACCCAATATATCAATTCCTCGTCATATGAGGATTTTATCTTTAGTTTCATTAATGTTAAGAACTTATTGGATGCATTCTCAGATGATGAGTGTAACTATGAACCAGAATTCTATTCTTTATATTGGAGAGTTATGGGAATAGGTCACCATAGACTAGGAAATAAGGTAAGGTCTGGTCATGAAAAAAGTCAATACTATGAAACATCCACACTCGTTCCGTCTATATGGATGATACTCATGAGAGTTCCATCTAATGATCTTAGAGGGAGCAAGAAATACCAATGCATATGCAAAAGTTTTAACTAACTCAATTATTCTTGAAGGTCGAATAGAGGAGACACAATCACCCAATGAAATTCATCATGTAGGTATACCTAGCTGACCTAATCTACCAAGGGAAGAAGTACCTTCAAATCCTATTATTAGGTCTTACCTTCCTATACCATGTACTTTGTTCCTATGGTGCATGGAAAAGAGTGTCTCCATGAAGGGAATCACAAACATTTAAACCATAAGTATTAAATTTTAGAGTAGAAATTCCTTGATTTGTACATGTTTATTAATACTTAATTATTTCAGCCTATAAAAATACCTTCATGAATTACTTTTATAATCTTTTTGAATCCCTTAATATTTCAAGGATGATGTTTCTTGCTGCCCAAATATATCATGTTTAAAAATATCATTCAGAATGCCACACGATCATAACTTTCACAGACAAAGAAAATGATATTGTTATAAAAAGAAACATCAGACCTTCGTATGTATCTAGAATGATAAATGAAATTAATATCCAATCAGAATTAATTGAAAATAGATCAGGGGTCATCCTCATTCTAGTAAAAATACTTCACCAACTAGGTTACAATGAGACCCACTTGTCCCCCTCCACTATAAGGCTACAGGGTTTTGAAAAGAGTGAGAAAAATATTCCCTAGTAAGATCAATATATAGACACAATTCATTGATCTCAATTTTGAATCATAATTATTGTTGTTCAGAAAGATACAAACTTCATCGTCCTACTGGGAAGTCCTTGGTTACATCAACATGCAGATATTCGATCATCATACCTCCAATGCCTCAAATATTTTATTAATAGACAAAATGTATAATTTCATGGTGATAAATCCCCATTTAAATCTTATGAATAACAATATATTGATGAGGGATTCTATAACAGGGAAGGGATGCATACAATGTTTAATAATGTTACTCAAATAAATCACATTAACATTATGTAAATGAACCCAGATAATTCCTTCAAGATTCTCAGTGCAATGTATGTACTACCCATCAATCGTATCAAAGAGGTGGGTCCAAATTCATACATGTATTCAGCGACTTCCATAACATCAGTCATGAAAACTAATCTTGTCTGCACTGGAGAAGTCATCAAATCTCCGAATAGTGATAGATGTCTGGGTGAAAACACCCGCATTCCATATTTGGGATTTCAAAGGGGCCTCATGTAATAAATTGGGTTAGATGTAACTACATTGGATTAAAAATGTCAAAAATACTAACTCATACCCTAACGTATAGAAATTTGATTCATCACCTACTTCCAGGAAATTGAGGAAATGGAAAATCATGAGGAATAAGATGATGATGAAGACCTTAGGGATTCCCATCCATAATTTGAGGAAGGATTCTCTACCACCATTGATGAATTATAAGAAATAAATATTGGTAAAAAAGAAGACCCATGATCCTCTTTGATTAGTTAGACCAAAAATTCCAAATAAGAGGAGGTATAAACCTCCTTCCTGAAATAACATCAAGATGTTTTCACCTGGGATTACAGGGAGATTTCATTCCTTGATCATGAGGTGTCCACCCATCAACTAAGCTTCCTAGAAGACCATTGTGGACACAAACCAGGTATCCATAATAATACACTTGACTCATACCTCCAAAATTGAGGCTGAAGTGGATAATATTATCAACGATAAATTCATATAAGATGTATAATATCTGAAATAGATGGCTAACATCATCCTTGTAAATAAAGAGAATGGTGAAATTAGAATCTACATTAACTTTAGAGATCTCAACTGGAACTATCTAAATAATTATTTCATAGTCCCAATCACATTTCTACTGATTGATGCAACATTTGGTTATCAAGCCCTCTCTATCATGGATGGATATTTAGGGTACAACCAAATTTAGATGAACCTAGAAGATAAATAAGTCACTACTTTTACAACCCTCAAGGATTATTTTTTATATAGTAATACCCTTTGGATTGAAGAATGTAGGCACTATATACAATCATTCCATGTATCACTTATTTAAACCCTTCTGGGGGAAGTGATTAAAATTATATTTTCATGATCTAGTGGCTATTTTCTGATAGTGTTCTCACTATCTAGATAATCATGAGACACTATTCGAAAACTATGTATGCATATCCGGAAGATGAATTCTTAGAAATGTTTTTTAGGGTTACCTTGGTAAAATCTATCAGCTCCATCATGCACTATTGGAGCATCAAAGTCAACCCTGAGAAGAAAATCTTTTCCTTAGCATTTAACCAACTCAAAAATTTAATGATTCGAGAGATATTCAAGGAAAATTATATTACATTCAGTGTTATATATCCAATCTTGATAGTAAATGTCTTCACTTTACTAGGTTCTTGAAGAAGGGGGTCACATATCAATAGACTAGTGACTACAATGAATCACTTTATATCCTCAAGAAATATGTCTTAAGCCCACTAGTGACAATGATTCCCATTGATGGGAAGCCTTTCATTTTGTATGTGATAGACCTTTAGCGATCACTGGGCTATGTTATCATAAAAAATAATGATTTTGGAAATAAAAAATGAATTTATTATCTCAGATTAACCATGCTCATCATTGAGACCCATTATTTAGAAATTGAGAATTGGATCTTGGTACTAATCATCACGATCCAGAAACTGAGTAACTACATGAAACACCATGAGGTCCATCTAGTATATCATGATAATTCTCTTAAATATATCCACAGATATCCTATTTTTATAGTATTTCTAGCATGAAAGTTTTTTATCCTGCAACAATGTGACATACAATTCTTGCCTCAGAAAGTGGTTAAAGGCCAGGCCTTGGCATATTTTCTCATAGGGAACCCATCTACAGAGAGAATTTCGTCAAATACTAAACTACCTGATGTATAGATCTTATAAATTTAAGAGGTCCCCATATCATGGTGATGTATTTTAATGTAGCCTCCAAAATAACAACAATGAAGAGAAAGGAAGACCCTGAGCTCAAAATATTCTAGTCTGGGGTCATTCTCATCCTCCCAGTAAGGCCAGAAAGTCCTTAATCATTCCTACCTATCATAGGTTTGTATTAAAAATTAGACAGAATACCAGTCCTTTATTATGGGATTATAATTGGATCTCCAAATACTTGTGTGTCACTTAACGTTGAAAGGTGATTCCAAATTGTTGATCAAATAGATCAATGAGGATTATTCCATTGGAAAATAAGATAAAATTCACTTTATTGACTATGTACTTGGGTTAATGGTGTATATCCTATAATATCCAATATTAACACATATCACATGATCATAGAATTCAAAATTAGATGTGTTTGAAAATATAGCAATGAATTTGGTAGACCCAGACTGGGATTACATGGTTGTCAGAATTGCACATTGTCGAATGGGAACACCTTATGATCATGTCGGAAATGAAGAGATCAAAAAAATTATTCATATACTAATACCATATGGTCCTACCACTATGTGTATGATTCCAATCATAGACTACCTTCATAATATATTACTCCCATCATATAAATCTGGGAAAGAGAAAATATGACGGTGATAAACCAACTTCACTTTTATGATGGACCTAATAATTATTTAAGTACCATATAAATTATCCTTTAATACAGTTATTCTCAGATGAAATGATGGATAATAGAATGATGGTGTCATAAAAGAAGTGCACACTAGAGCCTCTGGTGCCCACCAGTCAGGGTTCAAGATTTCTCATCATATCCTAAGTCTTGGGTATTATTTTCTCACTATAATTAACAATTGCACAAATTTTACAATACATTTTCATTGCACTAAGTGTATGTCAACATCATTGATCAAACCCATGAGTTTCTACATATATACAAATAATCCTAGCTATTTTCCATATGTGGAATTGATGTTTTTAGAACATACCCTCAAGCTATGACCAAGTAATTAAAATAAATCTCAACAGATATTGACTTCTCTAAATGGTATTATATGATACCCCTCAAATAATTGAGGGAAAAATAATTATCAACTTCATTTAATCCCACATCATTAACAGATTTGGTGTCCCTTGGCAATACTTGTGAACAAGGGCACCAATTTCTATTCTTCTAAGATGGGGAATCTGTACCAAGAGTATAATATCAAATCCAACCACTCATCCCACTATAATTTTGAAACTAATGGAATGATATATTCCTTTAACAAGATCATGTTAAACATGCTTCCAAATATTGTGGATAAAGATAAATGTTTTTCCCTAATAACCACTTGCGTGCCTTTTGGGTCTAATGCACCAGAACTCATACTTCCACATGGGTAACCCCGTATTCAATCATATATAGAATAAAATCATTCCTCCCCATAGATGTCCAATTTCCCTCTATACACATTTCTATCTAAAATTGTCTATCAATAGATGAACAATACCAAAAACAAATTATATGAATTCGAATGAATCGATGATAAAAAATCACATGCCCTATATCACTTGTAGGTCCATCAAAACCAGATAGTGTGGGATTTTATAAGAAATTTTACCCCCATTTGTTTCTCCAGGGAGATAATTTATTGGTCTTTAGGACTCAATTGATACTATAGAATAATCCACCAAAGCTCGATCCAAATTGGGAGGAACCTTGTTCCATACAGAAGGTCCACTAAAATAGAGCATATTCCATGATCTATATGGATAGATAGATCATTAAGACACCAAAAAATTCATGGTTTCTCAAAAAATACTTCATATGATGACAAAGAGTAATGTCTCCACTGCACGACGACAAACTGTGTTGTCAATATTTCTCTCATAACTTTAAAAATCATGAAATATCTTCCACATCACAAGATGATAAACTACATAACAACAAAATATTTTTTTATAACATTAAACTACATAGAATCATGGTCAAATATTCAATACGTTAATATTCATTCCATTTTCCTAGTCATATGACCTAAAAATACAAGACACACATGTCCTTGCCGCATGACATAAAACTGCATGGCATTTTGATCCGGGTTTGAGTGGGTTACAATATATGGTGATTCTCTCTTACCAGACCGTTGTTCTATAAATATTTATGGATTAATTTTCATCTGAATGACATAAATAGTGATACCTAGTCCTTATATATTGGGGCCATCCATCATTATGGAAAATACAATTGTCCACTTTTCCCCTACATCATAACCTGATTAATATGGGGAGCTATTTTTAAGAACTATTTAGGGATTGATTATCATTATAGTGAGATATGTAGTGATGAAAGGATCATATATCCTAGTTTACCGAAAACTTTTTGAAAGTAAACCCACTCTCTCATGTGCTAGAAAGATATCTACATGAGGGTATGGTTTATCATCCCACTTGAGAGCTCGTATTCAAGAACATGGGGGCATCCTTCATAATAGAATTCATTTAGTGTGGGTGTGTAATCCTCAAAACTATGTGTGGATAGATTCTTGTAATTATAGGAAACATAGTGATGCCCATATATCAAGTCTTGGGTCCATCTACAATGTTCATTTTTCACAACAAGTCACTTACGTCCATACAACAATACATAAAATTTCATGGATGAAGCCCCCCTGTTTAATGTTATGGTATCATAGAACTGTGTATGGATTTATTCTGATTTCAATGAGATATGTAGTGGTGTATGAATATTACGTCTACTCTAACAACCACATTGTAAAAAACCCTTTTACATTTTCCTAATCTCTTCAGTATTCCAAATGAGACCATTACCACTCCTTGTTTCTCACACCGAGTATAGATCATGTGGGATTAAGAGTTTTGGTAAAAGCACCCCACACGACTATGTCATAATAGTCTATATCAGGGTTACCATGGTCCTAGTAATTCAACTTAAAACTAAAAGAAACTCATACCTTTTCCTAGAACATAAAACTTCATGGTTTTCGTCATAGTCATAAGACATCAAACTATACAACAATGTCCTTTACGCATGATGTACTACTATGAATCATTTTGATCCATTCTTGATTGGGTCACAATTCTTTGTGCCGGTCTCCAAACACACCTCCATTAAATAACTAGTTGTGGCTTGATTCTCAATTTAGTGGGATACATAGTAATTCCTATGATTTATCTCTTGGGATCAGACATGGGATAAAAAAAATTCCCCCTCTATTGTGCACCTAATTTTGGTTCCCCCATTCAAGGGTATATCCCATAAATAAGAATATCACCTCCTACACAGGAGTTAAATACATGCTGGGGATTATACACTTCATGGTCAATGTTAGTATAATTGCTTCCTTTGTGATTTTAAATATTTATTCCACACGTCTTACTCTTAATCATGGTAATTTTTGAATATCTATAAGCTTCCTCTA
Organism: Viscum album; assembly: GCA_963277665.1. Taxonomy (NCBI): domain Eukaryota; kingdom Viridiplantae; phylum Streptophyta; class Magnoliopsida; order Santalales; family Viscaceae; genus Viscum; species Viscum album. The sequence continues at coordinate 277,152,075 of OY728135.1, forward strand.
GCCATCAAGGATAGAATTTGTGATACCCAAGGACACCTCTATCTTGACTATATTGTACCAATCCTCAGTTTTTATTTCCTAAATTCACCCACCAAAAAGGCATGTCAACAAGAGGATTTCATTGTTTTCATTTTATGTAACATTCCCCCGTTGGATTTTAATATATTTTACCAAAAAATGGTTTTTCAATTGACGGTCAATTCATCTTTAGTTGAAGCCTCTTCTTTCAATATAAGACTCAAAAACATTATCATCCCACGTCACCTCACCTGACCTGAGAACCCCCATGATCATGGTTTAACATTTCCTTCCCCCATGCTCAAATTATGTTGGAACATCCATGGTCAACTAAGCCTCATAATACCCATCTTGTCCTAGTCATAAAACAAAAAACTACAAGACACCCTATCATCCATGTCACATGATCATAAAATACTTGATCTCCCATGAACTATGCATGCCATGGTTCTCATTCAAATAAAATACATAGTAATTCTTGAATCCTACATCTTGTACCCATCCATAAGAAAAAACAATCTGTATCCCCTACACATGGGTCATACTTACATAAGGAATAATTTCTATTAATTCCTATGTTATATTGTTATGGAATTCTCTTTCCGCACTCATGTACTTTCATTACCAAAAACAAAATATGATTCTAGGAAAAATTGAATCTCTATAAGCTTTTATTTTACGTTGGAAATGGAATTTATAATACTAAAGGTCACATATATTTTTACTTTTTTGTAACATGATCATGTTGGAATTTCATAATGTAACCCACCGAATGAGCATGTTAACCATAAGATTTCATTTTTTGACTATATTGTAACATGCCCTGGTGGTATTTGCATAATGTCTCCCACAGAATGTGTTTGTCAACCAGTGACACATTCATCTTTTATAGATGCCTTTTTTATCTATATAATCCCTAAACAAATTTTTTTATTTCATTCATTGAATTCCAATCTCACTCCATAGATATAGAGGGCCAAATATTATACCTTACAACTCCCCCCACCCCGTATTCATAATGATGGTGGAACCTTCTCAGTATGATCATCATGGAATGGCTAGATATTAATATTTCCATAAAATCTAAAGGAACATAAATTGTTGTCTCCAATTTCCTTATTGTATGAAAATAAATGACATAACATAACATCCTAGTCACAAGAAATTAAATTGTACAACAATGTCCTCACCGTAAGATGTTAAACTTCATGATCCATTTCCATGTAGTATGACATTAAAATACTTTTTGTGTCAACCCTTTATCAAAAAGGGGCCTCCCACCCCCTAACGTTGTTCATTTAATTGAATTTAACCTACTTTATACAATCCAAATTCATATAAGAGTTGTTTCCAATACATGGCCAATGCCAATATAGATATTATCTTCATTCTCAGAGATATTCCCATGGAAAACCACCCTTATTTGTCTTGATAAATATATAATTTCAAAAACTTCAAGACCTTTGGTATTAGAGTGTTGTAATTCATAAGGATAACCATTATTAATTATGAATTAATATGCTGTTATTGGATTTTCATAAGCTACCCACCGAATTTCAAGTTCTATCAGCTAGAAGAAACCACAATTTTCTAATACAGTAATAAAACCCGGTTGTATTTTTACAAAATCACCCACAAAATAGAGTTTTAAACTGGTAGAATATTCATCCATATGAGATACAAACTCTATTATCATAATCCAGAACAAAATCATTCTATAAAACACGTTCTGAACTCAGTCTATATCCATTTCAAAAATAATTTTCTTATATCATGTTTTAGATCATTGAATAACATAATCATGACTCTAAATTATCCTTTTGGAATCTAAATAATGTCATGAAATTCATGGGGAATGCACCTTTTTTGGATCATCATTCCAAAACTCTTGGTCAAATCTGTTCGACCTAAAACATCAATTTGTTTTTTCTATAAATTTCATGACTTTAAACTGCCAAAACAATGAGACACAATACTCGCTAGGATAAAAACCGAAAAAGGGAACTCAAGATAAAATTCGAGTCTCAAATCGCTAGACCTATGCTCTGTATGGTTTGTGTAAGAATCTAGAAATGAAAAAGAATAAAAGGCACAAATATTCTTAGGCTAAAAACTCACAAATAGAGGCCTATGCAAAAGTTATGTCTCACTTGCTTGGTCTTATTCATACTTGGAATAGGTAAAAACAATTAGGTTAATGAAACAAAAGACACAAGTTTGTATGGTATTTCATATGACCCTATAAATTTAATAACTATTCTTTTTATCCCCCATAGATTAGTTATAAAAAATTAGAGCACTCCCCCATCCCTGTCATTGAAATTACAATGTGACGACATTCAACCAAATGATTCCCTTTCAATGTTACATTATGATCATAATAAGAATATAAATATAGAAACAAATGATTAGAAGCAAAATTATTTTCATTTTTAACCTAAAATATAGAGGAACTTACACATAATGTATCATGTCTAGAAAATCTTATAGGTGTAATGCAACATAGTCTTTAATATTTTGAACTCTAACTCGAGCATTTTCCAAAGTTTCCTAGAGCCCTGCTAGTTGTGTGGCAATGGCCTCTTCAACATGTAAAATTTTATCTTTTTATATAGAAAAATAATCATTTTCTTGTTTTTGAACCTCTTCAAGGAACATTGGATTTAAATTATCTTATCCTTTGAGTAATTTAGTTCTTTATAAAGAAAAACTATTTGAAGATATTTCTCATCTGGACAACATTGATGATCCTCCATCTTCACGGAATTATTCTACTCTACCTGGGACACAGTAGTCCAAAAATCTTCAACATGGCCGGATAAATGTTCCCCATACTACTAAAACCTTTTATCCTCTTACCTTTACCATATTATTGACTTTAATTCATAGTGGATCATGCGATAATCTAACACACCAAACCCCCTAAATTAAAATAGGGTATTAATTCAGTGAAATTGTGATGACAGATCATCAAGATGAATCTCTACAACTATATTATAGAATTATCAATAAATGATATGGTGTGTATTGTGAAGAGAATCATATATATCCTAGTCTCACTCAGATCCTCTCTTATAGGGAGATATATATTACAGGATTATTGCACTCAATGGTTCACCTTGATCTGATCCCTCTAAAATAGTGTTAGTTTGACCAACCAGTTGTTGACGCTCCTTTCCGTCACAGAGTCTAATGACTGAAAAAAAAGGAAATACCTTAGTCCAAAGTGATTCATCCTTTGAAGAAACATCAAAAATAGACAAAGGGATGAACAAGGAGAACATTGCCCATAGGTCGCACAAGTTCCCTCCTGGTCACGCAAGTACACTTGCACACCGCCTAGTGGTCGTGCAAGTACTTGTGCGACGCCTTATGGTCGTGCAAGTCACTTGCGCGACCTAAGTGGTAATCGCACGGTAACAGCCCGGGGTCTTCTCCTGCCTATAAATAGACCCTGTGGGCCCCCCATTCGAGAGGATCTTTTTTCAGAAACTCGGATTGAAGCTCCCGATGCCCAAGTCTCTTCTCAAAGCTTCCGGAACACTTCTAAGGTAATTTATTACCTAGAACGGAAGATCTAAAGAGAGGGAGGAAGGCCTAAGTGTTGAAACTCATCAACACTTGCGTGCCTGAATGGCCAGCCCTTAAGGGAACTGGTCACACTTGCACGCCGCCTTATTCCTTAAATAGAAATTTGCGCGTCCCTTATCTGGAAGAACCTCAAGAGGATTCTAAAGGGTTTAATAAAGAGTCGCTCAAGTATTTAAATGCTGGTTGAAAATCGCGCAAGTACACCATGTGTCGCGCAGGTATACCTGTGCGACCAATACTTGCGCGCCCACGCAAGACTTGCGCGCCTTTCAAGACTTGCGTGCCCCTACCGTTTTTGGGTGCCCATCTTGCCCATTTTACCCCTCTCAAGCCATTACACCTTTCCTTTTCAAGATTCAGTCTTCAAGACACTCTTCAAATCCATTTATGGCATGATTTCTTTATTTGACTTCCTTATCTGAAAGGAATTCTGTGGAATATCTCTCAAAACCTAGTGATTTAAATATCCTTATGTCACTAAATATGGAGTGTTCATTCATTCAACCTCATCCTTTAAGATGAGAGAATCCTTAACCTGGGTCTCCTTTTCAGGAATAATCCCCAGTTATAAGTCCTTTAATCTGGGCATCCTCCTTAGGAGTAAGCCCCAAACCTTAATTCCTTAACTTGGGCATCCTTCTTAGGAGTAATCCCCAATCTCAATTATGGGCATCCTTCTCAGGAGTAATCCCCAAACCTTAATCCCTAACCTGGGTCTCTTTTTCAGGAATAAGACTCGGTCATAAACTTGGGCATCCTTCTTAGGAGTAAAACCCAATCATAAGTCCCCTCCTAATTTGGGCATCCTCCTTAGGAGTAAGCCCCAAGATTAGAGTATTGAAATCTCTATAAAGCACATATACCATTATGGACCCTGTTCCTGGATTTTCTCCCTAAAAGTAAATCCTAAACCTTCATCTATTTGGGCAGTCGTACATACATAATCCCCAAACAATTTCTTATGATTGCATCTTTCATGGCACAATTGTCTAAATTTTTACCAATACCTCTTGTTTATCACACCGAGCATGACTCACGTGAGCTTAGAGTGTAAAATTAATTATGAAATTCTTCTTTGAGCCATCAATCATAAACATCATACTCCATTACTCGAACTACGTGGGTTCTGATTCCTTTTCCAAAACAAAGGATACGTAGGTAGCCCATTTATGGGTTCGATCCCAACTTTGAAATAATCCCTGTCCTTCTAAATGATGATAAACTTCAAGTGCCCCACTAAGTGGCTTTAAAACCAGCCTGGTCATCATAATGACCAAGAGACTTTTATATAAATTTTTTGAAGGATACCATTGACCAAGAATCTCTAAACAGATATAGATGATTCTCTATTGATGAAGAACCTCGAATACATATAAAAGATTCTCTAAATTTCTTGCATATTTAATCAGTGATTGTTAAAACTAAAGGAAAGATAATTTTATATTTGGTAACGTAATAAGGATTCACGAACATAACTTAAATCTATAAAGAGAGTCTCAGAGTAGACAATAATTCCCCTCAAAAATGTGTGATGAGTCCGACCTCCCATCCTCTCGACCAATGAAAATTCCTAAGCCTCATTAGTCCACAAGCTAATGAGAGCCTACCTTTGGAAAGTAGGTCCAAACGGATGTGGAATCATTGGATGTTTCTGGTTCTACGAACAAACCCGCTAGAAACCGATCGGAACGTTTGAATCTCCCGTCCAGGAGGTCATCCCCGGAATCCGTGCGAAACAAAAATGGTGAACCCTACGTGAATCCTTAACCAAGTTAAAGTGATGTTCTTCTTATGTGTTAGGCTCCTTGGGCCAACAAATCATTCATTGACATGTGCTCATCCAAAAGATGCAGTGGCCAGATTCATCTTGATTATGTCTGTTATATGGAACAGACACTCTTTCCTCAAGATCTTCTGCAAAATGGATTTTCTTAAATTCACCCCTGTGAATACTGCTGCTGTGAACACCTCTACTGTGAGGTCTGCTGCTGTGAAAACCAATGCTGCTACTCCTGCTGGAACGTCGTCCGCTCTAAGGATGACATCACCAACTCAGCGTCTTCAACACTGGGTTTCTAATGCACTGGTTAAGGAGTACCGTCGCAACGGTACTATCCCAACTCTGGAGGCTGCTCGTCAAGCCCTCCATGTTAAAAACTCTACCTGGTCGTCCGGACAACGGCGACCAGCGATCAAGAAGCAGGCGGTGCTGACTACCGTCTCCAACTGTTTCGGGTCGTTATCCCCAGAACACAATTTCCATTCACTCCCTTACTCTGAGGAAGTGATTGAGCAGGTCCAGCAGGGCCTTAATTCAAAAAGACAGGAGTCCTTCTCGAGGGATCCTGTCAACAATCGCCGCCAGACTCGTGCGGTAGTGCACCCCCAACACGATGAGGGTACCGACTCCAGGCATTCAGCTCAGGTTCCTCGAACCCGAGCAGGCAAGATGAACCTCCAGAGACGGAATCCGGTTAACAATGGGCAGGTTGTCATCCCTTCCATCTCCGGAGAATTCCACCAACCTAACTTGGTGGAAAATAACGAGCAGGCACAATCACCTGTCCGTTTTAATTCCGTTGTCCAGCAGACTCGTCTGGCAGCATCACGCCAATCCCGCCAGGCAATTCCGGTGGAGTACCATAGGCAGGAACATGCACCTGCTTATACATCACCAGTTAGTCAGCAGGCTCGTCTGACTACATATGATGGATCTCGTCAACCGTGTTTGGCGAAGTGTAATTAGCAGGCACATACACCTGCTCATACTAATCAAGCCTACCAACAGTCTCGCTTGGTAGTGCACGGAGAAGTTAGTCGGAAAGCCCCGACGACAAACAGGAGGCAGACTCAACTCTCTGCCTCCACACTTGAGTACTGTCAGGATTTACTGACAGGAAAAGGAGGGCAGGAGCAGGCACATACACCTACTCCAAGCCCCGAATGGACGTATATCCCCGTTCCGGCGGCTGAAGTCACCAAACATATTTTGTCAACGGTGAAAGAGCAGAAGCAAATTCCTGCTCATATTCTGGATGCTTGCCAAGATATCATAACAGCTTCAGCATCATCTCAGGGACAGACACATAAATCTATCACTAGCAGTGGAGTGACACATCAACGATTCACTCCAGAACAGACACACACATCTGTTCCAGTCCTAGAGGGTTATGGGGCATACTCCCCCATATCATACGGACAACCAAGTCAGGCACATACACCTGATTTGAGTGGAGATCGTCAGCCTAACCTGACCATCTTTCCTGATCAGGAACATACACCTGCTCAGAGTAACCACTTTCGTCAACAAGTGGTTTCTAAAGTGACTAAGAATGCATCTAAGAAAAAGATCCGCCCAGCACAGTCAGGAGATCAAAGGCCAATCTGCAACAAGGCCTTGCTCGGTGCTGGAGTTCTTGAAGCCCTCAGACATTTATCTGTCGGAATTCAAGATTCTACTCCCTCAGTTCCCAATAACGGGAACATTAATTTTGAAAGTCTTCAACATACACTTACTCATGAAGGCTTGCTTCAAAAAAGTTCGGTCAATCTTGAAGTTTCTTCTTCAGATGAGAGCCACAGTAACCCTCTGTGTGGTCAGAAGACCAAGGAGCAAGAGATTTCATCTTTTGCTGTAACCCATTATGGTGGTCCTCCCCATGATGATGAACTTTGCTGCGAAAGTCCTCTCTGCAGTAGTGATTCACATTGCCTGGAAAATACTCCAGTGGATAATGTAGTGCCGAGAAATCCCTCTTATCTTGAAGCACTTGAAAATGCGAAACCAGTCATGTCTGATGCTTTATCTCTAACAAGTGAAATACTTTCTCAATCAGAAGATAGCCCAGGGTGTAGGTCATTCTCCGAACCACCCCTAAGTCATGCATCTTCTAGTTTGATTAATGATCTCTCTACCAATCTTGTTAAATCCGATGAAGCAACAATGAAACACCAACTCTGGTCAAAACAGGTAGAATAATCTTCATTTAATGATAAAGAGGAAATTCTGAACATGAGGAAAAAACGGGCAAAAGGTGAAGTACCAGTCATGTTTTGGCCTTTGGCTGACTCCCAGTACGACATTCCAAAGATGTTGACGGATGATGGAATCTGTGATATTCGTCTCAACATATGGAAGAATCTTTGTCAATTGAAGAACAAAGTATTATCTTACAGTGATTATGAAAATCATATTAAGATAATAGAAGGGTTACAACGCCAGATTGATTTGGCATCTATATCAGTCTCTCGGTATCCGAAGGCTGAAAAGCAACAGAGAACCCTTCAACGTTCATGCCTTGGCGCACTAAGAAAATTGCGTTAGTTAATTTCCAATGCTCCATCTGATGTTCATATCAGAGGATGGGGTGTTCACGGAGCACTACATTTCATAGTGCTTTCCAGTCAGCAAAGCCCGACGAAAATGGTCTCATGCAATGTTATTGCCCATGGCCGGCCACAGTCAATGGGCTTTGTTCATAATCAAAATCTTGCTCAAGAACAGGCTTCAACTAGTTCCTCTAAAAATCAAGTATATAGAGAACAAGTTGTTGAATTGCTCCTACATCAAGCAGGCGAGAATATTACACAAGCCTCTCATCTGGAGAAAACACGTCATCAAATGACGGAAGTTTCGGAAATCATCCAACGGTCTGTTGAACCAGGTGATAAAAGTGGATACAGGTTAATGCATCCAGCTAATTTCCGAACTATGATTCGCAAGATCAAGAGAGATTTTAAGAAGATCTCAGACATAGCATGTCAAGAGACACCCCAGCTTGTCAGACTGGGGACTTCTCTAACCCAACCCTCAGAGTCAACAAATGGGATTCGAGGAGTTGAGCGGAAGTAGCAGGAACATCCCCAGTCCACCGGACTGGGGACTTTTTCAAATCCTCAATCCCTCCCTCAGAGAAAGTCAGTATTCTCTCGATTAGGGAATAAGCCTAAAGAGGAACAAAGAGCCAAGATATCAGGAGATTCTCTCCAAGTGACGGTTCTCCAAGAAGTTCCTGAGGGATCAAGTCAACGGAATTCCATGTCTCATCATGGACATGGAAGAAGACAATATCACAGAAATGATGATAGAAAGGATTCCATGAAATATGCATCCATTAATGTCATCAATGTTGTTGCTGCTGATTCACCAGATGAGGCTCAATCAGAGGGATCAGACGAAGAGGTTCCTGCTCAAGAAGTTGCGCACACAGACCTAAATGAAGAAGGTGTGCGCACACGTAATCAAAGGCTTACCCAAAATCTGGGTATTCCTTCAAGTAACCCACTTCCCCCTCTCCGAAAAGGATCCAATAAGGGGAAAGGAAAGAATAAGGTTACTTCTCACCCTTCCTCTGAAGGAGGTCAATCGCTCTCATTAGAGCAAAGGTTTGCACAACAGGAGGAAGAAATGAAAGAATTAAGAAGGTTGAATGCAGAACTACTTCAGAGTAGTCTTCTTCTTAAGAATGCTGAAGTTCGACAGCCGAAGGAATTTTATGTAACTACTGAGATGGATCAAGAATATCCTCCTTTATCAGTACACCCTCAGAGGTCTAATCCTACGGGTCAAACGCAACAACGGTTGACAGCAATACCATCAGTTGCAGCACCAACCACCACGTCTGTCCAAGCTCCATTCATTGCACCTACCCAAAACCATGTTCAACCTGATTTTCTCAAAAGTTAATAACTACTATTGAGTCATTAACAGCTCGGTTAGAAACTATGGAAGGGAAACGGGCGCAAGTTCAACCTGAAAAGAATGTTTACCCTGAATGGGTAGATTCAATTTCTCCTCCATACAGTTTTGGAAACCCTGTTTTCCCTACTTTAAATGGATCAAGCGACCCTGAACAACATTTTACGCATTACGTGTCTTGTTTTGATCCTATGATGGGAACTCCAGAGTAGCAAGAAGCAGTGAAACTCAGATGCTACGTGCGAACCTTGCAAGGACCAGCTTTTGTCTGGTATACAAGCTTGAAATCCCGGTCAGTCATCGGATGGGAGGATCTTCGTCAAAAATTCCTTCTTCAATTTAGCACAACTTTGCCAAAAATGACAGTTTTCGATCTTACAAACTGCAAGAAAAGGGAGAATGAAAGATTCTCTGATTTCAATGCTCGTTGGAAGGGATTAATGTATTCCCTGAGTTTAGAACTCCCTCAGGAGGAACTGTTGCCAATCTGTGTGGCAAATTTGCGTGACGAATTACGCACGCCATTGATCCCTATGAAATACACAGGAGGGTTTCGAGACCTTACTTCAATCGCTCAACAGATTGAAGATTCCCTTATACAGGCTATGGTTAAATCTCGTATAATTCCATCAGCTCCAGGAAGGAAAATGGGTAATGTAGAAACTGCTACAGTTATGCTTAAACAAGCACCTGTACCTATTTCTACTTCAAAACCTTCATCTTCTCGAAGGGCTCCACCTCCTGAACGCCAACAACAAAGGCTGTTTCGTCCAAATGATCAAAGAGATCAACGACGAAAACAATTTGAGGATTTGAATAGTAAAACATACTCTTTCCGAAGTGAGCAAGTTCCTGGTCACTTCATTTCAGCTCTGGAAAATAATTTGGTTCAATTACCAGTGCCCAAGAGGCTAAACAAGGAAGGAGATGAAGACCGTCCCAATTATTGTCCCTTTCATCAAATGTTGGGGAATCCCATCCAGGAGTGTTTTGTCTTTAAAGACCTCCTGCAAAAGATGGTCGACTTGGGACAAGTCAAATTGAAGGGTTCTTCAGCTCATGTAGCGTGTATTACCGCTACAGATCCTGAGGAAGGAGGCAAGTGGCAGGAAGTCAAAAGCAAAACTGCGAAAAAATATGATGATTGGATGGTCAGAAAGACAATCAATCGGACCCATTCCATTTTGCGAACACAATTAAAGAAGCCAATTGTGTCTCCTACAAAAGCTGCAGTAAAGCCTCCATCAAAAGACAAATCCTCAAAAGGGCAGCGCAATTCAAAGAAGAAAGAGGAATCAGGAGAAGATGAGTATGTATCAAATCCAAAATTGTCTTTGACTCTGGCAGATTTCATGCCATCTACTTCAGAGCCACGGGCACCGTCCCACCAAACGGCGCAGCCTAAACAGGCTAACCAGGCAGAGTCTTTATCAGACGAAGAGTTAATCTTTGGTTCTGTTAATATGATTCAATTAACAGATCCATATTCCAGTCTTGATGAGCCTGAATTCCTTGTATCAAATAAGGGAATCCGAGGAAGTTCTAGAGGTTCAGGATACAGGGGAAGACATGGATCTTTCCGAATCCACTACTCTAATTTTACCCCTGCTAGCACTGTATATGTAGTAGAAACTCGTGGTAGAGCCCTTCAGCGATCTCAAAAAGAAAAAGCAAGTTCTTCTGCCAATGGCCAACTCAGTTTTGGCACAGTTATTTTGGAAGACCAATTAAAGGTTCCATATTCTTTATCTCAGCAATTAAATGGATCTAATCAGTCTAATCTTCCAAAACCAAGGATGTTTCCAACTTCAATACAAGATGCATCAGCTTCCAAAGCATCTGCTTCTAAGGTACCTGCTAAACCGCATATTCCTATTGGGAAACGCAGAACTCTAGATCAAAAGTATGATATATTGAAACACTTGGCCCAAGTACCAGCCAAGTTATCAATTTTGGATGCTTTGAATCTGTCAAAAGATCTTCGGGAAGCACTCATCGAAGCTTTGTCAAGTCCTCAGGAGTTTGAAGCTGAAATTGCTGCAGCTGAAATCTATCACATAGAGAATAATCCTGCAGAATTCCATGCAATGATATCTTTTACTAATAAAGATGAAGATGATGTTGTGCATGGGCACATAAAACCTTTGTACTTATCTGTAAAAGTCAATGGTGTAGATGTTCGAAGAGCTTTCATTGACAATGGTTCAAGAGTCAACCTCATGCCCATTCGTACACTTCGTCGATTGGGCCTCACGGAATCTGATTTATCTCCTTCTACTATGATTTTACAAGGATATGATAACAATGAACAAGAACCACTGGGAGAAGTTACACTCAGAACTCAGTTTTGAGATCTTGTATCCAATTCGGATTTCATGATTGTTGATCAAGACTCAGCTTTCAATATCTTGCTTGGACGACCCTGGCTACATCAGCATGCAGCTATTCCTTCATCATACCATCAATGTCTCAAATACTGTTTCGATGGTCAAGTTGGAACATTTTATGGTGATAAGGCCCCGTTCAAGACATGTGAGTCTCAATACATTGAGGCGGAATTTTATCACATGAAGGGAATAGAAAAATCTACAATGAAGGAAATTACCAAAGTTAATGCTCCATATGGTTTGGAGAAAATTCCAATAAATCCATTTTCACATGTGAGTACAGATTATGTGTTACCTATCAGTCAAATTGACAAAATAGGCCCAAATCAAAATACTCTTATGGAATGATCCATAATGTCAATTACGGCGATCGATTCAGACAACATGGGAGAAATTGGTAAGCTACCAAGCAGTGATGAAAGAATAAGTGGTGACATTTTCATTTCATCTACTGAAGTCCAACAAGTCTATACTTCGCTAATCAGGCCAGAAGAAGTTATAGCAACACCAGAGGTGAATAATGATGTCGATTCTCAATCCATCATCTCCTCTTTATTTCCCAAAGAAGACCCTTTATCATCAATAGGATCGGAAATGGAAGCTTCTTCTTCAAAATGAGAAAATTTTGACATCTCTTATGATCATGAGAATTTCGTTTTTTCATCTACTTTGCAAGTAGAAAAGGAAGAAATAACACATGATGAAGAGGAAGAGGAAGATCTTAGAGATGCTCCTCCAGCATTTGAAGACGATATCTCTACGACTGTGGATGAACTCAGAGAAGTAAATCTGGGTACAGAGAAAGATCCACGCCCTACTTTAATTAGTGTGTCCATGACCCTTGAAGAGGAAGAGATGTATATTTCTTTTCTAAAGAAAAATAAAGATACCTTTTCTTGGAATTATACAGAAATTCCTGGGCTTGATCATGATGTTGCTACTCATCATTTGGGTTTACCAAAAGAACATCGAGGTTTTAAGCAAGCCGCGAGAAGAACACACCCAACCAATGCTTCCAAAATTGAAGCTGAAGTGGATAAGCTGATCAAAGGCAACTTCGTCAGAGAAGTTCAATATCCCAAGTGGTTGGCTAATATTTTCCCTGTAAAGAAGAAGAATAGACAAATTAGGGTTTGCATCGATTTCAGAGATCTTAATCGGTATTGTCCTAAAGATGATTTCCCAGTTCCAATTACAGAACTCTTAATTGATGCGACGGCTGGCTATGAAGTACTTTCTTTCATGGATGGATATTCTGGATATAATCAGATCCGAATGGCCCCAGAAGATGAGGAATATACATCTTTTAGAGCTCCTTAAGGTGTGTTTTGTTACCGGGTGATGCCCTTTGGTTTAAAGAATGCAGGTGCAACATATCAACGCGCCATGCATCGTATCTTCAAACCTCTTTTATGGAAGTTTGTTGAATGCTATTTAGATGATTTGGTAGTTAAATCCAAACAACGTTCTAATCACTTGGCTGATTTGGAAGTCATATTACACAAGCTTCGACAACATAATTTGAAGATGAACCCCTTAAAATGTGCTTTTGGGGTAACCTCAGGAACATTCCTCAGCTTTGTTGTACGCCATCGTGGTATTGAAGTCGATCATGAGAAGACCAAATCAATCCTTGGTATGTCACCTCCTCAGAATTTGGAAGAATTAAGAGTACTTCAAGGACACTTAGCCTATATTCGGCGTTTCATCGCCAATTTGGCAGGCAAAAGTTTACCTTTTACCAAATTATTGAAGAAAGGAGTCACTTACCAGTAGACTGAAGAATGTCAAGAAGAATTTTATATTCTCAAGAAATACCTCTTGAGTCCACCAGTACTCATGCCACCTGTTGAGGGTAGACCGCTTATCCTCTATGTGACAGCTTTAGAGCGATCATTGGGTGCCTTTCTCGCTCAAAAGAATGATTCTGGGAATGAAAATAGTATCTACTATCTCAGTAGAACTATGCTTGAAGCAGAAACCTGGTATTCAAGTATTGAAAAGTGCTGCCTAGCATTAATCTTTGCAGTTCAGAAACTGAGACACTACCTGCAACATCATGAGGTCCAATTGGTATCTCGTAATAATCCACTCAAATTCATCCTTAGTCGTTCAATGCTTACAGGACGTCTGGCAAGGTGGGCGGTTATTCTACAGCAGTTCGACATTCAGTATGTGTCTTAAAAGGCAATTAAGGGCCAAGCTCTGGCTGATTTCCTGGCTGAACATCCTTCAGTGGAAGACACGTAATCAGATATCGAACTCCCTGATGAGGAAGTTTTCTCTATTCAAGAGAGTTCTCAAACATGGGAAATGTATTTTGATGGTGCTTATAGAAGTCCAACAGGGAAGAAAATGGAAAATCCTAAATTCAACAAAGTTGGTTTAGGAATTGTGCTCATTTCTCCAGATAAGGCAGTGTTACCTTATTCCTTTTTGTTGTGGGAAGGTGGTACCAATAATGAAGCTGAATACCAAGCTCTCATTACAGGCATGGAGTTAGCGCTTCAAGCACAAGTGAATCACTTAAAGGTGAATGGTGATTCAGACCTGGTAATCAAACAAGTCAATGGGGATTATGCCATCAGAAAAGAAGAATTAATCCCTTTGTATGATTACGTCAGAGAGTTAATGTCGGAATTCCCTTCAGAACCGACATTTTCTTATGTCCCAAGATCACAAAATGCTCAAGCTGATGCACTGGCTAATATAGCCACAGCTTTAGCAGATGCAAATCGGGACGAGACAACCATCTGTATTGCCCACCGTCGTGCAATTTCACCTTATGTTCAAGTCAGAACAGAGGAAATTAATGAAATTAGTCCCATTCCTGAACCGTATGGTCATACTACAGGATGGATGTCACCTATCAGGGAATACCTTCAAAATGGAACACTTCCACCTGATAGAGCTGAGAAAGAACAAATCCGGCGACGTGTGGTCAATTTTACTCTTTATGATATCCCAAACCACCTCGAGAAAATTCTCTACAAACGTGGTTTTGATGGAGTTCTCTTCAGATGTATTGATGGTGAAGAGACAATGGCTGTCATAAAAGAAGTGCATGTAGGAGTCTGTGGTGCCCACCAGTCTGGACATAGACTGTCTGATCAAATTCGGAGGCTTGGATACTTTTGGCCTTCAATGATACAAGATTGTGTTAATTTCACAAAGAAGTGTCATTCATGCCAAGTATATGCCAACTTCATTCATAATCCTCCAGAGTTGCTTCATACAGCTAAATACTCATGGCCATTTTCCACATGGGGAATGGATGTGGTGGGACCTTACCCTTCAACTACGGCCAAGCAGTTTAAGTACATTCTTACTGCTACTGATTTCTTTTCCAAATGGGCAGAGGTAGTAACTCTCAAAGAAGTCAGTTCTAAATGCATTGTTATCTTCCTCAAGTCGAACATCATTACTAGATTTGGTGTCCCTCATACCATATTGACGGACAACGGCACCAACTTCTGTTCTTCTGAGGTAAAGAAATTGTATCAAGAATACAACATTAAGTCCAACCATTCATCTCGATATCATGCGGTGGCTAATGGCCAGATAGAAGCCTTCAACAAGACTCTTTCAAATATACTGCAAAAGATGGTGGATAAAGATAAGAGGTCATGGCCTGATAAACTCTTTCATGCTTTATGGGCTTATCGGACTACCACTCGCAATGCAACGCGGTCAACTCCATATTCATTGGTATATGGAACAGAAGCAGTCTTGCCAATTGAAGTTCAATTGCCCTCACTCAGAATAGCCATTTGTGATCAGTTATCTACAGATGAGCAATCCCAAAAGTGGTTGAATGAATTGGAACAGTTAGATGAGAAAAGATTGTGCACTTTTCACCACTTGGAAATCTATCAGAATCCAATAGCACGAGCTTTTAAGAAAAAAGTTCGTCTTCGTTCATTCATTCAGGGAGAATTGGTATTGGTTCTCAGAGCACCAATGATACCAGGAAAGAAGCCTCCCAAGCTTGAACCAAAATGGGAAGGACCTTATTCAATACATAAGGTCTACTCTAATGGAGTGTATTCTCTAATCTCAATGGATGGAGAACACATCACGACTCCAACTAATGCCAGATTTCTGAAGAAGTATTTTGTATAAACACAAAATATTGTTCCCAGTGCCAAAACAGTCACATTGGTTCATATTATGTCCTAGATGACACTAAACTGTATTATGTCCTATCTACATGACGTTAAACTGTACAGAAGTTCCTATATTTTGTCCGAGATGACATTAAACTATATTGTGTCCTAGCAACATGACATTAAACTGTGTGGCACTTTCATCGTCCAGCAAGACGATAAACTGTAAAAAGTCCCCAGAACTGATATCCTCATATTGGTTCACCTTAGTCCTAGCTACATGACTTTAAACTGTACAACAATGTTCTATCATCCAACATGATGTTAAACTGTATAAATGTTCTATTGTCCAACATGACGTTAAACTGTAACAGTTACTTGAATTTTCCTACATGACATTAAACTGTTAAAAAGTTTCCTTTTTTTCATCCAACATGACATTAAACTGTAGAAAAGAAGATGTCCCTGCAACATGACACTAAACTGTGCAGCACCAGTTCGTCCTTGCTATATGACGTTAAACTATACAGCAATGGTCCAGTATGACTTTAAACTGCAACTTCGTCCCACACGACATTAAACTGTGAAAAAGTTCCCTAAACCGTCCAGCATGACCTTAAACTGCATCATCCCTGGTCCATGTATATGACCATAAACTATTTGAAAATCCCTTATGTCCAGCAAGACGTTAAACTGTGACGTCCTAACTACATGACGCTAAACTGTATAAAAGTCCCTTACGTCCGGAAAGACGTTAAACTATATAATCTCAAAGGTCCGGTATGACATTAAACTGCACCATTCACGGTCCATGCATATGACCTTAAACTATTTGCACTTTCGTCCGACATGACGTTAAAATGGTACACTCTTTTGTCCTTACTGCATGACAATAAACTGCACAATCCACCTTTCGTCCAATATGACGTTAAACTGTATTTTCCCCATCGTCCTAACTACATGACGCTAAACTGTACAGAAAGTCCTTGATATGTCCTACATGACATTAAACTGTTATTTTGTCCCTGCTACATGACACTAAACTGTGCAGCACCAATAGTCCTAACTGCACGACTTTAAACTGCATAGTCCCTGAATATGTCCTACATGACATTAAACTGTGCATCGTTAAGGTTGTTATTACCTCTTGTTTCTCACACCGAGTATGACTCACGTGAGCTTAGAGAAAACCTCAACCATAACACTCTCTTTGGGCCCCTAACCATGTGTAAGTCCCAACAACATTTTAATTAGATCGTTGTCCCCAAGAACAACTTGATCGTTAATTCATTCTTTAATTGAACTACACGGACTTTGATCCTTGCCCTCCAGTCTGGGTATGTAGGCAACCTCCCAAGGTTCAAGCCCAAAAATAATCTCTTCACATTGGTTCACCACCATCTCAGATGATGTTGATTTGTGAAACCGCCCCTAGAATCAATATTTTTTTACATTGATTCACTTTCGTCCTTGTTATATGACGTTAAACTATACAACACTTTTGTCCGGTATGACAATAAACTACAATATTCTTTGATTTCCTCATTTGAGAAGGAACCATTATTGACATTGATTTTTTCAATCATGTTTCATTTAAAAAGACTATGTGCATACATGGTAATGCCTAAACTTTTTATCTTAGGTTAAACCATCATTTCACTAAAGTCCCCTTTCACCCTTCACATGTACGAACCAAATTTGTACAAAGGGTAGTTCTAGAACTACGTGGATTTGATTCCCATCCTTATGGGATACGTAGGAACATTCGAGTATCCCTCGAATCCAGTCCCAAGACTTTTGGGCCTAACCCCAAATTTCACTTTCAGTCCCTTGGCTGAAAAATCCTCATGAAAACACACACTGTGTATTCATTATTATGGTCTGAATTCTATGACCCTAAACTAAGATCACTCATACTTTCGTCCTGCACGATGTTAAACTGCATTTCAAGAACTACGTATGGCTTGATTCTCATTCTTATGAGATACGTAGTGAAGTCCAAAATTTCAATTCAGGACCCAGCCACAACATGATTATGGTTATCATTGACCTATGTATCTCTATATACATTAGAAAATACCCATCTTTATGTGTTATAATCCTATCCTTAAATATTTTCTGATCTTCATAACCCTTTTCATGACTTCTAATCACAAAAATGTCAAACTTCTGAGAATTCTTTTGCCTGACTATGCAGCACGTGCCCATAGGTGGCCTTGCATAAACAGTCCACATAACAGACTTGTCAGCAGAAAGATGCTATTTATTTGTCCATGCATCCAATGCCCTTAGGTGGCCCTGCATATTTCAACCCCCTAACGGGTTTTGTTAAATTATAGTAACTTAATTCTTGGGAAGAATGCCTCTTTTGTCCTTATTTGTCTTAAACACCAGTATTTAGGGATCCGAAAAAAATAGCCATCCTTAACATATTTGTCCCATATCCTTTTTCATGATCTGAAAGTATTCATGTCTATGGTTTATTCTTCTTCCCTACGTTTGGGTCAGACCTTCGTAGGAGTGATATTCATCCAGTTCTTCGATATTCTTGTTTGGAAATATCTTCTCCATATTCAAGTACCTCTTTCCATACAACAAACTCTATACTTTAGAAAATTTGAATCTCCATAAACTTTAACTGGCTTTTAGCACTAGGAAAGTAACTTTTTGAGAGTTCTTTTCGCCTGACTATGCAGCATGTGCCCATAGGTGGCCTTGCATAAACAGTCCACATAACAGACTTGTCATCCGAAAGATACTATTTATTTGACCATGCAGCCAATGCCCATAGGTGGCCTTGCATATTTCAACCCCCTAACGGGTTTTGTTAAATAATAGTAACTTCATTCTTGGAAACTACTTCTTCTAATGACTTTTAGCTCTTCTTCATATCATTCCTCAGATTCAAATATTCTTAAGCCATAGTTTACATATTTTCTCTCATACTTGAGTATGGTAATATGTTTTCAGATAAATTGTCAAGGAATTGAATCCATTTTAATCCATTTATGGTCAAAGCTATTTCGACCTTAAACATTAGCCCCTTTATGTCCGACATGCGTGACTTTAAACTGCCAGATTTCTTGTTTTTCTTTTCACCTCAGAGTCAAATCCTCTTTTCTCTCCAGATCCAACTCTGAGGGGGGACTTTTGTTGACGCTCCTTTCCTTCACAGAGTCTAACGACTGAAAAAAAGGGAAATACCTTAGTCCAAAGTGATTCATCCTTTGACGAAACATCAAAAATAGACAAAGGGATGAACAAGGAGAACATTGCCCATAGGTCGCGCAAGTTCCCTCCTTGTCGCGCAAGTACACTTGTGCGCCGCCTAGTGGTCGTTCAAGTTCTTGCGCGACGCCTTATGGTCGTGCAAGTCACTTGCGCGACCTAAGTGGTAACCGCCCGGTAACCGCCCGGGGTCTTCTCTTGCCTATAAATAGACCCTGTGGGCCCCCCATTCGAGAGGATCTTTTTTCAGAAACTCAGATTGAAGCTCCTGATGCCCAAGTCTCTTCTCAAAGATTCCGGAACACTTCTAAGGTAATTTCTTTCCTAGAACGGAAGATCTAAAGAGAGGGAGGAAAGCCTAAGTGTTGAAACTCATCAACACTTGCGCGCCTGAATGGCCAGCCCTTAAGGGAACTGGTCACACTTGCGCGCCGCCTTATTCCTTCAATAGAAATTTGCGCGTCCCTTATCTGGAAGAACCTAAAGAGGATTATAAAGGGTTTAATAAAGAGTCGATCAAGTATTTCAATGCTGGTTGAAAATCGCGCAAGTACACCATGTGTCGCGCAGGTATACCTGCGCGACCAATACTTGCGCGCCTTTCAAGACATGCGCGCCCCTACCTTTTTTGGGTGCCCATCTTGCCCATTTTACCCCTCTCAAGCCATTACACCTTTCCTTTTCAAGATTCAGTCTTCAAGACACTCTTCAAAGCCATTTATGACATGATTTCTTGATTTGACTTCCTTATCTGAAAGGAATTCTGTGGAATATCTCTCAAAACCTAGGGATTTAAATATACTTATGTCACTAAATATGGAGTGTTCATTCATTCAACCTCATCCTTTAAGATGAGAGAATCCTTAACTTTGGTCTCCTTTTCAGGAATAATCCCCAGTTATAAGTCCTTTAATCTGGGCATCCTCCTCAGGAGTAAGCCCTAAACCTTAATTCCTTAACTTGGGAATTTTTCTTAGGAGTAAGCCCCAATCTCAATTATGGGCATCCTTCTTAGGAGTAATCCCCAAACCTTAATCCCTAACCTGGGTCTCTTTTTCAGCAATAAGACTCAGTCATAAACTTGGGAATCCTTCTTAGGAGTAAAACCCAATCATAAGTCCCCTCCTAATTTGGGCATCCTCCTTAGGAGTAAGCCCCAATATTAGAGTATTCAAATCTCCATAAAGCACATATACCTTTATGGACCCTGTTCCTAGATTTTCTCCCTAAAAGTAAATCCTAAAACTTCATCTATTTGGGCAGTCATACATATATAAGCCCCAAACAATTTCTTATGATTGCATCTTTCATGGCACAATTGTCTAAATTTTTACCAATACCTCTTGTTTCTCACACCGAGCATGACTCACGTGAGCTTAGAGTGTAAAAGTAATTATGACATTCTTCTTTGAGCCATCAATCATAAACATCATACTCCATTACTCGAACTATGTGGGTTCTGATTCCTTTTCCAAAACAAAGGATACGTAGGTAGCCCATTTATGGGTTCGATCCCAACTTTGAAATAATCCCTGTCCTTCTGAATGACGATAAACTTCAAGTGCCCCACTGAGTGGCTTTAAAACCAGCCTGGTCATCATAATGACCAAGAGACTTTTATATAAATGTTTTGAAGGATACCACTGACCAAGAATCTCTAAACAGATATAGATGATTCTCTATTGATGAAGAACCTCGAATACATATAAAATATTCTCTAAATTTCTTGCATATTTAATCATTGATTGTTAAAACTAAAGTAAATCTCATTTTATATTTGGTAACATAATAAGGATTCACGAACATAACTTAAATCTATAAAGAGAGTCCCGGAGTAGACAATAATTCCCCTCAAAAAGGTGTGATGAGTCCGACCTCCCATCCTCTCGACCAATGAAAATTCCTAAGCCTCATTAGTCCACAAGCTAATGAGCGCCTACCTTTGGAAAGTAGGTCCAAACGGATGTGGAATCATTGGATGTTTTCGGTTCTACGAACAAACCCGCTAGAAACCGATTGGAATGTTTGAATCTCCCGTCCAGGAGGTCATCCCTGGAATCCGTGCGAAACACCAGTATTGTCCAAACAGGAATAGAAGCCCCCCCTCTTTGGATCAGCCATAGAATTCGATGGAACTAAATAAAAGGAGAAACCCCTAATCTATATTATGAGGTCAATCGACTGTAATGGAAGTGAAGTAGCCAAAATGGTTAATAACAATCACCCATATTGGGTCAATAATTGTGATTGATACCTCCCTAGTACCCCCATACTGAATTCTTGGAGGAATGACATCTTAATGTTGATAATACTCTTAGGTTTTCATAACAACTGGGATAATGGGATCTCATGAATATTCCACTTCAACATTCTCAGCAGTAAATCCCTTGGTAGGAGGATCATGATAGACTTGGATCCCTCATTTTTGAATTACATTTCTAATGCTCTCTATAAATTTTTTTTACAGATTGAGAACTGATGCCAGACATAAAATTAAAAAATGATGAATGCATTGGAAAAAAATTCTAGTAATAGAGAACTTATGGCAATCCAATAACCTACTAAACTCACATATTTCTTTTAGATATTTGTGGATATTAATGATTTTAAACTATCCTCAATGTATGTTACAACACACATAGGCACAAAATTATCAAATTTTGTGCAGTCAGGGTAAGAAATGACACCTTCATCGAATCGTATGACATCCTAGTTAGCCCCTTCTCGAGGGAACACTGGATCGACATTGATTGGTGGAGGGTCCCCCAGCGTAGGTGATGGATAAAAAATATCATTAGGAGATATAATTCAGAAAAAACACATGACACATTTGGATTTTAATCTAAAATTACCATGAATTGCTCCCCTATCTATAATAATAGGGGAATATGTGGCATAGTTTTTTGAAACTTTATCTATTAGGGGGATGAATTCATCAACACAAGTCTATACCTCTTCTGGTGTGCCCCCATTGATAATTTACTAACTAGTGACAAACCCCAGGAAGAAAGTGAAAATGAATATTTAAAATGAAATCGTGGTAAAAATAGTACGTAAATATGGTTATGAGATCAAATGAAATCACAAAGAATTATTGTGGCACATACGGTGAGCCATTTTTTTCCCCATCCATCGATTCCTATCATGAGATGGCGAGCGACCCATATCAGCTCTCTTGGTAACAGAATATCTAGGTAGATGGTGAGGAGTTACCCCTTCCATTTCATCTACAATTATCCTCTGACCCTAGGATTGTTCCAATGATTTTAGAGACTCATCCACTACCCCGAGGGGGCTGCCTGTGGGCCTATATTTTGGAAAACACAAGCACATTATATACTTATTCTTCTTATTCTTCTCCTACAAACTAAATTATTGACCTATGATGAAATTAATGATGGAGGTTGAAAGATAAATAAGAGAAAATATAAGAGAAAAATACATCATCGGGGTTGATATAGGCATCTCATTCCTCTTCAATGTGTCCAGCCCCCCCCCCCCTCTCATGTTTTCCTCGATCTAATATTTCAGATATTGGAATTGTAGCTAGGATCCGTTCATCATTTTCATATATCAACATCTACAACTCCCAAAAATATCATTATACCTTAGTAAAATTACTTTTAGGGTGGATATCAGAGGGTCCTTAAATATCTACCAACTCTGGAAAATTTACACCATCTGGGAGAAAAATTGACATATATTTGATATGATGAGGTATTCCTTACCAAGTTCGAATAACCAAGGTTTTCACATGATATAGTTTTAATTTGGATTAATTTGAATAATACGCAGTGTCCTTTGAAATTGAATCATTTTCATTCCACTCTTCTCTCGTAGATGTCCGAGTGACCAAGGCCTGAGTCTCCTCTAGGTGATGATGACTGGATCGTCATGTACTGGAATATGTGGTTTTCTCGACAATGTCATTCTCAGTGGTCTTTTGCAGAGATCGCCTTGAACTTTTCGGAGCTTCATCATGGTAACCATTGGTTTTAACAATTCTAAAACACATTCCATGATCATATGATGTCATTGAAATGACTAATTTAATGCAATTTATTAATACCCTCTGAGGGTATGAAGTTATCGAGGAACTGTCAAATCCCACCTCCAGCCTGATTGATGCACCTGACAGAGGAATCATGATTGATATTTGATATACCTCCATGGCCATAAGAATCCAAAAAATTAAGGAAATCATTAGGTATTTCTCAAGACTAAATTATGTGGGGGAAAAGACACATCACTATTTCATACATTGGAACGGGTGAGTAAATTGATATGGAGTGTATGCCTCCCAAATAATATCACCATCAATACAATACACTAGTACACTATCTCTGAAGACCTTCATATAGCCCGTTAGATACTTGTTAGCTTTTCCATAATCGGTGAACATCCCAGTGAGTGGATGACCATATAGGAATAATTTGAACTCTTTATATTTATTTAGTATCTTTGAGAATTCATCGTGCTTTAGGGTTGAAGTTTTAATCTCAGAAACAACCTAACAAAATAGGTGGAACTAGCCTTTAGAGACTTTATCTTTTCATTACACAGTGTAAGAACTAATGTTTTTTGAAATCCAACCCACAACATGTAAAATTTGCAGGCAATTGAAAATGGGTCCTTTCCAGTGTACACATATAGGAGACACCAATAGATCCTCTCTAATATAGGTGTATCCAACCGTATATTTCTCCCTTCTGATAGATTTACTACTAAAAAAAGTATATTATCTCATGATACCATAAGATTTGAACACTGATATCAGGTAGATATTATTCCACATTGTGAGGAAAACGACAAGATTGTATTTAGATAAAACCTCATGATTAACAATGTAACATTAATGAGTATATTGTCCCTGTATTATTATAGGTCATAACATTCAAGGAGCACTCTGATTTTCTAAATTGTGGCATAACATAGGGAATTGGTAGGTGGTACCTTCACTTTATGTCTTGAGGAAAGACTCCAGCCATGTTCCAAGATGAATGTCACCCCTTGGGAGAGGGTCTTTATTATAAACCTTTCAAGACACTTGAAAAAATATTATGGGCCAATAGCGATGTCCTTTCAACATCATCCAAAAATTTCAATAGTGGGATAAAATAATCATAAATACACCCATATAATAGGGGATCTATAAAGGTTTTAGATATCCCATAGGCTAATTCCAACATCACCATAAAATAGTTGTAAATAATTTGTTTGAGGACTTCATTTTTTCAACAACTCGGGGATGATATTTGAGTTCTTGTAAGCATATGTTTTCTCTACCCATATATCCTCATAAATGATAATATCTAACATCTCCTTCTTAAACTCTACACAAGTTTGGTGCACCCAATATACCCACAAACATTCCTGTCTGAATCCCCCTACAGAGCAGAAGTGGGAACTACTCATACCATGACATAGACACCCTTAGAAGAGACCTTGGAGGAAAGGAAATTAATATGTTCCATGAACCAAGACATTAAGAAGTAACATCAATCCTCAGGGATGAGATCACCCCTAATAATTCATTAACAATACAAAGAAAGGTTGTCACATTATGGATACTCAAACCGATACTACATCAAGTGCTTCACCAAATATGGGGGAGTGGATTAACACATGTCCTAGTAATATGGAACAACATATTTGATCATCTCTAAGGTACGTGTGGTAGATTGTTCGTGAGAATCTATATAGGTATCAATTTGTAAATATACAAGAAGGAACTAATATTTTTTCCCTTCAGTCAAAATATTGATTTAGAAAAAGTTCAATAATTTTGGAAAATGGAATTCCTTTACATAGACCCCTCGATTAGGGCCTTCGGGTAGGCTCCTTGATTTGGTTCTTCACACATGCCCCTCAACAATGTGGTATATTGGTGGATCCTCAACAAAATGGTTCCACACAAAATGGTCGATCAATTGTTTGTACCATGTATGCACACTATGAATTTTTTCAGCATACCTACACAAAATTATAAGTGTGGAATGGCTATGAGGACGATCTATGCAATACGAAAAAAAGGAAAGAATGATTATGGAAGAATATAAAAAGGGATAGTGATAATCAGACACATGGAATGTACAAAGTACCTATGCAGTGAACCTGTATGCAGACTTGTGCAATTAAAATACACACTGGGATTATGCTGCTAACCTATATGGGTACTCTACACAGATAACCTTTACCACCTTCATAATATTTTCCACCCTCAACCTTAGAACTATACCCTCTTATTTTGATCAAATACACTCTTGAGGTGGGGGGTATTTTTTTACACTCTGTTTTTCTATATGGTATGAAACAATTATAAAAATTACCTCAAGTATGTTACAAAGATCAATTTCAACAAAAATAATCAAATAAAATTTCATAAGCTAGCATGTGTGCACATCCTTTCACATAAAAAGGCACACGTTGTCCCCCTATGGGTCACTAAATGACCGGAAACCAATTTATTGGGTACCTAGGCCTTGCACATAGCATACAACCTCACTAAACTAGGGTCCCCTATTTTCCTATAAATAGGACCCCTAGGCTACTCATTTATAGACTGGAAAAATAAAAAGAAGCCCCAAAAGTATGATCATGAAACCCCTTCACCCAGTCCCTAAAAAATTCCTCTTATATCTGTCTAAAACCCAATAAAATAGGTAATTAACGGGTATATTAAGATTTATGTCCATCTTGGGTCTAAACTATGAGTCACCTTCTCGAGGATACCTCTTTCCACATTGAGAACCACTAGTGAGAAGGTCTTTTCCATAACCCAGGGCCAATGTGTGACCCTTCTTGGAAAATAGGAGGAGAACCTTAGTACCTAGTGTATGTCCTCACTCGATTGTTGTCTCCTAGGTGATCCAAATCACAATGAACATCTATCTCATGTACGCTTACCCACCTATGAGAAGAACTTTTAGTTCCTTCTATGTCCTGAGTGAGGAACCTTTTTCTCTCTATTCCTTGACTAGTGTGAGACACCATTAATCCCTATTTCAATCAACTACTATAAGGGATTGGAATACTTTGGATCCCATTTCTAAGTGGGAAAAAATTGAAACATCCACTAAATCCTCAAAATCTGCAAGACTATCTTATGAGACACACATGAGTGTATCCCATTTAGGTATGTATTCCTTTAGTCAGAGGTATCCCATATTTTTTATAACTAATAGGTTGGGTCCTCGAGGTGCATGTGGATATGAATTCCCTCAGACACGATCACCCCGACCCTGGGGGTGGTATCAGGGATTTCCCAATCTTAGATAATAGGGTTATGATCATTTCCTTACCTAGTTGTCTATAAGACTGGTGTCCTCTGGTTCCTAGTTGGGATTGATATGATCACACTTATCTTTAACTTTTTGGTGGAGAGTCTTATCCTCCTCTCTTCCCAAGGATCTAGTCCCTAGTGCATCTCTCCCAGAGTAATCCTCTGTCCTCTCTTGTAGGACAAATCTTACTGAATTCCTTCCTCCTTCATACCCATGGGTTATATAGAGATGTGTAGTAATATGTGACTATCGAGTGTACAAATACTGGAAGAGGCAGTCACCAGATACTTATCTATTTCTCTCTCCCTTTAGGACTTGGCCTCATCCACCAGTGAACAAAGATGATTGTGTGGTTCCCTGGATCTGCTACTTCCCCTTTTTTCTCACACCGAGCATGACTCATTTGGGCTTAGAGGTTGGCAGTGATCATTACATCTACATGATCCCAAGCCTACAAGAATCCTTTTTTTAATCCCCAACCAAGAACCTAGTAATCATCTCATTTTTAAGCCCCAACCAAGATTTGGGCCTCCTATTTAGTATATTACCGGATCATGTTACCATATGACCACCATTTGGGTCTCCTATTTAGTATAATCCCCAACCATACTCATAAAAAAGGGAATCCTCTTATACAATGTGTGCCCTAAAATCCTTCCTTAATCCTCTCAAAGGTAAAAATTCCTTGAGAGCTTTATAGAGAATCTATAGGCATGGGTCCTCACAATCGAATTGTGTAGGCTTTAATTCCCATCCAAATGGGATATGTAGGAATCCACCATGATGTCCAAACCCAACATCCCAAAATCAACCCAAATTATCTCTATACCACAATATGAGAATTTCCATGTCTAAATTGGGATCCCACATCCCTTCCATGTTCTCTAGGATGCTTCAGTATAAGTCTTACACCAATCTATGACTAGGAACTTTCCACATAATAATCTTGGTCACATAACATTAAACAACATTGTTTTGTCCATATAACATGACATTAAAAGGTATAATCTTTCCTATTATTTCATACCAATATATGTGGGTTATGATTCATTTGATGAGTGTACATAAGAATCCAATCTTATGGGTTCAATCCTAACATCAAAATAACTCTCATCAGTTTAGTTGATGAAAACACTCTAGAGCATGCCACTGTGAAGATCAAAACTAGTGTTGTAATAATAAATTTAAAATTATGTTGAATATATACATAAAAAGTTACCATTGAAGGAGAAACTCATATAGATATAGATATATCCATCAATTAGGAACATTAGATACACGCAAATAATTCTAAGTCCCATGAATGAAAAAAATTGATTGTTTGTTCAAGATCAACCAATATCATACTTTGAAATTAATATAGAATTTGTGAACATGTATTAAATCTATAAGAGATTTTCAGAGATGAAAACAATTCCCACCAAAATGGTGTGATGATCCCAAACTCTGATCCACACAACCAATGTGAGTTCTTAAATATCATTTCCCATGTTCCCCAATAAGAACCTACCTTGGGAAAGTAGGTCCATGAGTCATCACGAATATGAGAACTTTTGGGTGTTTTTTGGTTCCGTGAATAAACCCCACTAGAAATAACCCAAAAGGGATTTGGGTGTATATATATAATGTGAAGTATGTTCCACCAATATGAAAAATGAAATTCCAACCCAATGTGGAATTTGGGGAATAAAAAAAATGGTGAACATGATGTGAATGATTGTATAAAATTCAACACCTTGAAATAAATTGTCTAGTGCTTAATTTTCATCTAAAATAGACACTTTGACACATTATATTTTCATTAAATAGTTGACTTCAATTTTTCCCTTATCTCTAGGAAAATGTATAGGGTTCATTTTTTGGGACCAGGACAAGGCTGTTTTGGAATCTTATTTTAAATGGGAACCTTGAGTTAGCAGAAAATATATCGGTGGTGATAACCCCATCCTTGTAAATGTTAATTTTATTTGGGGAGGGGTATGTTAATGATTTTTTACCCTTCAGATTAATCAACGATACATGTTATTGTTATGGGGGTAAAACATCCCCCAATGAAATGGGCTAGGATTGTCCCTATGATGTTGTAGCTAAAATTTTAGATCTTCTCATATCTCATTATTGTTTTATGAGGACACATAGATTCAAAATATCTTTTTTTACATTAAAGATAAGTTGTGTAAATCAAAAAACGTGGTTCCCCATTTAGAGGTTTTCAACACTATAGTTCGGATACTTTTTTCTAATTCTTAGTAATTATATAAATAATTCTATCAGCTTCTCAATATCAATGAGTATATATCATGTAAGGTTTTAATAGATAATTGTTCCACTAAATCATTACAATTTATTTTTTTGAATTTATACACACAACATGATTTTTTGAGATAAAATGTTAACATATCAAACAATATTAACCTTGTTGATAGATGAGGGGAAGGAACAACGAAATATTCTCCCTATCATATAATTACCATATAGGGGGAATCTTCCATTATAATTGTTACAAGTAACTTGATTTTATCTAGTTAGTCCGAGTAAAGAAACTCACATTTACTAATTTTGGGTTTTATATTAGTGTGAGGGTATCTAGGTCATCCTATCAATAGTTTTGTGTTAACACCATTAAGTTATTATAATACCCCGCATATAGAATTTATTAACATTTAAACTAGGAAAATATCACTAATATATATGAAAGATACATGTTATATTCATTATAATCATATTAGGATTTAGATTTGACCAAATAAACTAGTATTTTATCTATATCAAGATATTTTCATATATTATTAGAATATTCCTTACTCTCAATGGATACCCCATTTTTTTAGACCATAATAGTATTTAGTAATTTTTTCCGATTGGGATAACTCATTTAAGAAATATTCATCTCCCCCTGAATTCATGCATTTTGGTAGAGAACTAAAGGAATATTATTATCTTAGCTTTGATAGTAATTGAAATTAAGTAGTTCCTGTTGGTAATAGAGAATTATATAGACAAAGAATTCAGTTTTGGAGTATATCTTCATAATTGAGGGGTTTTGATGTGATTTTGGCATAGGGAAGAACTATATGTAAGATAATTTTTCTTCATTATGGAGGAACTTTTTGTTGGATGGATATTTCACCATAGGGAGAATATTTTTGGTAGATTTATGTTTCATTATAGTGAATTTTATCACAAATATTACCATGATATAGCTTTCCATTTTTGTTACCTTATTGATCAATACATAGAGGACCTCTATAATTGATTAATATTTCCTCATCGAGAGGACCTTTTTTTGGAACTATAGAGTATTAGGTTTTCATGGTCCTATATATTATGATATTTTAAGTGTAAAAGTAGGAATTAGGGTATTTAGAAATATGTTTTAGAAAAAATTATATATTTTGGGGGTTTATAGGTAATCATAATGTGGTGTGGGGTAAAATACATAATGGTATTTCTGATTTTTTTTGTTATTATTTTGGTCATGATTATGTGATTTATTTTCTTTTTATGTGGATATTATGTCTATATGAAAATAGTTTGGGGAAATATCATGTCATGGTTAAAAATAATGATGTAAATGAAACTATTTTTGGATATCTTAATTTAATAAAAAAAGTCCTCACTTTAAATAAGGTATTAAAAAGATTTTATTTTAGTGCTTATTATAGACTTTTGTGTTGGGGGTAATAAGGTAGGGAATGGTTGTGGTCATGGTAAAATGATAATGGTTCTATACTATATATTAAAATTGGTATGATAGGAACATGTCATGGTGGTGAGGCAAATAAAATTTTCTTGGTCAAATAAACATTTGAAGGAGACAAAATAAGCTGTATGGTTTAAAGGATAAACCATTTTAGGAAATTTTTTATTTTATTACAACCTTGAATTATAATCATTGTGAAGTTATAGATAGGAAAATACACTATAGTGTCGATAAATTTCATTAATGTTAAATTATGTCCCTTCCTTAAATTTCTTGAATCTTACCTTCCCTAATGTATCTTTAATAGGTTCTTGGGATCTATCCTGTAGTCAAATTATTCTTTGAGTGGTTTTTCGATAAGATATATTATATATAACTATTGAATATTAGATTAAATTTATTCTTAGATGATTTATATATAGCATTAGATTGAGGGTATTTAGTAGTAGATTTTTACATCATTTTGAGGTTGGGGATTTCTAGAATATTCTAATATATCCTAAAACTTTTTCATTTTTAATTATTTTTTCTATGATTAACTCTAATATTTTCCTCTATATTTTTTTACAATTTCATTCGTTTGGTTATAGTTGTATAATTTTTGGGTATGGATTCTTTGATGGTGAGATGATTGTTTCTTCTCTTGTTTGAGTTAGGATTAGATGTGGGTTTCTTTAATAAGTAGACAGTAGGAGTATTATTTTTATTTAGGGTATAAAATATATCATGTGTTCTTATGATAAGAAATTGTTTTATATATTTATTTTTGTTGACTAAAGAATTTTTTTCATTATAGCATGATGTTGGGGTTAAATATAGTAAAAAATGATGATAGGGATGGTTGGTGTCTTTCTAAAGTGGTTAATGTTATCGATGAAAGGTTGTGTTTTGTTATAGGGTATTAGATGAGGATGGGTTTCCCTTATCATCATTTTTTGGATATTTTGTTCAATTATGTTTCTTTTTTTTAGTTTAAAGATTCTAAAAAATATAAATTCATGAGGATTTAGTTATATGTAAGGTTTTAGTATTTCATTGTGACATGAGATAAAGTGGATAAGAGGTAATTTTATATGGGATTTTATTTGTATTTTTCTTTTTATCCTTATGTAATTATTGTCATGATTTTTTGTATAAGGATGTTATATGGATATTAGAAACAAATGAGGTTTGTAATGGAATTTTATCACCCCATGATGAGGAGTGAAATTTCATAGGGGATAAAAAAAGGGGAGATTAATGAGTTAATAGGAATGTTGTTCCTATTTTTTATTATAAATATGTTTTTTGTAGTGGATTGATGCAATATAGTATTATTATTTTTGACTTTTTGTTTCATTTTACTCAGATAAAGAGGTGGTGATTACAATTTTTTAATTATTTTTTATTCTTTATTTTATAATTTATTAATTTTTGGGTTTTATAAAAGTGGATTGATGATGATATAATGATGGGGGATAATGAAGTGTGGCATTTTTAGAGTAATTCATAATTGGTGGAAAGGTGAAATAAAAAGTGCAGGGGTGTTGTGATGTGGTATGTGGTTGGTATGTGATTATATATTATGAGAAAGATACGTGATAGTGATGAGGATATGGTTATGTGTTAGTGTAGATGAGGTATAATTGTAATTAAGTTGTCGTATTTGATGTGTTGGTCATAGTTTTGTGAGAATATATGGTGGTATGGTTTTTTTTATTACATAATTACATTCCTTATTAGTTTTATATGGTTTATCATATAGTTGTTCACTAACTAGTGGTAATTTGGATCAACATCTAAACAAACAGGTAATCCAAACAATAATTTTCTAATCCCTTCTCTCTTGTATTGATATCTATAGTGGATTGTGGATGTTTTTTTATGATTTATTTTACTCATTTCTATTTGATTTATGTTTATAATATTTATTATCCGTTGTTTTTGGATTTTTTATGTAATTTTATTGATTAGTTTAATATTATGTCTAGATTAATATTTATACCTCACTTATCAATCTTTAATATTTAGTTGGATTTTATTGAGGCATCGGTATTGGATGAATTGATAGTGTAATGGTTAAGGATTACTATTAGATATTATATTTATAGGGATTGGTTTCATTGATGCAGTTTAAAGAGAATATTTTGGAACATATAATATTTTAGATTATTATATTTCTATATTTATTAAAAAAAATCCATTGGATTATTTTACATATCTCTATATATGAATATTTATTTCACATAGATTCTTTTTAGTTTTGAAAATGATCCTACTGAGTAAACCCATGTCCTAACCCCTCTAACTTTTCATGTGATTATATATTACAGGTTCATCCAGTGGTACATGAGGATAATGTTTAGACAACATAACTAGATTTTAGTATATTTTTCAGATACTAAGAGGATTCTACTCTTTTCATACCAATTTCTCATATTAATTTAAATATAAGTAAAAATTATGATATAAGGGTTATTTATTTAATAAATCATTAGTGTTGGATAGTGTTTACCTTTCTATAATATTGCTAGTATAAGGGTAATGACTCCCATAATGTGAGATTAAACCCTTAGTGCTAGTCATCAACTCATAACCTTTTAGACAAAGGCATAAAGGGTAACAATCAATATCATCATTATAATGGTGGGGCCTCAGTTAAACTATGAAAAAAAAATTTGTTTCAGAGCATTGATTGAGAGTTAGGATTTATTTTTGAGTTTAGAACTTGTGAGGATTTCATTGATTTTGAAGGGAATTAGTATGAATAAAGAATAATACGTAATATCATCCAATGACACCAGATATCATATAGAGTTACCCTGTGATCTGATAGTTGAATCATGATCTCCCACTAATCTTTTTTAGGTGAAATTAGACATATTATAATTTAAAATTATTAAGAGAGGTACATGAATCATTATCACTGATTGTGAATGCGTCTATGTGACAATATTTTGAAAATATAATGTGATGATTAAACCTTAATTTTTATTTTTATTTTGTTAATACTTCTCATTATTTGAATTAATAAATATTCTCTTGATTGTTAAAATTTCTTAGGTAATCCTTGATTTTTTCATTTGATTGATGAAGTAAGACCCATGCCATTAAACCATAAAAATTTTACGATGTTTATAAAAATTTAATTTTTTACTTGTTTTGGATTCACTTAATGATCAAATATGTTTGGGTATGTTAACATATATTAAAAATAATAGAATGAATTGATTCAGGGTCATGTTTTTATATTTTAAATTAATTCTATAAACATTTATTACATGTATTAATATGAATTCATGATTTATAGTTTTTATTAAATGTTTTATCTCATTCATATAATTCATATAATTTTATTTAACAAAGATAAATTTTGGAATTTTTATCAGTTCTTATTTAACATGATGAGATTACAAGTTTGGATGTAACACATGAGTTACAAAGGATACATTTTTAAAATAGTAATGTGTTGGATATGAAATTTTTATTATTTATTTCATGTTTAATATTGAATGATATAGAGATATTGTTAAGTAACTATAATGAATGCATTATCAATTAACTAATATGTTAAATTTTAATTGAAAATATTATACTACTCATGTTATTAGTGAATACATATATAATCATGATATGTTTAGTATATTTCAATACTTAATTTAAATTATTTGAATTTGATAAATATTTTTCTAATAGTTTATTTTTCAAATTATTTTTAATAAGTGTTTAAGGAATTCAAATTTGAATATTATATTTGAAGCATGTTATATTTTTATTTAATATTTTAGAATCATTCTTCAAATATATTATCAAGGGATTTAGTAAAATTAAAATAATTTTTATTAACATAAAATAATGTTATAGTAAACCAAATTATAACATTGTTTTTATTATTTAAAAAAGTATCTTAGGAATTGTTTCACGTAAAATATTTGATAATATTATTCTAATAATGATATTTAATTTATTGGTTGTTTCCTTTATTTATTTTTAATGTTTAAATTCGTTGTTTGTAGCATGTTTTCATGATCCAATGAATTTGTCAAAAAATAAGTTTTATTTTGTTTTATTTTATTTCCATTATTAAGGCAATTTTTTTAAAATGATGATATTTACTTGTGAATTATTAGCTATGATAAAATTTATTTGAATTGTATTTTCTTCATTTTAATAGATTATTTTAATTTTCAAGATTAAATTTTGACGTTATTATCATGTAGTTGATATGATTGTTGGGGATATGTGTATATTATATTCAAATGATATCAATGGTGGGTGGTTTATTGAATAGTGATGTGGTGTAAGTGACATTGAAAAAAAGTTGAGGAGAGTGTTGTGAGAATGGAGGTAATAGTTTGTTTTATAAGGCGGTGAGTCCCTTCTCGGGTATTTATATTTTTCTGTAATGTCAAATATGATTTAAGTTATTTTTTATAATATTTATTTCATTTTAAATATTGTATACTTTATGGAAATTAATTATTTTTTGGGTTTTGGTTATGATAAAAGGAATGATTAATTATGGGATAATTTTTTTCTTAATGTTTTAAGGATTAAGAGTACTAGAATTTCTCAGTGGAGAATAGTGTTATGAGGCTAAGGAATGGGTGGTGTTGATTAAGGATTTCTTTGAATAAACTAATACAACTAATCAGTTTAGAGTTTTATTTTTAGTTGTTTTATATCATAAATTGCCTCAATGATGTTGTATAAAATGATTAGTGACCTAGATAAAATATCATTGGAAACATTTCTTCTATCATTCAAAAAATAAATTATTTTTAGTTCACAAGTGGAGGAGTATATAAAGTATCTTATTGAAATCCAATAGCGAGGAGATAGTGTGGATATAATTGGAAATCATTTACAAGGTTTGATTAATCAATTTACATGTTTTTTATCTAGAAATGATGAGAAATCATAGTATTTTGAGTTTTCCTTTAGATCAATGATTCAGTAACCAGTTGTTGTTATGTATTTATAGTCCTGATCAGAGGCGAGATATCATGTATAAGTTGAAGTGAAATTTTTATCTATGATTAGAGGCTCTGCTAGAGGTATCTCATGAATTTTTGAATTGTTATAAATAAATTATTTGAGTTATGAGTCTCATAGTTCACAAATGAAAAAAGTAAACTTATTTTTGAGATTTTGGGAATGAATTTAATATCCTTGTTTTAGTAATTATTTGTGTCATATGTAAATATAGTTGATTTATTTTTCATTATAATACAGTGAGAAATAAATAATATCAATTTTCTATGTTTTAATGTGATTTTCTATCATATGTGGGATGTTATTTGTGTACTTTAGATGTTATCTATGTCTCAGGTTGATGATTGTGTTTACCTTCCAAAAATAGAAACAATTTTAATTACGTAATTTTATATATGTTTTATTATTTGAAATATGGATTTAGAAATTTTGAGTAAATTTTTTTAATATGTTTTTAAGATTGAATAAATTTTCAACATTAAAAAAATAATATTTAATAATGTGGAAATAGTTTTCTTATTTACTCAGTCCATAAAATAGTCTCCATAAAATATTATGACCTATTTATTAATTGTTTTATAAAAGTATTTAGATGAAAATTATCTGATAACTTAATGTTTTAAATATTTTCATGAGTTTGAAGTATTGTTTATTCATGTGAAAGTGATATAGGTAACTAAGGGGTTGAGGTTTGAGATGGAGTTATTAACGTCAATCCATATTTAACTATTTTTCTAGAATTTTTTTGGTGTGAATCGATTTTTATAATATCTCACATCATTTCTAGGTTATAGGGTATATTTTTTTCAATTTGGTTTACTATTTATGTGTGACTGTTTTCTCAGGTTTTGGAGTGTGTTTCATTGGAGATTCTTTTGAGTGATGATATTCTTTGGGTTTGGTAGAAATTTGGTAATTTTAATCAATACTATTAGATAGGTATATTCCATAGTTGGTGGGTTTATGGTTTTTTGTTTCCATGGTATTTTTTCTACTTTTGAGGATAAGAATCATTTTAGATGTATTTAATATGGAGGATCAAATATTCATGATCCTATAAATTTTATTATTTCATGTAGCAGAGTAGGTAGAATTTATATTATATGTAATTTTTAGATATAATGATAGATTACTGAATTTGGGGGGTAAATACTCATGGTGTTGGGTAAACCATGTCATGGTGTGCCTGGGTATATCAGGGTTCCCACTATGGGTGTGGTCGAGTGCATGATTTTATTGGTATCTGGATATTTATTCAATCTAACAATTTTTTCATAAATATAATTCTATGTTAAAAAAATTTATATAATACAACAAATTTCAGATTTTATAGTTTTTTATAAAAGTCTTATTCAATTAGGGGGGTGGAAAAGAGATTTTTCTACTTGTGGTGGATTACACCATTATGGTTTCTTCTTTGAAGCAGGCTAAAGAATGTAATTTTCATGGTCCTAGTTGGGTGCAAATTATTTTTTATTGTGGTTTGATGTTTATATTATTAGAAAATTTTAGGATGTTAAGGTCCATAATATTGTCGTAGTAAAAGTTTTTTTTGAAGAAGTGAAATAAGTGGTGAGATTTATGGGATATATTGTTTTAAGTTGTTAGTATCTTTAGGCTGGACATGAATAACTGGCACCATGACATGGTTCTAGAGAACCCACAACATGGAATAGATATATTTATCTAATTAAAAATTCTACCCCTACATTATATTTTTATAATACCACTTAACACTTTCTGACTTAGGGTGTCTTTTAGGTTCCCATTGGATATCATATGATTCATTTGGTGATTTCCATATCCTCTAGAGATTGAATTAATTTGTGTGTATGAACTTAATATTGAAAAATATTGGTGGTCTTTGGTAGTAGTTTAATACATCATTTTTAGGTAGGGTATTTTTGGACCCCACTTTTATCATTTTTAATTATATGCTTAGTTACTTTTTTTGTCTTTATAGATTTCATTGATCTATTTGGTACCACTGGGAGGGGGTGAATTAATGGTGCACTGAATTTATAATTTTTCCCTCATTTTAAATTCAACAACTAGAAATAATTAATGTTTTTTATTCCCTTAAGAATATTTCTCATAGCCATAGACCATATGAATCAGAAGATAAAAAAGAGAACACATGATTTACATAGTTTTTATGAAAGGAATCATCCTTTACATGTTAGTTATATCCACCAACAATGATTTTACACTATATTTAAGTCTACTGCCACAACACCAAATCCAATTTTCCCACTTGACTTTCCAAGTCAACATGACTAAAATAAAACTATTAGAGTATGATCCAGTAATGAAATATTTATATTAATGTTTTTTGATCTTTACACCTCTGGATGGTAACACTATTCCTTAATAATATGGATCAGTAGCTATAAATGTGTATACCTTCATCAAGATCATCCTAAACATATTTTTGGTCTTGAATCTCACACCAAATATTGGTATGATCCCCCACCCCGAAATAAAATATATTTATTTCTAAACAATTTTATAGGAAAAATTTGGAAACCAATAAAGTACCGAATATAGGTAAATTCAAACCTTATAAGAAAATATCAGATCATTTGAAAACAAATTAAAGCAGAAATAATTATTTACCATAAATATGCTCTATTCGATGGAGGTTACCTCTATTTCCAAATTATTATTAATAATATCTTCAATTTTATAAGACGTTTTATCCCTGGTTGTCACATGCTCCTTCAAGAATGTTTTCCTATCATTGAAACCAAATATCAGAATCATATTCTATTTTTTAGTCTATGAGGATTGTTCCTTGATTTAGATAACACTTGGGGGAATCTCAAATATTCTGATTTCATATTCCTCTTCTATCATGATAAGGAAAGAGTCTTATAATATTTCTTTATTAGAGTTTACGAGGATCTCTTGGGTGTTTTCACATTCATCTTCCCCCATTTCTGTATTCACTGGATCAGAGAAAATTGGATCATTTGTTTGAGTTTTAGTCATCCCATCAGTTACTAGCTCTCCATGTATAATAGACCCCTTATACTTACTCTTAATATTTTTCACAATAGAATTCAAACTCTATTTGGGGAATTTTCCATTTATTTAGGTCTTTGTAATTTTTTAAATAAGAAAAAATGAGTATTCCTTCCATATAAATATCAATAAAATGTTTAACATATATTCTCATGATTATTTTCTCCTCAATAAATCCTGATCACCTAAATACACACATTTATATACATGAAACCAAAATATTTTTCACGTGATATCTCATTTATTGAATATTTTATAGATAGAAAAATTAATTTTTCTTAATTTAGTTGTGAATACCTGCAATATTTTGGGTATTATATTTCCTTATTTTATATAGCTGATTAATTTTTGGTTTGTCTATATCTTCATACATCTCATTTCATATACCTGAGGGTTTTGGGTTCTCCTAATTATTCTTATGGATAAACAAATAGTGTGACTCATCAATGCAAGAATACAATTTAAAAAGCTCATACAAATTAGGATTCTCAACTGTAATACTTCATATGCATATATCCTATAGAATCATATTTCTGTCACATGATATTTTATATCACTAAAAATTCAACTAGTATTATTTCTTCACACTATAAACGGATATTCATAAAGGATCAGGCTCTCTTTCATGAATTTTTTCTTAAAAAAATTATAATTCATTAATTATTATAAATTGATCATGATTTATTTTCATTTATAATCATTAGAGGTGATGTTAGTTAGGGTTATTCTAGTCATGAATGATAGATGTATGAATATCAAATGAAACATATACTTTAGAGTCACCATAAACATAATATATCTTCATATAACTAATTCACATAGTAACGTCATCTCTTGATCATGAATTTGATCAAACTCATTATGTGGTGATCAACCAGTATGTGGGTTTTAGAAGCACAAGACTTCCCAAATGTGATAATAATATTACCCTTATGTGGACTTTGTTACACTTACATCGTTATCCCATGACACTTGCATGTATTTTCCCTTCTCTGATTTTCACTTATGTGGGTTCTACTTACCTTTAATTGATTTTTGGATCACATAGGTTACTCTTGCATAGGTACCCTCTTATATCACATTACCCTCATATAGTTACTTTTCATTGTTCATAACATTACATGGCCAAAGAATTCCCTTTGTGATCTTTCATGTTCCCTTATGTAAGCCATTTTACAATTATGTTACACCTAGTTCACCTTTATGCATCATTCTATACTTCAACATAACCATTACAAAACACATGGATCACCTTAGTACTCTTACACAGGTAAATTATCTACCATTATGTAGCTTGTACAAATATATAATTACCCTAAAATATCACATTATTGTACCTTTACATGATTGGTTTTGAAATTAACTCAAAATCATACAAGGCCTTCAAAAAATCAATCAAATCCACTTTGAAAATAATCCTCCACAAACATATTGACCCATTGAAAAAAATGAAAAAAATGGGAACACATGGGATAAACAATATCACTCTTTTTATTTTTTTGTCAATATCCACACACATTATAATATTTAATATGTTTTCACTAAAGTTTTCCCCCCTTATTGAAAATAAAATGAAAAGGATATATGGGGATCTTTACATCACATAAATGTTTTCAATTCAAATTCTATTACTTTTAAAGGGATAATATCACATGATACATATAAAAGATACATTAATTAATTAACTATATGTCTATATGGGTTAAAACCTTGTATGAAATAAGAAAGATATAACCAAGATTATGTAATTTGTCCATAAAAAACTTACATGTGATATTTTGGTAATAAATTCTCAAGATAGTGGATTTTTAGATAAGAAATATCTGATCTCGAACACACAATAACCAAAAATTCACAACATTTAGGTGCATAAGAATAGCTACACACTGTTATCATATTTTCATCACCCAACACACTATTTATTATCAGAATGATAGAATTGAATTAGGGGTAGATTTTGTTAATACCATATAACATTTTTTTGTTAAATACCGCACATGGGATTTACTTATCTTTTTTATAATGACATGTTTTCAACCATGAAACTCCTTGAAATAACTCATCATCATTACTATATAGAGAAGGCATCCAAAACTATCTCCTTTAATTATATTCATGTTATATAAAACACATAAAATAATAGGGAATAATGACAAACCCCATTATGATTTTAAAATATACACTTAGTTTGATAATTTATTTTCAAAATTCACTTCTTTTTTATTTTCAGACTCATATTTCATGATTCGTTATTTAATTTAATTACAGAATAATTAGGATTTTTTCTTTTATGTCAGATTATTCTTCTTGGAAAATAATTTCTAGGATTTGAATAATAGTCATGAAATGTTTTGATTCATTCCTTATTTTGTAACATCTATGAAATTTTATTTTAATATTTTGTCTCATTATATCATTATTGCTTCTTATTGAATCTTACCTCTTCCAAGGTAATGATATATTATAACAACAAGAATACTCTTTTTGACCATAACTTCCACAACCCCAATAATGAACTCTCAATTTTGATATTCTAGATTGGTTCCATCTGTATCCAAAATTGTATTATTGTTTTCCTACTACAGAAGAAGTCTTATTTTTCCTATATGGATATGGATTAATTTGAAAATTCCTTTCATCCATTGGTTTTAAATATTTCCTCTTAATCAGATCCTCCTTGGTTTTAGTAACATTATTAGTAATAACATATATATTTACAAAAAATAGGTTCATTTTTATCATTGTTCTATCCCATAGGAGAATGTTATGCCTTTATCTAAAATGATTAACTAAAACCTTCTCTGGATTTGTTCAATTGAGGTTTAACAACGAAATATATATATTTGTTTTCAAATAACTCTTATTACATAATAGTATACTTCTCATTATGAACACATACCATCTTATATTGTTTAGGAATTTTTTATTTTTTATTATTAATCGCATTAAAATTAGATACTTCATTATAGATTAGATCCTTCATTTTACATTGACAAGAAATATTTTCATCCAATTATTTTTAGAAATTTATTTATTTTTTTCTTTGATTATATTATTATTTTCATTCTTTATCAATGTAATATTCTCACAAAATAATTCCAAAATACCATTAAGATCCCATGACAACTGGTTTTTAATACACTTTATGTTATGATTTATTATTCCAAAATACAATTAATAAAACTCATGATTATTATGAGCCCAAGTGTCTTTATTTAATTAGGTACATAGAATAAAAATATTCAATATTATTACAAATAAAATATTTACAAACATCATAACATGCACTTATATTCTTTGTATAATCTAAAACTACAGGGGATAACATAGAGATATACATAAAAAATGGGTGATCTTCATAGAAAATTAATAGAATAAAAAAGGTATAACATATGGTAAAGTAGTACATATGATATGTGGGGTATATAAAGTTTACAAAAGATGGTTAAGAATCATAATCCTAAAAAATGATGCATGATATAACATGATAACATGAACGCCACATATAAATTTGGAAACATTATAAAACATGACATCATAAACATAAGTCATGGATAAATTAAAAGGAAACATAACATAGTTTTCTCAGGATAAAATCTCATTCACCATACATGGAATATCATTAGATAAAATATTACCCAATGCATTAGAGAACTATATAATTCCAGGACCACATATCACATTTATATCATGTACATGAAAAACCATACCACATAGATCATACAACCTAAGGATTTATTTCATAAATTTTAAACCCCAAAATTATGAATTATGAGTTACAAACATGTAAATATCTTATAAATTAATGATAAGTAGAACTATGGGAAAAACCTTCAGTGGAAAAAGAGACTTGTATTCACAAATATAATGTTTGGCACAAAAAATTTCATGTTATTTTTGGCAGCATAATGTGTGTATATTGAGGTTTATATAAGGGTTGAATGAGAGTGAAAGGGATTTATCACTAAGTAGGAACCATACAAATTGTAAAAGGGATGTGTAAAAATTTATCCCTACTTGAATAATTGGAAATAAAATGTCTTTCCATAAAAAAGGCGCCTGAATAAAGAAGAGAAGAAGAGGACCCCTTGCCTTGAGATGGTGCTTCTAAAATCTTAGGAGGAGTTTTTTAAGAGATCGGTGGAACATTGGAAGGGATCTAGAGAGATCAGGGTCGATTAAATTCATTCTATTACAGGTTTGAGTGAAGAGGAATGATATGTTGGGTAGGTTTATATATAAATAGAGATTAAAATTTATTATTAATTTCCAAACATAAGTTTTTGTACTCTAATGATAAATTAATCAAAAAAAACAACCATTCTCAAGGTTTTTTCCCATGATTTATACCAAATATTAATGGATTTTATAAATTTTTAAGGATAAGAACTGAAAAAATTATAATAATATTTTTGGTGGTGTGGAAGTGAGTCATGTTTACAAATAATTGACTTTAAATCCTTAAACTATAATATAGGTTTTTTAGGATTCAATAAAGATTCATAAAATTAATAAAATTACATAAAAAATTATTTTAAATGGAAAAAAACAATTTTTTTCATTGATACTCTTTATAATATTTATTACATCATGTTTTTTCTTTCATGATGTCATAATAAATAGCATATTATTACACTGTATATAATTCTTACACAACAATTTAAAAATCTCAGAAAATTATGAGAAAATAACGATTGGAAAATTATGAAATGTCAATTTGAAAATAATATTTTTCTTATAATATATATATATATATATATTAATTTACACTTTTAAATAAAAAAACATTTATTAATTAAAAATACTAGGTTTTTTACAATAACATTTATTGACCATTTCAATAATTAAATTTGACTTCATAACATTATACAATCATTTATATTTAATAAATATTATTTAATAATATAATTTTTTTAAAATATAATTTATTTCACAAGTTCATGAATTTATAAAAAAGGGTATCTTGATTGAAACTATACATATCCCAAAAATTAAATTTTTGTCTCATTGTATCAAAATCTAATTTTTTTGGTTAAACTCATTATTTAATTATTATAAAAGTAATAATAAAAAATAATAAATATAATCATTATTGTATGTAAGGAAAATAAAAAACATATTTTAATGGTATATATATCCCTTTATTTTACATTTGAATTCCCTAAGGGTATGGTTTGCGATGGTGATATTTTTTCTGGGTAATTCAACAAATATGCTTTAGTCCATGGTTTTTATGATCTTAAACATCTACCATAATTAGTTTTGTGTGTGGTTTAATTGTTTAATATCATGGAATGATTAGTCAAGATAAAATACCAATGACGTGGTCTCCCTTGAAATATCTAATAAATGGGATTCATATGGTATGATTCTATAGGTTGAGCCTATCACTTCCTTTATTTATGTCAAATGGACTTTATCATAACCCTAAATATATTAATCTTAATTTTCATAGTATAGAAGATATATTTTCAATGGTTATTATGATTAATGGTATTTTAAATTTGAAATACTATGTATCAGTCAAAAATAACCAAATTAGTACATGTTATTTTTATAAAATCATTTCATAATAATGAATTCATTCATTGAAAAGGGTAATTTCATTTAAAAAAAAATAGGTTGTTGCATTATTAACCCCCCCCCCACTAATTTTTTTCATAAAAATATAATTCATACAATAAAACAGATGATTGTACTTATGTTTCATTACCTCTTCTAGCTCCTATTTTATTTCCTAAAACTTTGTTTTCTTCTATAACACAATGAAAGGTTGAGTTGTCTTATTTTTTAAAATATTTTCTTTATGATCTATGACCTTAATTTTCTACTAATCATATAAAATATCACTATATAATGGTACCAATAGTTGATTTAGTACATGTTAGGGGTATGGTATATACTTCCTCAAGATGGATACATTTATCATTTCCCATACTTGATATTTTCTAGGTTGTTGTTTTATTCAATATTCCACTGCTCTGACGTGATTAAGGATATTATAGGGGACAATGTATGTTTGAAAAATCATTCCCTTCTTTATAAACCACATAAAATTCTTCTTTAGTGATATAAGAAGGAACACTTTATCTATGACCTCAAAATCTTTCTTCATACATGATTATATGTGTATCCTTTTTTTCAACATTTTGTTGATATAAAATAAAAATGAATGGATTGAACACTATATATCATTTCAGGGATATAATCAGGTCTCATTAGCTCC
This sequence comes from Viscum album, assembly GCA_963277665.1. Taxonomy (NCBI): domain Eukaryota; kingdom Viridiplantae; phylum Streptophyta; class Magnoliopsida; order Santalales; family Viscaceae; genus Viscum; species Viscum album. The sequence continues at coordinate 277,196,313 of OY728135.1, forward strand.
CACTCCCTAAATTTATCCCATCTCTTTGGATACAAACACCTCTTCCCATACATAACTTTTTAAGTTTCAATTTGGATGCTATAATGGAAACCGTTGTTATATGATAATGTCACTTGGTGAATATGTTGATCCCTACATCCATGAAAATTCATTGACCATGATCTCATCATGTTATCCTATGTTTTAATGGTTCATTCATATTGACCATCATTATGATCGTAATAATATTTTTTAAATATTAGTTCTATATCCAACTCTTGCTGAAGGATTCTCCAAAACGTTGAGGTATACCATGGATCTCAATCAGTCATAATAAAGAGTGGAAATCCATGTAGTCTTACCAATTAATTTATGTATATATTTTCTAGTTGGTCAAGGGATAAACCTTCCCTGATAGAAATGAAATGAGATAACATGGAATGAAATCCACTACCACCTAGATGACATTATCGCCTTCAGATATCTTAGGGAGTCCAATGATGAAATCCATGGATTTTTTTCCAATTTAAATATGGATATAGTCAATGTTCACATCATACCCATATACACTTTTCATTATTCCTTGAATTGTTTCCATACTAGGAATTGAGATACATACTCTTAAATTTCCCACATCATGTTTTCCAACCAGATGTTTTTCTTTAAATATCTTTATATCTCTGTGATTATTTGATGAATAGATAAGGATGAGAGATACATATCATCCAGAGGTACCCTCTTTAGTTATGTGTTTGATGCAACACATATATGGTTTCCCAAACATATAACTTCATCATTAGTTAAGTTGAACTAAAAAATATTCACTCCCTTCTTGTGTAAAAAATCATCATCTTTCGGGGCCTCCATGATCTTGTGATGAATGGTTGGCTTAGAATTTATTTTAGAAAGGTAAGATGATGATCCATTTATTATTCGTAGGAAGATCCTTTACCTCTCTAAAAATATTGTATCCAATTGAATCCTCATTATGGATAGGTTTATATGATCCCTTATGTAAATGAGTATTTTGTGATCTATATAGATGTCACACTACTTCCCAGAGAGATAATGTCTCTAAATCTATAATGTGATGATCAATATAGACAATTATACTTCTAGAGTTACGTAGTTTTGATAATATCTCATTAATTTGAATGACTAATAGGCTATCACTTTACTATCTTGCATGATTACGGAACCCAGTATTTATTTAGATGCATCATTTTAGATAAAAAAGCCTTCCCATATGGTGGATAATGTGAGTATAGGGGCAGTGATTAGCCTCTTCATCAACTCTTTAAACATATTTTGTCATTCAGCATTCCATACACTCTTAAATCCCTTTAGATTTAACATGGTTAGTGGGAAAGACAATTGTGAGATGATTCTCACTACTTGATGATGGTAACTAGATAATAAATGGAAAATATGGATTTTTATAATTGATGTTGGTATTATCCATCCATCAATTTCCTCATTTTTTAAGGATCCACAAATTTCTCATTCCTAGTAATGACATTCCCAAGGAAAGTTACATTCTTTATCAAAAAATTCACATCTACTATAATTTGAAAATAATATTTCCTTTTAAAATTTCATTATTATGAAATTCAAATAAACCTTATTATCCTCCTTTCTTATGGATTTTATAAGAATATAATCTACAAAGACTACCAAAATATTTCAAGATAATCCCTAGAGACTATGTTCATCATGTACACACTACTTTATAGAGAATTATTGAGTCCAAATGAAATAATTATGAACTCGTAGTGACTATAACATGTATGAAAATCATCTTTGAGGATATCCTCATTCTTCAACATTAATTGGTAATATCCTAACTCCAGATCCACCTTGGAGATGTATTGGGCTCCAGGTAGCAGATCAAAAAAGCCATAAATATGTGGAAAATGATAGTTATTCCTTATTGTATTCTTATTGAGCTCATGATAATCAATTTGGATGCACATTGACATATCTTTCTTCCAATTAGAATGGACCGATTCACCCTATGGTGAATCCCGTGGGTATATAAACTTTTTTTCTAGATTATTCTATAATTATTTCTTCATTCCCCCATGTTCAACAACAACCCTTCTATATGGATTCACTAATAGAAGTTGGGTTTATCCCCATGAATCTATACCAACAGTTTATAGAAACTGTTGGTATTTATTTCCTCCATTTTGCAATGGTTTTTTATTACCTGTTGGTATAGTTTGTGAATACCATCAATTTTATAAAAATTGTATTTATAGATATTATAAAAATTATTATCCTCCAACTGTATCCCCATTCACCAACAATCCATAACTTCCCTCACCAAAGATATCGACAGTTCTTTTCTTCTTAAGAGTTCTCTGATTATTCATGGATTTTTTTATTCAGATCATCATCAACATCTAATTAGTGATTTCTAGATCCTGTTTCTATACTATTGGGTATTTTTTATTTATGTATGAAAACCTAACTAAATACTATATGTTCATAATTATTACAGATTATATGATATACCACATTCTTGGTCATTTGATGGTGTAATTATTCTCATATTTGTAAGCCAGTTATGATTTATAGTTAGCTTCTAACTTTGTATTTTGGCTGGTAAATATAAAGGCGTGATTTCTGTGGAGATACTTGGGCTTTAAAGAAATATTTTTTATTTCAATTTTGTGATCCCCTCATGAATTAATTTTCTTACAATCTATTTACTGATTATATTTCATTTTAAAACAATGTTTAATTGATTTGGGGTAGGTATTCTGAGTAATATAGTAATTTGATAAGAAAATAATGTCTAGTAAAAATTTATGTTAAATCTCATGTCATGGATTTATTGTTATATTGAAATTTCTGAGAGTTGTAGACTTTTTTTCCCAAATTGTGATTTCATTGATGTGTCTTCAAGTGTTAGAAAGAAATTTCTACATTATATTTATTGTAGTGGAGATTGAAATATTTTATTGATTTCAAATCATAAATTATAGTTTGGGATAATATTTTTCTTTGATTACATCATTTTTATAAATCATGGGAAAGGGAAAAAATATTTTATTTCTTTGGGTTCTTGATCATCGGTATAATTAGGACACTAGTACCCAAGTTAATATTTCTAAAAAATCTCTCTTTAATAAGATATTAAAAATGATATAAAACTAAATTTATTACATTGGTATTTAGGAAAATATATTGGTTAATATTGAATAATAGATGTGAACTCAATCACTGAGGATAACATTCTAGTTACCTAATAGAAATTTTGGTTTGAAATAATCAATCATTTTTATAAAGTATTTTAGGTCACAAAAACTCCATTAAATATCCATTTTTTACAATTTAAATATACAAAATTTTATTGGATGCAATGATCTCATTTTTCACAAATGAAAAAAACAAAAAACATTGAAAATGAAAAAAAAACCCTACAATCAAAAGAAATCATTTTTCATTAATTGGTTTGAATGAGGATGACTTATATCTACTATCAACAATGTTTATTTTTGTGTTATTAAAAAAACTTATTATAGAAAACCATAAAAAAACCATAGTCTAAGGTATATAAAATATATTTATTCATCCCACTATCAATTAGAGCTCATTTTGAAAATTCTCATTCTATTAACTAGTTTATAAGGATCATTTTTCCAACAAATTTACCCTAAATTAAAAATTAGTGTAATCATGTTACATGTTATCTTTTTCAAAATTTATGCACGCTATATGTCTATATAGAACTAATTTACTTTCATTTTGGTTTTTAAGTTTTACTGATTGATTTATTGGATTATCATTGGATATTATTTGGGCTTATGGAAGGAGACATGTGAAGTATTTTTTTTTTCCACTTAGAGATGAATAATTTTTGCTAAAAAAATTATTTCATTTTATATTTTTAAAAAATAGGGAATCCATATACTTTCTTATATTTTCGATATATTTTTTATTATATAAATCATAGATCACGGTGAGTCTTATATGTTCATTATATTCAAATTTCATTATTTTAGTTTCATTTTGTAAATTATCAACTAATTTTATTAAATATTTTTAGGTAAACTAGGAAATCCTCTTACATGTAATTTAATATATCAAATTAAAATGAACCTAACCTTCATTATATAATATAAGACCAAAATAAAGTGGTTATTTTATTTTATTTGGATTTTAATGAAGTATAAATAAATAAATAGTAATAAAATTGAATTAAAATTCAATAAAATTGTATTCAAATATTCCTAAAACAAACACACATAATCCTAATAGTAAATTCTGAAAATGACTCATTATTATAGAAGGATGTAAATTCCCCTTTTAGATATATTTTCATGCTGAAATTTAAATTTTATTATCATAAATCCATTTAATATAAGACTGTAAATTCCCATTTTATCTTGAATTTATAACTTAAATGAAGTCCTCATGTTCTCTCTAGGTTGTGCTAACATTAATCCTCTGAACACACTGAATGTTCTATTGAAATATAGAAATAGAAACATTCTAGATTTTAATTTTACTACTTAATGATATTTTAATATAATCCTTCTATCATCGAAAACTTACATCGATCAATGTATCATTCCTTAAGTGAAACAATTGAGAACTTCTTAGTTAAAAAACCTCGGTAAACCAAATAATCTAACCCAAAATTAACCAATTGAGATATCCTAATATGATGTAAATACCCTGACCAAGAATGTAATAAATAATCAATCTCAATGAGAAATAAATAACCTAACCCAGAAAGATCTAATTATCCAAACAAAATAATGAACAATTTATCAAATGACTTAATCCAAAACAAACTAATTACCAAAAAACCAAAATGAACCAAATGAAATAATGTATGATCCCAACCCTTTCATGGGATGACTCATGATTGTTATTATGTACTATTTTTTCCTTGTGTTAAGTAATTATCATTTGGTTATTAACTTGGGATATGTTTGGATTAAATTTTGAGAATAGTGAAAGAAAGAGGGAAGTGCACGGTTGGCACACATTTAGAGAAAACCATTATCCCCACCCCAGAAAACCATAAAACACTAGACATATGGGAATTTCATAGTTAGTTTACAGTTTTTCAAATTTTTTCCCACATAGAAGTAACTGTGGAACCCTATAAAAGAGGAGCACATTTTAGGCACATGTTTAGGGAAAACTATGCGCCCCTTCGGAGCAAACCATGTATGATTTTTTAATTCACAAAAAAATTAAATTTTAAATCACTCAAACCCCTAAAACTCACCTTATTAAACCTTTATATAGATCAACTCATATCCTCTCAATTTCAGATCTTCTTGTATGTATTCCAATACTTCACAGCCACCGTTCATTATGATTCAATGTCTAGATAGAGGATATTCACTCCTACTGGTATGAGAATCATGTCCCTCTTAGATTATTATTTATCTTCCTTGTTTCTCCCATACATTAAAGGGTTTTTATTAATGTTTTGATTTGATCTAGAACTAGGATTGTATATCAAGATCTGTGATTTTGTATCTAGATCTTTAATTTAAGGATCTTTATTTTTTCGATCTTGATTTAGTGTTTTAGATATGAATCTTGTTCTACGTCATTATACTGCTCAAATTTTGGGGATATCCATTTTGGGATCAGTCATCAAAAAATTGAATTAGGTGGTTTATTATTCAAATATTCTTGTAAAGATTTCAATTACTTGCATATAATTTAATAATTTCTAGGGTTCATTTATCAATTTTGAAACTCCTAAATTGAATTAATTAAGGTGGTTAATTATTTAATTAAGGGATTGGGGATTTCAATGAACAATGTGATTTTGTAATAAGGATAATTAATTTATAAATTAATTATTGAGTTATTGAAATTTTGAAATTGAATAATTAATTTAGGAATTACTTATAGGATAATGAGACAGGGAATTGAATGATTAGTTGATGAATTAATTATGAGATTATTGGGATGGTTGATTTTGATTAATTTATTGGAAAACTTTTAAATGGAATTGATGTGATGAACTAATTATTGAATTAGTAATGAAGTAGAGATGATTAAATAATTATTGATTTAATTAATAATATTGAGATGATTAATTTATTTTTGATATAATTAATAATATTGAGATGATTAACTAATTTTTGAGTTAGTTAATAAGATTTTGATGATAAATTAATTTTTGAGTTAATAAATAATATTCAGATGATTATTTATTGTTCATTTAATTAACAATATTGGAATTATTAATTATTTGTTGACTTAATTAATAAGATTGTGGGGATTAAATAATTATTGAGTTAATTAATGATATTAATTAGATATTAATTTTTTATTTAATTAATGATTTTGAGAAGATTAATTAATTATAGAGTTAATTAATGAGATTGAGATGATTAATTAATTATTGAATTAATTAATGAAATTATGAATGGAAACAATGAAATTCATATAAAAATATATGTCTCAAATTGTTACAATGGAATTCTGTGATATGGGATAAGATATAGAATGGTAATAGTGGAATTTTATGACATGATATCCTTTGGGGGGAGTTTATAATTTGACATGGGATGATATATGTATTGATGTTTGGGTATCCTCAGGATCCTAAGGATTTAATGTGGTTAAATAAAGAGTAATTTGATAACATGATAATTATTTATTTATGAATTTTGATTATTTTATTTATATAAATGCATACACAATTATTGACTAGATATTGTTTTTAGACACCGTTGGAGGTGGCCTACTGGGTTCTACTCACACCCTGCTTGGGCTTCCTAATCGGTACCTGAATAGATTTTATGATTTCTCGATAGGATGAGGGAAAATTTAATGTGTTAGGTGTCTATTTTGAGATGAAGCATGAATGCTGGAATTGGAAATGGTACGATACCTTCTTGGGATTCGTTAGTGGGTTTACATTGCATTTTCATTTTTCCACTAGAAACATATTTGGGCTTAAAATATACATTGTTTAGTTTGATATCATATGTCTAGTTCGGTTATCTTGTTATACATATATTATTCTAGTTGTGATATCATTTGGTTATCCACTTTTTTTATTTATTTCTATTGGTGTATTATTTCAATAAAATAGGTTATAATCTCCAAATGATCGATTTTCAACCCTATTTGCTAGTTGGTATCCCCTGGCATACCGGGAGGTGAGATTTAGGTATTGTGAGAAACCATATTGGGGAACCAGTGTGTGAAACATGGGCTGGGATGTCACAAAGTAGTATCAGAGCCCAATTTTCATTTCTTTTTATTTTATATTACTAATTTTTAATGGTAGATAGGATACTAGACATATTTGGGCCTTGGTTATGAGATAGTGATATGTAAGGGGGAAACCCTAGTGCATAGGGTGGGATCATTTTTATTGATATTTTTTGTTATAGTTGAATATTATTTCACCTTGGGTGACTCACTTTTGGTGTGACTTGATTATTGTTTTGTATATATTTTTTATAACTAACTTGTGTCCTGGTATGACATGATATTTGAGTTAATATTCATAAAATTAGGCACTCAATAATTTTTTGTGACTTGAATCATTTTAGGCACACACAAGAAATTGGATTTGGGTAAATATTTTAACATGAAAGGTTTTTCCATTATTTTTAAAATGAATTTTAAAAGGTGTTTAATATGAAATTGACTGTGGTAAAAATGATGCATGATGAGAATAATCAGGCATCTAAATTATAAAATTGAATAATAAAAGTGATTTACCCTTTGATTATCATGATCTAGAAGTAAGATGGTTAAGGGTAGTGTTAGCACCTCAGTTTTGACTATGTGGTGGGGTTTAGGGAAAAATACTTCTTGTGCCTTACTATGTTTCCCCATAAACATGTTAGTTTTAGGAAAAGTATCATAATGTGTGTGTTTGGATTATTATGTTATTCCTCTAAAAATATTCTTGTTGGGAGGATCGCCATATAACATGGCTATAGATGATCATTTGGTGGAATAACTCGAGGCACCAATAGTTTAGGATAATGATGTTACAGAGAATTTCTATGAGAACATTGATCAGTTCATAAAATTAATGGAATGAGACCTTTAGAGGGTCAAGAATAGCATGTTTAAATTGATGAGGAAGGTTTAGTTGCAGTATCCTTCATCTTTTTCTACCAAGGGTGGACTTGAGGGAGCATAGTTCTATATATATTCTACCCAGAAAATACTTGTCCACTTGGAGACTCATACTGAGAAGGGATTCAATATATATTTTTTTATTCTATGATAATCAACAATGTTATGGTGGGATTTCCATGATCTAACTATAATGGTTGATGGTATATTATGGAAGGTCTTCTTGGATAGGTTCTTAGAGAATGCCTATCTAGAGATGCTGAGGCATCATAGAGTAGATGAGTTCATGAGATTGTATCAGGGGAGTAAGTCTATGATGGACAATGTAGGACTTTTTTCAAATTTGAAGTTCTTTTCTAAAACATTGGTAGAGGATTAGGATATATCATAAAAATGATTTTATGAAGGACGTAAGTGTGAAATTTAGTCCTAGGTGAATATCTTCAATAAAAAGTTGTTTTTAGAACTGAAGAATCGAGCTCTCATTGTTGAGGGGAATCTGTAAGATGATTCTAATAAAGGATAGGTGGTGCCTTCTAGACAATCTATAGGTACATATTCCTAGAGAAGGAAGAATTGTTACGGGAAATTTAGCCATAGTAGTGGAAAATAGAGTATCCTAGGGGGGTTAGTTATACAAGACATTCTCTAGTGATATGTCCCTAGGTTGGTAGGCTAGGAAACTGTCATAAACACTATCCATGACCACTATTAGAATTATATTCTTGTATCAATATGGGAAATCTAAAAATATTTTGTAGGATCCCATTAAATATTGGTAATTATGTGGCGTCTACATAAGATCAAAGTGATGGAAGGGGATCATCTACATCATATTACTCTAGCATTTGGTGTTCTAGTGGTCGTGGTAGTAATGGTAGTGGACATGGTACTTTTGAGAATGTACACCCGTATCATCATAGTGGATAAGCTTAAGGGACTCAAACTGTGTCATTGAAAAAGGGGGAAGAAAAGTTGCATGCATTTTGGCCTATATTAGTAGTTAGAAAGGATGAACCGTTAACAATGATATGTAGTATTCTTGTATCTTCTATATTAGTTAGTTCTTTATTTGATACTGGTGTCTCTCATTCCATTATTTATGTAGGACATGTAAATAGTTTGATCTTGGAGGTGAAGTATGTGAGCTAGGTTTTCACGATGGATACACCATTAGGAGTATGGTTTAGGTACATCTTCTTGTATAAGAGATGTTATTTCAAAGTACATGAGTATCGTTTTCTATGAGATCTCTATATCCCAGATATGCTAGGATTCAAAATAATTTTTTAGTGAATGGTTAGTAGAATAACGATCATGTATAGATTGTTATGGAAGGAGAGTGACTTTTATATCTTCAATGGGTGACAAATATATTCACTTTAGATATTGGTATATCATAGAAGGCTGAGGAGGGCCAATTACTCAGCAACTGGGAGAGCTCACAGTCCAGGTTTTTGTTTTATTACGGGATGATTGGGGTGTAAATTTGGATGTATTTACACCTGTAGTGGATCAGTTTCAGGATTTGTTTCCCATATAATTCTCAAGTTCTCCAACTAGGAGAGACGTGAAGTTTACTATTTATATAATTCTAGGAGATGATCTGGTTTCTATTCCACTATACATAATAACCCTAAGAGAGCTTCCAGATCTTAAGAATCAATTGGAGGAGTTGATGGATAAGTGGTTTATCTATTTATGTATGTCTCCTTTTGGATCACCAGATCTATTTGAAAATAATGTTGATGGAAATTTTCACTTTAGTGTGGGTTATTAGAGGTTTAACTAGATGAAAATGAAGAACCGATATTCTACTCCATGCATCGATAATCTCTTTGGGCAATTGATAGTGGTTTATATCTTCTTAAAGACCAACATGAGTTTAGGGTATTATCAATTAATATTTAGACCATCTATCATACCACAGAACTCTTTCAGAATAATGTAAAGCCTATATAAGTTCATTATAATGTTTTTTGGATTGACAAATGCACCATTAGTGTTTAAATCATTGATGAACACAATCTTACATATGTACCAAGATTGGTTTCTGGTAGTTCTTGTGGATAAAATCTTAGTGTACACCAAGACACTTGACGAACATTCCCAAAATCATGACCTCATCTTGAGTACACTGAGAGATAATTGAGTTTATGTCAAGCTATCTGTGTTTCAGCTTTGTATTGATCACGTACCCTTCTTGGGACACGTAATCTTGGAGAAAGTTGTCTCTATGAACCCAATGAAACTGCATGAAGTGGGTTTTTTGGGAGCAACCAAAAACATTATTTATATTCATAGCATTCAAGGATTACCTGGGAATTATGGGAGATTTATTCAAAAATTTCCTGTTTGGAAGTACACCTTACAGGATTGAAAAAAAGTGGAAACAGTTTGATTAGTATGGATCTTGGGGTAATTATTTCTAGGAGATGAAGAAGTGTTTGACATTGGCATGAATATTTATCCTACCTAATCTTGGTGAGGAGTAAATAATGTATTGTGAAACAAATTGGATAGAGATTGAAGTAGTTTTGGTGAAGGGAGATCGAGTTGTGGAATATGGGTCTCAAATTATGGGGACACATGAATGGAATTACCCTATGCAGAACCCTGAGTAGGTTGTAGTAGTTTATTCATTGAAGTATTGGTGACATTATCCATTTAGTGAGAAGTTTACAGTGTTTTCCATCCACAATATTTGAGTTATATATTCTCACAATAATATTTTAATCTTAAAAAAATGGAGATGTTTAAGTATATGATGTCATTTTTTTTGAACTAGAACATACACCTCAGAAAGGGAATAGTGTTGTTAATGCTTTAAGCAGAAAAACTCAAACTCAGGATATTCAAGAGTCTAGTTTTGAGTGGATGTTGATGACTCCCCTAGCTGAGATGTATGTAGTGGTTCATAAGATTCATGAAAAAATGACTCTAGTATCAGTTTTTTGTGGAGTATTCACTTTTGTGATATATTAGCGATAGAAAGTATAAGGATCCTGAATTTGTTTCCTTGAGGGAAAGCATTGAAGGTGGGGAGACACCTTCAGACTGGTTGAAAGAGGAGGACGAAATAATCTATGTCAATAATAAAATTTTTCTTCCTATGAGCACGTGAGAGAAGATGATGTTATAATTTTATCACACGAAATGGGTGGTACATAGAGGTGTGGCCAAAATTTATCATGACATATGATGATAGTTTTGGTGGCTGAAATTGAAAAAGGAGATAACAAGGTTCATGACATGATGATACATCTGTCAGCAGGTGATGGAAGATCATTAATGACCTGGAGGTTTTTTGTACCCACTGGTCATTGTGGAATGAAATGTGGATTAAGATAACATGGAATTTATTGTGGGTATCCTGATAAAATGTTGGAATAATGATGAAATTTATTTAATTTTGGACAGACTGATGATGGTAGAATATTTCTTACATATACAGTGAGACTTTATAAATGAATCCACTAGTAGACATGTTTGTTCAGTACATATTATGTCTTCATGAGGTACCATAGACTATTGTTTCATCTTGTGAATCATGTTTTAATTATCTCTTCTGGAAGGTCTTACATAAGGAAATTATTATGTAAGTTTTTCTAAGTATGAGTTTCTACCCACATATAGCCAAATCTCTTTTTTCATTTTCTGGATAAAAACCTCTTTCATAGTTGAGTGGGAACCTCAGCAAAAATACTGTAATAAATCTAGTACACCATTCCAAAAAAACAAAATGATTTCCAGACATCCCAACCCATTAAAATTCAAAAATGAAACAAAACATCATACATAAACATCATCACAGAAGGTGAGCCATCCTAAGAAGCACACCTAAGAACCATCCATCATCATCATCATCCCTACCCCAATGCCGGTGAGGACTTGAAGTCATTGTTCTGAACCACTAACACATAAAAACAAATCCACCATAAATCACCATCATCATTATGAGAAGAGAATCCACAATCATATCACCCCTTCCATATAGAATCACCTACAGTAGGCAACGAATGTGAATATTGGAACCAACTACATAGAACAGATACACGAAAATAGGATCAATGTGAACACCTTATTCTAGGTTGCACCACATTAAACATAATCCACATCAAAAATTGCGCCATCCCAAAACATCACCCTGATCCATCGCACCAGGACAACCTGGCTTGGAAAGAAGGGACTAGAGGCCAGAGAAGACATTGGAGTGGGAAACCTAATCCGAAGTAAGTGACCTTTGACTGGACTAATAACCAGATTATTTGGAACCACACATAGGGGGATAGAGACCATCAGGCTGAAATAGCATAAATATGAGATAGGGATTGAAGGACCGCTATAAAATACCACTAACCATAAGAATAATTCTTCAATGAGAGTATAGCACAATTCCACCACTAGGCCATTCAATTCAACCAAAAACAGATGTGGGGGATGACACCTGCCACAGTGAAACCTCAACATCGTATGAAATCCCAGCACCATTCCAAGAAACTGAAAACATATTCATATTGATCTAAGAAGGGGTTCAGTACAATTACATGGGTAGCAAGAGGAGAGAAATTTGAATGATCCTATAAGGAAAAGACAACGAGCACAGCTACAACAAAAAAACCAAACCACTAAATCTAATTTTTGAAAAAACATAATGGGGTTTAATCACAAATATTTCAGTGATAAGAGAGGTGGTAGAAACGGCCAGTGGCTATAAAGTGGTAGGGTGTGTCTAGCTAACTTGGTGCTAGTAAAACAAAACTCACACAATAACCTCCACACATAGAGGAGGAGCAGAAACACCTTGGATGGAGGGGAATGAGACTATGAGAAGGAGAAGACCAGAAAATCTTGAGAGAATTAATTAGAGAGGATGGTCATAGGCGTCGAAGAAAATAAATCAATGAAAGGGAGGAAATACTAGAGGCTAAGAGCGAGATCTCCATCCAAAATGTCTTTTATCCTCTTATAAATATACCATAATCCCATATGTCTACCCCTTATATATGGGAACTCAAAGAGTACTATATAGTTTCTTTAATATATTCTACAAATGTGTGTTCTAGACTTCAATCTATCTTGGTATACATGCCATAATTTGGTGGAGTTTTCTTATAATAATGGTTATCATAAAATGAATCATATAGAACCATATTATACTATTTATGGTAGGCCATGGAGATCACCTTTTTTCTAGATAGAGTCAGGTGAGTCATAGTTATTGGGACTGAGATTCTTGCATTAGATGTAGGAGTAGGTGAAAATTATTTAGAAACCTATGTCTGTATATCATAGTATACATAAGATGTATACTGATAGACGTAGATTCCCTAACGATTTTATAGAGGGTGATCATGTATTGCTTCAGTTATCACCAAGGTTGGGTCACCAAAAGAAATGATGATAGAAGAAGCTGGTGCCAAGGATGATTAAAAAAATTATTGTGGAGCAAATTATGCTGGTGGCATACTAATTGGATCTCCCATAGAAATATAGTGATATGCATGATTTTTTTCACATGTCAAAACATAGGTGTTATCACCCTAACCCTTATCATGTGATTGATGTGGATGATGTTGAAATATGTTCCCTTTGAAGAGAATCTGATGAGTGTGTTGGATTACAGTGAGAAAGTGTTAAGGATAAAGAGCATGCCGATATTTTAGATATTGTGGAAAAATGGTTGTGTTTCAGAGGATAATGGTGTTACACTCCCCTAGATATCATATGTAGATGATATAGGGTTACATTGATTTGGAGTTTCATGCTCTAGATTTTCTCAAGCTTCGTCCTTCTTATCTTGATCCTTTTTTTCTTTCTCAGGATACATCATTGTATCTTATATCTCTACCTCTTGTCTTGTCATTCTCACATATTGGTTAGTACATTTCTAGAATTCATTTTCATATGGGTATTATCTAGATTCTATGTTCAATCCCATAGTGATTTCTATTCTATATGGTTGTTTCAGATCTGACCTAGATGGTTCCCTTCTTTTTTGGTAACAGTACATCCTTCCCTATGTGCCATTCTTAAATCTTCCTTACATCAACGGAGACCTAGTTCTTTAGGGGATTGGTGTTATCTTTTATCGATGCATGACAGGAGCCATGCTATTGTGTTGCGTTTTTCATTGGTCGATTTTCTTTCCATTGTTTTTGTCTTTATTATGTTCCCTTCTTTAGTTCATAGTGTTTTTGGAATATCCATTTATAGGTTTTATTTATCCCCTATTATAGACTCAATGGTATCATTCCATCCATATTTCTCTCACTATAAAAGGATATTGTTGGTTTAATTTTTTATGATGACGATTTAATGAAGTTGTGGAAGCATCCTATAATTCATATAGGAGGATTTGATGTCTAAATTTCAAGCTTCAATGACGATTGCAAGAATATTACTTATTATTTGATGTAATATGTTGATGTTGATTTTCCATGGAATTGGAGGTACACTATTCATCATGGATCATTGTGGAGTTCTTTTCCACTCATACACTACTCTAGATTCCATGTACATTACTCATTTCATGTTTGGTTGGGTGAGATTGTTTCTAAGGATGTTTTGGTATGTATTTGTGTGAGTATTAGGTTATTCTAGGAGGCAAGTAATGTGGTGTAATTCTATATGTTCTTTGTTTGATGTTTTCAATATGAATTTTTAATCTTGAAAGCTGTTATGAGGATTAATTTTGAATTATTTATTTTCACTAGATCTATTTTGGGATTTTAATTTGGGTTGGGTCCTATAAATTAATGCATTGTGATTATGAGGTTCCCACTCAACCATAATTTGGTTTATTCAAAAAAAAAAATAGATTTGAAGGATGCGTATTCAGGGGAAAAATTTGGAGTAAGAGGTAGATATGAGGGATCATTGGCCCAATATTTTTAAATGGGAATCTCGGAGATTCTAGGGAATGTTTCTCGGTGTAGAGTTGTTATAAGGTGGGGAGATTGTAATATCCTATCCTTTTCTAGAGATGAATTGGTCTGGTTTTAAAGATCTCTTTTATCCTATGTTGGGTGATTTTTTTTGGTTTTAAACTTGGTGTGTGTTTGGAGGAAATTTTGATAAAAATGGATGAATATGGGAGGTGTGCAGATGGAAAAGTATTAGAGAAAACCGTACGCCTGAGCCCAACAAACCATGAAGAACTGGACATAAGAGAATTTCACACTTGGCATACAATGTTTCTAATAGTGCACACTCTTAGGTGTTATAAATAATACCTATAAAATATGTGCATAGTTTTGGTGCATGTTTTTGGAAAACCTTGAGTCATTTCCCAAAAAATAGCATGTGACATATTAATTCATCCAGAAATTTGATTTTAAATCACCAGAACACCTAAAACTCGCTATATTAGACTGTATCATAGACCAAATTGTATTCACATGATTTAAAAGCCTTTTTAATGGATTCCATGCTTCCTAGCCTCCATTCTTTGTGATCGAATGATTAGATAAAAGATGTGAACTCCTCCCATTAAGAGAATCTTATCCCATTTAGTTTCCTATTACTCTTGCTTTATTGTCCCATACAAGATGTGTTTGTTCGTCTTGTTTTGATTAAAACTAGATATTTTATTATAGATCTAGGCATAGAATTGAAAATTTTGTATTTGTTCGATCTTGGTTTAGGGTTTTAGATCTAGATCTCGTTCTACATCATTGTTCTACTCAAAGTATTGGGATATCTATTGGGTGATCATTATTAAAAATATTGAGGAAACAATTCTATTATTCAAATCCCATAGTCATGATTTCAGTTAAATATTTTTAATTAAATAATTTCTAACATTATTTTAAAAATTTGGAACCTCCTTAATTGAATTAATTAATGTGGTGAATTAATTAATTAATAGACTAGGGATTTGAATAACTATGTGATTTTTGAATAGGGATAATAAATTGTTAAATTAATTATTAACTTATTGAGATTGTAAAATTGATTAATTAATTGATCAATTAATTATATGATTATGACATTGGTAATTGAATGATTAACTAATTAATTAATTATGGGACTATTTGGATGGTAGATTTCAATTAATTAATTTGGAATTTAATTAAGGGAATTGATTTGGTGAACTAATTATTGAATTTGTAATAAAGTATAGATGATTAATTAATTGTTGAATTAATTAATAAGATTGAGATGATTAGTTAATTTTTGAGTTAATTAATAATATTGAGATGATTAATTAGTTTTTTGGTTAATTAATAAGATTAATAAGATTGATTAATTGTGGATTTAATTAATAACATTTAGAATATTAATTATTTTTTTACTTTATTAATATGATTGAGATAATTAATTAATTCTGGAATTTATTAATAAGATTGGGATGATTAATTATTTGTTCTATTAATTAATAATATTGAGAATAATAATTAATATTTGAGTTAATTAATGATATTTAGAAGATTAATTAATCAATGAGTTAATTAATGATACTTGAAGATTAATTAATTGTTGAGTTAATTAATGAGATTGAGATGATTAATTAATTATTGAATTAATTAATTGAAATATTAATAGTAACAAAAAAATATATGAGTATTGATTTCTGTAATGCTAAGAATGGAATTATATGATATGAGATGAGATCTAGAATGGTAAGAGTGGAATTATAATACATGGTATCCCTTGGGGACAGTTTAGACTCTGGTGTAGGAAAAAGTATGTTTTATGGTTCAGGTATCCTTGAGAACAAATGATGCTTATATGGTTAAATAAATAATAATTTGATAATTTGAAAAAGAAATTATATATTCATTATTTTTATTTTATTTATACAAATTCATACACTATAATTGATTGGATATTTTTTAGACACTGTTAGTGGTGGCCTACTGAGTTGTAATCTCACCCTTCTTGGGCTACCTGATCGGTACCAATATAGATTTAATGATTGTAGGATAGGATAAGTACAATTTCCATGTGTTAGGTGGTTAATTCGGGATTGAGAATAGATGAGAGAACCAAACATGGCTTGAAACCCACTTGGCAGTCGTTAGTGTCTTTACATTGAGTATTCATTTTGAAACTGGACCTGTATTTTGGCATGACATATCTATAGTTTTTATTTATATCGTACATCCAATTTTGGTTATCTTATTATACTAGTATAGTTCTGGTTGTGAGATCATTTGGTTATTTAGTTGTTATTTTTTATTTATTTATCATCACATATTACTTTGTTAAAAGACTATATATTCTCACTGTGATCCATTTTAGACCCTCGCTACTAGTCAGTAGCCTCTAGCATACAGAGAGTCACCCTTCATGTCATTTGACCAAACGACATGGGGAACTAGTGCATGACACTCAATCCGAGAGGTTACACATAACCAAAAAAATACATAACCCAAAAATAAACCAAATCATCTAACCCAAAACAAACCAAATAACCTAACAAAAAAATAGATAACCCAAAAATGAAAAAAACCTTACCTGAAAATGAAAAACAAAAAAATGACATAATTCAAAATAAACAAATTATCCTAAACCCATTTAAACCATTTGATCTAACAAAAAATGGACAAATTAACAAATTAACTAAATAGAAATTACATAACCCTAAAATGAACCAAATGGATTAACCCAAAATAAAAAAAAAACTACTTAACTAAAATATAAAATAACCTAAAGTTGAACTAAATGAATGAACCTAATATGACCTAAAAATGTAAAAAAATAACATTTTCCATAACACAAAAAATTATATAACTCAAAAAATACTTAACTCAAGAATGATTAAAATATAATAACCCAAATCAACCAAAATGACTTAACTTAAAATTAACCAAATGATCTATCCAAATGGAGAAATATGGAAAATCGTTTATACCATAAATGAATGAAATGAAAAAAAATTATTGAAAGAAACTCCCTCACCAAACATTAATTTAATGAACAAAACAAAAAAAATAAAACATACAATAAATGATTGATCAATTGAAAAAATTACCAAATAACCTAACAAAACATTTACCAAATTTCCAAATGAACAAAATAGCTAGGTGACCAAATAACCAAATAACATAACACAAATAGAATTAGACAAAAATTAAAATAAAAGAGGAATCCATCTCATATCCTAGTTTATCATGATAATTATTATGTATTGATTTTGTTATGACAGTAGTATTAAATTTATAATTAAATTTATATTTGGATGCTTCTTCATTTTAGGGATTTTTTTAAAAGATGAATTTCTTATTCATTTTAGGTTGTGTTGAACTCCTATATAGATTTAATTGTTTTCTTTAAAGTAATATTTTCAAAATATTATTAATATAAAATAGATTCCCATTTTTTGAATGAGACATTGGTAATCAAAGTCCTTGTGCCTCAATAAAATTTATTTTGATCGAGTTAAAGGAAAAAAGGATGTAAGTGTAGTAAATTCATAGACAGAAGAAAATATTATATATATCATTTATTGATATTTAAAACTTTTATATGAAATTCATAATTATATATCATGTTTATATTTTCAAAAATGTGAGCTACATGGCCTCGATGAGAAATAATATGAAAACTTAGGTCCAAATGATCATTTGAGAAGGGTATTAGGTGAGGAGTACTAGGGGAGAGTCTGACGTCGAACCAGGAAAAACCTCATACATGTTAGTTATTGTCCATCATCAAGAACCTCTCACACAATAGGGGAAAAAATTATTTTGCATATGTAGTTGAGGCCAAAAAATAGCAATACATGAGTATGGAAGAGGTAAACTGGTCACTGAACTATTCCTAAATTATATAAAAGTTATATGGCCATGACAACCATTAGAGGATTATAATATTTTTTACTCATGTATAGAAACAATGTGATCCTTATATAATACACTGAATGATGTAAATGATAGTCCTAATGCCAGTCAATGAGATGATACTATTGGTGGTGATTGTGATGATGATGATGATCATCATCATCATCATCATCATCATCATCATCATCATCATCATGAACATGCTCTAGGTAACAATGTTGTTGATGATTATGATGTCACTAGTTGGGATGAGGGAGATATTGATCCCATCCAAATTTTAGCTGATATTAATGAGACTTGAGTGGATGATGTCAAATGACTAAAATTGATTAATGATGTGGATTTTATATATATCTTTTAATATTGTTAACTATTTGAAAAATATTGATAAAATGGTGGTTAAATGGTAAATATATAACAATTATACTTCATTAAATGTGTACCATTATTTTTTATTTAATTTCATATACTATGAGAGTTGTTGGATGGTGAAACTTTTGTGCATTGGGAATAGAACTTTATACTCACCATTCACAAAACCATGGGTACACAAAAATTTTGGATAGCCCTCCATACCAATGGTTTCAGAATCCATTGGTATAGATGTAAACCCATGGTTTACTTCAAACCATTGATACTCATATTTGGAAGTGATATATTCCAATGGTTTTAAAGAAAACCATTGGTATAGCCCTATATTGATGCCTCTAATCCCCACGATTCATAGAACCATTGGTATAGGATATACCAATGGTTATGGGGCCTATAAAAATGGTTCAAAACCGCTTTTATGGCTATGTTTTCTAGAAGTGAGTCTTTGATATGGGAATATCAATGGGTATGATCTTAATTGATAAGTAAACCACCCTGCTAGTAGAAAGACCAAATAATTTTCGGTAAACACATCAGTATATTCCCTTACAATGGGCATGTAAGCAAGGATGATATTTTTTTAGTCTCAATAATTTGATCTAGATACACTTCCTTGTAAGGCAATAATATCCATTATAGAGATGTTGGAACAAAATAAGATTCATCCCCCTCCTTGAACTTGTATATAATTGGATGGATATTTTTGATATGGAGGGTGATTTCCTTCTCTCAATAATTTATGTTGGATCTATACATGTAAATCCAATCCATACCTAGGATATTATCAAATTAAACTAAGGGAGTTATCACCATTTTTATTGGAAATTCAGCCAACAAATTTGGATAGGGGGTGAGTTATATTCTTAGGATTCCAAAATTGACTGATTTTATATCTTCATCAACAACATGACATCCATGTTTTGAGGTGGTGTTTGAATAGTTTTATTTTACTTGTGTGATATGAATTAATGTTTTGAAACATGGATGGTAAGAAATCCTTCCCTATTTTATTATGGTTTGAAACATTTAATTTATCCCAAATAGACTTAGGGATGGTAATTTTTAAACTATTAAGCAAATAAATGAGAAACCATGAATATTAAATCGATAACTCATAAATTGAATATATTATTTAAGATATAAATTTCTAGGTTTAAAACTTATTCATCAAGGATATATTTCCTATCATAAACTGATATGGTCATTTTTATTTCCTTTAATAATGGTTTATAAAGATCTTGTGAATACAATAGAGAACATCCCTTATGAGTGTCAACCAAAATGGGTAGCAAGGCCCGTTTCCATGCACATGGAGATGATCGAGTCTATCCCAAACCACCCTTTCCATGGTTATTACAACTTGGAATATTTTTTCTAGAGCCACATCCACTTGTAGTATCGAAACAAGGATTTATTTTTATGGAAAACACATACTCCATATTTTCCAAAATTTAGGGATGTTTTCCTATGTCTATTCTTATACATAATTCAATATTTAATGTTTTTTAATCCTAATCCCAAAAATGACTATAATTTTCTTTGATACCAATTACGACAACCCGTATTTTAATACACTTTATTTCATGAATTATTACATATAGAATCAATTAATAATACCATATAAGAACATGATTCCTGGGTTTTTTAGTTAATTTGGTACATAAAATAACAGCATGAAACAAAAAATAAAACAAAATTATTTAAAACCCCAATAACATGAACTTGTATTCCATGGATCTTATAAAACAATAAGGGATATCTTAGGGACATAAATTATAAATGGGTGAGCTAAAATCCCAATAAAGGAATAAAAAATAAATTTCATAAGGTAAATTAGTACATGTAATATAGGATTAATATCAACATAAAATAATAGCGGTGGTAATCATCATATTTAACAATGAGGCACGATATAACATTATGAAAATAATGCAACATAGGAATGCGAGAAAAAAATAAAACAAGACATCATAAACATAAGGTATGGATAAATATAAAGAAAACATAACATTGTGTGATTTGGAGAACCTCCCATTCACCATAAATGGAATATCATGAGATAAAAACATTAACTAATGCATTCGAGGGTTATATAATTTTGGGCCCACCTGTTACTTCCATATCATGTAAATGTATAGGTGTGCCACCGAGATCATACAATATAAGGATTACATTCATCAATTATATCCCCAAAATTAAGGATTTAATGTTAAATATATATAAATCCCTAATAAATTAAGGATAGGTACAACTAGGTGAATAAACATGAATGGAAATAGAAATGTGTATTCACTATACAAATATTTTTCGGGGAAAACCAGAAGATATTTTTGGTAGATAGTAGGTGTACATAATGGTTTATATGAGATAATAATGAGAGTAAAAGGATAATATCACCACATGGGAATCATGTGTAATGTCACGGTGATGTGTCAAAACTTATCCCAACATGAACAATAATATATTAATAGTCAAGACATAATAAAGGTTCTTGAATAAAGAGGATAAGGGGGGATTATTTACTATGAGAGAGTGCTTCTAAAATCTTAGTAGGAGATTCATAAGAGAAGGGGGAATCCTTTGGAGGTATCTATAGAGGGTAGGTTAAAGTAAATTCAGGCACTAAGAGTTTTTAGTGATGATTAATGGGGGTATGGGAGGTTTTATATTCCAATGAGATGAAAATAATTTATTAATTTCTAAACATAGGCATTGTGATCTATATGATAAATTAATCAAAACCACTAATCTGACCATGGATTTTTAGTTGGTTTCTTACAAAGAGGAGTTATTTTATTTATTTTAGATGTATATGAAAAGTAAAAATTAAAATAATTTTTTTGGTGACATGGAAGTGCGTTGTGTTTATTAAGAATTGATTTTATAACTTGAAAATAGAAAATTGATTTTAGAGAAATAATTAAGGGTCTATAAAATTAATTAAAAAACTTCAAGATTAAATTTTTTTAAAGGGGAATAATAATCTTGTTTTTTATAATTTTTATATTATTGATTACATCATTTTTTAGGATTTTATGATGTCATAATACATAGAGTATAATTATAAAATTTTTAATTCTTATCAAATAATTTGATTATCTGGAAAAATTAGGAAAAAGGGAATTGTTGGATAATTTTGAGATGCTAATTATAAATATAATATTTCATTTATCAAAATAACTCTATAAATAATGGAATTTATACATTGAAATCAATTATCCCCATTTTTTTAAAACTAAATGGTTTTTAATAATAATATTTTTTAAATGCTTAAAAAACTACATTTGACTTCATAAAATTATATTATCCATTGACTTTTAATAAAATTATTTAATAATAATATTTTATCAAAATATAATTTGTTTCAAAATTTCTTAAATTCATCAAACTGGGTGTCTTAATTGAAACTATACATATCCAAAATATACAAAAAAATTTCATCATATCAAAATATTTTTTGTTAAACATTATTATCTAATGATTATAAAAGGAATAATAAAATCAAATAAATATAATCATTATGTAACTTCCTGGCCCTAGTTACCCAGAGTCGATGCATTATTAAATAATATTTGCATGATCACAAAAGATCAACCCTCAAAAGACCAATTATTTTAATAGCCTTGCAAATACTAGATACATCCATAAGATTTAAATTACATTATAAAATGAAAAACTACAACAACATAGTCTACATAGGCAACACTCATATCCCTTAGACTATCCCTAAAGTCCAGTCATAATATACTTCTTCGCATCCTGGGGAAAATAAAACATAGAAATGGGTGATCTCAGATGCTCAATATGGATAACAATATAGCGGAAACTTTCATAAATAAGCATAAATATTTAAGTCAATGTAAGACTAGAACAAAAGCCTTTTAAACTTAAACATCAGAATAATATGGAAAAGATAAAATCAAATAATTCCATTTACTTATTAACATAGATATTATACTAGTAGAATAATAACATGCAATATAAATAGCCACTTAATGCCAGACTTCATAACCACATAGGCAGGGCCTTGTTCCAAGATTACAAATAAGTTTTTGTCAAGGCCTTATGCCAAGACACTAGTTTGTCTCATGAGACCTATCGTTGCATCGAGGAGATATAGTGGGCTCCACCCGTCACTTACTAAGTCCAATTCATTACTCATATGAAAAGGTTAATATTTTATTCTTAAGGTTGTTTTTGGTCGAATTATACTTTTCCAATACAATTAGTACATGTGTTAAGGTAATAATAATATCATTTTTACCCTTAATTACCTTATTTACGTTTAACCGTGGTAAATAAAAGTTAAAAGTTATTATTCACCAAAAAATATTTTCATCATATTGAAACAAATTTTATTTACTGATATCAATTGTGTCTCCTAGATTTTTGAAAATCAACTCACATAAGCGGTAAAATTAGGTTTTATAAAATTTGGAAATGCTCCTAGAAGGTGGGTAAAAGACGGTAAAAAGTTTGATAAAATTTTATATATCTAAACTCATTATAAAATGACTTCAATGAATTACATTGTACTTATATTGGTATTATTTATCTATTTTGACCTAAAATAAATTTAAATAAAATAAATAATTATATAAATAAAAAAGTCAATTTTAAACAATAACTCAGTGTATTTCACTATTCATCAAAAATTGAATGTTTTTAGAAAAATACCAAAAATTCACCCTAAGCTAATTTTAATATTCTGAACCCAAAAATGAAGTCCATTTTGAAGGATAAATTTGATAAAATTTCAAAAAGTGGTTATGACTATTCATAATGGCTTGTTTGATTGGTTATGGTGTGTTTGAACTCGAAGTTGCATACAACACAAGACATTGTATTATTCAAAAGGAAACGTACCATGGAAGCTTGGGGTGTTACATTCTCCCCTCCTTAAAATAATTTCATCCTCAAAATTTATTTAATATTACTGCATAAAAATATTCGGGTGGTTCTTCATCATAAGTTCCTCAGTTTCCCACGTTGCCTCTTCCATCTTATAGTTTCTCCATAAACTTTTAACATACGAGTCGTCCAGTTTCTCAGCACTTATTCTCTGGTATCAAAAAGTTTGATAGGCTCTTCACAATAAGATAGATCCAGTTCCAGTTGAATTTCCTCATAGTTGAGTACATGCGTTTGGTTAGGCATGTATTTTCTCAATAGTGATACGTGGAACACATCGTGAACTTTGGAGAGACTTGGTAGCATTGCCAACTGGTAAGATACAGCCCCAATTCGTTCCAGAATTTCAAAAGGTACGATGTACCTGGGACTTATTTTACCCCTCTTTCCAAATCATATAACTCCTTTCTATGGAGATACCTTCAAGAAAACATGATCTCTTACCTGAAATTCCAAATCCTTCCTTCGGTTATCGGCATTGATCTTTTTCCTACTTTGTGATGTTTTGATGTGGGTTTGGATAACCTTCTCATTTTCCATCATTTCCTCAACAAGTTCTAGGCATACTATTTTTCTTTCACCAACATCATCCCAATAAGTTGGTGTTCCACATCTCTTGCCATATAATGCTTCATATGGTGCCATCTGAATACTTGAATGGAAGCTATTGTTATAGGAAAATTTTACCAGAGGTAAATATTGATCTCACATACCTTGAAAGTCAAGTGAGAAAGATCTCAACATGTCTTTTAAGGTTTCAATAATCTATTATGATTGTCCATCAGTTTGTGGGTGGTAGGAATTGCTCAAAATAAGTTCAGTATCCAGGGCTTTCTGAAGACTTTTCAAAAATCGTGATATAAAACGGGGATCATGATCAGAAAAAATTGATAGGGGTACACCATGGAGTCTTACAACTTCATTAATATATATTATTTCTAAACGTTCAAGTGGTAAATATTCTATTATAGCAAGAAAATGTGTTGACTTGGTAAGTTGATCAACAATTATATTGCGTCATTTCGTTTAGGAGTCTTTGGTAGCCCCATGAAAAATTCCATCGTAATATCATCCCATTTCTACTCAGGTATGGGAAGAGGTTGCATGAATCCTCTAGGATTTTTTCTTTCAGCTTTCACTTGTTGACATACCATACATCTCAACACAAAATCAGAAATCTCTCTCTTCATGTTGTCCCACCATAAATGTTCTTTCAAATCTCTATACATCTTAGTTCTACTAGGGTGTATAGAGAAATTAGAGCTATGAGAATCATCCCACAATTCCCTTTTATGGTCAGGTATATCAGGAACACAATGTCTCTTCCGAAATTTCCAAATCCCATCTTCATAAACAGAGTTAATCAGTCACCCATCGTTCATAGCTTTAATTTTATTTTGAAATTCCTCATCACTAGCCAGAGGACATTTTATCTTTTCTAATAAATATGGTTTGGAAACCATTTGAAAAAGTATTGAAGTTTCACCTTCCATGATTATTCCAACATCCATATTTACTAGATCCATGAAAATACGGTCTCTTTCAACTCTCATCTTGTTTAAAACTCGATGATACTTTCTTCTCAAAGCATGTGCTACCTTATTGTTATTCCCTGGGTGGTATTTTATAGCGAAATCATAATCATTGAGTAGTTCAAGCCATCGTCTTTGACTCATGTTGAGTTCTTTTTTTGAGAAAATATACTTCAAACTCTTGTGATCAGTATATATCTAACATTTTTTGACTATAGAGATAGTGTCTCCAAATCTTCAAAGAAAAGATTACAGCTGATAACTGAAGATTATGTGTGGTATAGTTTTGTTCGTGAATTTTTAGCTGTCGTGATGCATATGCAATAACTATATCATTCTGCATAAGGACACATCCATGTCCTTTCTTTGAAGCATCACTATAAATAACTAACCCATAATTCCCCATTGGTAGAGTCAATATAGAAGAATGGACCAATCTTATCTTCAGTTACTCAAAACCTTTTTTACACTCTTTTTTCCAAACAAATTTATCCCCATTACATGTGAGCTTGGTTAATGGGTTAGCCAATCGGGAAAAATTCTGGATGAAATGCTGATAATAACCTGCTAAACCAATGAAACTCTGTACCTCAGTTATACTCATCAGTGCTGGCCATTCTTGTATTTCTCTTGTATTTGGAGGATCAACATAGATTCTATCCTTAGAGAAAATATGAACAAGAAAAGAAATCTCCTGAAGCCAGAATTCACACTTTCTAAACATCCCGTATAATTCATTTCTTCTATGAGTCTTTAGAATAATGCGCAAGTGATTTTCATGATCTTCGTAGACTTTTAAGTATACCAAGATATCATCATTAAATACTACTATAAAGTCATCAAGATATTCCTTGAAAACTCCATTAATTAGATCCATGAAGACAGAGGGTGCATTAGTCAATATAAAAGGCATTATCGTAAACTCGTAATGTTCATACCTGGTTTGAAATGCTGTTTTCAGAATGTCTTTCTTTTTCACACAAAACGGTTGATATCTAGATCGAAGGTGAATCTTTGAAAAATATTGAGCTCCATGAATTTGGTTGAATAAATCATCAATGTGAGGTAGGGGATACTTGTTCTTTATTGTTATAGATTTTATCTCCCTGTAGTCGATGCACAACCTCATAGATCCATCTTTCTTCTTTACAAAAAGAACAGGGGCTCCCCATGGAGAAAAACTAGGGATAATAAATCCCATATTACTCAATTAATCTAGTTGTTTCTCTAGTTCCACTAATTTCATAGTGGCCATTCTATAAGGGGTCTTTGATATGGTCCTTGAACCAGGAATTAAATCAATGGAAAACTCAATTTCTCATTCTGGAGGATGTCCAGGTAAATCTTCTGGAAACACATCTACATATTCTTGCACAATATGTACGTCCTATATTTGAACATTCTTTTCCTCACCCATAATTATTTTATTTTATTCCTCCCCAATAATTGAATTTAGTAGAGCTACTAGGATGGATCTAGATAAGAATCAGGTGGAAACATTTCTGCTCTAAAGATAGGGTACTCCTTATCATCATCTAAAATTGTAACCTCCTTCTTAATATAATAAATTTTCGCATCATGGTCTAAAAGCCAATCCATATCAAGGATAATATCAAATTCAATCATGTGTATGATGATGAGATCAGAAGATAAAGAATATTTATATTCCCTAATGGGAACTGATTCACAAAAATTTCTTGCAATGATGTTTCCCTTAGGTTTTTGACTGAAAACTCCCTTGTTAAGTAAATATTTAAAATATCTAATTTTCTGAGAAAACTGGGAAGATATGAAACAGTGCAATGATCTAGAATCAAATAAATTATTTGCTAAACTTTAGGAAAACATTAAATTTCCTACCCCCACATCTTTCGGAGCGTCAACCTCACCAGTAGTGATCGCATAAACTTGGACTTGCTCCCTTGTCCTTTTCTAAGGTAATTTTCCTTGGTGTTTAGGAAATTCATTTTCATAATTCCCCCTTTCTCTACAATTGTAGCATTCAACATTGACAACCTCTTTCTTCCCCTTGCAATCATGAGCTTGGTGTCCTTTTTCACCACACTTGTAACAGATTCACATTCCCTTCAGGAAAGTACATGGGTTTTTCTTCCCAAATTTACTACAGGATGGATATTCAACTTTTCCCTTCTTCCACTTATTTCCATTTCCAGAGTTTCCAACATATCTCTTCTTCTCTTTCTTTGCTTTAATGTTATAAGACTTAGAGAATTCATTTTTTGTCTTGATAGCACATGGGACAATGTCTTTGTATGACAAAAAGGATTTTTAGACAAATGATCACCAAAGAAATGGTTTTAACCCATCAAAGAATCGATCAATATTACTCTATAGGTTACATATATAATCTGCTGCATGCCTTTCTAACCTTGTAAAGTTAGCCTCATACTTTGCGACATTCTCATCATCCTTTTTCCTCAGACTCAGAAATTTCCTTTTCATATCCGCTCGATGGTCATGAGGAAAGTATTTTTCTAAGAAAAGATCTTTAAAATCCCTCCATTACATATTTGATACTTCATCATTTTCTTTTATGTTCTGAATTAATGACCACTATTGATCTACATCTCCCTTGAGGTGATAAACTGCCATGAAAACTTTTTCCCTTTCGCTACTCCCCATAGTGTGAAATATTTTCTATAAGGAATTTATTCATTACTCAGCTACTAATGGATTTGTACTCCAATTTAATGTTGGTGTTTGTTGCCTCATGAATTGGTCTAACATTTATCCTCCACATTGTGGATCCGGGTGCTCCATATGGGTAAGGTTATTATCCATAACCCGAGTGAGTTGTCCCAGTATGTTGATAAGCTGATCAGCACCAGTTGCTTCACCAACTCCACTATATCTCGAGTAAGAGGGAAATCCCTATATGGATAGTGTGCATTGATAAGTTTTCTATTCCTTCCTCTAGGTGCCATTTCTAAATAGTGGCATACACTAGATTAGTTTATAATCATAATACATAATTCCAAACTTGTAAAACTATTAAACTAAATTAAACAGTTTATGGAAATAATCCATAATCATAAAAATGTTTTCTTTGAGGAAGTATATACTCATAATCCTTTCATAATAGTTTGTAAAGAAAATGAGAATTATCCTAATCATATCCCCTAGGAGTGTCGTAACTAAGAGTGCAGCAAGGTCCATTGTCGTGCACTAGTTCTCATTCGAGTCTAGCTCAAAACAGTGTTTTTGGGTTTTACCCCTAGGTAAATCTCTGCCAGAGCCGCCTCTACCTGCTTGTATCCAGACAGGGATGTATTTCTTGGAAAACTCACAAAATCTCTACAAAACCAAAATTAGAGGAATTTCTTCTATACTAATCCTCAAAGTCTATCTTAGGTTAATGAGCTCTAACCAGAGTTTGTCTAAATCTAGATTCCATAGTTTATTCTATGCTTCCTCTGATAGCAACTAAAACGCCCCGACCCTAGTTACGCAGAGTCAGTGCATTATTGCATAACATTGGCTTGATCACTGAAGGTCAAGCCTCGAAAGACCGATTAGTTTAGTAGCCTTGGAAATACTAGATACATTCCTAAGTTTTACATTACATTATAAAATGAAAAACTATAATAACATAGTTTCCAAATTCCACACTCATATCCCTTAGACTATCCTTGTAGGTTAGTCATAATATACTTCATCACATTGAGGGAAAAATAAAACATAGAAAGGGGTGAGCTCAGATGCTCAGTAAAGATAACAATATAGTGGAAACATTCATAAATAAGCATAAACATTTAAGGCAATGTAAGACTAGAAAAAAATCCTTTTAAAATTAAACATTAGAATAATATGGAAAAGATAAAATAAAATAATGTCATCTACTTATTCACATTCATATTCTACTAGTCGAATAATCACATGCAATATCAATAGGAACTTTCATAATGATGGAATGCATAATTCCAGACTTCATACCACATAGTAAAGGCCTTGTTCCAAGACTACAAATAAGATTTTGTCAAGGCCATGTGCCAAGACACTAGTTTGTCTCATGAGACTTACCGAGGCATCGAGGAGCTATAACGGGCTCCACCCACCACTTACTAAGTCCAATGCATTCCTCATATGAAAAGGTTCATATTTTATTCCTAATGTTGTTTTTGGTCGAATTATACTTATCCAATAGAATTAGGACATGTGTTAGGGTAATAATATTATCATTTTTACCCTTAATTATCCTATTTACCCGGGGTAAATAAAAGTAAAAAGTTACTATTCACAAGAAAATTATTTTCATCTTATTGAACCACATTTTACTTACTAATATCAATAATGACTCTCAAATTTTTGAAATTCAACTCATAGAAGTGGTAAAATTATGTCTTATACAAATTTGGAAATGCTCCAAGGAGGTGGGTAAAAGACGGTAAAAAGTTCGATAAAATTTTATATATCTAAACTCATTATAAAATGACTCCATTGAATTACATTGAACTTATATAGGTATTATGTATATATTTTTACCTAAAATAAATTTAAATAAAATAAATAACTATTTAAATAAAAATTCGGTTTTAAACAATATCTCAGTGTATTTCACTATTCATCAAAAATTGAAAGTTTTCAAAAAAAACCGATAATTCACCATAAGAAAATTTCGATATTCTGATCCCAAAAATGTAGTCCATTTTAAAAGATAAAATTTATAAATTTTAAAACAGTGGGTATAACTATTCATAACAGTTTGATTGGTTGTGGTGTGTTTTAACTCGAAGTTTCGTACAACACAAGCCATTGTATTATTCAAAGGGAAACGTACCATGTAAGCTTGGGGTGTTACACATTATTTTATTAAAATAAAATATAAAAATTCTTATTTTATGGTTAATATGAACTAGTGAAAACATGGTTTGGTAGGTGATCTCCATGAGCATGATATTCTCCAATAAATAGTTTCAGTCATGCTTTAGTTGATGAATCACTACTTGGGATTGATCAAAAATACTAGTGATGTTTTCCCCCTCAAAATAACTGATAAATGGGCTTCATAGGGTTTGATCATATGGGTCATGTCCATTGATTCCTTTGTCTATATCAAGTGTACTTTAACATATCACTTAACATAATAATCTTAATGGTCACTATATGGAAACTATATTATAAATGATTATGATTTGTAATGTTATTTTAAATTTCACAAACCGTGTAATGGTCCAAAATAATTAATATATTGTATGTTCATTCTATAGATTCATTTCGTAATAATGCATTTATTCATTAAATTAGGGAACTTTATTTATAAATGTTTGGGATGTTACAGTTTCTATTAATGTTATGTCCTTTATTTTCATTCATTATAACTACATGATGAATCAAATCCTTTCTCAAATGTGTAAAATGAGTGAATTAGTATTCTAAATTAGTATATTACTCACCACTATACTTTTAGAGTTGGAATTTTCTTCTTCCTATCCCCTTTCCCCCTATGTGGTATCTATTCATTTGTTTCATATTCTTCAACTAGCCTTTTTTTGGAGAAAGTTTTAAAATATGTCATATATTATATAAAATATAACATTCTAAAAACTACTAACCATTATCCCTTCTTGAATAATATTGAGAGAAAAGATACAACATTTATAAAATCCTCTTCATATTCTACAGTGTATGTGTCCCTTAATTCAACAAAGTATACTTCTTCATATCTTTTTCCTTTTCTCAAATCACCAAAGTCCATCTCATCATTGGATTTCTTCTTGAAAGTAGGAAAATTTCTCATTTCAAATGAAATGATTATATTATATAGATTATATATATGGTAGAGGTGTGGGTTTGGGAGAAACACTCCAATGGTGATTATTCTTCATCAATTTAGGGTTTTTCTATGTCGTTTCCTCACTACCTTGGATCTGTGATTTTGGTTGGAGGTGAGAATGTTGATCAGAAACCTGTTGTGAGGTTGTCTAATGTGGGTAACATGCATAGATCTATAAAGATTTTAGTTGGTGTGGGGGTCAATTTAAAGGTTTATTTGTGTAGATCAGATCTACTAGATGTTTGGATTGGAGATGTGATTCAATCTATGAAGAATACAGTTGCTTCCATGGTGAATAAGGAAGATGATGCACATAGATAAAATTTTCTATGTTATTATTTGGTTTGGAATCGAATAATGTGTGTGATATTTGATAGTGTGCATTGATCTATGATGAAATTAGATTATTCTATATTGAATGAAGAATATTATGCACATAGATCACATTTTCATAGATATTTGATGCCAAATCAATGATTGGGTGTGACTAGATATTCAGAAATAGGCCTAAATTTAAATGGCATCTGGACAAACTTGTCTTCTCTCAAGGATTCTTGTACTATAAGAATCCTTAAAAATGATCATCTACTCACGTTGAAGTGAACTATGAAACATTTACCAAAATACATAAAAGTAGAAGAATGAACCTTGACTGGGAATCTTGTTTTACATAAATGTGAGAATCCTTGGAAGCTAGATGAATTGGTTCCCTAGAATTCATTTTTTAGGGATTCTCCAATTGGAGGTGTATCTCCCTTGGTCGTGGTTTTTATTACATTTGTTTCTCTTTGGATGATTTTATGATTTGGGCATGGATTCATGATTTTATATTCTTGAAGCCCTAATGTCTTCAGCTACATTAATGGTCATTGGATTTCAACATCTCAAGGGAAAGAAATGGATTCTCTTATGATGGGGTTCATCTTCATGGTCTTAGTTGTGCCCTTTAGCATCTAAGTATTCTACATGATATTGGAATGATAGATGGGACTAATATATGTCATGATAAAGAAACTGAGAATGTGTGGTTTGGGAATTTTTCTTGGATTTTAGTGCAGATTGACCTCAGTTCCACCATTATTGATAAGGTAAATATTTACCATCCCACTAATGGCATCCAGATTGATGTTTAGTAGGAGAGTAAACCTCTTTTCTGAAATGATTGAATCGCTATTGACCACTTACTGGAGTTATGTTGGAGGAAGGTATCTTATGAGAGGTGTGGGATGAAGATACACACAGCTACCCTCTTTTATCGGATTCAAAAAATGAAGGATGTTGTAGTTTAAAAGTCCCTTTATCATGATGCAAATTTCCCTAGAAATCCATTTCAAATGGTGTTGATGTGCCGACCTTTAAGAAATTTAATTCTAAAATGCATAATATGAAGGGAAATGGTTGCAGTTGTATGATCAATCTTTTAATTGAGTTTACAGTGGAACCTCTAATGCTCTAGAAGGTCCTAAATCGTAGGTAAAATCAAATGATAGTCAGGATACTACTTTAATAGTATTGGATGAAGTTGGAGATGAGATGAAAATTAATCCTATTGGATATTAAATGGTTGGTTATGGTTCTCCAACCAATATTTTTGATGGTTTTTTTGGTATTTGTGTTGGGGTGATATCTCTCAACTAAAGGGCCTTTCATATGAATGGAATGATGCTTTTATTTTCGTCCTCCTTAGTGAGGCTGTATAGGTGTTGTCTAGAATTAGTTAGTAGAATGGCCTTATTTCTACTTCTTATCAATTCAATGTAGATTTTAGTGTTTCCATGAAATCTCAACATGATATTCAAGGTGAGGAATTATAGTTTGTGCCTATGGTTTTGGACATTCTCAAAGCTATCCAGAATTCATAGGAAAATTATAGTTCATAAAAAATCTATAAATGGGATATCATCTCATATAATGGAAGTGTTAAAGAGTGGTGGATTATTTTTGTGACACCACTCGACCTCTATGTAGTATTTGAGATATTTCTTTTAAGTTTTTTGTCATAAATGAGAGAGGGAGATGAGAGTATATGAAGGGTCAAATATGGATCCTCCAAAAAGAAGTCCACATGAGGATTATTACACTCATCTAAGGAATGTTACTACCAAATAATCCTCCAAATATTTGAATATCAAGCCCACAATAGAGTATGAAAGGTCCATGGTTGTGATGCTTAGGAATATCAATCAAGCTAATTCATATTTTGAGTGACAAACAGATAATGAATTTTAATAAGGATTTGGAAATGATATTTAATTTTATTCCTCATAAACTGGATTTCTTGAAGTCTTCATGTCTCTTGGTTTGAGAATTTTTTCTCTCTTGTTATCTTTTTTCTTTTATCCTTAATAAAAAGTATGGAGCATTACCTCTCACAAGAATTTCTTATACATATATCATCAATAGTAAAATATTATATATCTTTCATGGATGATATTTTGGGATCAAACCAATATAAAAAACTCCTCAATAATTTTTTAATGGTAGTTTTATCACGAAACATCTCACCAAACCATTATATATTTCTCAACACTCATTAAATTTTGTGGAAAAATAATAATTTTTTCTTCATCAATAATTTTAATGTATACAATTATTCTTCTCCATACCTATATCATGGATTTCATGACTTTTATTTTTCCATCATAACTAATCCCCAATTTCTCCCATATTTATTTTTTAGTTTTAAAACCCATAACATTGGTGAAAAAGTTTTCTGAAAATACATAAAAATAGTATTTTGTGAAATTAAAACCTTCTCCATATTCCTCTTATCAACATGAGTCATTGTAGAATCCTTTAAAATGCGTTGAAAACCTACTTTTGTAGTATCTCTAAATTCAAGACCAAGTAAAAATAGGCAAGGAAACGTCATAATCCCCCAGATATAGTAATATTTTTGTTGAAGATTGGATCTCTTTGATTATTATAAAAAATTAAATTATACATTGGTTCCTTGGATAAATAGAGGGATCCAGGGATCTTAGATACCAATAATATAGTCAAAAGATAGATTAAGCACCATTGAGGGGTGGGGGGATGAATTAGTGTTATGATTCTTTTATGAACTTTACCCTAATTTTATATTAAACCTATTGAACACTTTAATGTTATTTATCTACTAAAGAATACTTCTCATAGCCTCAATCAGTATGTAATAGAATATAAATAGGGAACACATGATTTAAAATTTTCAATTGAAAGGACCACTCCTTTCTATGTAGGTCATACCCACAACATGGATTCTCTACTACCTTCTACACCACTACCAAAACACAAAAACCATACTACCCTCCTAGATTCTAGTGTCAACTGGGAGGAACTAAAATATTTCAAAAATCCTCAATAAATAAGTACTACTATTAATCTCTTGGTGATATTTTCACCTCAAGATGATAATCCTTCTACACTGGAAAAAGGATACTCTAGTCTGCATATGTACACCATCTCTAATGTCTTTAACAAATTCGTTTTGGTTTTGAAACTCTAGCCAAATATTGATACAATGTTGTATGAGACTTTCTCATCAGTCCTTTTCTCCTAAAAAATATCTATCAACAACATGAAAACATTTATCCCTAGGAAACAATGGTATTATGAATGTTATATGAATATTATAAAATTATTTATAAATAAACAATTTATTTTTTTAATTTAAATAGGAATTACCATAAGATGTTGGGTATTATATATCCTCGGTTTAAATACCAAATTATTCTATCTGTATTTTGTATCTTCATCCATATAATTTCAATTATTTGGGGTTTTTTGGTTATCTACATTCTTCATAGGGATAAATAAATATAGAGACTCATCATTGAAATAATATCATTTAAAATGCCAGTACATCTTGGGCTTCAACAGTTTAATAATTTCCATGCATGCATCCTTAAACTTTTCATTTTAATTGTGGGATATTTTAAATACCTGAAATATCATCCAATCCTATTAGTTCACCTTGAAAATGAATATTACCTAAAGATTAGGCTATCATTAATGAATTCAAACTCATCAGAATGAGCATGTATTAATTCTAATGAATTTATCATGTTTTATCTTCCATCATCTTCATTACAAGGGATGTTAGGAAGGGAACATGTATTAATACATTGATGATGAAAGAATATCAAATGAAACATTTTATTTAGACTCACCTTTATCTCAAGAGAACTTTATATAAATCATTAAAAGTGTTTCATCATCCCCAAATCATGTATTTGATCGAATTGATTTCATGGTGATCCAACAACACACAAACTTTAGAAGTATGTGACTACCCTTTTAGGATCATCATATTACCTTTACATGGCCTATTTTACCTATATTTCAGTGTACCATGACCCTTAAGTGAGTAAAAAAATTTATATTTTACCGTTATGTGGGTTTCACTTACCCTTACCAGAGCTATGAACCTTAGGGGGTTACCCTTATAAAGGTACCCTCATGCAGTGAAATAACTTTATGCAACACTTTTTCACAGTGATTACCTTTATGAGGTTGAATACTACCCTTATGAATGACTGTATATACCCTTATGTAAGGTTTTAAACTCTTACCTAACACATGGGTTACCATTATGTATCATTCTTAACTTCAACATGACTATTATGAAACGCATGGTTAACCTCAGTACCATTAAATTGTTAAATGATCTATCAATACACATCTTGTACAAAAAGATAACTACCCTTAAGTAGAGCGGTATTATACCTTTATAATAGTGGTAGTTAAATTAATTGAAACATATATATGGATTTTAAAAAATAAATATAATCCTACATCAAAAAAATACTTCATGAAAATATTTACACACTAACTACAAATGAAACACATCGGAACATAGATCAATATTGTTTTCCATTCTATTTTTTATAATTTAGTTACATTGGTTATTAGTGAAGTATTTATAGGTAAGGATTACATGATGGTGATATGATATTTTCTTTTTTTAAGGGGGTGATTATATAGGGTTTTCATTTGGAACACTGGCATAGTAATGGAATTATTGAGGGTTGTTTGGTAATTCTTCAAGGGGCCTTGTGATGTGAAGTTGTTTTCTATCATTTTTTTCATTGAGTAATGAATGTTGATACTTTATCTTGGCCTTGGGGGTAATTTAATATCCCAAGATTACAAAAGAAAATTATTTTCAATAGTTTATAAAACACATAACACTATGATTAGACAAACTATGAATTATTATTAGTGAAATATGACTGTTATAAACTAGTCATTTAACTGTCGGGTATGAATAAGATTAACCATATTCTGACACAAACACACACACATACTCATATATGTATATATATATATATATATAAAGTACCTGTTTCATAGAATTTTATTAATTAATTCTAAGGATGTATCAATGAATATTTTTTTAATGTTGTTTTATTCATAAAAAATATGTTATCTTCAAAAATGGGTTTTATTTCATTTTTAGGATCAAATATTATTATAATATTTTAGAAATTACAGAAATTATATTTAATAATAATATATATTTTAAAATCAACATATCAAAATTATTTCAGGTTTAATTTATTTTATTTTTCAAAAAGATTGATTTCTAGTGAATTGTGAAAAATACTACATTTTATTGAAAAGTGTATTTTTTCAAGAAATTACAATGTTCAATTATGTTTTAAAATGAATTTAAAGTAAAATAAGTTCTATTATAATATTAATAATCAAATTAAGTTCATTTTAATCTATTTTATTGATGAATTTTGTATAAAAACATTATTATACTTAAAAAAGACATATTTTTTTAAAAATAGTTTTTTCTTTCATTTTACATTTTAATCATAAATTAACTTCTAACACTAATTGAAATTTAATCTTGAAAAATAGTTTCTATATATTGAATCAATACTTCCATTTTGGAAAATATTTTCAATCTATTTTTTCCATTATTAATAGTAAATAATTATCATCATAGTAATGATAAATTAGGTAATTATGAGTTTAGTATGGGAACTCGACATTGTGGGGTTATACTCTCTAGAGACAGCTCCCCAATGCTGATTTGTAATGACTATAAAGGTTTTCTTCTAAAAGTGGGAAGAATTTTATCCCAACAAAGAAGTCAATTACCAATCTGTTATCGAGTTCGTATGGTCCCACATCTTCCATAGATTTGGAGTTACTCACACTATTCTCACCTACAACAGTACCAAATTCCAGGATATTGAGCTAAAGAGATTGTGTTATAGGTAAAATATTCAGTCCAACCATACATCCCGCTACCATTCATAAGAAAAGGGATAGATTGATACATTCAAAAATTCCCACTCTAACAATATTCATATGATGATGGGACATAACATGAAGAGTTGGCTGGATAAGCTCCCCAACACCCTTTGGGTCCATCAGATGACAACCCAGAACCCCACTCAGGTGTCCCATACTCCCTAGTGTAAGTAATAATGCAATTACTTCCGGTCGATGATTATTTTCCATTGGTATAAAAAAAATTTATATGTCCATAAAATACCAAACATAATGGAATAAGTTTGTCTAGATAAGCTGGAAGTCGTCGAGTATAGGCTTCTAGACTTGCACAATCTAGAAAGGCCACAGAACTGGATGGAAAGAGTATTCAACAAGATGTTTTATCTCCACTCCATTCTCCTAGGTGAAAGAGTACTAGTTCATAGAATCCCAACGATAAGTTGAAAGAAGAAACCAAACTTTGGGACCATGTGGGAATGACCTTACATCATTCAAAAGGTATATTCCAATGGATCATAATATTTGATCTCCATGAATGGAGATCAAATCCCAAATCCCACCAATGAAAATTTTCTAAAATAATACTTCTCATGGGGAGTCCTAGTCTAAGAATCCAGAAATTAAACTATGTGTTATTCTTATCAGGAATGTTTTTTGTGGCATTAGGCCTCCTTTTCCATCAATTCACATTATGTTTTACATTATTCTACATTACACATATTCGTTTGAGATGCTCACCCATTATACAAACATTATGACCTTAAACTAATATCCCTATTGGTTTTAACTCTAAAACCATAAACTAAGTATTCATTGTCTGATCTTTAAGACCACAAACTAAGATCCACCATGTGGTCCATGAAACAAGAACATAAACTATTTTCAATAGGCCCATGCATTATGAACATCAATTATTTTCATCCCATACAATATTTGTTTTATGAATTTAAACTAAAAAGCCTGACATCCTTAGTATACGATGTCAAACTATTATATTACCCCTCATAAAACACGGATTCCTCTTAATAATATACAATATTTACGCTGTCTAAAAATAAGATCTGTCATATGATGAGTATGAAATTGTCAACAAACCATACCCAATTCACGTAACTTGGGATGCCCCATGACATATGTAGGATACCTCAATTTCCTTTCCATAGAGAGTTTACCCATATGGGTTGGTCTTTTACCATACCTTATTCTAGAACTGTGTGTGTCCTGATTCCCATCCTCATAGAATATGTAGTGATGCCCAAACTCTCTTTCTTTGTGCCTAGTTGTAGATTTAGCAAACATTCAACCCATTTTTATTCCCAACACCACAACCTTAAAGTGTATTCAATTTTTCTCAAAGTGTATGTGTGGTACATGAGGCCCCATTGGATCAATCCATGTCTGGTCCTACCTCTATGGTTATATATAGACACCCTCGAGATCAACAACTCCCAATTCCATGTATCATGACTTGAAAATGATTATCACCCTTCTATAGGTAAACCTTTATGGCCATAAATTATGAGTTTTTTTATTTCAGGTACATAACGGTTATATGGGCATATATTCAATCTTTTCAAGTCAGGTTGTACCTCTTTCATTCCACACTAGTACCCAAGAAACAAACACTTCTATAATCCAATCCTAGTGACTTCAAATGGATTTCCTATAGTCCAAGAAATAGTATTCTAAACTGTTTGACATGTTTTAGATCATATAACCTTAAACTATGTGTGATCGACTTTAGGGTTTATTAACAGGGTGTAGGTAATTTTTGGCTCCATTCATGTTAGGTCTTAACTCTTGAAACAAATGAACATATTTAAATTCCCCCTCATATAGTCCAAGAATTATGACCATGAACTATATTTCACAGTTCCAATATCTATGACCTCAATCTAGGATCACTAGTTTAATAACTATGATCGTAAACTATGTACATTCACCCCTCATACAAATGGTTTTCTTCACCACAATTTTTTTTGGATGTATATGGATCTACCATCTCGAAATACATATGGTGTGATTATCATCGTTATGACATACGTATTGATACTTAGACTTTTCATCTTCAGGCCTAGCCATGGATTTTCCACAGAACCCTTTGTTTCTTATGGTGCTATGGCCCAAAACAACCACATGGGTATCCTTTTAGATATCAACCACATTAATTTACCTTGAACCATCAGTTTGATGAGATTCCCTCATAGCTTGATATGAGGAAGAAAATAATATGAATCTTATTGAGCAACTACCTCACATGTCCTCACTTCATGACATTAATCTACAGGCTAACCCCATATACATTCATGATACCTCATATCAACATATGAGAAGATTCAATATTCAATATATTCTTATAAGAGGGTATCCCCCTTCTAGCATCAGTATCTCACCACACCATGCTTTAGAACTATGAGTGGATTGATTCCCATCCTCATGGGATACATAGTCATGCCTAGATATTTTATCGTAGGCCCAACCCCTTTAGTGGATCACTATAGGGTATTTCCTTCCCCAATATTTTGTCATCGATTTTGGATATAGTAAATAATTTTTCTATGGAAAAATGTCTCATTGGTCCTCCATTCACATTAGCTTATCACTCAT
The DNA here is from genome assembly GCA_963277665.1 of Viscum album. Classification (NCBI taxonomy): domain Eukaryota; kingdom Viridiplantae; phylum Streptophyta; class Magnoliopsida; order Santalales; family Viscaceae; genus Viscum; species Viscum album. The sequence goes on from OY728135.1 coordinate 277,236,611, forward strand.
CCATGTCATGTGAACTATTTTGGGACATCCATACCACTTGGTCAAAGATAAATGTCCTTAAACCCGAAACCATCCATATAATCCAAGCACTATGAATGTAAACTAGTAGTATCCCTAGTCTAAGTTGTATAAACATCCATATAGTCCAAGCACTATGAATGTAAACTAGTAGTAGCCCTAGTCTGAGTTGTATGACTTTGAACTACCATGTCTAATGTCATCAACGCATTATGCCAAACTATAGTTATACACTATTAGATGAATACAAGATTCCTCATACAATAAGTTTGATATAGTGATTTACCCTATCTGGAATCAAGATGCCTCATATGATTTTAATTATATGAATAACGCATTACCATGTATAAAACTCAGATGCCTCCAAATGTGAGATAATATAATATTTCCACCAAAAAAAATTCAACCCTACCAGTTTTGGTCCCCCACCACACCATGGATCAATACCTTGTTTGGATTAATTCCCATCCTTATGGGATATATGGAGATAACTAAATATTCTATCTAAGATCCCCACCTTCTATTAACATATTTCTAGGATATTCAACATTTCAGATTCATAGATTCATGCTATCCTGTATTTGGATAATCGACGTCCTCGCAATATAAATAGGATACCTAATGGAAATGGTGAATGGCCACACTAGCTCACCTACAATCTTGGGATCATGTATCTAAGGATATTAAGTAGAAAAAAATAGATCATATTTTTCAAACTCAATAAATGGACAATATTATATGTTTTCACCTCATCTCTTACTGACATGGATTCATAACCTTAGTTTCATACATGTTCAGTAGTCGTTCTCTATCTGTTGTTTATTACACTCTTCTTTCTCAGGTTTAAGAAGTCGCAATCATTGTCATGTGATTTTCAGCCACTTCGTCACCTCATTGTGTTCTCCCATGTCATCAATGTGAATTTCATAACACTTCTAGTATCTCACACTAAGCATTTCTCTCATGATCATAAGGGTTAAGAAGGGGTTTTCCCCAATCAAGGATAAGACACGTTAGTTCCAAAGGTCCAAACTCTATGACCTAAAAATAGGTGTCCAAGTCCAATAATCATTACATTAAACTATGTACAAGTCCCCTAGAGATTGTTTTGTGTAATTTTGGTCCTCTTGTCCGTCAATTAATGTTAGTATAATCAACTCACGACAATACACAAATCCATTTAATGTTCTCCCCGATCAAAACATTATGACCATAATAAATTTTCTCGTGGTCCAATATCTATGACCATATACTATGAGTAGATCTCATGTTCCAACATCATGACTATAAATTTTCTAACAATGACCCTAGTAATGTGTTTAGAATCATTAGAAGTTCTTATCCCTCATTTCATGTCATGTTTTCACTCTTTTGTGTTACACGTCTTTCTGGGGAACCCACTTGAGGCCGAAGAATTTTGACCCTAAAATAAAATCCAGGGTCCAAACATTCTGACATAACTTGTGTTATTTTTATAAAGAGTGTTTTGGGTAGCATCGGGTCACCTATTAGGACCCTCCATCCATATTGGGTAACTTTTCATTGATGGTGCACACATTCCATCAAGACACCCCACCAATCAAAAACTCTTAAACATAAACATTATGTTATTGGCCCATGATTTTTATCAGTAAAGGTTCTTCTAAAGTAAACATTTTATTTATAGTCCCTTCTAGAGATTATCATAGTCATTTTACACTCCTATTCCCTCTTCCCCTACAGTTTTGTGGGTTTTATTAATGTCTGTTCCCACATCGTGATCACAAGTCATTAAACATTGCAATACAAAATCCTCATCATTTGACTTTAAAATACGTGTCCAAAATTATCATTATATGACATTAAAATGAGTGTCTATAGTCTCCATGCACAATGTGAAACTGTGAAGAATATTATCCCCTCTACCGATAATTTCTTTCCTTCGATTTCGGTCACCTACCACATCGATCATTCTCCAATCATCATTTAGTATCTGATATGATGCTCCACTGAAGATTAGTTTGACCTTGTTCATACTGATATTAGAAAAACAATGTGATCTAGTCCACTATTTGATAAGTACGTGATTATTGAAATCTATTGAATCATTCCATCACTTCAACTCCATGCTTTGCATGCCCCTAATTTGGTTCCTCATCCACCTCTACATCCAAATAGATACCTAATAGAATGGTTCCTGGCCACGATAGATCACTTAGCATCTTGTTCCATTTCCCCAAAAGTCTTTAGACAAAATTATGGGACAGGTTCTGTGTTTCAATCATGGTGAGAGGTTGAACCTTATTTTTTTCCCAGTGGTGGCTAACATTATGGATATTGGGTTTGGAACATGAACAACAGTTATCCAATACCATCAGTCCACTCCCATTATGTTCCAAATATTGGGGATTGTGATTCAGGATCCCCATTCCATTTTTTTGGTAGAAATATATACCCTTAGAACTATCTCATTAATTCATTACCACACATTGGTATAGAAATTCGCCTATCCATAGACCCCCATTCTCTATCCATACACTCTATAAACTTGAGAACCCATTATGGTTAGTCACCACGTGTGGACCCTTAGTACTCCATGATTATATGAAACTCTCATATGACTAAGAAATTAGTAATATCTTATTTCTCAAAATAAGCATGAATCACCTAAGATTATGAATTTTATATTGGTTATCTCATGAATATGATTGATGTGAAATAACAAAATGAGAGAAACATTATCAAGAATGAAAAAAAATAAAACCTATGTTTCATATGGCTATCCAAATATTGGATCCTCTAATTTATAAAATATATTTAAATATCAACCCCAATGATCAGGAATTAGATCTTTTCTAGCCTATACTAAGTGGCCTCAAGGGTCCACTGCAACTTCACCAGGGCTTATTTCTCTTCATCATATTTAGACAAACCTCTTCAACTTTTATCCTCCTATAATCCTACAGGCCTCAGTATTCATCCACCAAGGGTGTTTCCTCCACATACTTGGACTCATCCACTACCAATTGGGACCTCAAGTGATTAAAATTTTTGGCATGTAAAGTAACAATGGTTGTGTGCTCCTCCTCCAGCCCTATGTGCTATAAAATCTCCCCTCGTGCTACTTCATGTTCATTGAAATTCATATCTTTGGGATTCATCTAATATATATTGATTACATTCCATTCAACACATTCCTTATTGTCAATTAGGTACCTAAAATGAGTTATGGTTTCAGGAGTTCACTCAAAAGGCCCCTAAGCTGACTAACTTATGGCAGAGAGATCCCAATAGGTTTGGAAGGTCAACTATATGGGTGTTCATGATGAAGTTAGGAACAAACCTCAACACCTTGTTACAAAAAATCAAATTCCCATCAGTAGTATTGAATATTTAATCCTTTAAATGTTCAGGTGGTGTAGGTTTATATAGAGGAAATACCACCAATACATCATCAGTTTGATCATCCAAGTGAAAGAATCCAGGCATTATAAGATGGAGGAATATTATTGGAAATAGTTCCTCTTCAGTATCTTAACCTATATTTTAAGCTTATACATCCACTTGTGGAAAATTTGGAGTGGATGCAAAAATCCTAATCTCCTCGTCCTCCCCTACTTGTGGTGTAATCTCGGCCTCTGCTCCCACAACCACCAGTAATGGAAATTCTAGAGCAGGCACTTCCACCACAACTCCTTCAGGCAGCCCCATCATGGGAACCGTTTTGATCCCCCATTGATGGAACAATATCATTATCCCTTTATAATGATACATCCATGGATGGTCCAACTTCTATGGTCTCTTAGACATTTTCCATCAGGGTAATATAACTTTTTATCACCTCCTCATCCTTTGGCACTGCCCGCTCAGTCATTGATGTTGGCAGTTGATCCCCAAACACTATTTGAAATTCAATTTCAAAATGTGTCATCCAAATTTTGAATGTAAAATGAGGATATGTAAATGAGAGAAGAAGATTACAATAATAGAATAATCTAGTTATGATCTCATGCATGTTTAGAGGTAATCATTATGGAAAGGGCATTTTCTATGTGGCTACTGCCAAAGTTATAGGTGCTGCTTCAACTAATGGTTGACTTCCTATCACTATGACATTAGGAAGGGACCTAGGACTCACCCATTAAAGGGTTGAGGCTCCCTCACCATCTACCTTTGTCTCATCAAATACCTAACCATATCTTATGCTCATTGAATCCTATGTAAGTTGAAGAAGGGATCATGCAATATATTTGAAGGATGGGTGATTTCCATAAGCACTCAAAGATAAAAATATTTACCTGATCCATTGTAGTATGTCTATGTCCATATATGAGTCAATAGGAACCACATCCCTAGTACTATCTTCATTCTTCGCATAAGAAATTCTATGAACTGTGTGACCCACAGAGACAACTGTAGGCAAAAAAATGCCTAGCAGCACCCTTACCTGATTGGTTAAGGGACGTGCGGTACCATTGGAGTAAAAAACATCCCCCAGCTCTTCCATGTACTTAAATACCTCAACATGGTGGACATGGAAGACTTAATTTTCATGAAATATAATGGTGAGATATATTCCATTGGTAATGGTATACTTCCCACCCCTGAGGGTGGTAAGCTACTTGTGGAGTCCCCAACTCTCCTAAGAATTGAAAATATAATGTCGTTGAGAATGTTTAGATGTTGTACTTGTTACCCCGGGCCTTAGGCATGCACCCTATGTATATCCCTCAAGAATTCACCTTCCACTTTTGACTTCATTCCATGTGGATCTAATTCGGATGTTTTTTCATTCCCTCCAGATTCTTTCTATACCCGACTAGGAACTTTTGAATTTGCAATTAGAGTTATGACCATTAGATCAGTCTTGCCTCCATGAAATGATCTGAACACTACTATATATTGGCCCCATGGTTGGGGGTATTCTCCTTTTTCATCCTGAGTTGTCAGGTGCCTTGACATCTCCCAAATATATGTCCTCCCCCAACTCAGCTCATATTCATAGATGAGCTCGTATGCAACTGTAGGCAGTGGTAAATTGTTTAGCCTCATTTCACCCTCAAATGTAAACATACAAAAATCCACAATAGATATGAATGATTGTTCTTGTGAAACACCTTTTTGTGAACTTTTTTTTCATCCACTACAAGAATTTGAACTTCCTTGAAAACTGATGTGGGTTGTATAGCACGTAGATGACGTTGTAGTTAACTATTTCCACTAGTACCCCACCTCATAAGAACATGAGGTATGATTGAAACCTGATGGTCCTTATACAATTATTAGACACTATACCTCTTAGAATCGGGGGTAGGTGAAAGATGAAATGATCTGGTATCCTACCCTTTTCCATAACATCTATAATGCCCAATTTGATTAGGAGACTCAAGGAGATGTTTTGAATCACTAACCGGAAGATTATATTTGGAGGTGTGATGGGGTTTGGGTATTTGTATCCTCCCATGTGTGTATCCACCTAGTTTTAGTAAACGGGAAGGGGTCCACAAAGAAAAATTATATTCTTCCCTTGATAGGTGTTTTGATGCACCATGTAAAAAATCTCCAATACCAGTACAACCAAATCAACACACTTCCTAATCGCCAACATCACCACCATAATGATGGTTCTTGGATGAACCCCCATATGTGTTTCCCTAATTGATAGAATCCATCTATGGATGAGTATAGTACTGAACCTCTACATCCCTACCACATGAAATTATATCTTTAAATTGTATCCCCATAGTTTTTAATGTCCCACCTCCATGATTCATCAACAAGAGTTCCCCTTTCCCTTCTGGTATTCCCTAGGGAAAGTTAACATCCTCCCTGGTAGCTTCATGGATAGATCCTCCACTTCAAGAGGATCCTCTACTGGATCATTTAGTACATAAATACAATACAACTTTAATGATATTTCTTTCATCCATGTATTATCTTTATTCGTCCACTACCCAAGACATAACCACACCCTCACAATAGATGAAATTTTTCCTTGGTCCTCCTACATGTTCTTTATGAGGATAAACTCATCATACATCACTCCTTGGATTTGTATCCTTATAATATGTTAATGATCCCATATACTAATGTTATCCTCCCTATTATTTATATGAAATGTTTTGGTACTTTGAGACAATATACTCTTCAAAAATTACATGATGTCCTTGTGGTGGTAAACATTAAACTATGATTCCCATGATGCCTCGTAGATCTGCACTTGGTTTACCTCATCCTAGAACTCTCAACATGATGTGCATGCTCAGTAATCTTAAAACCATTAAATTGTATAGTTTATTCCCTAACGAAGGTCCCAATTATCATTCCATGCGTTTAAAGGATCCCCAAACCTTCTTTATGATCTTATAATGTTATGGGGGATGTATCATCTTCCAGAATCTCCTCATTGATATTTTTTATGTGTTTCCATCTATTATCTATCATGAGCAACACTATATCATTACATAAATGTATTTCAGTAGATATGTACCACTGGTATATTCTTAGTAAGCTTCTAAATCAGTATTCAAGATCGTCTCTGTTTTCCTCAAGGAAGAGTACATCTACTGTTAGACCAAAACCTTAAATTTTCATCCTCTTGCATAGCGGGTACTCATTTTGATCCTATTTAAGAATCATAGCGAGTAATTCTTGTTCAAAGGTGCTCTAAATGCTCTCTAAAATCAGTAAATTCAAATCCATTTCATCTTCATGAGTAGAAAAAACATTGGATCCCCAAATATCTATTCTATTCGGAAATTAGGAGTTTGGTGGTCCTGTTCACAATGCTTTGTGTGTGGAGGTCTAGTTTGAATAGCTTAGTTAACAAGAATTGAATTCACGAAGGTCATTTTCCAAAGTTTAGGTTCAAAGAGAAATGTTCGCATAGAACTATAATTTTAACAAGTATCATGAAGAAGGTGGGGTTTGTGAGCGATGAGGATTGAGATCACAATGTACTCACAAAGGATACAAGATTTGGGAAAAGAGAGAATGTTATTTTATCTTAGGGAAATTATGGTGGCCCTTATAAAGGTACTCTTCTATATTTATAGGTTTGCAATCGTCCATGGGTTTGTGATGGGCTTCACAAAGTAGGAATCCAAAATGTGCATTGTGAATGAGCTTCAGCAAATGGAGTTGATTTAAATGTTTTCACTATTCTCATTCGGAATATGAATCTCTGTTTTCTTGTCAACCCTCATATTATGGGGGGTATTTTTTGACATCATAAGTAATGTTTCACATGATTGATCAAGGATGGAATAGCTGGATCTAGGAAACTCTGAGCAGAAACATCCCAAAAATCCCTCTAAAGGATTGTTTTGCAAATCCCACTAAATTCAAAAATGTTTGAATCTCTAAAAGATCATTGGATAGGATGATCCTTCATAATCACATAAATGGTTGAAGTAAACCTTAACAAAATAAAATTATATGTCATAGAGTGCTTTTTTCCATGTGAAGTCTTCACATTAATCTCTGTGTGGTGACATTTGGACTCATAGATAACATACACTAGAAAAGAAAAGAAATATTCATGAAGGACTTCAATATTAATGAAACCCACTTCCAAATAAATACCCCCTTTAGTTTGACATCCTAAGGATGGATAGATAACTTTAAAATTTCTGAAATCGCACCCTATTCACATAAGACCTGAGACTCTTAAAAAAAAATAGAACATGGATTATCCAAGGTATCAAATAATTATAAAACCCCCTCCATTTAGTTCATTAGAGGCTCCATATAAAGGGGATAAAACTTTTGCGAAGGAATATTACCTTCATAAAAAAATAATACCACCTAAGGGAAATGAGGGTTTGGGATGCATTCATCCTTCTGAAATCACTCCTCTCAAAATCGGGATTTCACTTCGATGTAAGAGAACCATGTTTCATGAAGGATACCCCTGCACAAATACCATAAACTCTATGAGTCACCTGTGCTTCATGAAGAGCCTCTCAATGAATCCCCATGATTTTTAATACCTCTCTCTTGGGCCTTTCCATGGTGACTCTCTTATGTTGACACCCCATTGAAAATGTTGAGTTCCCAGAACCCCTAAAGCAATCAAGGACTGGTTAAATGACACCTTCAGTCCTTATTACACTTGTTCCACCCAATAATATGTTTCCCACTATATTCTATGTGCAGACCAGGCCCATATCCCACTTGTTTCCTTTAATCATATATTCTCTAACCCCTTTTTCTTCCAATAATAAGGAATCTCTCATCGCTCTTGTGATTGACCACTCCTCCATGGTAGATCCAACACATTTTACCACCCAAAGGATTAAGATAGGTGGTCACATAAATAATAGGGGTGAGGAGTGAGTCCCTCTATATCCAAGATGGGGGATTTATCCTCGTCATACGATGTTAAAATACATTCTCAACACATGAAAAACAACCATGATCTTACCTTATGTGATAAATATATGATGCTTGATGTATGATCATCGTGGGATACCACCCTCTCCCACCATGGCAAAAAATCCTCCCATTGTGGGTAGCATCCATGCGTAATTCTTTTTCCATCCTCCCATGAGTGATCCTATTGTTAAGGGAACCTTCTATGGATAATCCATACACCATCCCTCATAATAAATAATTTCACAACAAAATCATCCTTACCAAATGAAATTAAAATACATGGATCAGTCCATCCAAATGAACATAAACTACGTTATTGAACTACCTGGGTTATGATCCCTATCTCATAAATAGGGTACATAAGATGCATCTCTGAGGTTCAATCTTGAAAATGGTAAACTCATTGTGTTCCCTCATAGTGATTGAACTCATATATCTTCCTCCATGGGGAGTTCTGAACCATTAAAAACTATCTAGGTGTGACATATTACCTTCTAGGGATGCACCTCCTTGATCCACCTCAATGGGGAATTCATATCCAAAACGTTTGTCTCCTTAATCCATTAAACTCATGCCCTGATCTATCTTAACCAGACGTTCTGATCAGTCTCTACAAGATGTTAAAATATTTCCTTGATCTGTCTCAACAAAATGTTATAATGTTTCTACATAAGGTGTTAATCTCATTACCCAATCCATCTCATACTGAAGTTATAATCTATATTCACAAGATGTTAAATTCATTCCCAATTTTGTCTCAACCAGATGTTCTTATCCATCTCTATTGGCGGTAGAACTTATCACCTAACCCAAAGTACCTACCCCATGAAATAAAAATTGGATGCTTGAGGTTAAAATCCTTGGATGAAATGCACCCCTTGAAATAATTACCTCATGAACAACATTTTATTCCTTATATTAGGTTCCTAAGATGCCTCACATGATATTCCATCCGAAGAGGAATAATTATATGTGACCAATGTACCAAACATCCACACATTCCGAGAGATGGACAACATGACTACAGTCACAACTAAAGGTCGATTCCATGTCAATATTGAATAAATGTAATATATAGATTTCCACATAGAGATGGAATTGTGAATTACTTCCATAAACACAACATAATATATGGGGGATAACCATTCTAGGAAACAAGCTCTAAAGAGAAATCCATGGAAGGAAGAACCAACACCCCATCATCTTGCTTTTATTATAGAGAAAACAAAACTATTTAAAGTGATGAAAGACTCCCACATTTTTAATGTGAAAATTTGAGGTAATAAAAGTGAATTACTATGACGATGTGTTCCCAGGATATAAAATAATTGGAATTAACAGCCAAAATATTGGGTTCCATCGGTTCCCATAATGGATTTACTCTCATAGTGGATTACTTTTATAGTGCCTCAAATTATTTATGTATAATGGGAAATTTATGGATCCTATAGGTATCTACATAGAAACCAATTTGGTTTATAGGATATCCATAATTCCTGAACATACATTCTTATTAGAAAAATTCTATAATGACTTGAATAATATTTTTGGATGCATAAATATGGTGGTGGAATTATTCAGTGCCACCACTTTTTGAGCATTGAAGTGACTAAATTTTTTGAAAAATATATTTTCATATACATATTCTTTTTTATTTTTAAAATTTTAAAATATTCCTTTTGGTTTTAAAATTCTATTTTAAAGCACATTTTGAGTTCCAATATTCTTATAGTTTAAAGAAATTATTTTCACACCAATGATGGATCGCATTCTTAGAAAAAAATGAAACAAATTTGATGTGAATTATGAACCCAGAAACATAAAATATAACCCCAAGGGGGGAAATTCATGGATTTTAAGATCATATATCTTATAAAAAAGTGGGTATCTGATGTTTTTGTTTGTACATTTTTTTATTTAAATTAGATGATTGAAATTATAATATGAAAAAATAGAGTGAATTAGTTTTTGTTCACATAAAGTAAAAAGCATGACCTCAATATTTATTCAAATTCCTATTAAAAAATCATTTATTTCATTACATGGATAATTTTCATAAATTTTAATTTCATGGATCTTTATTCAAAGTCTTAAATTGTTTTATACTCATCAGATATGGGAAAAATAGTGTGGGGGTCTCATCTGATGAGTATCATTTTGACCCAATATGATTGAGGAATAATGGTGTGTAAAATAATTAAGAAAGAATATATTTTAATATTAATGGGATACTAATTAATTTTGAAAACACTTTAAACAATATGAAGGCATGAGAGTTGTGAACATTTCAATACAATGAATAAAAAAATATAATGATGTAAATCATAGATGGGGAATAGGATAAGAGATATAAAAGTACTATATATCTCATAGTAATAATAATAATTTTATATCTAGTTCAATAATGGATATTTTTTGGGGGGAATTTTGGTTTGGGTGAATTAACACAAAACCAGTTTAAATTAATGAATAACTAAAAAATGAATTAGGAAGAGGAAGTTATATTAATGATTATAATTAAGGATAGGATAGTATATTTTATTTTCCCCATATATCTTGTTGTAACATTAATTATTCCACAAGTAGTTTGAAAAGTCATTTTTATCATAGTTTATGTGGTCTTCAACATTAGAGAAGGAAACTATCTTCATAGATATAAAATCAACTAAGAAAAGATGGATCTTATATTGATAGTGGTCTTAATAACATGGGTAAAATAATAAAGGGTCACAAAGTATTGATAAATTCTAATAGATATGGGAATTTATGGATTACCACTCTAAATAATTCAGGGTCTTGTTAGATGGACCCTCCAAGATATTTAGGTTCATGTGGGGTTTATCACTCAGTACAGTTTAGGCCCATATGGGATGGACCATTAAAATAAATATAATTTCATGCATGATAGATCAAACTTCATGTATTATAATTTAATGTGATTTGGACAATGCAATTTAATGTTTTTGGTCTTCTGGTAAGGTCCTCATTCAATATTGTTTAGGATCTTTTGATAATGATCTATCAATTTGAAATTAATATTTTATGTAATTTATATTTTAAGAAACATTGTATTAGTAAGAGTTATCCACTCTCCATCTTGGGTGATCAAGGAGTATTCTCTATTAGAGTATACATTTTTTATGATGTAAAGTTCTTTCAATTTCAACACGAATATCGGGGGTTAGTTTTCTAATAATATTAGTGTCTATACGTCTAAAAACATTCTCGTTGAACAAATTAGTAGAGGTGAAACTTTCTTCTAAAATCTTGGAATATATGATTATATTGAAATTTAATGTAATGGAGTTCTCACAATGGTTCAACATTAAGACCATATATCTCATTTAACTCTGTATTTTGTTATTTATCCTTATACAGTTGATCATAGATGGATATTAAAATGAATGAAAATTTGATTCTTAACATAAAAACCCACTTCAAAACTATACACCAATGATTTTGGGTACACTTTTATATGAGTACATATAGTGGTCTAATATACCTAAAAATAATTATGATATAAACCCTAACATGATGTGTTGTCTCTATCTACCATATTTTTAGGATAATAGTTAAATTCTTCTTTAAGACCACTAACTAACTATTTTTTTCTACATGATAGTAAGAAGAGTGATTAAAATGTATGTAATATAATAATAATAATCTTCATTGTTGAAATGTATATGATTTTATAACAATTTCCATGAGGATAGAGAGAGGAATCGTAATCAAGTTAGAATACTATATTTTTTCAAATTAATAATAGAATTTATTATAATATCCTTTAATGGAACAACTTAATCCCATTTAGAAAATAAATTGATGATAGTGGGGATAAATATGAATAATATAATTGTCGCTGGAGGGTATGGATCCACGAAATTTAATCTTTATAAGAATATTGAGAAATTATTATTTCATAGAATGTAGAAACTCTTTGGGTTCATGAATGAAGATGATTTTCTTCTAACATGCATGAAACCTCTTTGTGAATTCTATGCACTCAAACCATATAAAGAGAAAACAAATTTAGTGTTTGGGCCCAAAATCTAGTAAATTTTTATTTTATTATGGATATTTTTTTTATCATTTAATGTATATAAATGGAAATATTATATCAATCATTTATTTTTATTACATATAATATGAGATATGATATATTAACAACACATAGAATATATGTATTACTAGGTTATACTTGATTAATGATCATCATCTTGGGATGTGATGATTAATTAAGAATGATGTATTTATAATTACTTATATAGAGATAAAATTTACCAATCGTGGTTTATAAGTTGTTGAACTTGTATTTAGATTAATCCAATTAAATTACACCACATGGATTTACATATGTGTGTTATTTTTATAACATAAGTGAAAAATGGATATGAAACCATCAAATTGAGGATCCTAAATAGTATCTATATTTTTTAGGGGTTTTTAATTTTATACAAATCAAAATTCATTTTTCAATTTATCTTAAATATTGGAAATTAGGTATGAAACTAATAAAAAAAGGGTATTTGATTGCACGATATAGGATGTTTCCAGCCATTGGATGTGTTATGAAATCATAATCCTCGATTGAGTTTTAAATATGTTCAGGGACATACAATGATAATTATATATGATATAATTATTTAATATTTAGTCAAATTATGAATTGAGAAAAGTGACAATCTATATGTGGTTGACATAAAATATTCTCATGATTAATCTCGATTTCAATGATAATTGGACTTTTCTAATGGAAATGAGCTATATTAGGAGACACCAAACCCCTGTTTAATTTTGTTAACAAAATAATTTTACTAGATACTGCTATTATTTTATGATTATGAACATGATTCATGATAAGTTATAAATTTACTAAGGGATCTTCGGTTTCCACATAAGATAATCGTAATTGGAATTTCTCTGACTAATTTGATTATTCCATGAGTAAATTTTCTTTATTTTATTATAAATAAAAATAAGATTCATGTTTTTTAAATTTTATATAATTAATAAATATTAGTTATTTTATTAAATAATTAATTTTTTATATGATTTAAATAATTATTTATTTATATTATTAATATATAGAGATGAGGAAATTAAAAATACCAAATGAGATTTGTGTTAGACTTCAAGAAATGGGATTTGAAGACCCATAATAGAAAAAATTATTACTTAATCATGCCACAATGTCCATTTTAGCAACTCATTTGTTATAATTAACCCAATTAGAATATTATTAATAAATCTCTAAATGTGGTTTAGGTATTAAGTCACTTTTGGAAGCTATTTAATCCATCAAATTATCCTTGAAGGATATTTAATACTCTAATGTTTTTTAAAGAAATAGATTTCATGAATTCTATTGAATTTCCATCTTTCTATAAATTTTAAGGATGAGGGGTGTCTGTAATCGTTATATTAGTATAAAATGAAATTGGTAATTATAGTTATTTATATTTCCTCATTAGAGAGAGTTCACATGTTTTATACATATGAGATATTTTCTTGTAGTTTTATATTACCATATTTTATCATTTTTTCTTTTAGTGACTGAAATTAGTTAAATAAAATGTGGATTACACAATTTCATTTATTATTAGTGTTATCATAGTACACTAAGGGAGGCATTGATTCAAAAATTAAATCTTGATATAGATATTCCAAATGTAACGTCTCATTCTCGATCTGACATGTATTACTTTTTACCTGGTCATATATTTTTCCTTTTGATTGATTGGGTAGGGTTGTGAATGAATTTAGAGGATACCTATAATGGTGAAGTTAGAGATTTTTTGGACTCTCATCTTTAACCAGTAGTTTCTACAAGCTTTAAGAGGGTTACATGCTGTGTAAATAAGTTACATGACATGTAATTATGATGGATTCAAGTCGTGAAAGGATTCACACTTTGATGGGTGCACAATATGATGATCCTTTACACAAATTTAGTGAGTTAAATATCTATTTTTAATTAAGATGGGCATTTTTTAATTCAAAGAGATGTGTTTTTATGTGGTTATGAAACTTAACTATTTTATGATTTGTTTATGTATTACACATTGTGTAATACCCCAAGTGCGATTTTTAAATAGGAAGCATGACTGAGATCTGCCCCCTCCTATCCACTTTCATTTCTCTTGACCCAAAGCCTTCCCCAAGAGATCTTGGATCCCTCCAACCCCTCTAAGTGCCTTCATTTGGCATTCAATCATCGTTTCACTTGTAGTGTGGATTCTCATGTAAGTGTTCTCTTTGTTCTTTTTCATTCTCTCTTTCTCCTCCTTTTGTATTTTAAAGGATCATTTTAAAATTAAGGAATATATTCTCTAAGATGTTTGAAATTACTTCTAGGTTGAGTTTCAAGGTCTTCCTCTAATTCTTTCCTGTAAATGGGATCTCTTGTAAGTGTTGTGTTTCAGGAAAAAGTTAGGTGGTTCCATCATGTTTGGCCAAATTGATTAACCTTGAATTTCTTGATTTATTTCAATTTCTGATTTAAATTCAATTGCTCAAACATGATTTCAATTGATTTGATAAAACCCAATTATTGTGTATTGGGAGATTTGATGTTGTTTTGGCATAAAAATTGGTAAAACCCCCAATAATATTGAATTGGGGAACCTTTATGGAAATTGGTTGATTTTAATTATTTAATTTAAATTTTAAATTTAATGGAATATATTTCAATTAAATTTTAAAATTTAATTATGGAAATGGATTTTGATATTGATGTAATTAGTTTTCAATTGATTTCAAACCTGTGAAAATGAATTAAAATGTTTTGATAGAAACATAGTGGTTTTTTCTTGTTAAAGAAGTATATTTTTTTTATTAAATACCCATTTGGGTTTTAAATAATAAATTATCACTTAAAATGGGAGGAAAGGGATTGAATTTTATTTTAACCAGTTTTAAAATAAATTTCCCATCAATGATTATGTTAGAGCGCATGTAAGCCATAGGTACTTTTTGTGTTATTTGGAAACACTCTATACTTATTCAACATTTTAAAACCTAAATGCATCATGTCACATTTGTGATTGGATGGAGATGATTCTCCTTTGGATAGTGTCTGAGGGATGTGTGTATACAAATATTTTTCCTGATCACTTAGACAACGGATAATCCTATAGCCTGGAACATTCTTACGTATTTGTAAGATGACCACGTTTCATGCTTGATATTTCTATTTGAAATAAAAATGTGAGTAAATTTTGTAAAACTGCTTTACATGGATTCTAATTTTACAGAAACTGTTTTATGAAACTATTTCATTTAAGCCATTATTTTATAAATATTCAATCACTTATAATTCCTTTTCCAAAATTATATTCCATCATTTTAATTGTATAAAAAAATTTGATTAAATATGGTTTAAAATTAAAAACCTATTTATTCTAAAATATAGATCATTATTTTGGTTAATCTATTGTTTGTATATAATATGGAATCCCTTGTGAGACCCTACAAGATTTTTTAGCTGACACCCTACTTGTTCCTTCAAGTGTATATAGATTATCTCATTTTATGTTCAAGCAGGGTGAAAGGAACCTTTTAAGGTGGATCCAACTATTCAACATTGGACGTGGTGAGTTGTGTCCTTAGGGACATGGGTCTCCCCACTTTTTTAGTATTTGGGTTTTAGTACATTTGGATTTAATTCCTTGTTGAATTCTGGTACATTACTCCCGGTGGAGTTTCTTTTGTATACATATTGACTTGTTTGTCTTATTTCTACTATATGTTGTGGAAAATTCATTCCCAGGTGCATTTTTTATAATGTCATGTTCTAGTCATCAACCCATGGGTATCGGGAACGCCCTTAAGACTATGTTAGGTCCATCTTAGTTATCGTGTTACCAGGGTACCCGGGCTAGTTCGTGGCGAACTGGTATTATATTAGGTTGTTGAGCTTCTTTTCTTGAAGTTAGCATGCATTATGAAATATTTTCCAGACATAGAAGGTAGATGTGAATGAGTGCCTAGCCATCTCTCACTGTAATGAACCCTAAGTCACTAGGGGTGGTTAGGAAAATTTATCTTGTGGATTTGATCTATAATTATCCTTATTATTGTTTAGATATATTAGAATCAAAATCTCATTATTCCATATGTTGGTAATAATTTCCCTTGCCTCTTTGATTGAGTGTTAGTCTAATGTCCTATTTGTGGATTTTTGTTGTTATGTAACATCATGAATCTGAGAAGTCATGAGATTCAGATCCCATAGGAAGCTACTATTTAACCACAATGAGGGAATCATCCATTGTAACCACATCTAGTTGAGATTATTGTGCTCACAACCAAATATATATGACAGACACCACCTCCAATTTTAGTTTAGGATGTAGCTATGGATCCTCAGGGGGGTGTTCTTTAGAATCATTCTCCAGAGTTCATTCACCATAATCCATCAGTTTTCAAAGCCTCAACTGATCCTTATCATGCTGAGGAATTATTTCGAAGGATAGAATGTCAATTTGAATTATTGGAGATATCGGATGAAATCTAGGTAAAGTGTGCCACCTTCATACTGGAAGGACCAAGCATAAGATGGTGGTACACAATGGTGATGGAAAATAAACATGAGGGATTAGTATGGAATGAATTAATGGTTATTTTCATCGGTCAGTTCTATCCAGAGTCAATGGTGTTGGCCAAGGATGTGGAGTATTTCATGCTTGACAAGGTTGACAAAACCATGATTCAGTATTCAAATCACTATGCTGAGTTTGTTTAGTTTTTCATGAGATTTTATCTGTTGATGAGATGAAGGCTCAATGGTTTGAGTTGGGACTTCGATCAGATATCCATTATGAACTCTTCTTACTTAAGCTTCCCACTTATTATGATGTTCTCGATAAGGTGATGATGGTGAAAATGGACATGGAATGAATGTCAGGGCTGAGAGGAGTTACTTTTTATCCTAGTTGCATCATTAGTTACTTCAAGGGAAAGTGGATGCATCATTATTCCCAAGGTATTTCTTGATGATATGTTCATTACAGACCTCTTATAATTCCATGAGTATGTACATTTATTTTCTATCAGTGTGAAAATCCATGACATTCTAAGAGGGTTTGAATTGAGGTGCTAAAGAATGGTATATAAAATATATTCATAGGACATTTAGAGAGATTTTTCCATAACATTTATACTCTGCATAGTGTAACAAGATCACTTGCTCCTCCTAAAAATACGGGGAAATATGATCTTCACATATAAAAGGGTTTTATCCATAGAAATCTAGAATAAAGATACTCCACATAGTGGAAGAGTCTACAGAGGAAGAGGATATGGATCTAACAACTGTGAGAGGTACCATTACTGTAGCTTCATCATTAGTGATTTCTCTATTTGATATTGGTTCATCTCATTTATTTATTTCAACCCATACTGTTAATTTGGTAAATCTTCATATGGATATTTATCTTGTTAAATGGATATTACTACAACCTTAGGAAAGAGAGAGTGTAGGGTCTTTATAGTCCCTCTTGTGTCTTCTATCTGTCAAATGCTGAGCCTTATTGGTGTTTTATGGTCCTCAACATGAAACCTATTGATTTATTTCTTTTGGAATTGAATGTATCATTGACAATAAATCATGTATTCATTGTTATCTTGGATGGTTTTACCTTACTACACATGTGGTGTGTATCCTTTCATTCAAGGATATTAGGACCCATAGTAGAGAAGATCCAAAACTACTTATCTAGAGTCGGTAAAAGTAATATCTGACTTTTCTTTTTATCTGGAGCACAAATATTTCAGTGGTGATCTCCCTCCAGTTTTCGTTGAGTTTCTAAATGTCATTCCATTTGATTGCTCTGATTTTCCACTAGTAAGGGAGGCCATGTTTTCAATTGAATTTATTCTTTAAAATCAACCATTTTACCTTCCCTCTTACCACATGCCTCCCATAAAAATGAAAGAGATGAATTCCCAGTTGGACAATATTTTTGAGAAATGCTTTATACCCCCCGAGTGTGTTGCCTTGGGTGGCATCAGTTATCTTTTCTAAGAAAGTTGATGGTTATTTTTTCAAATGTCTTGACTCCCAAAATCTCAATTGAGTTATAGTATATAAAAAGTATCTATTTCCATAGATTGCTGTTATTTTTGATTAATTTAAATGTGAAATGTGGTTTTCAAATATCGACCTTTGATCTGGTTACCAATAGTTGAGGATAAAAGTTTTTGACATTTAGAAAACCACCTTTGAGAGAATATATAGACATTATGAGTATCTTTTCATGCACGTTAGTCAAAAAAATTCTCCAAAGGTTTTCAAGGATTTAGTGAATAGCATTTTATACCACTATTTGGATACATTTTTGGTAGTCTTTCTAGATGAAATCCTCATCTAATCCATGTCCAAGGAGGATCATATGCATCACATGAGAACAATTCTGAGTCTGCTGAGAAATCACTGACTTTATCCCAAGCTTTCAATAATTCATTTATGGATCTGGGAAGTGAAATTCGTCTGGAACATGGTGTCAGAATTGGGTATATTAGTTGATCCTGAGAAATTGAACGCTGTTATGACTGGGGAGCATCCACAAAATGTCTTCTAGATTTAGAGTTTTTTTTGTCTTAGCCAGATATTACCACTAGTTTGTGAAGTACTTCTCAAATAAATCTTCTTTGACGACTACCCTAACAGGGAAGGTGGCGATGTTTTCTTGGAATTATTAATTCGAGAGTTATTCTATTGATCTAAATTTTTTTGACTACTGCACTTGTGTTGACTCATCTAGAGGTTGGGTAGGGCTATGTGGTCTTTTGTGATGCAATAGGTGTAAGCTTAGGATATATTATTATGAAAGGAGATTGTGTATTTTCTTATAGATCTTGTTATCTTAGGCGACACAAGAATAAATATCCTACCCATGAACTTGAAATTGCAGCTGTGATGCACACATTAAGAGTTGGTGGCACTACCTCTTCAGAGAAGGGTTTAATGTGTATTTAGAACATAAAATCTTGAGTTATGTACTCTCAAAATTAATTGAATCTTCTTTAGAGGCATTGGGTGGAGAACCTAGAATATTTTTAATTTGAAATCACTTATTCCCTAGGTAAGGGTAATTTCGTTTTATATTTGTTCATAAAAAATCTCCTAACCTAGGTCATGAAAGAATCCTCGAAAGAGTGGAACTTGTTAGCTCTTTTAATAGAGTTTTGTATTAGAGTTTCAGAGAATGGGGATGCAGTTTCTTTATCCTAAATTCAGTTTACAGCCACACTTTTTGAGCTGAATCACCAAGACCAAGAGTTTGATAATAAATTGTGTATCATTATAGAGTATATTGAGGGTGGGGAGATAGTTTTTCAATTGTTTTTCTCCAAATAGGGTGTTCTAGGTTTTTAGAATCACTTCATTGTGCTGTTAGCAGTAATAAAGGATGTGATGGTATATTTTAATGATTCCAAGTGTGTTGTGAACCCATTAACCAATATGATGTTCTATGACAAGCAGTAGTAGTTTGGGAAGTTAGGTATGAGATGAGGCATTGATGAGATTGTTTCCCACTGTTATGCATGCTAGTAATTTAAGGCTGAGCACCAAAAACCTTCAGGTATACTTTAGACACATCTATTCCCAGCATGGAACTGGGATGAGACCTCTATGGAATTTATGTTTGTGTTTCTACATACCCAGAGAGTGAAAAATGATATATGAGTTGTGATCAATAGGCTGACCAAGTCATCAAAGATTATAACCATTTAAGGATTTCCTACCATCCATAGTTGGATAGCCAGATAGAGAGAGATTTTAATATTCTTTAGGATATTCTTTATAATTGTGTTCAAAACGTCAGTGGGGCTTTGGAAGATTCCATGGGGTTGGTTGAGTTTTCATATAAAAATAGTTACAAGTCTAATATTGGAATGGTTCATTGTATAGACCGCCTTGTAAATATTCATTGTATTCTTCAGATATTGTTGAATGTTCCTTGGTTGGACCAATATTTGTGAAAGATATTTCAATAAATATTCAGTTAATTAATCAAATAATCGTGACCAGAAAGAGATGATATAAGTCTTATGTTGATCATCATAAAAGAACATTGGATTTACCAGTTGATGACCTGGTGCTCTTGATAGTTTCACCTCATTTGGGTCATTGATGGCTTGGGAAGCAAGGGAAACATTCTCCTCATTCTGTGGGACCTTTCAAGGTTGTTGAAAAAGTTTGTAAAGTTTCATACCATTTAGCCCATCCACAGTAACTGGTGAAAATACATAACCTATTCCATGTATCACAACTCAGAAATTATTTATCTAAACCATCTCATGTTTTGAGTTTGAGTGATCCTAATATTGAACATGATTTATCATTTGACTGAGTTTCCTATCAGGATAGTTGATTCTAAGACCAAGGTACTTTTTGGGAGGATTATATCTTAGGTTTATGTCCTATGGTACTATTTTTTTGACAATAATGAGAGATGGGAATTCGAGGCAATGATGAAAGATTAGTGACCTCGTTATTTTTTCATAAAAGATTATTCATAGGATTTCATGGGAAATATAGTTTTTTATGGTGGGGAGATGGTAACATCCTATTACTAATCTGACAGGTATACTTTTTTACATTATCATGGTTTTTCCTTTTCATTCACTTGGTATGATTGAGAATGAATTGAGAGGATCCCTTAAATGATTAAGTCGATAATTTATTTGGAATCTCATCTTTAACTGGTCGTTTCTACAGGTTGTAGGAGGGTTACACACCATGTAAATAGGTTACATGACTCGTAGTGGTGTTGGATAGAATTCATGAAAGGATTAATGTGTTGAGGGTACATAATGTGATGAGCCTTTACAAGTCACTATTAAGTTAAATATCATTTTTAGTTCAGAGTGTCACTTTTTAATTCAAAGAGATGTGTTTTTAGAGGGTTATGAAACATTACTATTGCATGATGTGTAGAGGGACTAAGATTCATGTAATACCATAATAGTAATTTTTAAATAGGTAGCACAGTTGAGATATTTTTCACTTCTCTACAGTTTCATTTCCCTAGACCAAAATCCTTCCCCAGGCAATGTTGGATCCCTCCAACCCTTCTGGGTCCCTTCGTTTGGTGTCCATTCATCATTATGCTTGCAATGTGGATTCCTTGGAAGGTGTTCCCATCATTCTTTATATTTATCGCTTTCTTCTGGTTTGAGATTTCAATGGATCATCATGAAATTGATGGATCTATAATCCATGATTTTTTATATCACTTCCAGGATGAGTTTTTAGGTCTATTACCCCATCGTTCTCGTTGATGGGTGTCATTACAAGTATTTAGATTGAAAAAAGGGTAGTTGGTCTCATCATGTTTTTCCAAATTGATTAACCATAAATTGCTTAATTTATTTCAATCGTTGATTCAAATGAAATTTCTCAAACTTTATTTAAATTTGATTTGATAAAGCTTAATTCCAATGAATTGGTATATTTGAAATGGTTTTGGCATAGAAATTGGGAAACCCACCAATTCCATTGAATTTGGATGCATGTATGGAAATTGATTAATTTAAATTTGTTAATAAAAATTGTAAATTTGATAGAATCTATTTCATTTCAAATTTTGAATTTATTTATGGAAATGGATTTCGAAATTGATGGAATTAGATTAGAATTTATTTCAAACATTTGAAAATGGATTAAAATGTTTTGATAGAAACCCAGTGGGTTTATCTTGCAAAAGTAGTAGATTTTTTTATTAAAAATGTTCATTAGTTTTTAAATGGAAAATTAGAACTTGAAATATGTGGATGTAATTTAAATTTATTTTCAAAAGTATTAAAATAAATTTCCCATCATTTATTATGTTAGAGGACTTGCAAAAATTAGGAGGTTTCTGAGTTTAGTGGACACACTCTACGCTTATACAATGTTATAAAACATAAATGTCAAAGGTCATATGCCTAATGGGATTGTGACGAGTTTCCTTTAGAGAGTATTAGGGGCATGTAAGTATTCACATATTTTCTTGATCACTTAGAGATTGTGGAGTACTATATCCTTGAACATTAATAACTATTTGGAATTTGAACATGTTGCTCGTTTGTTATTTATATTTTACATAAAAATTTATGCCAATGCTGTAAAACTACGTTACATGCCTTCTAAATTCACATAAACTATTTTATGTAACTGTTTGATTTAATCCATTGTTTTAGAAATATTCCATCACTTGTAAATACTTTTCTTAAAGTATTCTCCATCATATAAATTATATAGAATGATTTTTTTAAATGTGATTTAAAATAGAAAACATTTTTATTATAAAACTAAAATCATTTATTATGTTAATATATGGTTGGTATATGATATGGAATCTTTGGTGATACCCTACTAGGATTTTTAGATCAAACCCTACTAGTTTCTTTAAGGGTTTGTAGATTATCTCCTCACAGATTCAAGTTGTGGGAAAGGATCTTTTGGAAGTGGATCCATATGGAAAAACCTGGATGTGATGAGTTGTGTAATTAGAAACATGGATTTTTTTTCCTAATTTTTATATTTGGGTTATAATAAATGGTGATTTTATAATTTTTTTACTTTCAGTAAATTATTCCCAGTGGAGTTTCTTTTTTGTGCATATTGACTTGTTTATTATGATTTCTCTATGTTTTGTGGAAAATTCCTTCCCACTTACATGTTGTATGATGCCAGCTGCTAGTCATCGAACTATGGTGATCAAGAACGCCCTTCGGTCTATGTCAGGTCCAGCTTGATTGTCAGGTTACTAGGGTACCAGGGCCGGTTCGTGACGCCAAATGTTTTTAAAATTTATTTTTTATTATTTTTTTATTATTTTTTATGATACTAAATTTGTTATATTAATATTTTTAATATATTTTTGTATTTTGTATCATTATTATAACATTATAAAAATAACAATGTATCTTGATTTGGTGAGTGACCTTGGTTCATGTTTGATATATACCAAGTGTTTCATTATATATTTCCTTTACAATTGAATGATATCTTCTCATTCAATACAATGGAGAAGGATCCTATCAAATCCTCATTTATAGATTATTTTATGAAATTCAAAACCATTATAGAGTAAAATAATTAGTACCCATCAATGAATCTACTCTTTCTTAGATGTATCTAGGTAATTAACACTATTTTGGATGTAATCATCTAATGAAGATATAAATTCAACTACTTGACCAGTTTATTAGAACACAGACACAAATTGATCCAGAGTTATGTAATACTCACGTACTTCTTCCATTTAATTATTGATGAAAGAATAATACACTCTTAGATATATAATATAGTTGATCATTTAATCTTGACCCATATTAGTGAGAGTTTTTGTTAGGTTGAACATACATCTTCCTGAGCATTGTTCTTTCATGGTATATTTGATAGAATTATATTGGAAGGAAATTATTACATAAAATTCTATGTGTGTTAATGAAAATGAATCAAACCCTATTTATTGAAGGAATATTTCTCATTTATTTGTCTGAAAAATAATTCTAAATTACATTTAATATCTAGTTCTGTAACTATAATTTTGAAAAATTATTTCATTTTTTTATGAGAGCTTGATATTTGGGATCATTATTAGTGTATCCTTAAAAAATGTTGTAATAATAGGAAAAGATTATTTTTTTAGAAATAAAAGAACTCCCAAACTAAACTTCTTTACCTTTTAATCTACAATCCTTTTGTTAGATTTGATTAAAGATGTTACATTAAATTATATTTCCCATTTTTGGGATGTTTTAGGGAATGAGTTTACTTCCTCATTTGGGAGCTCTAAATGCAAAGGTACTTCTAATAGAGAAGGGTGTTTTTCCAAAAAATCTATCAATTCTTTTTTTTTGGTAACCTTCTTGGAAAAAAATAGATTTTAATCTATAGTAAAATGATTGTTTGTATTTTTATTCATCCATTAAACATGGGTAATCCGATGAATTATTTTAATGGATCAATGTGGGAAACCAAGTGAACCACACGATGATTGAAATAATGATTTTTCTTTTACACCATATTGATCAAGAGAAGGCAATTTTTCAGAATAATATTATAATTTTTCTCGACCAACATCATTTTCTATATATGATAACAGATTCTATTTCCTTTTCTTATATCATTCTTTTGAATAAGAAGGGAACCAAGAGGATATTCTGAGGTGCCCCTATAAAGGATGAGTGGATTTTCATCCAAATAAGGTATTAAATTATTTGGATGAAACAATTAGCACTTAAGACTATAAAATAAAATTTTTTCAATCCCCATACCACTGGTATGTTTCACCATTTTAATTAATTACATGAAGCTTTAATATTTTCCATCTAGGATTTCAATGAAATACCTATTGTATGTAATTACTCCTTGGAGTCATCTAATTTTTAAATAATTTTAAGGAGGAATTTTTCATGTTTCCCCATGAGACCTAAAGATGCATCAAGGGGATATATCAGGCCCCACCCATCACTTATTACGTCCAATGTATTCCTCATAAGAAAAGGTTGAAACATAACATAAACCTTCGTATTAAAACTAGAATATGAAATGTTAATACTTTAACCATAAACCATGAATGGAATAAAAATAGCACATCCATAGTCAAACATATCAAAAAACCTTCAATACAATGTTAAAGATTTTGTCATAATTAATCAACTTCAAACAAGGGTAAAATCCAATAAAGGATGTTGACATAGATGAAATCAATCCAATAACTATTTGAGTGAAATGTCTCTTTCTACTTTGAAATAATCTAAAACTAAAAAAAATTATTTTGAAAAAATTATTATAACATTTTAAGGGAATATATGAAGCTGTTATAACAGTGGAAAATGGGCACACCCACCGTATAAATTAAAAAAACATTCTTTCTTTAATTGGTCGAAATGGTCATAAAGTACCTTGTTTGGAAAACAGCAGAACGATTCCTTTAAAATAATTTTATAAAAGTAAAACAAGGCAATGATTTACTTTAACCCATAGTCTAGGAAATAGTAAAAAATGTTTTGAAAAACATTTTTAGGAAACATGTATGTGGATGATAAAGAGGTCCCAATAGAAACTTACGTATAAACATCCTCGGATAATAAAGTGATCGTAAAATTAACCCTTACTGTGTACATTTTTCTTAGTCAAGGGTAGGTTAACCTCTTTTATAATGGTTAAATAATTTTTATTAAATTACAAAATAACCACATACATAAATACGATATCATATATGATCCTCTAAGATTTCTTTGTTAATAATATTTCAGTAGTATCATTGTTTCAGGTGTTAACTGATTCGTTTTACTGTTTATGTTTTGTTACATAAGTCATGTTTTTTATGGATAGGATGTATTTGATTCATATTCAGAATGATATTAAGTTATTAAACATTATTTTTTACTCATCAAATGATAATTATTCTTGAATGGTTACGATGGAGAATGAAATATTATTGCGTCGTGGAGATGACAAGTCGTACGTACGCACGAGTGAAAATTTCATCTTATTGATGGAGAAATTGTATGTGATTGGATGTTATATTATATATATAGAATAATTAACATGTTATATTTATTTTTTACATTAATTATACATCATTATTATTCCCATCCAAATAATTATGTGTTGAATTACAAACTACACCACAACGTGGAGACGGTAAGCCATACATACGCACATATGGTGACTTTATCATTAATAGGATGGAAAGAATAATGAATATGTTTTTACCATATTTATAATAAAATCATAGTATGTAGAAGTTACTATAGTCATTATTTTTTTATGGGAACAATAAATAAAGTGTAAGTGGAAGAAGAAAAGAACATTGAAAGAGGTGACGAAATAATTACCTCTTCTTTGGGTTCTTCCTTTTGATTTGAACAAAAGGGCTCCATAAGTAGGCTTTATGATCAACGTAAGGACTTTAGGTTTAAGTGAGTGTAGTTTTTAGGATATTTGAGTATCTTTTGTCTGATCCAAATGGATTTGGAGGTGTCAATTTAAGAGAAGCGGAAGTACCCATTTATTAGAGAGGCGAGGGTCACTTTAGGAAGATCTTGAAATATTACTTTATTATAAAATCAGTTTTGGTTTATAAAAGATAAAAATGTATTTATTTCTAGGGTAATGTGGGTATGGGTATAAATATTCTCAACCAATAGGTTTTAGACATTTTTAGGTCACCATATTAACCTTATCTTTTAAATTTAACTCTTAGTTAAATAGTCTAACATTTACCATGTCTAATTTTATTTTTATATTAAATGGTAAATAAACATACTATAAAATTCCTAGATAACCTCAAACAGCTAACTAACCTTATATAAGTCCTACATCCAAATCCTGGATTTTTTAGGATATTATATCTTTTAATAAAATATTATTTATTACAAAAACTCATTTATGTAAATTTTGACATTATTTAGTATTTGGTTTTTTTTAAGTCTTAACAACTTGAATACTTTGAAAAAAAAATATTTAACCAACCCTCACATGTCATATTCACCTAGAAAATTTTTTGATGGCATCAAAAGATTCAATTTAAATTTATTTAATACTTATAAAATCAATTATTTTAAGCTTTCATTAATAAGGTAATTACAACATCATCATTATATCATAAATAAATTTTATTATTTAATGTCTAAAAATTATAAATAAACTAATATGATATAGAAAATATTTTTAGCTTTCTATTGAATATTTATTGTAGAATTTTTCTTCCGTATAACCCTATATTAAAAAAATTAGTTATTAAAATTTGAATTTAATACTTTTAACTCTTCTTTAAATAAAATATAAAAATGTCTTAATATGATTCAAGTTGATAAAAAATGTTCACTATTTTTTTCATAAGGTTTATTTTGATCGATATACACTTATCCAATATAATTATTACATGTTTTATGGTAATTATAATATCATTGTTACCTTTAATTACCCTATTAACATTTAACGGTGGTAAATAAAATTTAAAAGTTACTAATCACCAAAAATGATTTTCATCATATTGAATCACATTTTACTTACTAATGTCAATATTTTCTCTTGGGTTTTTGAAATTTAATTCACATATGTAGTAAAATTATATTTTATGCAAATTTGAAAATGTGCCTAGAAGGTGGGTAAAAGACGGTAAAAAGTTCAATAAATTTTTATATATCTAATCTTATTTTAAAATGACATCAATGAATTAAATTGGACTAATATAGGTATTATGTATTTATTTTGTCTTTAAAATAAATTTCAATTAAAAAATAATTATTTAAATAAAAATTCTATTTTAAACAATACCGTAGTGTTTTTCACTATTCATCAAAATTTGAAATTTTTCAGAAAAATACCAAAAAATCCCTCTAAGCTAATTTTGATATTCTGAATCCAAAAGTGAAGTCCATTTTGAAAAAAAAATTATAAAATATCAAAGAGTGGTTATTACTATTCATTGCTGCTTTTTAAATGGCTAGTTTGATTGGTCGTGATGTGCTAGAACTTGAAGTTGTGTACATAGAAAGATATTGTATTATTCAAAGAGAAATGTACCATGAAAGTTTGGGTTGTTACATTCTTCCCTCCATCAAATAATTTTGTCATTGAAATTTCTAGAATACTACTGCATAAAAATATTAGGTTGGTTCTTCATTAGAAGTTCCTCAAGTTCCCTTGTCGCCTCTTCCATTTTATGGTTTCTTCAAAAAAACATTTACCAGATGACTTGTCCGGTTTCTCAACACTTGTTCTCCAGTATCAATAATTCTAATTGGATCTTTACAATAAGATAGATCAGGTTCCAATTCTAATTCTTCATAGGTGAGTACATGTGTTGGGTCAGGCATGTATTTTCTCAATAGTGATGCATGGAACACATCACGAACTTTGGAGAGACTTGGAGGTATTAGAAAATGGTATGCTACAACTCTAATTCATTTTATAATTTTCAAAGGTCTAATGTAACTGGGAATTAATTTTCTCTTCTTTCATAATCGTATAACACCCTTCCATAGAGATACCTTCAAGAAAACCTTATCGCCTACTTGATATTCCAAATCCTTCCTCCGGTTATCAGCATAGTTCTTTTTCCTACATTGATATGCTTTAATGTGGGTTTGGGTAATCTTAAACATTTCTATTGTTTCGTCAATAAGTTTTGGTCCAATAATTTTTTTTCACTAAGATCATCTCAACAAGTTGGTGTGCGACATCTCTTTCTATATAATGCTTCTTATGGTTCCATATGAATAATTTAATGGAAGCTATTATTATAGGAAAATTATACCATAGGTAAATACTTGTCCCACATTCCTTGAATGTCAAGTGAGAAAGATCTCAAAATTTCATATACGGTTTGATTTATTCGTTGTGATTGTCCATTAGTTTGAGGGTGAGAGGCAGTTCTCAAACGATGTTCAGTATCAAGGGCCCTCTAAAGACTTTTCCAGAATCTTGATTTAAAATGAGGATCATGATAATAAATAATTGATAGGGGTCCACCATGAAGCCTTTAAACTTTGTTAGTATATAATCTTTCTAAATGTTCAAGTGGTAAATCTTCAACTATAGCAATAAAATGTGATGAATTGGTAAGATGATCAGCAATGACCCATATTGTATCATTCCTTCAAGGAGTCTTTGGTAGCACCATGACAAAATCCATTGTAATATCATCCCATTTCCACTCAGGTATGGGAAGAGGATGCATAAATCTTCTAGGATGTGATCTTCTGGCCTTCACATGTTGACAAACCATACATGTTGACACATAATCAATAATCTACCTCTTCATGTCGTCTAAACAAAAAATTTCTTTAAGATATCTATACATATTACTGTTAACATGGTTTTTAGAGAAATTGGAGCTATGGGCATCATCCAACAATTCCATTTTTAGATCATATTTGTCAGGAACACAAAGCCTCCTCCCAAATTTCAAAATTCCATCTTTATATACGAATTCAATCAATCTCTCATCATTCACAACTTTAATTCTCTTCTGAAACTCTTTATCATCAGTCAGAAAACTTTTCATCCTTTCTAGTAAAGATGGTTTGACAACCATTTGAAAATGTATTGATGTTTCACCTTCCATTATTATAACCATGTAAATCTTTACAAGATCCATGAACATAAGATCCCTTTCAACTATCATCTTTTTCAGAACTCCATGATCCTTTATCATCAAAGCATTTTCCACCTTATTTTCCTTCCATGGATGGTAGTGTATTGTGAAATCATATTCCTTGGGTAGTTCGAGGCATCACCTTTTCCTCATGTTGAGTAATTTCAATGAGAAAATATACTTCAAACTATTGTGATCAGTATATATCTCACATTCTTCATCATAGAGATATTTTCTCTATATGTTTAGATACAACATTACATCTACTAACTCAACATCATGTGTAGGTGAGTTTTGTTAATGAATTTTTCATTTCTGTGATGTATATGAAATAACTCTATCATTCTGCATAAGGACACAACTGATTCCCTTCTTTTAAGAATCAATATAAATAACAAACCCATTATTCCCCGATGGTAGGGTCAATATTGGAGTGATGACTAATCATATATTCAATTCATCAAAACATTCTTCACAATCGTTTGTCCAAAAAAAATTAATCCCTTTACATGTGATCTTAGTTAATGGGTTAGCAAATAAAAAAATATTCTGAACGAAATGCTAATAATAACCTGCTAAACCCATAAAATTACATACCTCAGTTATACTCGTTGGTGCTATCTATTCATGTATTTCCCCTATCCTTACAGGATCAATAGATATTCCATCCTTAGATACAATATGGCCATGAAAAGAAATCTCCTTAAGACAGAATTCATATTTTCTAAACTTACCTTATAATTCATTTCTTCTAAGAGTTTTCAAATAGTGCGCAAGTGATTTTCATGATCTTCGTAGCTTTTGGAGTATACCAAGATATCATCAATAAATACCACTAAAAAATAATCAATATATTCCATGAAAACTATATTCATTAGATCTATGAAAAAAGATGGTGCATTAGTGAGTCCAAAAGGCATTACTCTAAACTCTTAATGCCCATGCTTGTTACGAAATGTTGCCTTCATAATTTTTTTCTTTATTCTTGCAGAACCGATGATATCCAGATCGAAGGTAAATCATTGAAAAATATTGATCTCCATTAAGTTGATCAAGTAAATCATAAATGTGAGGTAGGGGATACTTGTTCTTTATTTTATAGCATTGATCTCCCTATAATAAATGCACAACCTCATAGATCCATATTTCTTTTTGTCAAAAAGAACAAGGTCTCCCCATGGAGAAACACTAGGGAGAATAAATATATTATTACTGAATTCCTCTAGTTGTTTATTTAGTTCCACTAATTCCACAGTTCCATTCTATAATGATTCTTCAATATGGGCATTGAACTAGTAATTAAGACAATGGAAAACTCAACTTATCATTCTGGAGGATGTCTAGGTAAATCCACTAGAAACACATAAATATATTCTTTCACAGTAGTTACATCCTATATTTGAACATTCATTTCCTCATCCATAGTTAATTCACTCTCTCCCTACCCAGTAATAAAATTTTGTAGATCTACTAGGGGTGGATCCAGATGAGAATCAGATGGTGATGTTTCTTCTCTAAAGATAATGGATTCATTATCATCTTCAAAAATTGTAACCCCTTCATATTACAATAAATTTTTCTATCATGGTCAGAAATCCAGTCTATAGAGAGTATTATATCAAATTCAATCATGGTTATGACTATATGATCAATAGATAAAGCACATTTATATGCCATAATGGTAACCGATTCACAAACATTTTTATAATTATACTTCCCTAAGGAGTTTTTACTGACAACTCCCTTGTAATTTCAATTTGTTAATATCCACTTTTCTTGGAAAATTGTTAAGATGTGAAAGAATTTTATGATCTAGAGTCAAATAAAGCATTGGATAAATTTGAGGAAACAATTAATGTACCTTTCACCATGTCATTCAGAACTTCAACTTCAATAGTTGTGATCGCATAAGCTTGGCCTTTCTCCCTTGTCCTATTCTGAGTTATTTTCCTTGATGCTTAGGAAATTCATTTACATAATGCCCCATTTATTTAAAATTGTATAATTATACATTGACAACCTCTTTCTTCCCCTTGAAATCACATGCTTGGTGGCATTTTTCTCCACACTTGTAACAAAATCTCATCCTCTTTAGGCATATACCAGGGTGTTTCTTCCCAAAATTACTATAGGAAAGAAATTCAACTTTTCTCTTCTTCCCCTTATTTATTATTCCAGAGTGTTCAGAAGATCACTTATTCTCTTGCTTCGCTTTGAAGTCATAACACTTAGAGAATTCTTTTTCTATCTTGATAGCACATGAGACCATATCTTCTTACAAAGAGAAGGATTGTGAGACTAATGCTCAACAAAGAAATGGGTTTAACCCATAAAATAATCAATCAATCTTACTTCTTGGGTTATGTATATAATCTACAGTATGCCTTTATGACCTTGTAATGTTATCCTCATACTTTGTGACATTCCTATCCAACTTTTACCTCAGACTCTGAAATTGAATTTCCATATCCGCTCGATGTTCACGTGGAATGCATTTTTCAATAAAAATATCTTTAAACTCACTCAATTCTATATTTGATACCTCTTTAACCTCCTTTGTGTGTTTAATTAATGACCACCATTGATCTATATCTCCTGTGAGGCGATAAAATGACATGAAAACTTTTTCCTTTTGTTACTCCCCAAAGAATTAAATATTTTCTCTAAGGAACTTATTCATTACTCAGATACAAATGGATTTTTAGTCCCATTTAATTTTGGTGGTTGTTTCCTCATGAATCAGTCTAACATTGATCCTTCACGTTGTGGAATAGGTTGCTCTATATGGGTAAGGTTATTATTCATATCCTGAGTCAGTTGTCCCATTATGGTTATAAGCTATTCAGCACTAGTTACATCACCTGCTCCACTATAATTATCTAGAGTATGAGGTAAATCCTTACATGGATTATGTGTATTGATACAGTTTCCATTACTTCCATTGTTCCCCATTTCTAAACAATAGAATACACTTGATTAGTTTATGAATCAGAATACATAATTCCAAACTTGTAAAATACCTAACATAAATTGAATAGTTTATGCATATAATTCATAATCCAAAAAATGATTTATTTGAGGGATTATTTACTCATAAATTCTTCATAATGTTTTTTAAAGAAAATGTGAATTATCCTAAGCATATCACCTTGGAGTGTAAACCCAAGTGCATAGTAAGGCCCATTAATGTGTACCAGGATTCCCCTTGTCAAGCCTGAAACTCATTGTCAGAGTTTTCACTCCTAGGTACATCTGTGCCAAAACCACATCAAATTGTAATATCCAAACAGGGATGTATTTCTCGGAAAACCCACATAATATCTACATTACCATTTTTTTTGGATTTTCTTCTATACTAATCCTCAAAGTCTATCTTTGGGAAATGTTCTCTAATCGGAGTTTTTCTAAATCTAGTTTGCATGGTTTGTGCTAAAATTTTTCTTATACCAACTGTAACACACAAAACCCAATTACCCAAAGTCGGTGCATTGTTAAATAACATCGGCATGATCTCAATAGATAATGTCTTGATAGACTGATCAGTTTACTATCCTTAGAAGTACTAGATACATACATAAGTTTTACATTACATTATGAAATGAAAAAGAAAAATTGTGTCTCCTTTGAACACATTCAAATCCCATAGCCTATCCCTGTAGTTCAAACATAATATACTTCTTAGAATACTAGGAAAAATAAAACATAAGAAAGGGGTGAGCTCAGATGCCCAGTAAGGATAACAATATAGAGTAAATTATCATAGACAAGCATAAACATTTAAGCTAATGTATAAGGCTAAAACAAAATAAATTTAAACATAAAATTCATCATATTATTGAATATATAAATAAAATAATTACATTTAAATATTCACATGGATATTATACTAGTCAAATAATCACATGTAATATGAGTAGCTAATCTCATAATGATGGAATGAATAATTCTGAACATCTTAACAAATGTCAAGGCCTCGTGCCAAGACCCTAAAAATAAATTTTGTCAAGGCCTTATACCAAGACCCTAAATATAAGTTTTATTAAGGTGATGTTCCAAGAAACTAGTTTTTCTAGGGAGACCTATAGATTCCTGGAGGGGCTATAGCGGGCCCCTCCCGTCCCTTACTATGTCAAATGCATTCATCATATGAAAAGGTTGAAACATAATATAAACATTCATATTAAAACTAGCATTAAAAAAAGTTAACACTTTAACCATAAAACATGAATGGTATAAAAATAGAACATCCACAATCAAACATATCAAAAAACCTTCAATATAATATGTAATATTGTCTCATACTGAATCAACATAAAACAAGCATAAACCCAAACAAATGATGTTGACATAGATGAACTAAATCCAAAAAATATTTGGGTGAAATATCTCTTTATAATTTGAGATCATTTAAAAGTAAAAAAACATTTATTTTGAAAGTATTATTATAATCTTTTAAGGGATGATTTAAAGGTGTTATAACAGTGTAAAATGGTTGCTACCAATGTATAAGTTAAAAAAATATTCTTTCGATAATTTGTCGAAAAGGTCAAAAAGTACCCTTTTTGGAAAACGATGGGAGGATTCCTTTCAAATAATTTCATAAAAGTAAAACAAGGGTATAAATGAAATTAAACCATATTATAGGAAATAGTAAAAATGTTTCTAAATACATTTTTAAGAAACACAGATGTGGTTGATAAAGAGGTCCCAGTAGACACTTACTTATATATAAACAACCTTGAATAATAAAGAGATTGTAAAATTAACCATTAACTTATAGTGTTCCTTAGTCGAGGGTAGGTTAACATACTATATAATGGTTAAATAATTTTTATTAAATCATACAAGAACAACATACAATAATATTATATCATATATGATCCTCTATTATTTCTTTGTTGGTAATATTTTAGTAGTATCATTGTTTTCTCCGGTGTTAGCAGATTCATTTTCCTTTTTATGTTTTGTAATGTAAGTCATGATTTTTTTGAATAGGATGTATTTTATTCTTATCTATAATGATATAATGTTCTTAAAATTATTTTTTAATCATAAAATGGGAATTATTCTTGAATGGTTACGGTGGGGAATGAATTCTTATCGCTTTCTGGAGACGGTAACCTGTACTTACACATGAGCGATAATATCATTCTATTGATAGAGAAATAATATTTTATTGGATGTTATATTATATAAACAAGATAATTAACATGTTATATTTATTATTTACATCAATTATGCATCATTATTATACCCATCCAAATAATGAAGTGTTTAATAACAAACTACCCCATGATGTGGAGACAGTAAGCCGTACGTACGCACGTATGGTGACTTTGTCATTCATAGGATTGATGGAATAATGAATATGGTCATACCATATAATAAATAATATCATAGTATGTAGAAGGTACTGGATTAACTATTTTGGTATAGAAAAAACAAATAATGAGGAAGTGGAAGAAGAAAAGAACATTAAAATAGGTGATGAAATAATTACCTCTTCTTCGGGTGCTTCCTTTTGATTTGAACAAAAGGGCTCAAAAGGCAGGATTTTTTATAAATTTAAGACCTCTAGGATGAAGTGAGGGTAGTTGGGAGAATATTTGAGTAGGGGTGGCCGAGCCAAATGTCTTTGGATGTGTGAATTTATGAGAAGGGGAAGTACCCTTTTATAAGAGAGGCAATGGTCACTTTAGTAGGTGTTTGAAATATTATTTTATTATAAAATAATTTTTGGTTTCTAGTAGCTCAAAATGGATTTATTTCATGGATAAGGTGGGTATGGGCCAAAATATTCTCAAGCAATATGTTTTATAAAAGTTTATGTCACCACATTAACATTATCTTTTAGATTTAACTCTTAGTTAAATAGTTTAACATTTACAATGTCTTCTTCTATTTTGATATTACATGGTTGACAAACATACTATAAATTTCCACAAGAACATAAAGTTGCTTATTAATGAAATATCTTACCTTATCTAAGTCCTTTGGATGAATCTTATAATTTTTTAGAATTTTATACCATTTTATAAAATAGTATTTGTTTTAAAAACTCGTTTTTGTCAATTTTGACATTATTTAGTATTTCATTTTTGTGAAAGTCATTACAACTTCATTACTTAAAAAAATATTGAATCAACCCTAAATTTTCATATTCACCTATAAAATTCGTGTATGGGATCAAAAGTTTAAATTTACTTTTATTTTAATATTTATAACTTCAATTATTCTAATCCAACATTAATAAGGTAATTATTGCATCATCATTGTGTCAAAAAAATATTATTTAATGTCTAAAAATTATAAATAAAATTATATGATATACGAAATAATTTTTTATTTATAATGAATATTTATAGTATAATTTATGTTAAGTATAAACTTATATTAAAAATATTTTATTTATTAAAATTTTAATTTAACACTTTTAACTCTTCTTTAAATAAAATATAATAAATTTTCTAATTTAATTCATATCGATAAAAAAGGATCATATTTTTTTCCTAAGGTTGATTTTGGTAGAAATACACTTATCTAATAGAATTAGGACTTGTGTTAGGGGATTTATAATATCGTTTTTACCATTAATTAACCTATTTACTTTTAATCAGGGCAAAGAAAATTCAAAAGTTAATATTCACCAAAAATTATTTTCATCTTATTTAACCAAATTTTACTTACTGATGTCAACCTTGTCTCTCATATTTTTGAAATTTAATTCACAGAAGCGGTAATATTACGTTTGATGCAAATTTACAAATGTTCCTAAAAAGTGGGTAAAAGACAGTAAAAAGTTCAATAAAATTTAATATATCTAATATTATAATAAAATAAATTCAATGAATTACATTTGACTATTATTGGTGTTATTTATGTATTTTTACTTTAAAACAAATTTAAGTTATAAAAAATAATTATTTTAAAAAAATGTTATTAAACAATAACGCATTATTTTTCACTATTCATAAAAAATTGCACGTCTTTAGAAAAATACAAAAAATTCAACCTAATATAATTTTGATATTCCAAATCAAAAAATGATGTATATTTTGAAAAATAAAATTTATAAAATTTCAAAAAGTGGGTATTACTATTCATAACTTCTTTTTAAACGGCTAGTTTGATTGGTCGTGGTGTGCTTGAACTTGAAGTTGCGTATAGCACAATCTATTGTATTATTCAAAGAGAAACGTACTTTGGAAACGTGGGGTGTTACACTTTAGGGTTCTCTAAATGTAACACCTTGAGATTTTATAAGATATATTCTTTTTAATTTATTTCATATCTTCTATTGTACACTACACTAAGATTATCTTGTACTATACGCAACACTGTATTAGCTTGCAGTATACAAAACACTATTATTTACTCGTGTTACACACAATTTGAAGTTAGTTATGTAGAAATTATTCTATGCAACAATAAGTATAGATTTTGATTAATGTATAAATGAAATAAGTTTTAATTATGTTATACACAACACCAAAGGAAGCTTGCACTACACGCATTCCTGACTTGGCTTGCATTACACACAATCGCGTCCTTCCTCGATAGCGTGTGTAGTACGCAATATCGAGTTTCACTAAACAACGATATATTGTTGTAATATTATTATGAACTAGCAGTTATTAATATTATTAACTACATTTTGAATTTTATAACATTATTATTCATCTTACAGATTTTCTAGAACATGGTATGAGAACAAAATAAATTTTTCGGGTAAAAGTAGTATTTTTCAAAAAATGCAGTTTTGCTGCCTTTTGATGGCACACCCACTTTAAATCTAGTTTTTGACGTGTTTATAAGTTCAATTTTACAAAATAAAATTCTTCTTTGGAATCAGGATATAAAAATTTACTTTGGATAAATTTTTTATATTATTATGATAACTTTCATATTTTAATGAATTGTAAAAACATGCTATATTTTAATTAAAAACAACTTTTTTCATTGTAATAATTTATATGGATAAATTATAATATTTAATGGTTTTAAAGTATAAATAGAATATATTTTTACCATTTAATTTAATGTATGTCATTATCATTTATTTTACATTAAATTCATAGGTAAAATCATTTCAATCTTTTGCAATGTTTTAACTTTTAAAACTCGTTTTCTTAACAACGGGATTAATTTTAAATTAATTTCTACAAATTCTGTGATTTTAATTTTGAAAAATGGATTCCATGTTTGTAATCCATAGGACCAAATTATGTTAATATGCTACTTATTATTTTTGGGCACTATGAATAGTAACTACGGTAAATTTTATTTACCATAGTAAAAGGTTAATTGGGTAATTAAGGGTAAATATAACATTATATAATTACCCTAAAACTCGTCATAATATAATTGGTTGATTATATTTTGTCCTAAGGAATATTTGGTTCGAAATGGAATCCATTGGAACCCACTTGGATGTGACTAAGACCTTTACTTTATTTTATTTAAAGAAAGTGAAATATGTCTCACTCAAACTTTAATAATTAAAGTATATTTAATATCAGGTTATACAAAATATAAATTTGATTATAAATACTCATTTGAAAGATAAAATGCTTTTATTCATTATGGTAATTTATTTTTAATTTTTAAGAGATATTTAATTACCTTAATAGCTTATACATTAATGATGCAGAAATTATTTATTTAGTGAAAAATCAGTAATATAGTTTTTACTAAAATAATAATACCCATTAAAAGGCCCAAAAACCGGACCAAAACATACTGGTAGTATATATCTAAAACATAACCATCCAATGGTCAAATTTTTGACCATTTGATCTATATAAATGCGATTATGACACTTATATTATTTTATTTTAAATGATGTCAAAGTTGTCAACTTCATAATTTAATAAATATTACAAAATACATGTTGTGATTTTAAGATAATAAATTCGAGTAAAAGTATTATTTTTAAATATATTAGATTTATAATCATCATTTTATTTTATTTTTAATTTTTATGAAACTGATATGTATATTAAATGGCTATACAAAAATGATGTAGTAATTGTTTTATTAAGAGAAATATCAAATAAATGGTTTTATAAATATTAAAATAAATATTATATGAACTAATTAATGCTCTCCCAAAATTTTCTAGATTAATATGACTTGTTAGGAATCTATTAAAACATTTGGTTCAAATATATCCTCTGTGTGGATTTTATTTAAATTCAAATAAATTAATCGTGTCAAAATTAACACTATTGGTATTTTATAAAAATAACATATTATTAAATTGTTTAAAAATCACAAAAGTATTTAAAAATTATGAATTGAAATTTATATGGTCTAAAATGTCATAAAGTACCAAATTATGGATAATTCACAACACATATGTAATTATTTATAACAATTTAAAATTTATAATATTATTATCACAAATAAAATTAAATAGATTAAATAAGGATAAATCATGTTGATAAGGTTTAAAATAAATTTTCAACATGTAAAAATTGTATTGGTTTATGAGATTAAAACCCTATCTCATATAAGCTTCGGATTTCATTCATTTTGGAAGTTTTTATGTGGGGATTGAATTTATATTAAATTAATATTTTTGAGGTTTCCAAAGGTGCCCCTCTCTTCCCTTATAAAAGGGCACCTCCTCCATCTCCTCTTCACACAAATTTGACCCTTCATGCTCAGAAAACCCCTTCCCATTTCACTTCTCCACTTCCATATAAAACTACTAGAGGTCCTGGTCTTCTTCAAAGACCACCTTTAGTGACCTATGGGGAGTTTAAGAGGAGGTGCGTCGAAGAAGAGGTAATCTCTTCTGCCGATTCTTTCAAGTTTCATTATTCTTATAATTCCTCTTCTTTAGTTGTTTAATTATAAAGTAATAACATCAGTGTAACTAATATACTTATATGTTATTATAAATATGAACCAACCCTATTTCACCTTCTATCCATCCTATGAAAAACAAAATCACTGTGCGTGCGTACGTACGGAATACCGTCTCCACGCCGTGGTGTAATCTATTTTTCCACCACCACCTTACATGGATGGGTATAATGGTGTAAAGAAAAACTATATACAGTTTTTATAACATAATACTGATTCTGATATATTATATCATTCACTACAATTCCATTCAATAATTATGGGAATGATATCATCGCTGGTGCGTACGTACGAATTATCGTCTCCACGATGCGATGAGATTCATTCTCCATGTTAACCATTAAAGAATGATTATAAAGTATATATAATGAATAATAATGATATATATGACGTAATAATGCTACTGTATTTTTTATGTATATATATATATAGGTCAACTACTTCCATTCAAGTCAATAAGGAAAGGAAAACAGCATTCATGCGTACGTACGGCCTACCGTCTCCATGAACGGTGTGTTTCATTTCATTTATCTATCAATTATATATATATATATAATGAATATATATGATATATAAATCATTATTTATATTCTATAAGTAAGTAAATCATGATATAAGGAATAATAATATCAAAAACAACAAGTCCAAACATGTACAATAAATGAAACGATTTTACCCAAAACGCTGCTTTAACATGGAATTGACAAAAGAACGGTTAATATAAACTCATAAGTGAATAATATATGATATCATAACTATTATTATGGTTCTGTTAGAAGTTAATAATATGTTTTAACCCACTATATAGGAGTTTCGGACACGTATGGAAGAAATTGGACCTAAGTTAAGGGATAATTTTTCAAATCTCATTTCTATCTGAGATTGTTTATACGTAAGTTTTTACTGGGGTTATATTTTTCATCCCTATCGATAAAAATGATTTTCAAATAGTGTTTAATATTATTTCATGTATTTTTAAATTCTTTTTTACCCCTCTTTGACTTTTACATTGTGTTGTGGAAGAAATCATTCTTTTGTTTACCATACGAGGAACTTTTTAACTTTTCCAGCAAAAGTACGAGGAGAATGTTTTTTTAACTTGTACGGCGTGAACAGATTTTTACGGTTTCACAATGCCATATTTTCATGAAGCATCCTTTACAAGATTTCATGATTATTTTCAACAAAACTCTTTTCTTTTAAAATAGAATGGCATTTTTTGAAAAGAAAATGATTTTGAAGAAGAAAGGATATTTTCCTCAAGAAATCATTTCAAGTGTTTTGTCAAAACTATTTTCCATCTAAGATGACATTATTTAGTATGATTATGTTTCATGTATAATTCCTCTATTATTTACATGATTTGATTATTTTTATGATGAAATTATATACATTTGTTTTATATGGATTACATTATGATGGGATGATGTTTATGAAACCCATTTTATTCTTCAGGTTATGATAAGTGATTTATGTTTATTTTGTGGCACAAGTAAGAATGATTTAATTATGATATGGGTGGGACCTATATCTCTGTCAAATGAATTGGGTAAAGATTTATATCTCATGAGATAGACATTGCTAGAATGTAAAGTTAATCTGGTTCAGTGATACAGGACTGGAACGAGGAGTGAACTCGATTCAGAAAGGGACTTTGTCCACTATGATGGACTTGGAAGCAAGGCCTTGGATACTATGGAAATCATATCATGTGCATAATGTTTTTTCACAATTACATGTTTTATTACCATGCTATTTTATCATGGTTAATGTTCCTTTATTATCTATGCCTTATTCACTGCAAATATTTATGTCATTACTCATGATTTTGATGTTTCATGTTCATGTTATTACGTTCAAATGTTTAGGGATTGTTTTATGTTTTCCATGTTTAACCTTACTGATCATTTGATCTCACCATTTTTATGTTTTCTTTTCCCCAGGATACAAATAAAGGTTTTAGGTAAGAAAATAAAATGCGAAGATCTTTATGGGATATGTTGAAGATCTTTCACCCTGATTAGAAGATTATGTTCTGAGTTTCCAAAGACACTAAACTAATACGGTATTTGGGCGTCTATTTTTGTCATGTATTAAGTATTCTAAAAAAGTAATGTAATGTCTATGTACATCAATATTTGGGTATCTACACTAAATGTGTTAGACTCATCAGAAGTTAGATAATTTAAATTATATAATACCTAGAATACACCTATAAAATTGAGACGGATTGAAATATTTTTTAAATCAATTAACAATTTTTTATTGAGATTGAAAATCCATTCTTTAAGAACTGGATATTATGGTCCCTAATGTTTAAATATTCTCTTACATTCCCATTATTTTTTATATATTATAAAAATATTACCCATCCACTTAAAATATAAAATATCTTGAATATATTTGACCAAGATTGAAAAATCTAATTCAACTTTCATTATGGTAATATGATAGAGGCTCATTATTATTTTTTTAAATTTTATTTCTGGTTATTTGGTAATCCAAAATTATGATTGATTTTATCAAACTAGACTAGGTCAACCTACCACATTAATTCATTAAAAAAATTATAAGACCGAAGGTGCATCCCAAACCTCCATGGGATAACAATAAGAATCGGGGGGTAACAAACACAACTAATGGTGATGATTTCTCGCATTGAGTATAGTGGGTCATAAAATTGTCTCCAAATAGGAATCTACCATGAGGGTTCCATACATTAGACAACCATTCTATGTGAATAAATAGTTTCTTAATTAATACTCATCCAACGATGGAAAAAGTAAAATAAAATCAAATTAACAAACTAGCATCACTTTTATAACCAATATAAAATTGATGTATGAAATGCATAATATAAAAAAAATCAATATAAATGAATGGTTTGAGTTTCCATTATATATACATCCCATTATACCAAAATTCATTGGAATAGTCACACAAACCATATCTCATGACCCTTGGTCACCACCCAGCCACCACACTTCTATAAAAGTTACGAAGGAATCTATTGTTTGGTTCCAAAATGAGAATCACCCATACCTTTTACTATATCATATATAATTGGGTCTATATACACCCAATTATTGTATGTAGGCTGTGAGAAAAATCAAAATAGGATAAAAAATGAAAATAAAAAACTCAATTCACAATGTAATCATTCGCACTAGTTTTAAATTAAAATGGGAAAATATTTCCCTTTTTGAGTTCACATGAGAAGGAACCAAATGACATTACACTTTGTTTTACAAAATAAAATATGATTAAAATTCAACTAAATATGATAAGTGTAAATAATTCCAAGGAGTATAAAAGATAATAAATTACAATGTAAACCAAATTAAAACAAAAACATAGGATATGACTTTTATCAAACATTGAACAATATAAGACTCTATCCTCCGGAAAAAACGAGTAACATAGTGCCTCTCTAAGAGAACACTTGACAGCCTATGGAAAATCTGATGAACTACAAACCTGACCAACCCTTTTCCTCATCAAGAAAAAACCCATGTTCTGTGAGAATTAATGACTAGGGAACTATCAAATGTGTTATCTATGGTAGTGTATAACTCATCATAATTACACATATTATTACCAAATATTCCCTTTTATAACTCAACCAAAACTAAATTATATATTAAAAATATCAATAAAAATTAAATATAAATTAATAATCATCAAATGATATGAATAACATCAATAAAATTTATTCCCATCTAATATGTTAAACTAAAAATATGACTTTATACCATGTATATTAATAAAGAACCACTAAAATTATATAAATTAAAAAAATCAACTTTTAGAACATCCTTTAGAAATATTTTGGGAAAAATTAATTCATGATGGTAATTTATCAAACATCCTTTGTTTATTAAAACATGTTTTTTCTATACAAATAATCGGAAAAATTGGAATGTTAACTTTATTAAAATAAAATCTTACAAAATTTTAAGTATAATTATAAAAAATTCATAAGTAAGTAATTTGAGTATAATTATATTAACAAAGCCTTTGATAAATCTCAATTACAAAGAGTATTCGAAAGGAAATTATTTTATAAAGAAACTGATTCCAAAATAAATTGAAATTTTGTTGGATTCTTAAATTATCAAGTTATTAAAGTAAAAATAGTCCCTCAAAAAACCCAGGGACAAAATATTTAAGATTATATCATATGATAACCATGGGAAAATCCAACATATCCAACTAGAGAAAGAAGGGATGTAGAACATGGAATGAAAATATTAAATTAGAGGACATAAAGAAAAAATAATGTAGAAAAAATGATTAATCTATGGGAATCCACATGAATCAAGAGGAAGGAACCATCCAATATTGGAGGAAGAATGGGAATGACACGAAGATGGATCTATAAGAGTTTAGTGATGAGGGGGAATATATTTTTTGTGTTAAACATTGAGTAAGGAAATACTGAAATTTCATGTTTCATTAATAATAAATCCTTAATGTTTGCATACATGGTTTGGGAAACCAAGAACCTACTATGTGGGAACCACTAGAATACTTGGGTAGCATTGTACAGTTTTGATGCATGGTTAATGAAATTGTGCACTAACATTTCATACACTTATGGAATAATACACCACTTCACACAGTTAGGATTCATATTTATAATTAACCATATGATAACAATGTACTATTTACCCACTTTTCATATTTTTTACCCCCCAAACTATCAAATTTTTAAAATTAAAATTAATAACTAAAATAAGTGAAAAATATTCATACAACAATGACATGGGGTTGTCACAATTCTTTAAACCATGAAACTTTACTTTCCTATAAAGTTCTTTAATTTTCTTAAATTTAATATATTATATCAAATTAAACCACAAATTCAAATCATTAAACCTTATATAACATGTTTTACAAACTAAAACTCATTCAAATGCTTGGTTATCCCCACCAGATAATTATTTCCTTATACTTGAAAATAATAAATCTCAAAAATATGATTTCAGTTATAAAATATTAAATAAAAATCAATGTGTCAATAAGTAAAATCCTAATACATTAACAAATATAGTAAATCA
Source organism: Viscum album (assembly GCA_963277665.1). Taxonomy (NCBI): domain Eukaryota; kingdom Viridiplantae; phylum Streptophyta; class Magnoliopsida; order Santalales; family Viscaceae; genus Viscum; species Viscum album. Next base: position 277,281,021 of record OY728135.1, read on the forward strand.
ATATTTTTAAAATCTCATAAAATAAATTCAAGAGAAAAAATCTCAAATATAAGTCAATATAATTACATAAAATCAGATCTAACACATTAATTCCACATCCAGAAAACAACTAGAACTGTAAGAAATAATTTGAATATACTATAAGTCAAACCCATAATATTGTTTTAATTCGAATAATATATTCGTATTTTTCAATTATTAATTTATATTATCAAATCCCTATTCTAAATATTACCTTCTTATAAAACATAAATAAAATAGTAAAACATTGGGTATTAAGCTAAATTTAATTCCAAAAAACCAAAGATCCCAAGAAAAATGACATTCATATTTCAATTCAATCATTTTGGAAACCCCAATTGTATAAATAAATATTATTTTCCTTCTAAACTCATTTATGTTCTTTATTGTACAAATACATTGTTATCGTGAATATATATTTATTCAAAATAGGATAATGTAAAATTCCAAAAAATTCCTTATTTAGCTTTGTAAAGAGGGGAAAATATTCGAGAATATTTATTTATTTACATTTATGAACTATATCAACAACTCTTGATACATATCCATAAGGAAACATTTTTCCATATATATAATCAAAATACTATTCAAAACTATCCTATTTTATGTTATCATTAAAATTATAATACTATTTGAAACTATAGGCCAACCTAGTCAATTAAAAACTAATATACCAAATCAAAATAGAAAAATTTGAAAATCATACATTTTCAAAAACATCCATTAGGGAATGTTACTCCATGAATAAAACCCCATGAAAACATATAAAATCATAATATAGGAATTATTCACACCAAAAGGTACTAATCCTTCAAAATAATTTTCATGAATGAATCATTAATTAAGATACTTTTTCTAATATGTTCAAAAATTGTTATCAAAGGTATACAAGTTATCCTTAAATAATTTAAAAACCAAAATTTATGTTGGGACCTTATTCAGAACAATATAAAAGCAAATTAATATACCAACATCATAATCCTATAAATAAGAGTTCATAATTTTCAAAAACAATTTATTATAGTTCATTCATTCTTAGAATTATACAAAATGACTCAATTTCATGATCTATTATTGTTTTAAAACCAAATCAGTAAAATAATACCATTTTAAAACACCAATTATTCTAAATTAAAATTTTATTTTACAAATAAACCTCTCTATTTTATTAAACTAAAATCACTTCCCATACTTACTTTTTTGGTTAAATACCGCTACTTCTAAAAATATTCATTGAACATAATAGGTTTTCAGAAAAAATTATTAATCAAAAAAATGTTCATGAGATTTAAATACTATTTTCAAATTAAAAATCAAAAATTACAACCAATAATAAAATTTTATTCCTGGCCATTTGTAAGAGAAAAATATTTTATATCAAATTTTCATTAAGTCTTGTAATCTTTATATAGTGTAAGTATTTATTTTTATATTAATTGTGAAGCTCTTGTTTAAATTTAATAAAAAGTTCATACCACTAACTATACTTGATAACCCATTATAATTACATTGTATTATATATACATCCTATCAAATTAAGTTCAATTTTCGCAAAACAAAGTAAGATCAACCAAACTTTTCCTCTTTTGAACAAGATTTATTTTTATAACAATTATCATACATTAGTTTTAGAAAATATGATATAACTTATTTCATGGATAACATGTTCCACCATCCCAAATAAAACATAATTTTATATGTTTAGAACTATTTAATTAAGAAATTGAATACCTGCTTTTTATCTAAAATAAACATTTTTTTTATTTTTTTAAAACACACCTTATAGATATACATATGAAAAATAGTGTTACATTTAATCAACAAAAAATTTCTATTAATAATTTTTTTCTATGTATTGTTAAAAGACAAACTATTGGAGAAAATCCCTCTTGATGGTGTTTCTGGGTTTATTGTGATTGTTGACAAGGTTTGAGGTTATTGAAAACGGCCAATTGTCAAAGGATGCGTGAAGAGTGAGGCCAAATGTCTGAACTGATCTAAAAGAGTGTGAATGTCTAAATTTATCTCAACAAGTGTGAATTTATGAAATTATCATTTAGTGTGATATTTTCATGATAGATAAAATGTATCGATCATGTTTATACATGAATTTCTAATAGATCATGTGAAGGACTCTCACAAATCACTGCATGATTGTGAGAGGATATTGCATATAGATTATGTGATGCACTATAATACATTGCAGGACTATCATAGGATCTGTTGGGGAGATTATGCGAAGAACATGAAGAAACTAAATTATTGTTAGAGTATATTTCAAAGAGATCACATGAGGCATATAAAGACATAGAATATTGATATGATAGAGATATTATGCAATGAGATCTCATGAAGTGCTGGAAGACAATGTCAATAACTGTATGATTATCATTGGATCTTGTGTAGGGGTCATGAGAATAACTCATTATGGTCTTTGGAAATTTTCATGTCATTACATGAATTTTTTGAGAAAATGAAGTTGACCACATCATGAATTTATTTGGATATTTTAAGAAATAATGTGAAGTGCATAATTCTGATTAATGAGGCGGTGGAGTGGATGGATGAATATGATTTGTGGGGATAACATGTTTTAATTTTTCATATTAATACCCACTAGTCCATACATAAGAATTTATTATGTTTTTTTTTTAATCTTTTTCTGATGAAAATTCCATTGTAGGGGTTTCAGGTGAAGCAAAGGAGTATACATGATTGAAATCTTTTAATTGTTTCACATGAGAAGAATGAATTCTGGCCCAAAAATCATGTGACCATATAATAAAAAAATGATTTTGATGGGGTCTTGAAATGGTATCACTATAATAGAAGAATACATAGGTTGTTTAAATTCTATGGAAGATCCATAGACATCACATGATATGTATATCCTTAGTAAGGTATCACACCAGAGTTACGTGATCTGCATGAACATAATAAAGTCACACGATCTGCATGAATGGAACAAATACATATGATCCACATGAAAATAAGACTTGTGATATGTATGAATGTAAATAGGCATCACAAAGGGTACTCATATAGGAGTCTCATTGAAGTCGTATTCCCCAAGAGGTTATGTAAGGGATTCGCATCGAGAGCTCACTTAAGGATTAAATAATGGGATCTCTCATAGGGGTTACAGTTAGGATCTCATTCTTGGGTTATGAACCATGGTATCACACTTGGTTAATAAAATAATGTCTTACATATGGAGATAAATTCTAGGGTTAACCTATGAACAATATCATTTTCATAAATGAATTTTTAAGAAGAAGAAAAATACTAAGGATCTTCACTATCCAGCTAGTGTTGCAGCAAGAGTTTAGTCACAACTAAATCCATCGTAATAAAAGTAAGACTTAGAATCTCATAAAGATCATTATAGATTGAGGAGGAGTTCACATGACCTCTAATGGAAACATGATTCTCTAGGGTATGTTCTTATCAAGGATGTGAAAGATCATATGAGGTTTAAAGGCATGTATCATACATTCAGTGAAACTCTCATAAATAGATGATATTATTGCTGGGCCTGCATGAAAATTGTTTTTCATTTTGAATATTTGATCATAAGATGGAAGTATTATAGATGTGATCCTAGAAAGATAGTGTATCATTCCCCATATATCGAAAGAATAGTGATCCCAAGAAGGAGTGACCTAACCTAAACTAATATCAGTGTGCTTTAGTAGATTTACTATATTATCACATTACCTTCTGTATTCTACATGGATGTAGCCTAGTGAGATTGAAGCAAGTAATTTTTTTGATATATTTCAAATTTTTTTATTCTTGATATATTTCTTTATATTATATGAATCATAATTAGAGAATGTTGTAGAGGATAATATCAACAAAAACACTAAATAGAAAAATTATTAACCCTCATAATAAATAGGTCATGATCTAGTGGGGTAATAATAATTTCAAAAAGAATATTCATCCCCTAATTTGCACCCCCCCCCCACCATATCTTGGTATATAAGTCACTTTTGGGCCTAAAAATTAGTATTATTGAATATGTTGATTTGGTTGTATTTTTTCATTGACTAGATTATTTTTCTGTTGAAATTAAATTTTTATTTTTCTTTTATCCAGGTGTTCCATGGAAAATGTAAAAAATTCAATGAATAAAAAGATTTTTGGTGTTATTCCTAAATGAGGAAGTGTTTTCATAATGTGTGTTATTCAGTTAAAGGGAACGAAAAATGTACAGAATAATGTTTTAGATGAATCGAATAGTGAAAATATTTACTCATTTAATGATTCTGTAGGAATGAGTGAAGAACATGATATTATAAATAGTGATGGAACTACTGATGACGAATAAATCACAAGAAGAAAAAAATTGTAATTTTTTCATGTTGCAAAGGAATTGTATCATAAATTTAATTATTAAAATAACTCTAATGATATCTGGAACAAAGTACATCAAATTTAAGTCAAGAAGAATTTTTTTAATAAAATAATTTTTAAATTTTTCACTAATCTAATAGAGAAGAATGATATTCAAGATGGATAACTAAAAAAACACAATATTGATGATAATTAAAAAAAATAAACATTAAAAAATAATAATTTGGAATCCAAAAATGAAGATATTGTTATTGAACTACCATTAAAAGTTCAGTATAATGCATGTTTAATGATTCTGCTACATTGATGAATTCAATAATAAAGGGGCAATGTGACATGGTGGATAATATCTCCCAAGAAATAGAATATGAAATTACTAGTGATAATTATCTTATGAAAAAATTTAATTTTCAACTTGTATCTATGGAATATAATATTCTTAAATTGGAAGATGAGTTAGAGTCAGTGAAGAATAAAGTGGAGAAATATAATTCAAAAGAAAATCCCAAAATTGTGGGATGATTTTCTTTTATTATTTTAATATCCATTTGAAGGTAATAATGAAATTGAAATAAATTATGCTATCTTAGAGAAAAAAATAAAATTATTTTCTCATCACATACTAAATGTAGTTTTTTCAAAATTTTGTATTAGATATGATGAACTCACTTCTATTCTAAAGAGAAATAGAGATAGGATTAGGTTTAGAAATTTAGAAAATTCATGTAGGTATTGGAAACAGAATTTAAACAGATTCTATAGTAAGTAATGAAAATATTTGTTATTTACATAGGATTCATGGTCATATTTCATTTTTTTAGGATTTAAAATATATGTAACCCTATGAAGACAAAAATAATTTTAAATTTGAGAATAAGAAAAATCATCTTGATATATCTAAAATAATAGTCTCATAAAAGAAAGCTCTGATGAAATACTACTATTGGGGAAGACTGGGACACACCATGAGTATGCTTCAATAATCCAGTGGGATTAATGTTTTAATAGTAACTCTATATATATCAACATCTCAACCGATAAATGATGACACAAGGTATTTTTTTATGGTAGGGGTTTTATATGTGCCTATCATGGTCATTTGGAAATATATTTCATATGGAAGAAAATAGGTAAGGAAAAGGAACCAAAAAGGAGATCTCTAACTCTGGTAGTGTATAGAGAAAATTTTTATATTGTAATACAACATAATAAGTTGAAAACTAGATTTAAAATCTTGGAGGAAACACAAGGAGATCAACAAAAGGTGTACTAAGGACCTCCTCTCTTACACTCACAACGACTCTCTTAAAAATAATGTGAATGAACCTGTAAGAAAATGGGAAGAGATGTTCTAGTTTTGAGTAAGAAGATTGTATGTTTAGTTAAAGACTCACCTCCAAAAAGAATTTTTTAAAATACTTGGATGAAAAATCAAATAAAAAATGAAGACATAATTCTTTGGTAAATTTAGGTCCATTCCATAATCCGATAAGTGAAAGTAAGATAATGATCCCTCCAATAGAGGATGAATTAATAGAATACAACCAATGAAAAGATTCATGATCATAGAATGAATCATGATTAATGGAATTTGGATGGGTAATTGGAACACTTATATGGCCAGAATTGTTGAAGTTGGTTAGGATATTGGAATAGTTATATGGCCAGAATAATTTAATTTGGTTGGGTTGTTGGAACAAGGATATATAAAGTACAGTTTTTCAAAAGAATTTATAAATGGGTTGGTGCATTAGGATATACTAAAATTCGCTTCTTAAGGATTCCAATGGCACCCATCTCCCTGTGTGTTAATTGTTTCTCATATCTTATATAATTTTTTAAGACTTAGTGGGTGATTTAATCCATGGAGTGCATGTTTTTTTAATGGGAACATGTGTAATATTTGAATGAAGATACATGCAATAATAAGAACCCGAACTCTTAAAAGTCACATATCATTTGAGATTCAACAAGAGGTTATACAAATACTACATTTTTAAAATATGCATATGGAAGTTTCATACAATTGGAAAGTAATATTATATGGTGAAGGGCCTAATATGAAATTGAATAGTATTCAAAACCATATTTGAATGTTCCAATGGATCCAATCAATATTGAATATTAAACCATTGGTATCATTCCTCGATACTAGTGTTATTTATCCAATTAAAGAAGAATAATTCTGGAATAAGATTAAAAATTCATGTATATCATGATTATCTATTTTGTTCTTACAATATGGTATCATCTAACTGTTTTCAGGTTACCAGGAAGTTGTGAGATAAAATAAACAGGATTTCTTACAAGTGGTCTCCCCATTTTGAAGTGTAATTTAATATCTAAATTTACATAAATAATTGTTATTAAGGATCTATATCATCCCAAATATAGAGGTTTACATAGAGATATGGTGACAAGTACCCTAGGTGGTATAGACTCATCTGACAAGAGATCCCTATGAATAATTGATTAATGTCATGTTCTATGAATACATGGAAGTTTGTGAATGACAAGGACAACATTAGTATTTATTATCATAATATCTAATTTCCTACAAATATTTATGCCTTTTTTGGATTAGAGGACTTATCAATGACTCATTTACAAGTTTTAATTTTAATTTCTAAAAATCATTCAATATTGTGCATCTATAACGAAGAATATTATTCTTATATTTAAAAGTGATAAAAGAATCAATGTTTCAATCTCATGTTGATAAATAGATTCAATGTAGAACTTGATGATATTTTACATAGCTAAGTGGTATTTATATGTCAATCAATGGTATATCGTGTGCTAATAAGAAGTGAATTACGGAAGGAGGAGAGTAATTTATCTTTATCTATATTTTAAGAGATAAATGAATAATGTTTATCCCCTCCTGATATTGTAGATTATAAAAGATATGATGCATGGAGTTCATTGACTGAGGGAGAGTAAATTCATAAATGAATGAATCACCTATTTTATTATATGATAATGGGTGATATGGAAGTGAAATATTTGATTGGTATTCTTTTTTATAATTCAAGTGATATAAATACTAGAAAAAATAAAATTCATCTTTCAAGGAAAATGTACATTGAAATCAAATATCACTTCATCGTGAAGAATGTGAAGTATGGTCTGGAGAAGTTGGATTATGTGTTACCTAACCTAAAACATATAGAAATTCTAAAAAGGCCTTACCCAAATAATAATTTTAATATAATTGTATTTATCTTTTAGTTCAATAGACAACCCGGACGTCAATGGTGCGGATTTTTAACCCCCTATTCTAGAGACCACAAATAATTATTCTTTGGGTTCATTTTCAAAGGGGCATAAAATGTATAGATCAAGACATGGGGAGAAGATGAAAGTTGGAGAAGTGAAACATGGGGATATTTAAATATGATTATGCTAAATTGGGACGTTCAATAACGATAAATTATGAAAAAGAGTGATGAGTTCACGATACTAGAAGTTGATAGAAGAAATTATCTTGAGGGAAATAGTTTGTTTTATATTTTTTCTGTCGGGAAGGTTTTCAATGGTTTTTTTGAGAATAAACCGATTCATTTTTGACCAATTCATGATAATCATGTTTCTCATTCTGATTTTAACTCATGTCTTCATAGAGTACATGTTAAGTAACTCATTGATTGTTATATGGGGTTTCTAGAAGAAATCGTTTTAGCATAATCATGATTTTTCAATGACTTGTATCTTGATGTTTTGGGGATTTTTCAATGAACCCAAAGAGGGATATTGTTGGAAAAAAATACCCCTTGAGGGATGTTTTTGGTTGATTGTGTTTTTTTGATAAGGATTGTAGTTTTGGAAAATGCTTGTGGTCAAAGAAGGAATGCAAAGTGACTGAAAATAAATGAACTGTTCTCTTGGTGAAAAACTCTTTGAACTGATCTCATGAAGTGAAAATGTCTAAAATTATCACATGAGTAAAAATATATAAACTAATCATGCAAAAAATCAAGGTAAAAAACAGATCACATGAAGGGATCATGATTTCACACGATGTCCTAATAAGAAGATGTGAAGATGTCATGTGAAGATACACCTGATTTTGAGAGGATCTTGTAGAAAGATTATGTGAAACACCTGAAGAAATCACATAATTGCTAGATTATCCTATGAAGGATCATGAAAAGTACACGAAGACATCACATGATTGTCAGAGTATCCCATGGAGGTATCATACTAAGAACCTGATGAAATCAAAATATTTTCATAGGATCCTATGGAGAGATCATGCAAATCACATGAAGAATAAGAGGCTAGAAATGATGAATATATCATGTTGTCTTTCGAAATAAAGTGAGAATATTTTTTTTATTTTGATCATGATATGGTATCTCATCAAGTGATGGTATAAAATTTTACCAGCTGGTTAATTTTCATTAGATCTCATGATGGGATCATGTGAAGCACTCGTGATTATCTTTAGACCTCATCTTGAGGTAACTCAAAGTGCTAGATGTCAAAGAACATGACCACCACATTAATGTATTCATATAATGTAAGGAAATCACATGAAGTGCACAATATAGATTATTAATGAAGTGAAATGGATGGATGTCCATGATTTTTTGAGTTAAGGCATTTGACTTTTCCCTATAAATACCTAATGACCCGTCCATATGAATTGATTAACCTTTTAATAAATGATTTATATTAAGAATAGTTTGGAGAAGGAGTTTCATGTGAAGTAGAGGATTTTATTATATTTCCCTCACATAAGTGTTTCACATGATAATAATTAAGTCTTTAAATTAAATCAAACAATGAACATAATTAGAAAATAGTCATGTGAAGGGGTCTCATGATGAAATCATGTAAAGAGAAGTACGCATAGGTTGTTTTCATGAAGATAATGAATTATTGATGTCACAAGGTTCACATAACTATAATATGGATTCAGGATAGAGTCATGTGATACCCATGAAAAGGAAACCGCCACATGATCCACATAAATATTACAATGTATATTGATCTTTAGGAATAAAACAAAGACTCGTGATACACAAGAATAGAACAATGTCCCATGGAGGGGTCTTGTGGACAACTTATAAACTATGATCTCGTGCAAGGGTTATACAAAAAGGTCTCACAAAAGGGTAATAATATATGGTCTTGTGCAAGGAGACGTGTACCATGGTTCACTTGGGAAAACTATAATTTTAATATCTTAATTTCAAATAAGAATAAAAAGATTAAGGATCTATAGCATCCGTCTATATTTGAATAAGAAGTTTATTCACTACTATATACAATGAAATGAAAGGAAAACATTTAGTCTCTTAAAGATATTAGTAAATTGAGGAGGATTTTCCATTACCTCTCATGGATAAGTGATTCTCGATGGGATTTTAACAGTATGTTTTTCAAAGTTAAAGTGAATCATTAAGGTACCTATCATACATTCATTATAACATTAAACTATAGAAGATATTGGTCTTTTTCCTACATGGAAATTGTTTTTCATTATAATGGAGTGAGAATAAGAGTGATATTTTAGGGAAGTGATATTGGGGGATATATTTTATAATCCCCAATAATTGAAAGGGTAGAGACCCCAAGAAGTAGAGACCTAGCCTAAACTAATAGTTGTGTGATTTAGTGCATTTGGAACATTGGAACTTTTCCTTTGTAAGCTCATTGGGTGTAGTCTAATGAGAGGAATCAAGTAAAAAATATATGTTTCATTGTTATTTAATTCTTTATTTACATTTAATGTATCATCATCAATAATTTTGGATAAGATATGATCAGCATAATCACAAAATTGAAAAATAACTGACCCTCATAAAAAAATTCTCAAGATGTAGTGGGATAAGAAGAATTTAAAAAAAACATGTTGGGCAAAAATCCCTCAAGGTATCGTTGAAGCCTTTTTGAGGTGATTGTGTTTGTTGACAAAGTGGACATCTACGTTGTGATTGTTGACAAAGAGGATTTCATGGTTGAATGTCGAGTTCAAGAGCTGAGTTTAACGATCCATGTTTGATTCAAGAACGTCGATAAAAGGAATGGATGATCTGGAGGCGGTACAAAAGAACAGATACAAGGTGGCGCCGTTTTCCAGTGTTTGCCAAATTTTTGGGCCTGAAAATCGGAAAATGAAGAAAAGTGTTTTTGGCAAAGGGACTTGCGCGCCGCGAACATGGTGTACAGGAAACTTGCGCGCCACATGTTTTTCAAGATCAGAAGATCAAAATATGGCTAAGGAAATAGGATCGCGCAAGTTTGGGAGTTGGTCGCGCAAGTGTCTAAAGGAGAGGAGACTTGCACGCCAAAACTGGGTCGCGCAGGTGACTTGTGCGCCGTCGCGCAGGGTGGTCAGATTTCCTATAAATACCGGACCACCCCTCCTCATTTCTAACCGGAGTTCAAGACGAGAGCTCCCGTCGCGCAGGTGTGGTGGTCGCGCAAGTGGTGTGTGTGGTCGCGCAGGTGGGACTTGCGCGCCAGTGGTTGAAGTTGTGCGCCGGTGTTAGAAGTTGCGCGCCGGTTTGCAGTTGCGCACCAATGGTGGTTTGGGCGTAAAGGGAAGAGAGTCGCGCAAGTTTGTAGTTGAGGAAGCTTGTGTCGCGCAAGTGTCAGAGGAGGACTTGCGCGCCCGTTGTGACTTGCGCGCCGATACTTGCGCGCCGAGGTTGACTTGCGCGCCAAGTAAGGTTTTGTTCCCGCAGTGATTTTCAGACTGTGTGGAAGCTGGAAGTTTGCCCGATACCTTCGGTGCAAAGAGATATTCATCAACGGGTGAAAGTTAAACTTCAACAGAGCATCTACATACAAGAGGAGATGCATTCATTCATGCGAATGAAGAGACCTACAGGTCTATAAACTGTGAGTGGATTCCCTTCTGGAGCAGTGAGCTTAGGAAGAGGAAGAAGGTGATCCTCTCCACCGGCAGTGAGCCAGAGAGAGAGAAACAGGGAGTGACCCTTGGGAAAGCAGTGAGCTGACCCTAAACATTGTAAAGGCAGTGAGCCTGGGCATAGAAGTGATCTAGCCCGAACATTGTAAACCACAGCTAGTGAAGTTAGTGGATCATGGTACGAACCGGCAACTTGTCGGCGTATGCTCCTTGGACGTAGCCCTTAGTGGTGAACCAAGTAAAAATCGTTGTGTCTGCCTGGTCGCTTCTCTGCATTGCACTCAAAGCATTATCATCAGATAAACTTGAAAAGAACTGAGCATAGTATACACACAAGAGCAAACAAAGTGACCCTTGTAACAAAGAGGTCAAGATCCAGTGGGGCAGGAAGTATTTTGAAAAGAATATCCATACCCTGATTCACCCCCCCTCTCAGGGTACATAGGCCCCTATTGGCCCTAACAATTGGCATCAGAGGGACTGGTTGCTTTTATCAGATTTGTTTGCTTCAACTTTGTGTAGTCGATCTGTGTTGTTGAAGATATTGTTTGCACTTATCTCGGTCTACCATGGGAAAAAGAAAATCTTCAAAGAAGAATCAGAAGTCAGGTAGTATCCCTCAGTGTGGAAGTGTTTTTGGAAAAAGTGTGATTCAAATAAAAGAATCAAATAGCTTACTGAAGGAATCATGTAGTGAACAGAAAAATGATTTGGATAAATCATACAACAAAAATACTTACTCATTCAAAGATGTTGACGGAATGAGTGAAGAACCTGACTTTCCAAGTGAGGTTGGAACCACTGACGATGAAGAAGAAGAAATTGAAGGAAGAATTGATATGTGAGCTGAGTTGGAGGCTGCTCTGGAAGAGATAGATGTTTGGAGGGCCAAAACCAAGAAAGCTAACAAAATTGTTCGCGATGCCAAACTTTATATGCAGCAGCAGGAAGAAGAGAAATCTGAGCTGATGGAAGAAATTCAGAAACTTAATTTATCAACATCAGAGAACTCAGAATCCGTTAGTAAGTATAAGCTGAAGGTTGAAGAACAGAAAAGAGAGATCGATGGCCTGAACAAAAAGGTGGAAGTTGTCCATGGGACTAAAGAATTGGATCAGAAATCCACTGAAGAAATTAAATCTAAAGGCATACAGATCAATGCTCTGGAAACTGAGGTCAACAAGCTAAGAGGCTTAAATCAAAGGCTTATCGATATAGTTACTGACCTAACAAAGAAGAATGATTCTCAAGGTGAGGTATTACAGAAGCTGGCTAAAATGAAAGGAAAACAAAAGGCTGATGATTATGAAGAGAATCAAAAGTCAGATGAAGTACAGAATCTGAAAGCTAGAAATGATGATCTAGCAGCACAGTTGTCTGAAGAAGTTCAGAACAATCGAAGCCTTCAACAAGAGAATGAATCTGTCTCTAAATCTGTTTCTGAGGAAAAATTAAAAGTAGTGAAGAAAAGTGCAATGGTGGAAAAGCTCACACAGGAACTAGAAGATGAGGTGAGTAATGGGAAGCTTCTCAAGAAAGAACTGGATGTCCAACTTGAATCAAGGGAGACGAAGATTAAAAAGTTGGAAGAGGATCTAGAATTAGTAAAGAAGGATGTGGAAAAATATAATGCTAAAGGAATTCCAAAAATGAAGGATGCCTTACACTTTCTATTTGATCATCCTTCGACAAGTGATGATAAAATGAAGAATAGGTATGCTATTTCTGAAGAGAAACAACAGAATATTTTCTCAGCTCAAAGACCAGCAAGTTTCGGAAAAGCTGGTATCGGATTTGATGAATCCCCTCCCGTGCAAGATAGAAAGAGAGCTATGAACAGTTCTAGATGGGAAAGAAATCCTATAGGTGCTGGAGATAGGCCTAAAAGGACAGATACAAAAAGTATTGATGACATGTGCTATTTTTGTGGGATTCATGGCCACACATCAAGCTTCTGTTCAGAGGCTCTGGAATACATCTCAGGGTGTGAAAATAGAGACATTACTAAATCTGAGAATAAGAAGAAGCATCATGAGAAATCAGAGAGAGGAGTCTCTCAGAGGAAAGCATATGTTAGATGCTATTACTGCGGAAGAATGGGACACACAATGAGTATGTGTCAGGAAGCTCAGGAGCCCAATATCAAAAGAAGAAATCAAGGGGCATCAACATCTCAGCAGAGAGATGATGAAATGAGGTATGTCTTTGAGGGAAAATGTTTTATATGTTCTCACTATGGGCACATGGCGAGACATTGCAGTAAGAAGAAAGCAGGAAAGGGAAAGGAACAAGAAAAGAGATCTCCACCACAAGAAGTGTACAAGAAAGAAGCCTGTACTGGGAGACAAAGTGGTAAGGAGAAGAATAGGCTTAAAGCCTCGGGGAAATCACATGGAGCTGAACGAAAGTTGTATCAGTCACCTCCTCTAGCGTGCTCACAACGACTCTCAAGGAGAGAATGTGAACAAACCTGGAAGATTAAGGGGAGATCTACTCCAGTTGTGATAAAGAGGAATGAACGTTCAATGGAGGACCCACCACCAATGCAAAATAGGGTGGCGACTCATAAATCTGATAAAAGGCAGATAAGCAAAGAATGCATTGCAAAATTCGCCCCGCAACGAGAAGTGGAAGAAAAAGGCAGATCCCTGCAATGGACAAAGAAGACGGGGAAGATGACAAGAAAGGAGATTCCTGCACCGAGAAACAATCAAGGGAAATGGAATTTTAGTAGAACATCAAAGACCAAAATGTGTACCAGTTGGTCTAAACCTCAGAATGTGAGAAAAGAATGCCTAGTCATATGGCCAGAACAGTTGAAGTTGGCTAGGCAGCTAGAAGAAGCAAGGAAAGAGTGTGATACTCTTCAAGAAAGAATCAAATGGTTGACCCATCAGGATCAACCACAATCCTCATCTTGAGGAATTTGGAAGAATCCCCTCTCCCTATGTATATAAATGCTATTAACTGATGATCCGTGTGTTTCAGGTTTTAGGGAGATACAATCCAAGGGGAAGTGGCATCTAAGGATGCAAAGTGAAGAAGTGAGATGCTCCATAATTTCAATGAACTCAAATCTGGTACTAAAGCTGAAGAAGAAAGGGATAAATGAAGCACAATAGGAAGAAATTGTGTTACTAACTCTATCTCTTGTTTCCTACATCGAGTTTCAACTCAGTAGGCTTAGAGATTTTGTTAATGGCTCAATTCCAGGTGGAAGCTGAGAATAAGTGATGCAGGAGAAGAACGAATGCTTATGGGTTTAAACAGTGGCCTAACCCCAGGAAGTGGTGCACAACCAAGGGGGAGCATTCAACCGAAAAAGTCAGATCAGGAGTGTTCGAACGGGGGAATACTCATTTCTGGAGAAGCAGCAATAGTCAAGCATTTCATGATTATTTATTTTGCTCTAACAATGTGGTATAAGCTGACCATTTTCAGGATACCAAGAAGCTGTGAGAGAATATCAACAGTGCCTTAACAACAATGACACAGTGAAAAGTTATCTGTTGAAAATAAGGATGCGGTAAGAGACTCCGGGGGAGTAGAAGTGGCAGATGCAGACTTAGAAGAAGACACTGATGATGAACAAGAGATTCAAGTCTATGCATGCAAGGAAGCCAAAGAGTCGAGCTGAAAATTATTGGAAAGATAACATTGGTTGTGCTGAAATGCTTTACTGATGAAGCTAAAGGTGATAACTGGGTTCAGGCGATGATTGAAGAGCTTGACCAGATTGAGAAGAATCAGATGTGGGAGATGGTTTCGAGAAGAGCAGACAAGAATGCAATCAGGGCTAAATGGGTCCTTCGGGACAAAGATGAATGAAGATGGCACAGTTGTTCAAAACAAAGAACGAGTAGTGTGCAAAGGATTCTCCCAGACAGAGGGAATAGATGTTGTTAAGACATTTGCATCGGTTGTAAGGCTGAAGAAAATCATATCATTTCTAGCTATTGCAGTACAACATAAGTTCAAAGCTTATCAGATGGATGCAAACTCAGGACTTCTTAACAGAGGTTCTCGACTAAAGAAGTGCACAGTGGCAACAAGGCAGTGAATATCACAGAATACAGGCAAATCATCGAAAGATAGTTGTACCCGACCCCAACAAGGCCTGATATGGTTCTCGCCACATGCCAAGAAGTGAGACATCAGAGTAATCCCAAGGAAACCCACATGCTTGCAGTAAAAAGAATGCTTCAGTTTATCCAGGGCACAGTGGATTTCAGCCTGACGTATACTGACAAATCTGATACAGAGTTATTGGGATTTACAGTTGGATATTGGGCCAATTCTGCAGATCAACGTCTGATGGTGCATTCTATCTTGGTGGATTGTGTATTTCTTGGCTAAGCAAGAAACAAGATTGCATTTCATTGATCACCGCAGAAGCTGAGTATATTGCGGCCACTCAAGCATGCACACAGTTATTGTGGATGAAGCAGCAGCTTGAAGATATGGGAATTGAAGTGAAGTCTACGATCGGAATCCAGTGTGACAACTCAAGTGCTATAAATCTTAGCAAAAATCCTGTCCATCATTCCAGGACAAAGCACATTGAGATCAAGTATCATTTCATCAAGGAGAAGGTTGAGCAGGGCATCGTGAAGTTGGAGTATGTGCCTACAGAGCTACAGGTTGCAGACATTCTGACAAAGGCCTTACCCAAAGAAGATTTTGAGAGGCATCGACTAGCTCTGGGAGTTCAGTCGATTCCCCGCACTTGAAATAGTGTGGATGCGGGACCCACCCCCTCTCCCCGAGGTATGATGTGTTTTTCCCTCATATGCTGATATGTGTTCTCTACTATGTTCCAGACTACAAAGGACTGTCCTTTGGGTTCGTTGACAAAGGGGGAGAAAATAGTGATTGTTCAAGGGGGAGACAATGTGGAGATTTGATAAATCATGAATGATATGGGGAGAAGCTGACAGGTGGAGCAGCCAGATAGGGGGAGTTGAAGCTAGTTGAACGTGATTAGCCAGAGCTTAGCTTGGACAACACAGGAAATATGGCTAAAGAGGTGTTGAAGCTGTGAGCAGAAAGGGGGAGAATATTAAATCTGACGATGCTAGAAGTGATCGATCAAAGAATAGATATCACGACAGCTGAGGATCGTGATAAAAGCAGAAGAGTGGTGTTGGACAGTGTTTGGTGTCAACAATGGATGTTAGAGACAAAGTGATTCATTGATGAACTTTTCATTTACTCTTGTTTCTCACGCCGAGCATTGCTCATGTGGGCTTAGAGTATGTGTTGAGTAAATCCTTGGTTGCTATCAGAATCGCAATGAGGCGAATGGAGGTTGAAGAATCAATGACGTATCTTTGTTTGGAAGAGTTGTCAACAAACCCAAAGGGGGAGATTGTTGGGAAAAAATCCCTCAAGGTATCGTTGAAGCCTTTTTGAGGTGATTGTGTTTGTTGACAAAGTGGACATCTACGTTGTGATTGTTGACAAAGAGGATTTCATGGTTGAATGTCGAGTTCAAGAGCTGAGTTCAACGATCCATGTTTGATTCAAGAACGTCGATAAAAGGAATGGATGATCTGGAGGCGGTACAAAAGAACAGATACAAGGTGGCGCCGTTTTCCAGTGTTTGCCAAATTTTTGGGCCTGAAAATCGGCAAATGAAGAAAAGTGTTTTTGGCAAAGGGACTTGCGCGCCGCGAACATGGTGTACAGGAAACTTGCGCGCCACATGTTTTTCAAGATCAGAAGATCAAAATATGGCTAAGGAAATAGGATCGCGCAAGTTTGGGAGTTGGTCGCGCAAGTGTCTAAAGGAGAGGAGACTTGCGCGCCGAAACTGGGTCGCGCAGGTGACTTGCGCGCCGTCGCGCAGGGTGGTCAGATTGCCTATGAATACCGGACCACCCCTCCTCATTTCTAACCGGAGTTCAAGACGAGAGCTCCCGTCGCGCAGGTGTGGTGGTCGCGCAAGTGGTGTGTGTGGTCGCGCAGGTGGGACTTGCGCGCCAGTGGTTGAAGTTGTGCGCTGGTGTTAGAAGTTGCGCGCCGGTTTGCAGTTGCGCACCAATGGTGGTTTGGGCGTAAAGGGAAGAGAGTCGCGCAAGTTTGGAGTTGAGGAAGCTTGTGTCGCGCAAGTGTCAGAGGAGGACTTGCGCGCCCGTTGTGACTTGCGCGCCGATACTTGCGCGCCGAGGTTGACTTGCGCGCCAAGTAAGGTTTTGTTCCCGCAGTGATTTTCAGACTGTGTGGAAGCTGGAAGTTTGCCCGATACCTTCGGTGCAAAGAGATATTCATCAAAGGGTGAAAGTTAAACTTCAACAGAGCATCTACATACAAGGGGTGATGCATTCATTCATGCGAATGAAGAGACCTACAGGTCTATAAACTGTGAGTGGATTCCCTTCTGGAGCAGTGAGCTTAGGAAGAGGAAGAAGGTGATCCTCTCCACCGGCAGTGAGCCAGAGAGAGAGAAATAGGGAGTGACCCTTGGGAAAGCAGTGAGCTGACCCTAAACATTGTAAAGGCAGTGAGCCTGGGCATAGAAGTGATCTAGCCCGAACATTATAAACCACAGCTAGTGAAGTTAGTGGATCATGGTACGAACCGGCAACTTGTCGGCGTATGCTCCTTGGACGTAGCCCTTAGTGGTGAACCAAGTAAAAATCATTGTGTCTTCCTGGTCGCTTCTCTGCATTGCACTCAAAGCATTATCATCAGATAAACTTGAAAAGAACTGAGCATAGTATACACACAAGAGCAAACAAAGTGACCCTTGTAACAAAGAGGTCAAGATCCAGTGGGGCAGGAAGTATTTTGAAAAGAATATCCATACCCTGATTCACCCCCCCTCTCAGGGTACATAGGCCCCTATTGGCCCTAACAAAACATAACCTGGTTCACCTCATATCAGGTTTTCTAAGCCTCTTTTGGGACAAAAAACTAACTCAATTTCTAATTAAAAATCACCAGTGGATGAAATATTTCCAAAACACCTGAAATAAAATCTACATCATTTAAAACATAATTTAGTCTATGATAATACATGATATAGTACAATGAACCCTATAATTTTATAAAAACATGTTTTAATAATCTTTATTTATTAACAAAAAACATATACACACTAGAAAATGATAATATGAATGTAAACTGAGTTGAAATATTTATTATTTCCAAATTTAATATGAATAATGAACTAATAAAGCTAAATTCATTAATTAAACACAAATATAAGAAAATCACACTAATCCTTTAAATTAATCAAAACCCCCTTGAAATTTTTTTTCCATCTAAATAAGGTTTTTATCAATATATTTTCAAATTATTTGAGGGATTTTAAATAAAATTATTCCCCAATTCATTTTATGATATCCTAATATAAACAGGATATTTCATTGATATGATAACATGATAGGTATAAATTATGAGCGTATTTTTTATCATGTATCAATGATTTTTTTGATGTTTTTAGTGTTAGAACCCATTATTTCTAATGTTTTAGTAAAAAAATGTCTAATTTAAATTATGGATTGAAAGTGGATTTAATTAAATAAAATATTCTTGAAATTTATGTTTGAATTTTTTTATGAATCCTATGAATTTTTTTCTAACTATTTTTTATGTATTTTCTCAAAAAATTAATCCACTTCGGCAATACTTTAACCAAAGCTTCTATATGACACTTAGCCAACCCACATGGTGTCTCTCAACCTGGCATATCCCTGGAAGGGATAGCCCGAGCGAATGGATTCATGAGGGCATCCGGACCATGCACGGGGCCCATGGGGATCAAATGCATGGGTCGTTTAGGTAGGCCAAAGCCTTTCTCATGAGGATATGATAGTGAGGCCTAGACATCCCTAGGAGGAGAGAATTTCTCGATAGTGTGGTCTACAGTGGTGAGGGGCATCCTCTAACACCCTCATCTGATTAATTTTTGATAAAATCCCACATATGGACTTATAAAGGATCTCACCCAATGTGAACCTGTTGATGTGGGATCAAAACACTGACATGATCCACCATAGAGCTTCTATGCAATGTCACATCCAATGCTTCCACTCATGCTCTACCACCCCATCTTTATTCACATGCACCCGACATCGCCTGGCTGCTCCCACTGATCGCCTGACATCACCGACCTCCCCTAATACCCACTAAAAACTCCATGGTTACTTCTGATCAACCCCAAATCCACCTCTGCATCACCACTTCCAACTGAATCCTCCAAAAAACATGATGGTTTCACCACATGGAAGTTATAAACACTACTGCTCAGTTGGGGGATGACCATGGCCGATCACCCCAAAGCTTGGCATGAGCTCTATTCACGATGATGCACCTTCACATCACTGGGATTGTCTCCTTCACCTTCGATAACCCCATGCAACCATTCATGATCCTCCTAAGGCCACCGTTAAGGCCATAGGAGAAGAGGGAGGACCCAATGCTCTACTTTCAATTATTTTCACCACCATTGATCTCATATATCCACTGAGAATGTTAGAGGAAGGAGTAAGTAACTTCTACTATTGTCGCTTCCTGAAATTTCCCACTGCTAGCCATCACCACTAGGAACTTCAAATATGAGCTCTACATGATCAACACCTTCTATCAGCTTTATCTCCTGGCATTTTTGTCCATATCCTTCACCACTGGACTCCCCTATGAAACACATTGAAACTCCTTTGACCACTGTGATGGATGGAGGAGAAGAAAGTTATGGGAACCACCTACCACCTCCTGAAACCTACACTGAGGAATTTATGCACACTCCAAGGAACATGCACACAAAAGGGATCCCCCATGTGGATCTCGTCCATGTACGTTATAAAGACCCACCATCTGCAGGTGTTTCGAATCCATCACTGCTAGTCTTGGGGTACTTAATATCCCCCAGGATCTTGACCTGGTTCTAAATGTGACTTCAACTCTCCCACTACCTATATAAGGAGGCTCCTCTCTCTTCTAAGATGATACTAGTCGGTACCCATGGAGAGATCCCACCCAGATAAGGATAAAGATGCATTCCACCATGTTCTTAATTTCTTTTATTTTTTTTCTTTTATTTCCCATTTTAGTTTTATTTTCATTATAATTTAAATTTATTTTTAGTTTTAAAATTTTAATTCAAGCATGTTTTATTCTTTTGTTTTCCACACACCTCTTTCTAAATTCACTTTCATGAAATTATTATTATTCTTCTTCTTATTATTATTATTAGATTATCATTATTTTTAAATTTAATTATTCTTATATATTTCTTTTCATTATTTGTTTTATTTTATCTATCTTAATTTTTTCCACTCTCTCCCTCTCATCCCAATTCTATATTTATTTTATTCTTACTTTTATTTTATTTTCCTCATCCACTATTCTAATTTTATTTTTAATCACATTATTTCTTCTATTATAGTTATTTTATTTCTTATTCTCTTGTTCCCATTCAATAATTGTGATCTATTACCCTAAAAAATGAGGGACTAACCCCAAGGCTTGACCAAGTTGGATATCAAGGTGTTATTCAATATTTCTTAATATTTTATTTTATGTTTGTAGTACATTTCTATGGCATTAATGGGTGAGAAAAATGTCTCAGATGTGGTGAATTACAATCAATAAAATTGCAATTTAATCTATTTCTATTCTTTTATATTATTGATTTCTCATCTCTCAATTGTTAGTTCTTCACATGATTGATTTTATCTAATCAATGGATGAAATGACATCAATTGAGCTAGGTCATGGAATATGGAACATCCTAGAGAGTGATGTCTCATCAAACATAAATAAAGGAGGTGGTCGAATTTAGATTTCTTAGGCATTCAAGGATTTCAATAATTTATAAATAAATAAAAATATTTCAAAAATGAGATTTCATGTTTGTATTGTCAAACATTAATCAAACAAATAAAGGAGAATAATGATTGTACTGAAAACCAAACAAAAAATCAATTCATTTCTTTCCTTAATTCATTATATTTAGATTTTCATGGCATTATTAATTATAATGTTAATTTTTTTCATGTAATTAATGAAAAACCCAAAAGGATTTATTATTTTTTTCATAAATTAATCAATAAAAAAGTTGTATTTTTGGCGAGTTAGATAAATTAGTTGAACAAATAGAGAATCTCCATAAGTGATACAACCCTTGTCATCCAGTGTGTTGCACTAGAGAAATTGTTTTCCCCACCCCAAGACAGGTGTTCAACAAAACGAGCACCATATTCAAGGATCAAATTATTAGTAATCTTACATTTACTATTTACACATTTTTATATAGATTTTATTTCACTAAAAAAATAAAAAAAAATCATAAAAAAAGTATTTTTCAATGATGAATATAAATAAATATTATTCTTCATTGACAAAAAATTCTTCAGAGGTGTCGAAACCAGTAGCTGAGTCAAACTATTCTACAGAATATAGTGTTTCCATGTGGGCTATATAGAATAGTGGATCCCATTGCTAATTTTTCCTAGAGAATGAATTCAAGGACATCATTGAGTATCTCAAATAGACCCCCAAGAAATAATTTTTTGAAGAATTTTATAGAGAGTTTACTAAATTCGTTGAGTATATCCAAAAAAATATTATAAAGAATCTTCCAAGACAATAGAAGAGTGTTCTTTGTTTCTTCCAAATAACTTTGAATAAGTGCCCCCAGAATATATTCATAAGTGAGTGGAAAAAATTAAATAAAATATTTAGAAACTGGGATAGATAGTGAATGATCTATAATTCCATATGGTTTATTCATTTGCATATTTCCAAGAACCCTCAAAGCAATCTGAACCAGAATCATAAGATGATCCACATTCCTTCCCTAATTTACCTGAGGAGGCCTAGGAGGAATACTTGAATATTGAAATACATGTGGGAGATAAAAATTAATTATATAGATTTAGGAATGACTGTGAGAAACTTTTTGATCTCCCTATCCCATTGAAAAGAAGAAGAGCCAAGATTATTAAATTAATCCACAACTCATGTGGTGGAATATTTAGTAAAAAATGGAGGATCTTGGATACCTGCCTCCATACACTATTAATCTACTCCAAGGCACACTCACCACTGAATAAAAGATAATAGTTGAACCAACTAATGGGGGTTTATTTTTCTCATAATCTATTTCATTTGATTTTATTCAAACTAATTTTTTAGTTACTTAATACTATTTTAATTATACAGATTCAGAAATTCCTTATTATGCCTTAGAGGAGGATGAAGAAGATAGAAATTCACCTATTGAGGAACACATGGATCTCCCTAATTTCAATGAATATGAATTTGAGGAAGCTCATAAGAGAATCCATGTTTTTTATTTTGAGGAAATAATAAAAGATTATTCTCATTTAAAAGTAGAGACATTACAAATAAAAAAAATTAAATTGAAATTATATTCATGTAAAAATACCTAATTATTCTCCCTTTGATCATCCAATTCATGAAGCCTATGTAAAGCCAGCACTGGAAGATAAGAATAAGGTTTCTCAAATTGAAACCAAGAAGGAGGGTGATCCATACTTCATCCTACCCTTTCTATGTATGCTATACCTAATTATGAAGGGGATGGTCTAGAATAATCTATCCATGGACCATTCCACAAGAACAAGGATTATGGACCTACTGGGAGAAACCAGATGTGGTGGTTCAAATAAAATAAGATTGATCAAACATTAAAATTTGGATAATAGGTGGTACTACCCTCTGGAGATATTAAAAATTGGGGGCCCACATAGGGGATCTTACTAAGACTTATCCCTTTCTAATTTATTTCTAGGAATTTTTTATTTTAATTTCTGTTCTAGGAAGTATTTCATCATGAATCCTAATCCCCCTTTTCATATTGATCTTAAATGACATGATTTGTGTTCTTAATTGAGTAATTGTATTCTACAGGTTCATAATGGCACATAGAATCCTTCCAAGGGTGAAGGAGGAAAGATTAATAGTCTTCATGAGAGAGTGAGTTACTTTTTATTATTTTTCTTCTAAATTCCCCACATTTTGTGTCCAAATTGTTTTAGATTTAAAAAAACATTACCATGCTTTGATTTACTCTTAGGTGATTTGTCTTAGAGACATGATATTCTTAGGAATATTTTGATGTCATGTTTTAGATTTTAATGTCAAATAATATTGAATTAGTAAAATGGTGAATTAGATTATTAAAGTGAAGCATGGACATTAAAATGACAACTCTTTGTTTAACAGAATTGATTTATTAAAGTAAATGAAAATTCCCATTCACTTTTAATGTGTTGAATATTTTAAATTTATGTGAATTGATTTTTTATTGTTAATAATTCCTAGATGGATTTTCAAATATCATATTTCCATTCATTAGTGTATTTATAGACCATGTACTTCCTCTTTTATCTTGATCATATTTCATGAGTGGTCTTGGGTTATTCTACATGTTATAACTTTTATTTCAACTTGTCAAAGCTATAACTGTGGAAAACACATTAAAATGATTGGGTTATTCTATGAGAATCATATATACTTAAAATACCACCTTTATATCAATCCCTCTTTATCCTATAGAAACCATGAATGACCTTGTTTGGGATGATCCATGTTTCAACCCATTTTTTCTTATTCCTAACCTACTCTTAGTAATTGCATAATATTTTTAAGTTCATGTTTGGGGGTGATGGAATTCATGGTATAAGAGAATAAATTGTATGAAGAAAGTGTGTGGGTTATTATTTTGGGAATAAAGTAAGTTTGATGATTCATTCATTGAACACTTTATTCTTTTTTCCCTCTTGATAAAAAATTGAAAAAAAAACAAAAAAATGAGAAAAATTGGTTGTGATTTGGGGAACACCAAAATGACCATTACTAGACCAATGAGTTTTAACATATTTGGTTAGGTGGTGGATGTCAGGTTTATACAAATCATAAATTTCGAAAAAAATTGAATGGTTCTTTGAAAAAGATAAATAAAGGGGTAAAAAAGAACATAAATTTTCAAAAGCATGCACAAATTATTCATTATTCTTAAATGTATCATGATAGTTACATTTATTTTTTGTTAATCTAGAAGTTGTTACATTTTGAATGGAAAAAATGAATGAAACTTTTACTTTTTATATCATGTTTTAATGGATAAACCTCTTCCGTGAGATTTAGTTTTAAACTTCAATTCCAATGAACCTTAAGCCTTACAGACATTTGATCCTTAATTGTAAGTCGTCCTGATTTTATATCATTTTTATCTCCTTAAAGTTTATAATGTAATTCATTTACAATCCTATGTATAAGTATAATGTATTCAAGATATGATCATAAATATATTATAATAAATATGATGAATGATGATGTAAAAGATTCATGTGAGGTAAATCATCATTGGGAATCATTAATTAATAATAAATTAACGAAATTTAATTAATTAACATGGAAGTTTCATCATTTCCAAATTTATAAAATTAAAATGTTGTATTTTATTAATTATTATAAAATTTAGAGGTTAATTTTTATTTCATGTGGAGTTTTAAAATTTTAATTTGATATTTAAAATTGTTTTATTGCATTCAAATTCGAATATTTGTTACATCATTTCCCTCTAAACTCCTTGTTGAAGATTTTATTATTGAGGAAAAAAATGGTTAAAGTGTGAGGGTATTTGAAAAAAATAAATTATATGCATATTTTTAATCAAATTTCAATGATTTTAGAGACTTATCAATGCTAGAAACCCTGAAGTCCAATGTTTTAACAAAAAATGGTTAATTTGAATTATGTATTGAAGATGGATTTAATTCGCTAAAAGATTGTTGATTATTATGTTTGAAAATTTATTTTGGAATGTTATGAATTGTTTTCTGACTCTTTTTTGAAGTTTCTCCAAAATATAATCCACCTGGGCTACCCTTCAACCGTAGGGACCACACACCACATAGGTAACCCACATGGGGTCACCTGACCATTTAGGCCCTTGAGATGACCATCCTTAGAACATGGGTACATAGAGGAATTAGGCCCATGAATGGGGCCCATGGTGATCAAATCTACATTCTGCATAGGTAGGAAAAAACCTAGTGCACTAGTGTTCACTGGTTAGGCCCACACAGTCATGGGAGGAGAGACCCGATGTGATGGTGAGGTACACTATTGTGAGGGGCATCCTCTAACACCCCATTATCTCCTTTTCCATTTGAATCCCATATACAACATTATAAAGACTCATTCCCATGTGGTTGTTTCAATCTCGGATAGAAACACCATCGTGGTCTACCACATTCAATGCTGCCACTTGTGATCTATTGATCTACCTCCATTCATATTCCCCTAACATCTCTTGGTTTCCCCTGCTGATTCCATGATATCACTAGATTCCCCTTATGTCCACAAAAACCACCATGGATACTACTGATCACCTTCAACCCCACTACCGTATCCCCACTACCACATGCATTCACTAATAACACCACGATTTCGCTGATTGGGGTCACCAGCCATTAATTCTCAATTAAGAGACCGTTGTAGATGATCACCAAAAATTTTATCTTGATATCTATTCATGCTATCAGGCATTTACATCATCTGGATCATCTCTTTCACCTTTGGTGACCCCATGCAACCCATCTAGAGCCTCATCTAGCCATTTTGAAGGTCTAATGAGAAGAGGGAGGACCCGCTACTTTACTACCTATGCTTTCTTCCACAATTAGAATCTAACAACTACTAAGAAGGTCAAGGGTGGTGGAATCACCTGCCGTTGCTACCACTTCCCACTATTACCCACTACTGGGAACTTCGAAGTCGATCTCCACCTATTCATAGCCTTCTTCCAGCTTAACCACTCGATGTTTCTTACCACCTCATGCACCACTAACCTCCCCCATGAAAAAAATTCAAACCTCATCCAACCACAGTGAAGGCCAAAGGGGTTGAAGGATCTAGGAGGAGCCTGCCACATTTCGAAGCCTCCACTGATGCACTGCCATTCACCTCGTGGCCCATGCACACCAATAGACTCCCCCGCATGGATCACATACATGCTCATTCTAAACGCCCTCCACATTTGGGTGTTTCCTTTCCATCACCATGGGTCTTGGGGGGATTTAAAATCCCCCATGATCTCATCATGGTGTAAAGTAGCCTTCAACACTCCCACTACCTATATAAAGAGGCTCCTCCCTCATCCAAGGGGATATTATTCAACACAAATAGAGGGATCCCACCAAGAGAAGGCTAATGTTGAATTCCCCCATGTTCATCATTTATTTTATTTTCTTATTTATCTCTCTTTTAATTTTATTTTCATTTTCATTTAAATGTCCTTTTAGATTTAATAAATTCATTCATTCATGTTTTATTATTTTGTTTTTTACACACCTCATTATCAATTCTTCTTCTTCTTATTCTTATAATTATTAGTATTAATATTAACATTAATATTACTAATAATATTATTATTATTAGTTTAACATTATTTATATATTTTATTATTCCTAATTGTTTATTTCCTTTTCTTATTTTATTATTTCTCTCTCTATGTCTCCATTTAATCCCAATTCTATTCTTATTTTCTTCTTCGTTTTATTTTATTTTCCCCATCCAAAATTCTTATTTTATTTTTATTATCATTCCTCATTTTTTATATTTATTTTATTTCTTCTTTCTTTCTTTCCATTCCACTATTGTGATCTATTACCCAAAAAATAAGGGATTAACCCCAAGGCTTGTTCTGGGGGGTCAAGGTGTTCTTTAATTTTTCTTAACATTTATTTTATGTTTTTAAATGATTAAAGTAGCATGAATAGTTGATGTGGATGTCCCTAATGTGGAAAATTTCACACAATGTCATTTCAAACCAACCTATTTCTATTATTTTATTTAATAACTTTTTCCTCTCTCTATTTATAATTTTATCAGATGATAGTGTTGAGTTAATCAATAGATGAAACAACATCGATAAATTAGGGACTTGGAAGATAGAAGATATTAAACCAAGGTGTTTCATCATCCTTGATTAAAGTAGGAATTGGAATTGATATTTCTTAAGAATCCAATGATTCCCACAATTTCTAAATAAATAATATTAGTTCAAACATGATATTAAAGGCCAGGATCATAAAAAATAAATCAAAAAAATAATGGATAGTAATTATTTAACACAAAACCAATTCCTTTCTTTCCTTAACTCATTTTTTAGTTTTTCATGTTATTATATATTAGAATTTCAATTTTATCATGTACTTAATCAAAAACTGAAAAAGATTTATTCTTGTTTTAATAAAGTAATCAAAATAAAAAAAATGAAATCGTTTAAGTGATTTAGATAAAGTATGTGAATAAACTAATAATCTCCTCAAGTGAGACAACTCTGGGTAGCCATTATGTTTCACTAGGAAAATGATTTTCTTTTTCCACACCCCATGACAGGTGTGCGTTCGAAAATTTTACAATTCATACATCTAATAAGGATAAAAGAACACATTTCAACACACTTTAAAGTAGTATATATTATTAAAAATTATTACTTTAGATCCCATTTGTTTAACATGTCACTCTCATATCACCAACAAAATTATTTTTCTTTATTACATTTTGTGAAATAAAATTTCATGACCATATTTTTACCAATTATTTGAAAACACTTAATATTATTATCATGAAATGTTTAATATAATAATAAAAATAATATTTATCATAAATTCATGTTTCCAAAACAATATTTATGAATCACACTTAAATACATTAAAATTATCTTTAAAAAAATTATAATTGGTATAGTTTTTTTCCCTTTCATAAACCATGGTCTATAAACACCATTTAGACAATAATGATCTAAAATAAAGAAATATATATTTGAATATATATAGGTGTTATAAAAAATTAAAACTAAATGTTCATGAATTACATTATATTAATACCAATATTTTAATTATGAAAAATCATAGAAAAACATATTAAACAATTCTATTATATCATATAAATCACACTAAATTATGACTCCATTATCATAAAATAAAATTTATTTTATATCTTAAAAACCTTTTGAAATATCCTAGATAGTATTTGTTTAAAATAATGTAGATACATTAGAGTTTTATTGTGATCATTGGAAAATCATTGAAATAATTTTCAAAAATTATATCCCTAATAAAATCCTAGTATTTATCTTAAAAAATCATAATTGTTTTAAAAACATATTATAAAACCTATTTGTTGAATCCTATGAATAAAATTCATGTGTATTACATAAATTTAGACAATATTCAATACATTTTATAATAATTCACACTCTATAACCAAATTTTTTAGTGACTTTAGGGATTATGTACATAACTAACTTGTTTTTTAAAACAAATTAAATATTTACCATAATGATTCCACACATGAGACACAATTTATAAAAAAAACATACTTAATATCTTTATTTGTAATTTTTATAATTGGAATATAATAAAAATGTGAGATCAAATAAACAGAAATAATAAAACATGATACATATCGATCCAAGATCATAAGTGAGGATATTATGATCTGTGGGTCTAAAAAATACTAAAAGTGAAAATAAATAATATAATATAATCATTATGAACAATACTTGAATCATAAATCCTGAAATTATTTCAAAAAACTATTGGTGAAAACATGATTCACAAGTCAATAATCTTGTCCCAAGATAATATAATCATAGAAATATAGCACAAGGGTGTGGAATAAACATAATCATAGGAATTATAATACCTTTAATGGATAATTACTAAAAATAATTAAATATATAATTTTATATGATAAAATATTTACAAAAGTATAGAAAGATTGGGTTAAACACCCGTACCTTTTGGGCATGGGATAATTGCCCTAATTATTTGAATTGATATAATAGACCCAACAATCAGATAATTATAAACCATAAAAATTTATTCCAAAATAATATATGATTTCTTATATTTCCTTTATAGCATAATAAACCCCTAAGAATGGAATAGTTTTAATCAAAATTTCTTTGAAACTTCATCATAAGCCATCTAGATAAAAAAATTTGATAATATATTTAGATCATACCATTTATGAATCATAATAATAAAATAACTATGATGGAATAGATATGAAATACTTTTATAAAATCATTCAAAATATGATTTTAGAAACAATAAGAACTAACTTTTTTTTGAACACATGAAAAAATGAAAAGCTCGTAGAAAAATGAAAATATGATTTTCTTTGAAAATCATGGAATATAGGTAAGGATTATTAATAATGAATACTTTTCATGGATTTTGGAAAATTAATACAAGAGTTAAATGTAAAAAAAATACATTCTTTTCACACATTTTTAAAGAGCAGTTGAATGTAACCTATAAAAAAAGGTTAGGAAGATTTATTTTAAAATATTATTAATGAAAGTAAAAGGTTGATTAAAATAAACATGATAGATCATTATATTAAATATAATAAAATTATTCAAACAATATAATAATATAGATATGGAATCAAAATATTTTTTTAAAAGTCTTCAAAACATTAAAAGAAATGATTTTATATAAAAGAACTTATAGATTTTGACACTGAAACCCTATCGAAGGAAATAAAATGAGAATGAACTTAAAATACCATAAGTATAAAGTTATTCTAGATATAATATGTAAAAAAGTAATTATATAAACCATATAAATGATGATAGGTGTACAAAATGAGACATGTCATAATAAAGTAAATTTGGGTTGAGAAAATCCTTATCCCGGACTTATTCTTGGTTGGATATGATATATCCTTATATTTAATAAAAATATATTTACTATAAATCTATTTCAAAATAATAATTGTATTTAAATTTCTATATAATATTTACTTGTAAATTATTTTTACCCACTTTGTAATATTTTTTTGTTAAAATCAATATGTTTTCGTTAACTATTCAGTTTTTCAAGAATGTTCCAAATCTATTATTTTAATCCATACACATTTTTCATGGTTTCAACATATCCCAAAAATTAATTATGGTTTAGAATATTTTTTTGATATATTTTTGGATTCCCATGTTCTTTTCATAGAACGTAAACTAATTATTTTTATAGAAACCATAAAAATATTTTTTTTAGTGATTTTGATTACATAAAAAACAATTAATTTTATTATTGAATAAAAAATTTATATATCCATTAAGAATACATAAAGAATCATTAACTCATCATTTTTTATAATACTAATTATATATAATATTATTTATTCATTCATTACATAAACATTATAACATTGTTCATTAAAGTGGTAATACTGAATCAAACAATATAATGTTATAATGAATGAATGAGTAAGAACATGATATTTCATAATGATAATATTAATTTTAAATAATATTAATGATTAAAAAATTTATGAAAGTGATAAATTTGATTTATGATCATTTAGGTGAGGAATATACATTATAATAATAAAGAATAAGATATGGATTATGTTAAGAGCTTGAATATCCATTTGAGAACCTCTTTATAATGAGATGTTTAGGGATTACTCATTCCCAAAGTTTATATAGCATTATTAGGGAGATAATTATTTTTTATTTAAGATAACATAGATGTAATGGTGTAGTTTTAGGTTGGTATAGGATGGTCATTTTATAAGTGAGAGGGGTGACACTTTTGAAATATGCTTCCCATTAAATAAACTAGATTTCATTCTCAAAGGAACATGACACTAAATTAAAAAAATTATAGGATAACATAATGGAGTCAATTATCCAATAATCCCATAAATTATTAAAAATATATTTTCTATATTTGTGGCCTTATCAGGTAGTCTAATTCCTTATTTACTATTTAAACTATTTCTATGGTTACAAACTTTCACTAAGGTGAATTATTTTTTTTACCAAAAATAAAATAGAATTTATTACTTAATTTAAATAATATTATTAAAAATATAAAAAAATAACATATCCAATTTCTAAAGGTGGTGAAAATTAATTTTAATATATTTATAGATAGTTCAAAAAAATAGGTTTTTAGATAAAATCCATTTTGAAGTATAAATAAATTTACTAAAAAATCATGTATAGTATTGAATCCCATGAAATAAATTTTTTAATGACTAAAAAATAAAAATTTATTATTTTAAATTCAAACCAAAAAATACATGATCATTTTGAATACATACGTAAATTAAGAAGACCAAAATAGTTTTTTTTTAGAATGAAATATAACTTATGATACAAAAATTCAAGCATGAGTTCCAAAATGCAAAATAATAAATTTTTAATACTTTATTTTATAGTTTAAATATATTTCTGTTTGATAATAAGGTTTTAAAAAATTTATGTCATGTTTATATCATGTTAGTTTATTAAAATTTATGGTATATATTGAAATTTTATTTTTTAATATTCAATTAAAAATAAAACATTTCAAATAAATCCTAAAAATAAACCGAAATTAATTTTAATATTTTGGATCCAAAATTTGAAAAAAATTTATTATATTAAAATTTTTAAAATTTATAATTTTCAATTTAAACAATAACATGTACAATATAATATAAAACTAGTTTTTTAATAAATTATTTTGTTTATCCTAACATAATTAAAGATAAAATTATTATAATTACTTTTACTAATTTATTTTACTAATCCTTAAATAAATTTAATCATTACATTTTATTGATATAATTTCATAAAACAGTATATTTAAAGAAATTCATAAGTCATAAAAATCATTTTCATAAAAATGAAATGGTATTTCCTATGTGAATTGAAAAATATTAATTCCATATGAATAATATTTTTCCTAATATTGTTTTGGATAAATATCTTATAATGTGTTTCATTTAATAATTTATAAATCTTTATTCAGATAAGTTTTGTATTGCATGATTCAAAAGTCATCATACATGATTAATTTATTCCAAAGAAAAATGTATACTATCAACATATTACATTATATCCCACTTAAAATAATTTCCCCATAAAATTTCATTTATTATTTAATAAAATGAGGATACCTAAACCAATTTATATCTGCAAATTCTTGAATTACTTCCTCAAACATATGATTCCTACAAAGGACCATAACCAAGTGAGTGGTCTTATTTTATTGTATTTAATCTCTACAATCATAGATTTTTAATAGCTACACATCGTAAGAAATCACATCACCAATTCACATAAAATAAATTTTTAGTATATGTTAAAGTTTAGTTATATAATTCCTCAAAAGTTATACATGGACACATCATTCCCTTAGGATAAGTTCGGAGGAAGTGAAATATAATAATCCATCGCACCCACATGATTGAGGATTTATAAATGGAAAATATACCCAGCACTTATATTTATACTATCTAAAAACCTCATAAAAATTATCCAATGATATTTTCAAAGGAATAAATATTATCCCACTTTAAACTCAAAATATTTTAATAATTACTAGCATTGATTTTTGTCAAAAAAAATAGTTTTATTATATCATTGAATTGTTTAGATATTTTATAAAAAATATTGATAATTATCTTGTCCTAGTGGTTTACAGTCTTAAACATTATCCTAACATGCTGGATTTCTACACCTCTGCTTATAAATAGACACATGTGGTTCCATTTCAATTCTATAATGGAAACTGTTATTATATAAAAACACTTCCAAGGGAAGTTGTTGATCCCAACCACCTTTAATATCCATTGAAAAATATTTTTTCATATATTTTATGTTTTTAAGGGTTCTCTTAGACTAACAATATATCTAAGGATGATATACAATGAATGATTAAAACTCCATATTTAATGAATTATAATTAATTTAATAGAATGATAAGCTAAACCACATATACGAATTAGATACAACTAAAAGTGGTGTCCCATGAATTCTTACCATCTGTTTACATGAATCTTGTTATGTTAGTTATGTTAGGATTATTCCATAATAGAAATGAAAATATTAACTTCATAAGAAGAGAGACTATATACCAAATGTAATTATAGACTTTAGATGTATTTTTGATTCCTATGATGAGATTCATGGCAATATTTTCCAAATTCCATCCTCGTACGGGTAATGGTTGCATCATCCCCATGAAATTTTGGCATTAAACCTTAACCAACTGTTATACCAAGCATTATTATACATACTATCTAATATCCATTTTCATTTTTTCCCACTTTAATTTATTCTTGATATATCTTTACATATTTATGATTTTGGGATGGACAAAGAATGGTGAGCTATGTGCTTCATCCAATATCTCCTTTTTTAATTTTTGTATTGATGGAACCTATATTGAGGTCCTAAAAACTAATCATTACATAATGGTCAATGATGAAATTTGAAACAAATCTTTACCATCTTATATAACATTATATCCTATATCGGTTTGATTTTGATGTTCACATGGATTAATGGTAGATCATAAATTTTAGAATTATATTATTTCTCCACTTCTAATTTCAACTTCCATCATCTTCAAATCCATAAATATTGGATGTTTTTCAATACTAATCATATATAAGGTAGAATGATCATTTCTACTCAATGTTTCAATCACCTTGCTTTCATTCACATAGTGATAATATATTGAGCATTTATAATCCTATATCAACTCCAACAATCTCTGTTGTAACATATTCAACTCATTATATGTGGATATATACATTAAATTTTTATTATTAGTATGTATTCCATAGATTAAATCATTTAGATATTCAATCTATATTTTTAAGGAAACATTTACCGCTGTTAGTTCCAAATTCTGAGTTAGATATTTTTTATGATTAATAATCAATTGGTGAGATGAATATGCTACCACCATTTAATTTTTCATAATGACTCATCCAAATCCATTATATGATGCATCACTTTATATCAAAAACCATTATCTAATGTATTTTAATGAGAGTAAAATTGAATTTTTCACCTTTTCATAAGATCCTTGAAATTTTCTCCACATTCACTTATCTAAAAGAACATGGATCCCTTCTATTTTAATGTGGTTAATAGATTTGACAGCTATGAGAAATTTCTCAAAAATCATTGATAGTATCCAGTCTGTCAAAGAAAACTGCAAGTCTCATCATAGTGGTTGGTCTGGTAAACTAATCAAATACCTTCACTTTTTAAATATCCAGTTTTATACGCTTAATTATGAATATATAACCCAATAATGAGACTTTGTATTACTAGAATTCACACTTCATAAATTTTTTCATTTAGTTTATCCTTTATCATTATCTTTAAAAAAAATCCTCAAATGATTTTTATTCTCACCCATGAATGATCATGGTATATAGAACAATATCATTAGATTAATGAATATATAGGGGTCATTTAATATGATTGAATATAATTCCTAGAAATTTATAGTTTAACTACACTATAAAAATATTTTATTAGTTATTTAATTTATTTTAACCCTTAATTAATGATATCAAGATCAAATATCAATATGTGATAGTTATTCATACCCTTTTATATTATTGAAAAAATCATTAATGTAGGGTAGATGATTTTCTTTATTGATGGTGTTCCTATAAAGTTCATGATAATCCCATCAGAGATGAATTGGAAAAGCTTTATTCTTACTGGAATAAATTGATTCACCAAATGGTAAATCACTTGGGTTTATGAAAACCTTATCTGGTTTCTCTTGAAGTTGGATATTTAATTCCATCAACTTAGTTAGAGTCATTCTATAAGGATTCTTTAAAATATTAATAAAACCTGATATGATTTCTATTGAAAACTAAAATTCATGATTCATGTGAATACTAAAAAGCCCTTTATAAAATACATTGAACAACTCCCACACCAAATAAATATCATTAATGTTGAGTTTAGCCTAAAATGTTGATCTAGATACCCCTCATGAATAGGTACTAAGACCCATATAGTGGAAGTAACATCCATTGGAAATTCATAGTAGTTCCCACACTAAATGAAGATCATGGGTGGTTTTGAGATATTAAATGTGACTTTCCTACCTATGGAATTGATATGATATCTATATATAGAGATCTAATCCATCCCCAAAATTATATGAAATTCAATTATAGGTATAAAAAAATATTTACCAAAAGTTCATTTTGGAAATCATCTATCAGAAATAAGTTTTACCCCTTATATTTAATCATTATATCATTAACATTTTATACTTATAATTTAATATGTAATCACTTAGGTGGTGATGTTAAATCCTTAAAAAATTTTCTGAATATAAAATATTGGATAAAACTGGAATTAAATAAAAATTTAACTATCCATAATTGGATGATAAGTGTACGTTTCACCACTTCATTCTCATAATCATCTTTAGCATTTATGATTGAGTAATATTTTCATTTATCAAATAAACTATGATCATTATACCTTGGTTTGGTCTAGTAATTGGCATAATTTTCATATTCCTTGTAATTAAATAATTTGAGTGTGGGTGGTGCATTATGTTTAGATTTTCTCACCCTTTTTATTAGTTTTTATTTTGATATCCCATTGGAATTCATGTGTTTGATGACCTTATTTTCCATAATTGAAGTATTTACATCTTCTTTGGAGACAGTACTCTATGTGATTTTCCTAAATGTTTTTCATACAGTAAGACAAGTATTCTTCCTTCAATAGGATAAATTATTGTTATTGTTTTCATGAAAATCATTTTTTTATTCTCTTCTCAAAATATGAGAGAAGTATGTGAGTATATAATTTCCATTTCTAAATTTAGTGAACATAAAAAAATATTTATTAATTCCAAAAATTCTTATAAGAAATACATTTTTGATACTTGATTTAAAAACACTAATTAAACAATTAATTTTTCATTCACGTTCAATGATACAAACAAAATCATACCTGGAAAGAGATGTAATGTTTAATTTATAGGTACCAATTGATTCATCATCAATTGGTTTCAGAACAAAAAATTCCTTTATCATAGGGTGAATATTTTATGGAATGAATTTCTTGAAAAAAAACGTTTTTAAACTCCTTTCATCCCATGGAGTCAATTTCATTCTCTTACCTCATGTTCTTGATAAGAGTCCAGCATGATTTGTGTAACCTTTTAAATGATATATTTATAATACCATATTCTCATGATTTGAGCATTGGAGAATGAAAAATATATTTTCCATCATAAAAATCATGAAATGTGGGTCATATATATGATACAAAATGGAAAGAAGATGTGAATTTCAATTTACAATTTTAAAGAAAAAAATATAATTTAAAAATTATTTTTATAAAAGAATAAATGAACCAAAGTATTAAAAGGGAAAAACATAATTAAATATAATAAGTGTAAAAATAAAACAAATATGTATTCAAATAATAAAACAATTAATCACTTCTTACTGATTAAACAAATTATATAGTGAATGATTGAAAGAGATAAAAAAATTACAATGCAGAATATAAATGAGACGTGATATTTAGTAAGGAATTTTGGAAATAGTACCGAAGGGTGTGCCTACATCTACCAAATAAATCTCTTGTGGATTTAAGGTACTATTAACATCACTTTAATGGTATCCATGATAAAAAAACTACCCATTGGTTTTTAGGTTATATGAGAAATACGATATAATAGAAACAATCTCATTAATGGTTATTCTAAAACCCCCAATAAGAAAAGTCCCTTCAATTTTAAACTGAAACATTGAAAGTAAAACTTATTCCAATATCTTAATGGTATTAAGCACCTAAAAATTTAAGAATTATGAAGAAGATTATTTTTGATTATTTTCAATTCTCCCAAGGAATATGATAAACACCAGTGAACAATGATAATATAGATAGTGTGAGAATGATATGAGAATTTTGGAACATAGTCTTCGAGTGAAGAAGAGATCTTTGAAAGGGAGAGCTTTGAGATCTTCAAGATCTATTTAGCATATAAGAATAAAGTATTTGATCATTATTTTAGTGGTGTCATAGTTTTCATATCATCCAAATGTCTCTATTTATATGATTTAATTGATTTGGATGTATTCTAGAATCACTTAGGTCTTTATGTCATTGAATTCCATAGTGGATTAATCTTGACCAGCATTATTCCTATGAAATCCTCAACCACTTAATATAAAAATAAACTCAAAAAAACCAAATTAATCCTTATCTAATTAAGAATCAAAATTTTAAGTAATATGGTTCATAATTATTAAGAGGGAAATATATTATCAATACAACTATTATTTAAATTTAAAAACATTAAATAATTAAAATCAATTATAAAACACTACTTAGAATGTATGCGATAAATCCATAAATATATGTCAATTTTATAACATGAATTTTTTATTTAAAAAAATCAAAATTAAACTTTCAATTTTTTAAACATGTGATAATATCAATATTTAATGATACTTTATTAAAAACCACAAAACAAGTTTGAATAGATTCGTTTATATTAAAAATGAATTTAGAAATAATATAATCAAAGAAAATAAATCAAAATAATTAATTTTAATCATTTGAGTTTCATAGAGTGACAAATATAGAAGAATGAATAATGAAGTTAATATTAATAACAAAAGATGTTAAAAAATGTAAAAATACTTAAAATATGATCTATAACTTTAATATGAATTTATATAATCATTAAAACTATTTATACGTTTGTTATAATCATGAATCATATTAATATATCATGAATATCATGAAAATAGAGTGACCTAGATATTTCCACACATACATATATAACAAAATTATTTCATGTGTTTATAAGGGAAAATCATAAATTATATGTTTTAATAATAGTAAAATGACAAAAAAATATCCCATGTAAAGGTATTATGCACAATGTAAGGGTTTACAAGAAATTAATGCACTACGTAAGGGTAACTTGTGTAAAGGTATCTTGCGTAAGGGTAAGAGGTAAAACCATGTGCTGGGTAAGGGTAAACTAGACATGTGTCAAGGTAAACTAAAATTTTGTATGGGTATAAATAAATTCAAGAACTACTTAAAGGTATCTTAGAGATATATTTACGGGTAATCTTAAACATAGATAAGGGTAAACTGAATAAATCATAGCTCATATAAGGATAAAAAACAAAGCATGTGTAAGGGTATTTGAAAGCTGTATAATGGTAAATAAGATCTTCAAATCCATTCATAAATATAATACAATGATCATGTAAGGGTAATAGGGAGTTTGGTATAGGTAACCAAATAACAAAACTGATGATTTAAGGGTACAATATAAGTCACATATGTTTTAAAATAATACATATAAATCTATGTTTTTCATAATTTTTAACTAAAACTAATTATATAGAATAATAATAATATATAATGAAATAATTAACAGAAAATAAATTCAACAAAATTATATTTATGAAAAAAACAATATTGGTAAATATTTAAATAATATATAAAAAATATTTAAAAAATATAAAAAACAAATTTTAAGAATGTTTGTGATCATTAAAATCATAGAATAGTAAGAAGAACGAAAATATACCCATTTTTAGGATCTCAAAAAATAAATTTTTTGAATTATTCAATAGAAAATAAAGAACAATTATCCCAAAAACATTAATTCAACTTCATTCGAATGAGATACTATAATTTCTCCCCCTTTTGATTATCAAAAAGATATTTCACATGAGGATAGATAATAAAGAGAAAAAAATTAACACTATATTTATGAAAATTAATGATCTTTTGAGAGAGGTGGAAATTATTGTTTTGGAGATACTTTGAAAACATAAAATAATTCATTAAAACTATTTTTTAAAAATATTATTTTTTAAAAGTTGTCTAAGAGTTAAAACAATCATTTGAAAACATTTTTTAATATTAAAAATAACATTATTTGGAAACAAAACATTTGAAAACATGTTTTGTAAAAAAATCTTTTTAGATCATTTCAGTATTAGCAGGATTAACACCCCCTCAATTAATGCATTAGAAGAGGATAAAGGGATCCTTACCATTAAACTAAAAAAAACCAAGAAATAAAAGGAATAAAAATAGAAATTTTAAAAAATAAATTTCCTTATAATGATTTAGAAAATATTGAACTAATAAACTATATAAAATTATCAGATAGTGTTAAACCAGTCATACAGTAAAGACACACTCTCCATGCCCAAGAAAGATAAATGGTTAACAACCCCAATAAACACTTTTGGGGATAAATACCTATGATTATCTAGGACAAAACCACATAATCTTGGTTATATCAAAAGAGATATATTTTTATTATTGTATTATACTCACTACACCTAACCAAAAAAATGAAATGTCTTGAAATTAATATTTATTTAATAAATAAATTTTAAATACACATTGGAAAATAGTTTTGAAATGAAATTAAATTGAAAATGTTATCAAGATTTCCGGTATATTAAGATATAATAATCAAAAACTAATCATAGAAAAATAACCCTTTACGAGGTTAAAGATATCATGTGGAATAGATTTAGTGATGATATTGGAAAGTTAAAGGAATTTTCTAACAAATTCAAGGACGATATTTCCATTTTAAAAGTGATATTATATAAAATCATATCTCAAGTCAATGTTCTTAGTGAGATAATTTTTAATAGGTTTTTTAGAAATAATTATCACAATAGTGTTTTCACACTTGATAGAGAAAACAATTAAATGTTAGACCAAAGACCAAAAGTGTATATTTCATCCATATAACATGGTCTTAACACCACCCAATAAATATTTATTCTATTTCAGATGTAGAAAGTGAAACCGTGTTTTTCTTTTTACTACTCCAAGAGATGATGGATTTTCCAAGTAGATGACACGTTACACTAGTACTTTTCCAATCCAGTTGGAATCCTCCAAAATCAACATTATAAAAACAATAATGTTCTAAATTGGTTTTTATAGGATAAAATAATATAATTTTTTTAGTTACTTTCAAATAATGGAAAATTCATTTAAGGGATTTCAAATGTGATTCCTTTGGATTGGGTTGAATACAAACACAAAGGCATATAATGAAAACTCTATCAAGATGTGTCACAATTCAGTAATTATGAATTCCTTTATATATAGATAAATATTTTTTACCTATTTATAAGTTTTATCAAATGTTACCCTAAAAGTTTTACTCATGGGAATTTTAATTTCCTTGACATGACTTGTACCCAACTTATTTGGAAGTTCATTAGTATAATTTAATTGGTCCAAAATGGATCCATCAATATTTTGGAAATTTTGATAACAATGGAAGAATTTATGTACTCCCATAAACTAATTTAAAACACTTCATTAATTAAATCTAAAAATTCTTTGAGAATATATTCTTTAGTTGAGATGAAAATAACATCATCGACCTAAATTTTAATGATAAATAAATAATTTGAAATGGTTTTAAGATAAAAGATACGAATCATATTTTCTCATTTTAAAACCATATGTTGAATGATATTTGGTTAACCTATCATAACATGGCAATTGTACTTTTTTAAATTTTTATAGATCATTAGTAACAATGAAAAATGAATTTAGAAATTTAGGATTTTTAAAACTATGAGATTGGTCTACTGAAATATTTTTAGAAATAAAACCATTTATATAACCATTTATCACATCCATTTGAAAAAAATTGATACTATAATTAGTGGTTAATTCCAATAAGATTCTAATGGATTTGAGTCTAATTAAAATTGAAAAGATTTCATCATAATCAATACCTTTTATTTGAATATATCCTTATCAATAAGTATAGCCCTGTTATAAATAATATTTTCTTATTCATCAAGTATCTTTTGAAAACCCCACTTGGTGCCAATAATATGATGAATGTAATAATGTTCTATGGGAGTCTAAATGTTATTCTTTTTCAATTGGTTCATCTCCTCTTACATGGAATGTATATAATTTCCATTATTAAAAATGACATCAAGAGGTTGATATGCAAGGTTGGTGAGAAAATATTGATTTCCAACCTCATTTAATTCCATACATCTAGTATGATATTTGTGTTGTAATTATTTGATAAAATTATCAGGATTATGGTCTATTTATTGAGTCTAATATTTGGGTAAATTTGAGCATAGGGTTTTATGGGAAACATTAATTATTTTAGAATATTGAAGTTGATGAAGATTCACAATGGGTTAGTTAACATCATCATCATTTGTGGGGATGTGATTTAGGATTTTTTAGATTAATTTGATGTGAATTGACTCATGTAGGGTCTTTTCCCTCTTATTAATGTCTCATAAGTCTTCATATGAATTATAGTACCCAAGGATTATTCATTCATTTGATTTAGTTTCAAAAAAAATCTAAATTATACTTTATATTTAGGATAATTCATTTACAACCAAAGGCTCTAATGAAAAATACTTTTGCATTTTTTCATATATAATTTCATAAGGGGTCTTTCCGATGACTGGTATTATAAGTAAATTGTTAAGGATTAAATATGTTTTATTGAACACCTCAAACTAGAAATATTGAGGAAGGGAAATTCATTAAAGATAGTCTTAGACATTTCTTAGAGTGTCATATTTCATCTTTCAACAACCCCTTTTTGTTGAGGCATTCGAAGAGAGGAAAAGGAGTGATGATAAAATTGATAAGCACTAAACTTTTAAAATTATTTACTACCAAATTCTAAACCATTGTCAGTTCTATGGGAAAATATTTTTTGTAACATTCCCCAATAATGTACACTCTCATGTGGCCAAATCAGGTTGGTTACTGGACCTCATATGCATGTCCTCGTATACTAGAGGTTGCCGACAAGAAGTGGGGGTGTAAATAATATAGTTGGGAGACTATACACACTGCTATATAGTTACAATATAGTGGAATTAAAAACAATATTAGAGTAACATAAATATAAGATACAATACATCATACAACAAAAAGATAAAGGAATACCCAATAAACTAGATAGTTGTGAACCATTTAATAAAAATATGGAATATATCTAAATATAAAACTAAAGTTATTAAAATAAAATAATAAGATGACATAATAAACTACAAATAACCTTGTCCCAAACCCCAAATAAATCCCCATATCCAATGTACAACTCATCCAACACCAACAATCAACAATAAAGTCTTCTTCCCTTTTCAAAACCTATATCCATGTAATTTGTTCAAGCACCAAAGGGCATCCCAAATTGTTTTAGAGTAAAACATAGTAGGTTGACACCACCATTCCAAAAAGAAGCCAGTCTAATAAATAAGTGCATGTAATAAAAAATAAATAGGTGCAATAATTAATAAATATAGTAGAATACAATAAACGACTTTCTTTATCCCTATCCAGTATATCTCTGAGAACGTACCAAAACCATTACAAACATAACTACGAAACTAGGAAAATACCAATGTATTAACATTTTAGAATAGCTATGAAAATCCCTTTATATAAAAATTTTATCATAACCTGGAAAATCCATTTATAAAAGAATTACAGTACATTGATTCATTCCATTTATATATGAATTTCAGCCTTTGGGTCTAACACTTTAATAATTATTTCCTAACTGGGATAAGACCATTATATAATCATTTTATCATAACCAAACCAAGCCCTGTATATTATAATTATAGCGTAGCTGAGAATATCCATTTGTATAACTATTTCAAAATACAGTACAACACAATTAAAACATCATGAATAACACAACATAATATCATCAGACACAATGGTTAACTCATCCTTTTACTATTTTCCTTTTAGTATCCAATTAATTCATTAATTTATTTATTAGGTTGTTTCCATTCTAGTTTCCACACCCAATTATTATCAAATCTATACATAGAAATTCAATAATAATATAATCCATTTTACAAGGTGGATCTTTTAGAAGAAATCACATGAGGTATCATGTCATGATAACCATACATTAATCTATTAACCAATTCATTATTATTCTTGGGTAGGCTCAAAAAATGGGTAGTTTTATGACATACCTCAATCACTGGATACCAAGTTATCCAAGGCGCAATGAAACACTTTATTTACCATCACCAATTATTCAATTAATTAATGAAAATGTTATCTCAATGAAAACAAACAATATTTCAGATGCTTAGACAATTATAAATAGGCTATAGGGTTTGGTTTCTGACCAACTATATTTAACTGGAGATCAATTAAATGCTTTAAACATCTAATGGTAAAAAAAGAACCAAGGTTTTGATAATCATGGAGAAAAAAAGATATCAAAAACTTCATCGAGGAGTACATAAGGGACGAAAGAACTCCAAAATTTCCTAGAGTTTCTAAAGTATTTGAGAATGTGTGATGGATAGTGGATGAAGAATGAATCATATGCACTCTATATAAGAAACCATAGAGCTTTATAAATTCATAGTGTGTAATACTTTCACATCTTGTAATTCCCAATTTATGAATTACACTGATAATTTTTCACCTAGAGTTTAAATAACCCCGTTTAACTACTTCACATCTTAACCTTATTTCACGACAGGAAATATTTTCATGCCCTGAACAAGTTCACGATGTCCTCCATACTATATTTACACATTTTTAACCACCTTAAAAGCATGTAACCACTTCACAAACTGAACTGGATCATGATTTATACTTTGAAATAGCTATACTTTGTGTAACAAGTTCAATGTGTGTGATTTTATAACACACATAACTCATGAAAACATCTATAGATTATACTGAACCACCTATTAAGCCTTCCAAACCCACAGATAATCCTTGTAATCCCTTGAAACGCTAATACCTAGACACCATAAATTCAAAAAAAAATACGTCCCCAAAACATAGGTCATTTTCCCAAACAAATTATCTCTATTCTCAAAAGGAAATCAACTTGTAAGGGTTAAATAATAAAAATCCCCAAATGAATGATGTTAAACATATAACACAAATAGAGAAATTCCAAGAAAAATATTAGATAATTCAACCTCTCCAACACATAACATATCATCCTTTAGATGCTCTAAAAAACACTATGGGGTATCAGGGAATAATTCTGGCCACTATGCTCACACATAAAACTCAATCTCCCAAGTCTCCTCCAGAACACTCCCATGCTACCACTACACTCAAACTAGAGGTATAGTTGTCCCCTGATGTTACTTCTCCCAAAGTTTCTTATCAATTTTGGATGATCCTAAAAGTATGAATCATCTCCAACATTGATGTCATCAACTTTAACTACAAGTTAAGGGTTTAGATGATATCTATAATGATGTGTCACATGAAACACCACATGCATGGAACTGTAGATCTTCGTAAGGGGTAATTGATATTCCACTAGAATGGTCCCTTCCACTATCTCAAATAGCCCAACAAACCTAGGTTCTATCTTTCCTTGTTTCATGATATGAAATTTCTCCAACCAAATCAAAACTTGAATAAAAACATGATGACCAACCTAATACTCTATAGTCCATCTCCACTGGTCATCATAAGATTTTTGCCTCCTCTTTGAAGTCATAAATTAGTTTTTGAGTAACTAAACCAATTCAAATGTCTATTTCATGAGAATAGGTACAACAAGAACTAAGTCGCTTACTTTCCACCAATAAATAGGTGAATGACATGATCCTCCATAAAAATACTCTGAAGTTTCCATTTGAGTTCATTCCTAGAAACTATTATTATATGATAAATATATTAGTGAAAAATGATTCTCCCAAGAACTACTAAAATCCAAAACATAGTC
Organism: Viscum album; assembly: GCA_963277665.1. Classification (NCBI taxonomy): domain Eukaryota; kingdom Viridiplantae; phylum Streptophyta; class Magnoliopsida; order Santalales; family Viscaceae; genus Viscum; species Viscum album. The sequence continues at coordinate 277,325,847 of OY728135.1, forward strand.
TTATAACATACCCTCCAGAATCTGAATAATCCACTATAGTTTTCTATCGGTCTAAGGATGATAGGTCATAATTAGAAGAACCATCGATCCCAAGTCAATATAAATACCCTTCCAGAATAAATACATGAAATGAGGATCTCTGTCAATGATGATACTTATTACAACATTGTGCAATGAAATTATCTCTCTAATGTAAAGACTACCTAAATTATCTATATCAAAGGTCTCCCTGATAGGAAATAAGTGGGATAAATTCGTCAGTTGAACCACTACCTCCAAGATATCATCATTATTGAAATGTGTCTTCGGTAATCCTGTCACAAAATTTACATTGACAATATCAGATTTCCATTATAGAATGGCTAAAGGGTGAAACAGCCCAGCAGGCCTCTGATTCTTGGATTTCACCTGTGGATTGGTGAAACAAGTCAACACAAAGCTTGCCACCTCCTTCTTTCACCCTTTACATTGATATATTCTAGGGATATCATGAAACATCTTTGTTCGAAAAAGGGTGTACCTCCCATCTAGAATCATAATGCACTTTTATCATCTACTTTCATAGGACCGTAAAAACCTATACTTGACCACAAAAAAAGAAAATAATTATTGCGGAAAACATACCATTATTATGGTGGCTCCCTACCTTATAAGTTATCTCACAAAATTATGCCATCCAGATCAATTAACTACTATATCTTGATCAGATCAAGAATCATCGGTATAAAATATATTGAATTTATATATCCTCACCCCTATGACTCCTGAACATCTAGATGCATTTCTGTAAAGAGCTTTATCATTTACCACTCATTAGAAGACTTCTAAACTACCTCTATCTGTGTATTCTAGCTCAAGGCATCAATAAAAACATTTACCTTAGACGGTCTATCATCTAACCCAAAGTCAAAAGATTGATGATTCTTGATGCACCTTCTCTTCCCAAGTTTTAGGTTTTGTTTAGAAAATATGTACCTAGGGTTGTTTTGGTTTTTTTACATGAAAAAACTGTCACCATTAACATAAGGTTCCCATAATATAGGGGCATGTACCACTACCACCATATCAAAGTCATGACTTGGATAATTCCTCTCATCAAATCTCTACTATTGGGATCCAAAAGCACCACTCTTTTATCCTACATCAGAACTCTTTTATGTCCAATTCCAGATGCATAAAAATACATGGTATATTCCTTAAATGTCACAGGTAAGGTGAGGATTTGTGATAAGTTCAACCTTCTCTTAATATCTTGAAAATATATCTCACTAGAATATAACTAATAAAACACATCCTCTTTCTTTGTTAACTTGAACATAAGTGCTTCTATGTGGGAACATTCTTGGATAAAATGATAATAATACCTTCCTAAATCCAAAATACTCTGAATCTCAACGAAACTCTTATGATGGTCTTGAGATAACACATCTGTAACCCTCTCTAGGTCTATGAAAACTCCAGCCTATGAGATGACATGACCTATAAAGTGCACTTTATAAATCCAAAAAAAATTATTTATTTATAATGGAATAATGAAATATATAAATCAATGTACTCAGGGTGATATCAAGATGTATGGAATGATTTTCTATCGACAAGGAGTACACAAAGATATCTTTGAAAAAACCACCACAAACTAGTCTACAAAAGGATGAAAGAACTGATTTATAAAGGCCTTTATTACTGATGGAGAATTCATTAGACCGAACGACATCACCCCAAAATCATACAAACCATTCCAAATCGTAAAAGAAGTCTAAGGTATGTCTGATTGTCCCATCTTCAACTGGTGGTACCTTGATCAAAAACTGATCTTGGATATGATCTTAGCACCACTCAATTGATTGTATATATTATCAATTCATATAAGGGGAAAATATTTCTTTACCCTCATCTGGTTAATTACATGATAATCCACACATATGCACAAATTCCAATCACATTTCATGGAAAAATTAACTAGAGAACCCCACAGGGATATACTAGGCTATATGAAACACATGGACTCCAAATCTTCCAACTAAAAATTCAACTCTTGAATAATTTATGGTTCCACCATGTCAGTTAGAATAGAAACTGGCTCTACTCCTAGAACTAACTCGATCATGAACTTGATTTATTTCTCAGGTGGTAAGCCACATAACTCATAACGAATGACATCCTAAAAATGGTCCACCACTATTGTAAAAGTATCCCACTACATTACACCACCATCTAGATCATGACCAACTATATAAACCATGAGATAATAAAATATACACTGAATTGGTCCAGCATGACTAGCTGGAATATCCCACTATCCCGGGTGAAAATAGATGAATATTTCTATATATAGATAGGTAACTCTCCTCTAGTATAATAAATATGATTATGGTATAAAAATAACTAATAAATAACTATAATCATGTTTTTTCCATTCATTTATATCATATATCATTCCCAAAAGAATCATTGATCACCAATTGTTGAAAAAAACACCTTGATGCATTTGATATTATCTTAACACACTCCCAATAATGTATAGATGGTTAAGACACCATCTGTGATTTCAAAAACCAATACCAAACCATTTGAATAAAGTTTGTATATAATGGAATTTTATTATCATGTATCAAAAAATCAATCAATGGTAGATGATATAAGAAGCGTATATCTGATGGTAGAAGGTTGTGCATCCAAACTAGCTGGAGTAGATTGAATAGCGTACAACTATAATTTCCCCCTTTCCTGGACTCCAGTCTATCTCCCTTGTGTTATTCCCTATGATTAGTACTTTTGATCATGCACTAGGGTACCATATCCCCTTCCTCGACCTGAACATCCAGGGGAAATCCAACTACCTATCAGTTTAGGGGTATCTTTTTTCCTTCACTAAATTTTGGTACCTGTCATGATTCCTTTACACTACTCTATTATTTCATTATTATAAAATTCCTTTTCATGTGTCCCAGCCTACTATAATAAAAAACTCTAAATCAGGGTGTAGACACTAATTCCACTTTTTGGAAAAAAATTCACATTGATAGAATGACAACTAAACATAGTCTTGTGTTGAATACCCACTACCATGGATGATTTTCCCACTATTTTCTTAGTGATAAATTTCATAGTGTTGGTTTTTGACACTAGATGTAGTGCTCCATGCCCTCCGTAATGAAAAAGTATGGCCACTACGTGGGGCCTCTATCATATTCCCTTCAGTGACGAGTGTTTGATTCATCGTGTTTGAAAAGATACTCAAATGTAATATGTTCACCAATGACCCTTTCTCAAAGACAATATGATCCTGAAATCATCTCTCCTTGGAGATATCATTAGTAGCTAACCATGACACAAATCACTGTAGGTTATTGAAACGTCCACCACAGTCCCTCACCACCTTTTCCTCCTGTATCAAGTCGATGAACTCATGAGCCCTCACATCCATCAATGTTTCTAGATATATGTTTCACAGAAACATCACCTCTAATTCCATCGGAATAACTACTTTTTCTTCCCAAAGTTATCTAAAAATTCCAAACAATGCTTTGAAGTTCCACAAAGTATGCACATAGTAAGCTCCTCCCTCCAATCTGTGGGTGTATCTAGGCTCTTGAAGATTATCTTTATTGACTTGAACTATAACTCAACTACCTAGGTCCCTCCCTCCCCAAAGAACATATGTGGTTGTTATAGCTAAAACTCTCTCATCAACTCAGATATTGAAGGCATGGTATGAAGAGTCTTCCATCCCATAGATCATATTCCCCTTAGAAAGTTATCCCAATGATGAACATCCATATGATCTACAGGAGCTATATGAATCTTCAGTTCATTTTCATTAATATTGTGTGGATTACCACTCTCAAGAAGCTCAATTTCAAGATGAAAATGTGGAATTTAACCTAAAATAAAAACACACACATTATAACACTAGAAAAAAACATGTTCATCCTCAAAAAGTGACCAAACAAGAGAACCATTAGCACATGGTCTCTCAAAACATGGCTTAACAAGTGCATTATCATGACATAATAGTTATTTCATTTCATTTATAAAATATAATACGTATTTAATTTCACATTTCATATAGGAAAATATAACACATACAATAAATATGTCCCTATAATTAATAATTAATTTCATGATATATCCCTACTCCCCTAACATTAAAAATGCATACACATTTCATGTCATACCAGTCCATGAGTATAAATCTCAAAAAAAATTAACAACAGATAGCACATGAATCACCCAAGGTGAAATAATATTAATAGTTACAAATAAACTTCATGAACATTATTCCAATCCCTGGGTATTTAGATTTTTTCCCCTAAATGGGTTTGATACTCCCATGAACAAGCTCATTACCAAGTCCTAACATATCTTAGTATCCTTTCTACCTTTATAAAATATTAAATAAATGGGAAATAAAAATTTGACCCTCTGATACCACTTTATAAAATTACGTGATTCGAAAATCTCTTACTTGGAAAAATTTGTTTTGCTACAAGACCTCAAGCATGCCTCCCCATATGCCAAAGGCTTCTAACTAGAAGATATGGTGTAAAGAATATAGTGGGGAGACTATTCCCGATGGTACAAATTTAAAATGAAGTAGAAATAAACAATAATAATAAATAGATGAATAATGGAAATATTGGAAACAATACATCATACAACTAGAAGATAAAGGAATAAAAAATAAACAAAATAATATTCAACCATGTAATGAGTGGATGGAATGTATCTAAAAAACAAACTAATGTGATAAAAATAAATTCATTAATTGATATAATAAACTCAAAATCCCTAGAATCAAACCCCACATCTGTCCCATCTCTAATCTCTAACCCATTAAACAATAAATAATCAATATCAAGGTCCTTCTACCATTTCCAAACCTGTATCCATGTAATATGCTCGGGTACCAAATAAGAGCATGAATAGGGTGTGAGTAAAACATATTAGGTCCACACCAACCTATCTAAACAAAACTATTTTATAAATAACTACATGAAATAAAGAGATAAACATGTGTATTAATTAATAAAAATAATATAATACAAGAAACAAACTTCTTTGGAACCATGCAGGAACATATCTGTGCATGTAGAAAAACTATTCCAACCATAACCCCAAAACCAATACATGATCACATAATTAGTAAAATACCTCTATATAATAATTTCTTAAAAACTTAGTAGAGACCTATGTATGAGAATTTATGAATAATTGTGAATATCCCTTTATATAATAATTTAGGCATATTGGGACAAGTCCATTATATAATAATTTTAGAATCATGGTTGAGCCCAATAGACATTAGAACATAATCATGAAATGCACTTTATATATGCATTTCAACATAACCAGTACAATCCCTCTATATAATAATTTCATCATAACTAGGCCAATCCCTTTATATAATAATTTTAGCATAAAACACAACACAAGACAAACAATATGATATACACATCATAATATCATATTCCCCAATGGTTCATTCATCAAATTACCATTTGTCTTTCAATTACCCATTCATTCATTAAATTTTATCTTATGTCGTTTCAATGTAATTTTTCACACTAAATTATTATGCATATATCCCTATCCATTCAATAATCCTAGAATCCATTTTCCAAGGTGAATATATCATAATAAATCACTTGAGATATCATGTTAGGTTAACCACACTTTATTCTATAAACCAATTCATTTTTATTTTATTGTAGGCTTATGATAAGAATATTTCATGCATTTATTTTAAAGTGTTTTATGTATTGAAATTTTTAATTAAATGAATAATCTATCCAATATTGTAATGAATTGACTTGTTTTATTATTTTTGGCATGAAACAACAGATATTTGAAAAGTTAATGCAGTGCAACACCAAATTTTTGAAGATGAAGCAATACTAGAAGCTGGATGAACACTGATTGCACATCGTGTAATAACATTACATGTCATGACTTTTATAACAATAAATTTATGCACTAGACATTGTGTGACTTTAGTACATATCTTGAAAAGTAATTAAACATCATGATTATATAATTTACATTGTAAAGGGAGTAAAACTATCAAATCCTGACATGATATTGATGCGAGATTCATGCATGTGGAGGAAAACACTGTTATGAACTAGACGGCGTGTAATACACTTACGTGCATTGTAAGTGTCGACACATAGAAATGAAATAATAATTCTGCAGATAACTTCTTGTATGGGATTTCCTATAAAAGGAGTCCTCTGGCCACCCTTCAACTCACTCTGGGACTAGGAGAACGCAACGCGACACCAATAGATGTAGTAGAGCACAAAGTGATGATTTGGGGTTTGGCTTCGCCACTATTCTTCACCGCCTTTCCTCTTAGATCACCGATGATGATCATTATCATCATTATTAGAACTAGTGAGTATTTTAATTATTTATGGGTGATTTTATTATAGGGTTGTGTACTTAGGGAATATTTCTATTTTATTATTCATGTTTTGGATTTCTGCAACTCATTCTATCAAATTCCAATTCATATTCTTTTCGTATTACTAGAACATTGTGTTCTATTTGAGGTGTTTCATTTTATTTAATTAATTAATTTGATTATTTCCTACGTGACCATTTTTGTAAATTACATTGATTATGTTTAAACAAGGTTTTGGATCAACTAGTTCTACGATTATACCAAGTAGATGACAATTCCAAAGGTGAAACTATATTTTTAGGGTGGGATACCAAGAACAAGGATCTCTGCTGACCTAATTCTGACACCAAACTAGAATAAACCTATATCAATTGAATCTATTTCACATGAACCTAAAAATCATTAAACCTGGCATGTACCTCATCTTAAATTTTGACACAATCTTCGCTGATTTTCTTTCTCTTTTCTCAAACAAATTAAAATTTTCAATTTCCATTTCTATAATTTATTTAGAAAATAATGATTGTTCCTATGGGATCAAAACATTTACTAACTAGATACTATATTTTTATTTAGTTTTTATATGTCTGTATAAATTACTAAATTTTGTTAGCCCCATAGGAATTAATGACGCCCTGTGTGTTGTCATCTCACTCAACAGGTAGCCATAAGATTAGTATCAACCATTGAATCCAAAGTTATCAAATTAGTAATAAAACACATGATTTATAATCACCCTTTGTTGAATTAATTATTGTGAATGTTATTTCAACATAATTGCACAACATTGCACATACTTAAAGAATTAGAAAGAGACCATATGTTTTGGTTATTGACCACCTACCTTTAATTGATGATCAATGAAATACTTCCAAAAGTTAACACTAATAATGGAAGAAGGAAATAATTATGATGAAGAAAAATGGATATCAAATGATTGATTTTAAAATCTGGAAGAGAAGAAATCACTCAAAAATTACATGGAGTTTCTTTGGGTTTTGAGTTAGATGGGTCCATTGGAATATGAAAATTGAATCTTATGCATGGTGTGGCCACAAAACCTTTAAGACCAATAAATTCAGGGTGTGTAATACATTCACATCATTTATTTATAAATTTATGATTTATCCCAAAAAAATAAATCACATCGGGTTATAATAACCCTGAGAAACCATTTCACATAGTGAACTTGTTTCATAGTGTTTTACTTTTCACACCCAAAACAACGACACAACATCCTCCTGGTAGTATTTACACATCATGAACCGGTTTCACATAATTTAACAACTTCACACCCAAATATAGTTCATTCCATTTTTTAATAAATAATTACACATCATGTAATAGGTTCATGAAGTGTAATTTTCTAGTATAAATCACTTAGTCCTACTTCTATAAAAGAGAATGAACCCTCTATGAATCCTTATAAACTCATAGATAATCCTCATAATCCCTTGACACACCTATATGTTGACTCCATTAATTAATAAAAACCTGAATCCATTTAAATTAGGTCATTTTCCAAGAAAAATGCTCTTCATTCCCAAAAATGTACTCAACCACCAAGGTTTAAATAAGAAGGAAACCCAAATGAAATAGGTTCAATGAAAAATTCAAAGAGGGACATACCTAGAAAAAGGAAGGATCTTATAGTTTGTTTCCTTTTTCATTTTCAACGTTCCCTGAAAATCTGATAAGTACATTATAAGAATAATTCTTAAATGAAAAGAAGAAAACCCCAGTAAATATAGTAAAGTCATTAATTTATACAATGGTGTAATTTTACCCCATATGTTATAAACATCATATAGTACACAGAGATCAAGGGAATAAATTATAGGGATATAATAGAGGAAAAAGGATTTTAGGGTGGAATTAAGACTTGTTTTTTTTCAATTAGGAATGGTTCAAGGGCTATGTTATCTTAAAAATATAATTTTTGTAAGTCTCATACTATAGGGTTAGGATTATATTTTATAGAAGAATAAATATTAAAATGTCCAATATTTTTGTGCCGAAGCTAAGAACCATTTTTTGTAAACACAAACACTTAATATTTTACTATTGCAAGACTTTTTAAATCCATCATATAAACATTTTGAAAATGGAATATGGTAAAAAAAATTCCTTATGAATTAAAATATGTTACAAAAAACATTTTTAAAAGTAATTTTAAAACCACTATTACATAATTGACTATTAATTAGTAAAATATATTTCAATAATTTGACAATTAAAACATATTTAATATGAGTATAATTATATAAACCAATTATAAATATTTAAGAAATTTATTATTCAGAATCATCTGCAAAGTTGAATTATTCTTCAAGAAAATATTCCAGTTGATTGAATTTGGAAGGATGCACCCTACATATGTACTGAGCACCCTCTATCCATATTTCATGTAGCATATTTATGTTTTCCCTTTTCCCTAATTCTATTTTCAACATGTGTATTGATGCCCTAGGGATTTATATGACTTGATTCATTTATAGAAATAGAGTAGTTTCTATTCGTTGAAGTCAACTATTTTAATGATTCCATACCATGCATATTATCTTTTTAACTTTTTTTATTTTTGATGGAAAGTCATGTTTGATGTCACCATTTTTTAAAAATAAAATACTTTCCTCAAATTGTTTATTTTTCTATGTGAATTTTCAACTATATAACTTCTTTATCTTGTAGTTTTCCTTCATCTTGGTAAAGTTAGTAATGTTGGAGCCACTCATAAGTGATTTATTGTTGTTTTAATTGAATATAATCATTATTTTAGTATAATTAATATCTTTATACTCCTTTTACACTTATATCTTCATGATTATCTCATATAAAATGATTGAACCTATGAGTACCTTGATAAACCTGTTTTTGACATCTTTAGCCTATTGGATTGTGGTTAGTTTGTTATCCCAAATGCCTAGAAAACTAAAATTATCATAATGTAAAATATTTATATATAATTAGAGTCTCCATGATATTTTTATCCACTAAAAAGTATAGTAAATCTAGTAAACATAAGATATTAAGACTCATTAAGATGTATAAAAAAAATTCAAAATCATTCATATATATGCCAATCATAGTATATTAAACTTTATTTGTTCATTAATGCATAATGTATAATAGTTTCTAGATTTCATGTCCTATTATAAATGATGAAACTCCATTAAAATCATTGACATATAAACCAAATTTTAAGGCTTTCATAAATTTATCATTTAATTCAAAAGCAGAAATTTTAGTAGGGGCCCATTTTTCTTCATTATGAGATGAAAGAGAGTATTCACACATAAAAATATTATAAATAGGATAACCTACATAAATAATAAGAGTATATATTCTATATTTTCAATAAGAATAATTATTACCATAAAAAATATAGAATAACCTAATGATTATCCTTTTGGATAACATTGTGTGTTTGAAATATCCATTTAAAAATTATTTCAATATTTGAAAAAACTGGTTAATGTCTTTGAAAATAGAAACATAAAAATAATTTGAAAATAAAGAAATTAATTAAATCAAAACTCATTTGATTTCAAATTTTTGTTATATATAGGAGATAAAATTTCAAGATATTAGGGGTGAATATTTCTTAAAAAAATAAAGGAAAAATCAATTTATTAAAACTTATTTTTAAAATAATAAAAGAATAAATGTATTAAAAGTAAAACTATATAATAAAATATAAAATTATGAAGATTAAAATGAAGGGTTATTAGAATAATAAAATGATTGTGTGCACTTGAATGATTAAATTAATTATTAAATTAATGATTAAATGTTACAAATAACATTAGTTTTTAATAGTAAATGAGACACCTCATTTGTTAAGGATGTTGGGAAATAGTACCTGAGGGTAACCTTATTTCTATAACCTCATTCTCTTGATGATTTAATTTATTATTCCCTAAGATTTAATGGAATCCAAGATACCAAAAATATCCATTATTTGTATGATATAACAAGAAACTATATACGATAAGAAATAAATATTTAATAGTGTGTCTAGAAACCTCCAGAATAAAAGTATCTTTTATTTTTAATGGAAAAAGATAAGTAATTTGTATTCCTTTACATTACTTATAGTTATCACCAAAAAATAAAATAAACTAAAGGAATAGGGTCATTTTATGTTACTATCAATTCTCAAAATTAATACGATGAACACAAGTATAGAATGAGAATATAGAGATATTGGGAAATATATTACAATTATAGAACACACACATTAAAGGAAGAATGGGATTTAGAAAAGTGGATCTTTGATATCTTGAAGCATAATTGAGCACATTGGAAGAATATATGATAATGATTTTGTGGATTTGGTAATGTTTTATAATTCTCCAAAGGTTTCTATTTATAGGATTAAATTATTTTGGAAATGTTATATAATCATTTGGGTTATTAATTAATTGGGTCCATATTTCAGGAATCTTGAGCAAAATTATTTCTTTGAAAGCATCAACCCCTTTAAATAGACTTAAAATCAACAATACCAATGTAAAAATTAAGAAATTAAGAAACATATTAATAAAAATAATATTTTATAATTATACAAAAGATAAAATATTATCAGTAAAACTATTTTTTAAATTTGATGTAATTTGATAAATTCAAATAAATTATAAAAACACTCACTAGAAAGTAAAAAATTATTCTATAAAGGTATTTTAATGATATAACAGAAATATTTAATCAAATAAATTCAAAATTAAGAATTAATTTTTTTTAATATGCAATAATATCAATATTCCAAGGTACATCTTTAAAAAAAAATTTAAAAACCATGTTTAGCTTAAATATGAATTTAGAGATAATAAAATCATATAAAACAAATCCAAATAAAAAATATAATTATTTGAGATTCATATTTTTAAAAATATGATAATGATGAATAAATTTAATATTCATAATAAAAAAATTTAAAAAAATGTAAAAAATCGCCGCATAGGATATATATAATTAATTCGAACTTATAAAATCGTTAAAAAAATTAAACATTTGTTATAAACATGTAGTATATCAATATATCAAGAATATCAAAAAAAATATAGTAACATGGATATTTCTAGACATATATCTGTTATAAACTTGTAGTTTATAAAAATATCAAGAATATCACTAAAATAGAGTATCATGGAGATTTCTATAAATATATCTCTACATAAGAATAACTTTTCATTAATGGTTAATGGTAAATCGTAAATTATATAGGTTATGTAAAGATAAAATAAAAAAACAATACTTTGTGTAAATGTAACTTTCATTCTGTATTGGTATATAGGAAACTCATGAATTTTGTAACGGTAACTTGCATAATGTATTCTGTACAAAGGTAAATATGTGAAACTTTGTGTTGTGTAAGGGAAACATAGGCATCAATAATGGTAAAATTATGTTACATAAAAATACAAGTGAATTCAAGAATTTCATTAATGTAGATTAGATAACAACAAAAGTGTAATATTAAACACGTTTAGGGGAAAGTAGAATAAATCATATCTACTGTAATGGTAAAACGGAATTAGTAATGCATGAGTAAGGGTATATGCAAGCTACGTAAAAGTAAAAAGTATTTTGAACTCCATTAATAAATGTATGATATGGAACAGGTAAGGTTAACATAGATTTCCATCAGGGTAACTATATAATAAAACTACTTATGTAAGGGTATAAGATATGTTACATTCGGGTAAAAATAAAACATAGAAATTTAATTTTTCAAAAGTTTTAACCTAAAGTAATTATATCAGACAATAAGAATAATAAAAATAAATGCTAAAATAATTACTAAAAACATAAATTCAACACATGTATTGTCATAAAAATTGAAATATTTTTTTTTAGAATATTAAATTGATAAAAAATTAAAAATTGATCATAATATTAATAAATTAATAAATAAAACACTTTAAAAATATTTTAAATTATTAAAATAAAATATTGTTGAGAATCATAATATCTAATACTCCACAATTAGTCAACTATAAAACCCCCTAAATGATGGAGTGCATTAATTAATAAAGGGTTAAATAATGAGTTTTTTGTTACATTAATCATTTGATTTTTGATATAGTTTAAATTATTGTTCACATCATGAGATAGGTGGGAGAGAATGAATGAAATATGTTTCATTATTTTTTCCATTTCATTTGGTTTCCCATGAGGATGATCATTGGTTTTCCAGTCACGTTATTCTTTTACATGATTCCACTTAGTTCCAAGAATTATACGAAACACAAAAAAATAGTGTGAGAATAAATAGATAATAAAAATAATCCACCATATCATTATAAACTTTTATCCTAAGATGTCTTATATTTTGACACCATTATTTAAACTTATGACATTTGAGATTTATCTTAGATAATATATATTGATTTTGGGTACACCCTATTATTCTTCATAATCTATTCCCTAAAAATAACTAAACTCTACTTTGAAACAAATTAGGTGACCCAAGAATAACATTTATATAAATTACATCATTTTTTGGTGAATATTCAATAAATTGTACAATAATTCACACACAAAAACTTGATTGTTTAGCATATTTAGAGTATATAATCATAAATAAATATTTTTTCAATATATTCATCCTACTACATAATTAATCTTTACATGAGACAACATTTATATACATATAATAATTAATATCTTTCTTCATATCCTTAGAAAGGGATATATATGAAAAATGTGATCTCATATGCCGAGTAAGGGTAAACATTCGAGATGTTGATCTTGGATCATAAGTGATCATAAAATAAAAATGTGGATATGAGATAATAATTAAAATAAAATTTAATAACATAGGAGAATCACACAAAAAAAATGCACGAATCAAAAATCAGAAAATCATTGTATAAATATCATGGTGTAAATATGAGTATAAGTCAAAAATAATGGGCCACCAAAGCATAAGAATCTAGATGTGAAATAAGGGTGTGTAATAAACATAATAATATGAATCATGTAAAATTTAGAAGATAGCTACCAAATAATTGATTAGGAGATTGACTAGGATAATGACTTTCTCAATAATAGGCTTCAGTTAACCATCCTTGTACCTTTTTGGATTGGGATAATCGCCAGTGGATTTAATAACCTAAAATTTAAGATCCTTTAAAATACATAATATGTTATACAACATGGGTTTGACTCTACACCGAACAAAAACAAACCATAAAATATTTACAATATATTATTAATAAATCTATAAAAACCACTAAGATGGTTGATCAATTAATAGATGTTAACATTAGCGGATAAATAATTAATATGAGTTTATATTGAAAAAAGGTATAATAAAATACATTTTCATAGAATTATACATATTTTAAAAACATAATTTAATAATTTTAAATTGTAAATTCAATAAAATAGAATTCATTTTTGAATTACTTATTAGGAATTTTGATTATTTTTCTAAAATGTTTGATTATTTAGTCCAAAATATGTTTTTGAGATTTTACCAATATGTAATAGTATCCTCGAAGTCTAAAAAAACAATGTAATAAAATATATATTTTAGAAATAAAATTATGAATTTTAATATATTTTTTACCTTTTAAATACCATGTACATCATTTATATAACCAAATAAAAATGTTAGATTAATAAAAATTGATTTCGATATTCTCTTCGAATGAATAATTTTCAAGGTGAGATTAGATTTAGCATTCATTTAAAGCGTCATAAAATTAATTGTACATTTAATAAATAAATTTAGTTCATTAAAACTAATAATATTGTTAATTTTATCTTATATAAAAATTTATATATGAGAAAAATCATTATTAAACACTATTTTTTCACGATTAGATGTCTATATATTTAAAAAATCAAAAAATTCGAAAAATTATATGACAAAATTATTTTAATATTTAAAATATGAAGTTCAAATTAAAAAATATGGTAAATATTAATTTATTTATAAATATTAAAAGTTACATTTAAAAGATAGTTACCCTTATAAAAGTAAAAACGTTAACAACTGTTTTACTTAGGGGAAATTGATAAAAAAGGATAAAAATTATTTTATGATTAGTGATAAAGATGCGTTTTGACTTTATCTTATCCCATACACCATTTTGTTCACCTTTTATTCCCTTATCCTTTAATAGTTTTGTGTAATTTTTTAAAAATGATGAGCATTTCTAAAAGTTCCCTTTTCTCCACTTAGAAAATGATATAACATCCACCAGTTAAAAGCTAATATTAAAATTCCAATACATCCATGATTATGCTACATTTAAATATACCTATAACCCTACTGCACATAAATAATCCCCTGGTCCCTCATTTTCATCCTATGTCCATATATTTAAAGAGAACTTCTAAGGAAAAATCAACACTCTGACATAAGTATTATCTCCTTGTTAGGCTTTTATCTATAAACATAATCTTCCAAATATCTTATAACCATGATAAGATGATTAATTTAGAATCATTATTATACTGATGTGATTTTATATTAATTTTTTAACCCATTTATATTCATTTCCATCCATGTAGAGAAAAATAAAAGAATATTGTTTGTGTGTAGTGTGGACTATCACATCCATGATGTGACATCACATATTTTTCATTATGAAAAATGAAGGCTGATTATAATCGTGGAAATGATGAATAAATACTATATATATATATATATAATGTAATTGTGATTCTAAAATTTTAATGAAATATCAAATTTCACCCACTCTCACTTGATGATAAATAGGAATGCTAATTGTGCGTACGTGAAAATTACTTCCACCTTGATGGAACATTTTTTATAAAGCATTTATATGTTCATATGTTGGCTACAAATCATCAAATCTAGTTCACTATAACAAAAATATGAAAATAATATATTTATGAATCACTTATAATGTTATTACATCAAAGAAAACACCTCTTTAACTATACTCACCAATTGAGTTAATGTGTGTTCAAATTTATTATAGTTTATGAACCTACGTGTACAATGATTTAGAATTTAATTATGGATGAATATGGGAAAATAAAAAATATTATTATTATATTTTAATAAAATCGTTATTATAATATTCATATAAATATTATATTAATTATTTAACTTCTTATTATGGTAATATTTCTATTCACTAAAATTACCAATATAAGTCATTATCAATTCAATTTTCACATAACGTAACCTAAACACATATGGAATAAAAATAGAACATTTTAAATAAAAATAAGATATATATTATATAATCTTAAATTATATTTCAAAAATTCACTTGATATAAATTTATGGGTAATGATATCAAATTTATTATTGATGCGAAAAAATAGTTAAACTTATTAACACATGATGGTTATAATAAGTAATAAATAAGTAATTTAATTTGGATAAAAAATTACCATAAAAATTATAAAAGTTTTATATTAATGAGTATGTTTATGAAATACATTATTACATAAGATTTTCTTGTATAAAAGGATGTTGGATTTGTATCATCTATTCAATGAAACAAGGTAAGGTATTTTTTCCCAATTCCTCTTCATTGTGATATTGTTTTTATTACACTCCTATTTCTTAATGGGTGTGTATACTAAATATATGATATATCATATCATGAATTAATTCATATTTCATTGTATTATATTTTAAATTTCATTTTCATTATCCTTCATGAGTTTTGATTCAAATGTGACTTAAGGTGTAATAATTTATTTTCGACTTCCATCTATAAATAGATATCTCTTAAATGTGATAATCCAAATAGGTAATTTCTATTATCAATAATTAAAAGGCCTATGTAATTTTCTTATCATATGAATATATATGTTAAGGTTCCATTTCTTTTTACCACACCTTAAATTGTATGTAATAATATATTTTAAGTGACGCGAGTATTCAATATGGTTATTTCAAAATGTTCAAATGTTTTTCTACCATTTAAAACTAAATGGTTTTATCTTTCACTACACATTGTATTTTGATAAAATTTATATCTTTTTAACTTTTCCATTATTAAATATTATTTTTAAAAGTAAGAATTTTCAATGCGTTTTCATGTTTCATTTTTAAAAACATTATATATTTTTGATTTATTTCTTATTAAGGTTTATTTTAAAATTAAATTTTTTCAAAGTAACATCACTTACATTTTATAAAACTATATTCCCTTTTCAAGTTTTCACTATTAATGATTGTTTTTTGAGTTAATTTTTTTGAATTAATTTTACGTACAATTTTAAAATCATTATGTATTTTTATAATTTAAAATAATGAAGATTAATTTTAAAAGTGAATGTTTTCAAATTAATTTATTTTATCTTATGGAAAACATTTTTAAGCTTCCATTATTAAATATTATTTTTTAAATGTAAATATTTTCAATGTATTTTCTCTTACCTTTTTGTTAAATTTATTTATTTTTCATGTCTCTTATTATTAAATATTATTTATTAAAGTAAATGTGTTCAGTGTATTTTCAATTAAAATTTTTAAAAAATTGTGTATTTTTCAAGGTTATATTACTATTGTGTTTTATTTAAAGTAAACATTTTCAGTGTATTTTAACATCCATTTTTTTAAAAATTTCATTTTTAAATCTCAATTAATAATAGGTATTTTAAAATTAAAAGCTTTCAAATTATATTAACTGACTATTTTTTAAATCATTATTTCCTTTTTAACTCTCAATTAATAAAGATTCTGTTCATATTAAAAAAAATTAATTTCTTTTATGTTCTCTATTTTTGAAACCATTATGTTTTTTAAATGTTTCGGTCAAATCCTCGGTTTATTATAAAAGTAATGAACTTTTTCTATCATGGTAGGGGAGTCCCATTACATAGACCATAGGCCTAAGGAATGTGGACTATGAACATGGCCTGATGGCCTAGTGTAGTGTCATGCTCTCATCATCCTACCTATGTCACTAGGCCAGCATCATACCTACATCACGGCATTCCTGCATCATCACAGAATCACCATCCATGATGTAAATCCCCCAATAGGATTTCTAGAATTTTAACCATATTCTTTCCGATATAAGATTATATGTTTTCCACTCACGCACTACCCCAACTGAAATGTATTTTAAAGGACATTTTATTTGGAAATATGTTTTCAAAAGTAATATGTTTCCTTTTAGAAAATTATTTTTATGAAATAAATTTTCTATTTAATGTTTGAAAGTGTTTTTGGAAAACTTTATTATTTTCAAATATTTTTACCCTTCATGATTAATTTTTCATGAAGAGATGTTTTGATCACCCTTTATTTATCTATGGGTTATAATTAAATGATGAATGTTCTATTTTCTTATGTAACTCATATATATGAATGTTAAAGGGTTGGGTATACAACACCCCCTAATTCATTAGGGAATGATTTATACCACATGTGAATGACAATAAATGTGCACATTTTTTATATTTAAAATATTTGGTGTTGTTATTTTTTCACACCATGTAGTGGAGACATTTTTTTGTTTATAGCTTTATGTAGGGAATTTTTATTTGTTGAAAATTAAATAATTTAACTATTATAATGATTGTGTCACACTTTTAAGTTATTTATCATATTACATTACATTTTAAAGATTATTACATATTTCTATATTATTCCACACTTTTATTTGATGCTCATGTTTTTTTGTATTTCAATATGTATTATGATCAATGTGATATATTTTATGATTATTTAACAATATTTTTATTATCTTTTATATCTCTATCATGTTTTATGATTACATCCCATGGAATTTGGATATTTCATTAACATTTTTATATCTTCAATATATATTTTTTCTTATGATCTAAAACATTATGATATATATTTCCCTTACAAAGAATTTGAGATCACCCATTTCTTATGCTTACAATCCCCATGTTATAAAAATGATGATATCATGTGCGATTTCTAGAAAAGGTCCATTTTAGCATTATTATGGAAAAAATTTCACAAGTGTTGTAAAATAATATATTTTAGTAGATAATATCTATTACACTAAACCTTTTGATCCATGGATTGGGAAACTATTTTGAGTTTTATAATCAAAAGAAATAAATTAATGTACTATTAATGTTGGGTTTATCCTTGGTCGCTATAGTGTACCCTTAGGCATAGGCTAACATTAAGTGTACCATTTGAAGTTAATGTGACATAATACATTAACTAATGCATTGGAGGGATATAATGGACCCATACATCACATAATTAAAAATCATTCATATGTTTTCCATAAAAACATAAGATCATTCATCATTCCTTCATAGTTTAATTTAGCTACGAAAATTAAATGAGTCTCATGAAAATATCCTTAAAATATCATCATAGTCCATCCACGAAAATAAGGTTGTCAACGTTAATAGATAATTTCCCTAGTGAATCAAAATAATAATCTAATTATGTTGACATTGATGAAAAAAACTTTTATAAAATAATTTAAAATATTCTTTGAGAAATAAGAAGAAATATCCTTTTCTTTTGGTTAATTTTTTAAAAAACGAAAAATATATAGAATAAAGAGAGATTTTTTCCTTTTAGAACCCATGAAAAATTTTCATGACCCGTCCCCTGGGGCCTGTGTCGTGACTACCCCAAGCCCGCCTTCCATAGGCTAGGGGCTAGCGACTAGCACCAAAGGCGTAATTCCAAAAAACTGGGAAGGCATCGACTTTATAACCTGTAATCACACATAGTAAGATACGAACACAAGTAAACTGTATAACCAAAAGAGTGGAGAGAGTAAAAGGGGTGGGAATACAAGCCCAACAGTAAAGGTAAAAGTACAACTAAAAAAATAAAACTAAATAAAAAGAAAGAGAAGTGGATACTGGGTATTCCTCTTGGATTATTGCCTGAAGGATAGGTACGAATAGCCTCCTCAGCACTCCACATCCGTCAGTCTCCTCCATGTGTTGACTCGTTATAAGTTCCACCTCAAGGTACCGTCTAGTCCTGGTACTCTCAGCCTTAGTCAGTGATGTCCATTATAATGACCCGAAGCATGACGTACATGGACATTACATTACTTTTGCGGAATACTTAGTACATAACAAAAACACACACACAAGGATCGTAATAGTTTAGTGTCTTTGGAAACTCGGAATATAATCTTCTAATCGTGGTGAAAGATCTTCAAAATCTCCCATAAAGATATTCCTTTTTTTTTACCTAAAACCTTTCTTTATATCCTGGGGAAAATAAAACATAAAAGGGTGAGCTCAAATGCTCAGTAAGGGTATACAAAAGAAATAAAAATCATATCATATCTTTTTGAAAATCATAACCTGCAAAAGAGATCATAATATCTTAACATGGAACAAATCATAGAAGTGAAAATGAGATCCCCATAATCATAACATAAAACTTGAAACTTTGTGTCATGCACACATAATCATGGAAAATCATTTCTTGTTAGTCATGACTCATCGCCAAGACTATCTTAGTGGACAAAGTCCCTTTCTGAACCGAGTTCACTCCTCGTTTCAGTCCTGTATCACTGAACCGAAATAACCTTCCGTTCCAGCCATGTCTATCTCATGAGATATAAAATCTTTACCCAATGCATTGGAGGGAGATATAGGTCCCACCCATCTTATAATGAATCCTTTCTTATGTGTGCCATATAATCATAAATCATACATCATCGCATAACCCATGTAATAAAAATGGGATTCTTAAACAACATGACATCATAAAACAATTCATATAAGATAAAGGAATTCATAAAAATATTTCCATCACAACATAATCAAATCCATGTAATAATAGGGATAAAAACAGAACCCTTTTATTATCTTAGATGGGAAATAATTTTGATAAAATACTTGAACTTCATTCTTGAGGAAAATATCCTTTCTACTTCAAAAAAACACTTTTTCTTTCTTAACATGTCATACAACTTTAAAATAAAAGTAGTTGATTAAAAATAAACTTGAAAACTTGTAAAGGAAGCTTCTTTGAAGTAATGTTTTAAAAATCCATTCATGCCGTATAAGTTAAAAAAAACATTCTTCTTACTTTTGTCGGAAAAGTCAAAAAGTACCTCGTACGAAAAACGATAAAAGATTCCTTTCATATCTTTTACAAAAAACTTACCGAAGGGTAAAATTGGATATAAACTATTGTAGAAGGATGGAAATAATATTACATATTGATGAAACATTGATGTGGATGATAAAATACACCCCAGTAAATACTTACGAATAAACAATCTCGGATAAAAATGAGATTGTGATATTTCCCTTACCTTAGGTCCGACTTGCATTGTAAGTGTCCGAACCTCCTGTATAATGATTTAAATCATGTTATTGACTTATTACAGAATCATATTCATTGTTATGATATCATATATGGTTCACTTATGACATTATATTACCCGTTCTTTTGTAAATTCCACGTTAAAGAAGCGTTTTGGGTAAAATCGTTTCATTTATCGTAGGTGTTTTGACTTGTTGTTATTGACATCGTTATTACTTATATCATGATTTACTTACTTCCAGAATATAAAATATGATTTATATATCATATATATTCAGTATATATATATATAATAGGTAGATAAATAAAATGAAAAACACCGTTCATGGAGACTGTAGTCCGTACGTACGCATGAACGCTGTTTTCCTTTCCTTATTGTCTTGAAATGGAAGTAAGTAGATGACATACATATGTATATATATATACATAAATCCAGTAGCTTTATAATGTCATATATTTCATTATTATTTCTTATATATACTTTATAATCATTCTTAAATGGTTAACAAGGAGAATGAATCTCATCGCGTCGTGGAGACGGTATTCCGTACGTACGCACGAGCGATGATATCATTTCCATAAATATTTAATTGAATTGGAGTGGATTATACAATATATCAGAATCAATATGATGTTGTAATAACTATGTATAGTTATTCTTTACACCATTATACCCATCCATGTAAGGTGGTGGTGGAAAATAGATTACACCACGGCGTGGAGACGGTATTCCGTACGTACGCACGCGCGGTGATTTCTTTTTCCGTAGGATGGATAGATGGTGAAATAGGGTTGTTTCATACTTATAATAACATATCAGTATATGAGTGATACTGATGTTATTACTTCATAATGAAACAACCTAAGAAGAAGAAGTGGAAGAAGAAATAAAGATGAAAGAATTGGTAACGGTAATTACCTCTTCTTTGAAGTGCCTCTTTGAGACCTCCTCTTAGGGCACTAGAATTGGTCTTTGAGGAAGACCAGAACCTCTAGGATGTTTCTAGGGAAGTGGAGAAGAGATTTTGGCAGGTTTTGGCCGAGCTTGAGTGCTCAAATTGGTGTGAGGAGGAGGGGGAGGAGGTGTCCTTTTATAGGGGAGGAGAGGGGCACCTTAGGAATATCTCAAAATATTATTTTATATTAAAGTCAAAATCGGTTTATAATGGTTTCAAAGGGTCTTATTTCGAAGCTAAAGTGGGGATGGGTCGAAATCCTATCAACCAATAGAATTTAGACAAGTTTAGGATATTATTTTAACCTTATCAATTAGATTTAACTCTAAGTTAAATAATTTAACTTTTACCATGTCTTTTTGTTTTCTTTCACTATATGGTTAATAAACTTACTATAACATGCCAAACGAACCCCAAATTGTTTATTATTAATATATATATCCTTATCTAAGTCATTTGGCCGAACCTTAGATTTTTAGGAATACAATAACAATTAATAATATAATATTTGATTTAAAAACTATTTTGTGTCAATTTTGACACTATTTGATATATGATTTTTGTGAAAGTCATAACAGAATTAAATGTTCGAACCAAGTTAATTAAATCAACATTAATATATCATAGTAACCTAGAAAATTAGTGGAATTCATAAAAAATCTCAAATTACATTTATTTTGGTGTTTATAACATCAATTATGTCAATATTTCATTAATAAGATAATTACTGCATCATCGTTGTGTCATAAATAAATTAAATTATTTGATGTCTACAAATTACAAATAAAATACCATCATGTAGGAAATCTTTTTATCTTTCTAATGAATATTTACAATCGAATATATCTTATGTATAACCCCATATTAAAAATGATTTACTTATTAAACTTTGATTTTAACTATTTTAACCTTTCTTTAAATAAATTAATAATAAATGTCCTAATCTAATCCAAGTGGGCCTAAATGGTCCTATTTTATTCCTAAGTTTGTTTTTGGTCGAATTACACTTGTCCAATAGAATTAGGACATGTGTTAGGGTAATAGTAATATCATATTTACCCTTAGTTACCCTATTTACTATTAACCGCGGTAAAAAAAGTAAAAAGTTACTATTCACCAAAAAATTATTTTCATCTCATTGAACCACATTTTAGTCCTTGATATTAACCGTGTCTCTCGGATTTTCGAAATTCCATTCACAGAAGCGGCAAAATTAAGTTTTATGAAAAATTCAGTTTTTTTAACTACCACTTAGTAGTTTCACTATTCATCAAAAATTGATGTTTTTCAGAACAATGCCAAAATTTCATCCTAAGCTATATTTCATATTCCGAATTCAAAAATGAAATCTATTTTACCAAATTCATAACATAGAAGTTGCATTAATTAATTTTATAATTAAATCCCGCTGTTAAAATAAATAGCGTGTTTTTAGGAAACAATATATATCAAAAGATTGACACTTGATTATGTCTGGTTTAAATGTGAAATTACAACCAATGACCAACATTGTATTAAATTGTAAAAATATATTATAAATATACTTTAAAACCACTCAAATTAATAATTTATCACTATTAATTATTTCGATTAAAAAAAGTTGTTTTTAATTATAATTTAGTAATTTTCACTATTCATCAGAATATGAAAGTTATCCGAAAAGTACCAAAATTTCACCTTAGGCTAAATTCGATACTCCGAATCCAAGAATGAAGTTAATTTTGAAAAATAAGATTTACAGAATTTTAAAAAGTGGTTATTACTATTCATAACGGCTAGTTTTAATAATATTTTAATAGCACATCGTTGTTTAGTGAAACTCGGTATTGCGTATTACATACGCTATCGAGGAAGGTCGCGATTGCGTGTAATGCAAGGCAAGACAAGGATGCGTGTTGTGCAAGCTCCTTTTTGTGTACCGTACAACACAAGACATTAGTGAAATAAAAAGAATATTTTTCATAAAATCTCGGGTTGTTACATTCTACCCCCCTTAAAATGAATTTCGCCCTCGAAATTCGTCGGGGTTATAAATGGTTTACTATTCGAAAGATTCTTTAATAGAATCCCACATCGTAAAAAGGAATACAAAAACTTGGCTTTAAAAACTAAAGTATGAAATGTAACGATTACCCAAATAAACTAATCGCTGGGTTTCCACATAGGTAAAAATATGGATATGGAAGAGAAATCTAACCATCATGTTCTGATGGAGAGTGGTAGAGAACATGGCTATGGAAAAGCCAGTAATCACAAATCCATAGATTTGTGATGATATAAGGTACCATCTGATTCATCAGGTATAAGATCACTAGGACAACATTTTTGGTTTTCAAGATCATTTCCCTAAAGTTGAAAATTTGAATTAGAATAAATACTTACTTTATTTTGGTACAATCTCACTATTGTTCGTGCCTTGAACAATTTCCACTTCATCTCTTAAATAAATGAAGTTGAATTTGTTATTCGTGAAGTGTTAGCAGATCATGTGATAGAATGACGAGTCATTCCATCTGTCTCAAACAAAAGGTTAGTAAAAATTATATGCATAAGTCGACCTATAGTGAGATTAATCATATATGGTTCCTAAAATGGACTTATACTTCATATATCATACTGCTTAATATAATAAAACTTGTTTCTACTAAACAGGGACTTTCTGTAGGCCAGTGGTAGGCGATAAAGGCCAGTCGCACTTCGGTTGTGGGTTCGATTCCTACAGCCTTGTCCGAAGCGATGGGTTGTCGCCCGTCCTGCAGGTTGTCCTTTTTCTAAAACTACGTTACTATAACATCCCATCAATAATATCGAAAATCTTCTATCCTTAAACAATACTAACTTATGTCCAACATAATCCAGTCTAATATTTAGGCTTATACATAATACTGCATTCCACTCTCATAACATAGTGAAAACGATTACCAGAGATTTAATACCATCGTTGATCCCCATATATCATAAGATATATCTTGTTGGTCACATTCCAAACATTCAAAGGCCTTAATCTTGTACTCTCTTGAATACCCACTGAACCTTAGTGAAAACTTGAATGCAGTTAAAAGTTAACACTTTTCACATACCGAAATCCTCAAAATTCTATATACTCAAACCATGATATCACTTAGTCCTTATATCAATCATGAGCTCATGAATACTATCAAACATTTCATTTTCCCCTTATCCCTTCATTATGCGCATATCATCTTCAT
The DNA here is from genome assembly GCA_963277665.1 of Viscum album. Classification (NCBI taxonomy): domain Eukaryota; kingdom Viridiplantae; phylum Streptophyta; class Magnoliopsida; order Santalales; family Viscaceae; genus Viscum; species Viscum album. The sequence continues at coordinate 277,350,657 of OY728135.1, forward strand.
TCCAAAAATATCTGAATAACCTTTCATGGATACTGGTAACATTAATCAGACAACAATGTTACAATCCTTACATGTCTCTTTATTCCATAGTACCATGAGATTACTTATACAACATTACACATGATAAACATGTAATCATTCCACTACATTCTTAAACCATTGACCGAGCTTCAACAATTCTTTCATCTCACATACCATTGGTAGTCTCTTCATCATCATCCACATAAATACTTCCCATATGACCATACTGATTCTCTTCATGAGTCTTTCCCTTCGGGCATTTGTTTGCATAATGCCCATACATTCCACATTTAAAACACTTAACCATTTTTGATGTCGTAGCAATACCATTATCCTCATCCCTGGTATTAACTGAACCTTTTCCTTTGCACTTACTGGCTTTGTGTCCTTCTTTTCCACACTCAAAGCATCTTCCAGTTCCTTTGAAACAATCTCCTTGATGCCTCTTCCCACATGATTTACATAGGGGAAATTGAACTTTCTTTCCTCTATGATCATCATGAAACTCCATCTTTCTCTTATTAGCCGAGTCAGGAAACTTACCAAATTTTACTTTATTGATCATATTATGAGATTTCTGATTCGGCATAATAATGATGTTTGGACTTCCAAATCCCATTTCATTTGGTTGCTCATAAAGAATATCATTCCATTGTACATCATTTCCTCCATTATCGTGAATCACCTTGTTTCCAGCCATTTTCTAAAACCCAAAAAGAATAGCGTGAGAGGCAAAAATCATGCTAGGGAAAACAACATAATAAAGGGGGAGTACCTTGAACATCTAACATCTTAGGTTTAATTCTATGATCGTTAGCGTAGTTCTAGTACTATAACCTATATGTATACTTAACCTTAGGGACATCCCTAGACATACCTTAGAAATATCTCTAGGGATCTCACTAACGTTTTCGCATCCTAGTTTCCAAAGGTTGACTAAACCTTTCCTCTGATACCAACTATAATGACCCTAAGCTTGACGTACATGGACATTACATTACTTTTGCGGAATACTTAGTACATAACAAAAACACACACACAAGGATCGTAATAGTTTAGTGTCTTTGGAAACTCGGAATATAATCTTCTAATCGTGGTGAAAGATCTTCAAAATCTCCCATAAAGATCTTCCTTTTTTTTACCTAAAACCTTTCTTTATATCCTGGGGAAAATAAAACATAAAAGGGTGAGCTCAAATGCTCAGTAAGGGTATAAAAAAGAAATAAAAATCATATCATATCTTTTTGAAAATCATAACCTGCAAAAGAGATCATAATATCTTAACATGGAACAAATCATAGAAGTGAAAATGAGATCCCCATAATCATAACATAAATCTTGAAACTTTGTGGCATGCACACATAATCATGGAAAATCATTTCTTGTTAGTCATGACTCATCGCCAAGACTATCTTAGTGGACAAAGTCCCTTTCTGAACCGAGTTCACTCCTCGTTTCAGTCCTGTATCACTGAACCGAAATAACCTTCCGTTCCAGCCATGTCTATCTCATGAGATATAAAATCTTTACCCAATGCATTGGAGGGAGATATAGGTCCCACCCATCTTATAATGAATCCTTTTTTATGTGTGCCATATAATCATAAATCATACATCATCGCATAACCCATGTAATAAAAATGGGATTCTTAAACAACATGACATCATAAAACAATTCATATAAGATAAAGGAATTCATAAAAATATTTCCATCACAACATAATCAAATCCATGTAATAATAGGGATAAAAACAGAACCCTTTTATTATCTTAGATGGGAAATAATTTTGATAAAATACTTGAACTTCATTCTTGAGGAAAATATCCTTTCTACTTCAAAAAAAACACTTTTTCTTTCTTAACATGTCATACAACTTTAAAATAAAAGAATTTGATTAAAAATAAACTTGAAAACTTGTAAAGTAAGCTTCTTTGAAGTAATGTTTTAAAAATCCATTCATGCCGTATAAGTTAAAAAAAACATTCTTCGTACTTTTGTCGGAAAAGTCAAAAAGTACCTCGTACGAAAAACGATAAAAGATTCCTTTCATATCTTTTACAAAAAACTTACCGAAGGGTAAAATTGGATATAAACTATTGTAGAAGGATGGAAATAATATTACATATTGATGAAACATTGATGTGGATGATAAAATACACCCCAGTAAATACTTACGAATAAACAATCTCGGATAAAAATGAGATTGTGATATTTCCCTTACCTTAGGTCCGACTTGCATTGTAAGTGTCCGAACCTCCTGTATAATGATTTAAATCATGTTATTGACTTATTACAGAATCATATTCATTGTTATGATATCATATATGGTTCACTTATGACATTATATTACCCGTTCTTTTGTAAATTCCACGTTAAAGAAGCGTTTTGGGTAAAATCGTTTCATTTATCGTAGGTGTTTTGACTTGTTGTTCTTGACATCGTTATTACTTATATCATGATTTACTTACTTCCAGAATACAAAATATGATTTATATATCATATATATTCAGTATATATATATATATATAATAGGTAGATAAATAAAATGAAAAACACCGTTCATGGAGACGGTAGTCCGTACGTACGCATGAACGCTGTTTTCCTTTCCTTATTGTCTTGAAATGGAAGTAAGTAGATGACATACATATGTATATATATATACATAAATCCAGTAGCTTTATAATGTCATATATTTCATTATTATTTCTTATATATACTTTATAATCATTCTTAAATGGTTAACATGGAGAATGAATCTCATCGCGTCGTGGAGACGGTATTCCGTACGTACGCACGAGCGATGATATCATTTCCATAAATATTTAATTGAATTGGTGTGGATTATACAATATATCAGAATCAATATGATGTTGTAATAACTATGTATAGTTATTCTTTACACCATTATACCCATCCATGTAAGGTGGTGGTGGAAAATAGATTACACCACGGCGTGGAGACGGTATTCCGTACGTACGCACGCGCGGTGATTTCTTTTTCCGTAGGATGGATAGATGGTGAAATAGGGTTGTTTCATACATATAATAACATATCAGTATATGAGTGATACTGATGTTATTACTTCATAGTGAAACAACCTAAGAAGAAGAAGTGGAAGAAGAAATAAAGATGAAAGAATTGGTAACGGTAATTACCTCTTCTTTGAAGTGCCTCTTTGAGACCTCCTCTTAGGGCACTAGAATTGGTCTTTGAGGAAGACCAGAACCTCTAGGATGTTTCTAGGGAAGTGGAGAAGAGATTTTGTCAGGGTTTGGCCGAGCTTGAGTGCTCAAATTGGTGTGAGGAGGAGGGGTAGGAGGTGTCCTTTTATAGGGGAGGAGAGGGGCACCTTAGGAATATCTCAAAATATTATTTTATATTAAAGTCAAAATCGGTTTATAATGGTTCCAAAGGGTCTTATTTCGAAGCTAAAGTGGGGATGGGTCGAAATCCTATCAACCAATAGAATTTAGACAAGTTTAGGATATTATTTTAACCTTATCAATTAGATTTAACTCTAAGTTAAATAATTTAACTTTTACCATGTCTTTTTGTTTTCTTTCACTATATGGTTAATAAACTTACTATAACATGCCAAACGAACCCCAAATTGTTTATTATTAATATATATATCCTAATCTAAGTCATTTGGCCGAACCTTAGATTTTTAGGAATACAATAACAATTAATAATATAATATTTGATTTAAAAACTATTTTGTGTCAATTTTGACACTATTTGATATATGATTTTTGTGAAAGTCATAACAGAATTAAATGTTCGAACCAAGTTGATTAAATCAACATTAATATATCATAGTAACCTAGAAAATTAGTGGAATTCATAAACAATCTCAAATTACATTTATTTTGGTGTTTATAACATCAATTATGTCAATATTTCATTAATAAGATAATTGCTGCATCATCGTTGTGTCATAAATAAATTAAATTATTTGATGTCTAAAAATTACAAATAAAATACCATCATGTAGGAAATCGTTTTATCTTTCTAATGAATATTTAAAATCGAATATATCTTATGTATAACCCCATATTAAAAATGATTTACTTATTAAACTTTGATTTTAACTATTTTAACCTTTCTTTAAATAAATTAATAATAAATGTCCTAATCTAATCCAAGTGGGCCTAAATGGTCATATTTTATTCCTAAGTTTGTTTTTGGTCGAATTACACTTGTCCAATAGAATTAGGACATGTGTTAGGGTAATAGTAATATCATATTTACCCTTAGTTACCCTATTTACTATTAACCGCGGTAAAAAAAGTAAAAAGTTACTATTCACCAAAAAAATTATTTTCATCTCATTGAACCATATTTTAGTCCTTGATATTAACCGTGTCTCTCGTATTTTCGAAATTCCATTCACAGAAGCGGCAAAATTAAGTTTTATGAAAAATTCAGTTTTTTTAACTACCACTTAGTAGTTTCACTATTCATCAAAAATTGATGTTTTTCAGAACAATGCCAAAATTTCATCCTAAGCTATATTTCATATTCCGAATTCAAAAATGAAATCTATTTTACCAAATTCATAACATAGAAGTTGCATTAATTAATTTTATAATTAAATCCCGCTGTTAAAATAAATAGCGTGTTTTTAGGAAACAATATATATCAAAAGATTGACACTTGATTATGTCTGGTTTAAATGTGAAATTACAACCAATGACCAACATTGTATTAAATTGTAAAAATATATTCTAAATATACTTTAAAACCACTCAAATTAATAATTTATCACTATTAATTATTTCGATTAAAAAAAAGTTGTTTTTAATTATAATTTAGTAATTTTCACTATTCATCAGAATATGAAAGTTATCCGAAAAGTACCAAAATTTCACCTTAGGCTAAATTCGATACTCCGAATCCAAGAATGAAGTTAATTTTGAAAAATAAGATTTACAGAATTTTAAAAAGTGGTTATTACTATTCATAACGGCTAGTTTTAATAATATTTTAATAGCACATCGTTGTTTAGTGAAACTCGGTATTGCGTATTACATACGCTATCGAGGAAGGTCGCGATTGCGTGTAATGAAAGGCAAGACAAGGATGCGTGTTGTGAAAGCTCCTTTTTGTGTAGCGTACAACACAAGACATTAGTGAAATAAAAAGAATATTTTTCATAAAATCTCGGGCTATTACATCCATCATCTGCATCCAACACAACAAGGTGTGGGCATAGCCCGTGTAGGGGTGAGTATAATGACACTTAGTAGGGACCCTGAGACCCTCAAGGTATCACAAAATCCAATTAGGATAAACCCCGAAGTATGAAATCAACAGATAACCCTACTTAGGTATAAGCCCATACATATACCAATGTTATTAAGTAATCTGTCTCAATCATGAGTAAAACACAAAAGTACTTACTCAACTCAACCTGGATTTTATTCACATTATTGAAACCTTGGAAACTGGAGAACTTCTACTCTATCGAGTACAGTGGGCATGCCACGACACCAATCGTGATTCCCACTATCCTTCGACTGCTAAGGTACTCCTCCTGTCGAGTACCATGGGTCTGCTATGTCACATAAAGGCTCTCCCCACCTCGGGTCTGCCGCCACACATAGGGGCTCCACCTCGTAGCCTACTGAGGTACTCCTCTTGTAGAGTACTATGGGTCTGCCGCCATAACCAGGTGATCCTCCACTGTGGGTCTGCCACCACAACCAGGCGCTCCCCACTGGGCTAGTAGAATCACTCCGAGTCAAACAGTCAGCAGTCATTAGGTCTCATCCAACTACTAGGTCTCTTCACTCTCCTCGCTCGTCACTAGAAGGATCTACTACACGAGCTACTGGTCGATACTCCAACTGTCACGAAGTTCCACAAAGAAGTATCTCAGAGGTCTTCCATGATCCAACTTGGTTGTATCGCAACTATACCCCAAAGTCCAGTGGGGTATATTCAAATGGACCTTCATGCTCCAAGATTACCAGATCCGCTGACAGTTCACCAAACGGATGTACAGTGTCAATGATATGGCCAAAAGATAGTAAAGGGTCATAGTGGGCCAAGGTCTGGTCTGACCCAGTCGGACCGAACTTGCCCGACCCATTCAGGGCCGACCTGATTCGGATTGACCTGGCCTAACCCATTGGGTCTAGTCGAGCCCGTTGGGCAGGCCAGCCCGTTAGGTTTGGCCAGGCCCACTGGGTCTAGCCCAGTAGGCCGCAGGGAATCATGGAGGGTCTGGAGGGCGCGGATCGGTCGCAAGGGCGCGGACCTGCTGCGGGTCGGTGCAAGGTCGGTTCAGCCCGAAGGGCGCCACGAGGGGGAGGCTTGGCCCGAAGGTTGGGGTTGTTTCGGCCGGGGTGCCGCAAGGGGCCTGCGGGCTGGCGCGTCCTGGGCGACTCGAGAGGCCGACGGGCCGGATCGGCCAGCAGAGGCACAGGGCGTGTGAGGCGCACGGACAGTAGAGTCGTGGGGTGTGCGGGGTGCTCAGAGCTGCGGGGTGCGTGAGGTGCATGTACGATGAAGTCGTGGGGTGCACGGGGCGCACAAGGGTCGTGGGTGGCTTGGCCAGGGGCTACCGCGAGGGTGCGGGCGGCTCGGTCGGGGCTGCCATGAGGGCACGGTGGGGCAGTAATTTTGTGGAGCAGGGTTGTGCGCCATTGCCTTTGAATCGGCCAGCAGTGGTGTTGGCCGCCATTCATGTGCTCCTCTACGTAGTTTGTCGTCCATCTCCATCGCGAAGAACACCAAAGGAGATCGGTGGTGGGGTCGGGCCATGTTAGTTTGGCCTACACCATCCATGTTTAGAGTGGTAGGAAGAGGCTCTACTTTAATCATGAACCAAGAATGGGGATAATAATCAAAAATATTCATGATTTCGATATTAACCCCCTACCTTGTTCATTGTTCATCGACAAAGTCGCAGGGAAGAAGACGGATCGCTGGGAAAAGACAGACGTCAGTGTCGTCGGCATTTTCCTTTATCGCCGGTTTGTCTGCCAGCTCATCGTAGTCGATGACATCCTACGTCGGAGGAATTCCCGAGGAAGAAAGTCAAAGTCGGGTTTGACATTCTTCATCGATGGAGCATGTTCTTCATTGGTGGAACATATTCTTCGTGGATGAAGCATTCTTCATCAGAGAAGCTTTCTTCATTGGAGAAGCTTTCTCCCAAGAGCTCCTCCCAATTCTCTAAAGCCAAACCTTTCCCCAATTCCACCGTGAAGGAAAATAAATAGCCAAAATAAAAACAACTGATAGGATTTAATTTTATGTTGACACATAAAATTAATTGATAGCTTTTAATTTTATGTTAACACATAAAATTGATTGATAACATTTAATTTTATGTTGACACATATAATTAAATTGAAAGCATTTAATTTTACGTTGACTCATAAAATTAAATTGAATGCAATTAATTTTTCGTTGAAAAATAAAATTAATTGAGGGATTTGAGATGTTTCCTCTCACCCCCCCCCCCCATTATGAGGGATAAACCTCGGGTGGTCTCCAACACCATAACTCATGGGAGGTTAAGTTGTGGTGGTCCCCACCACCATAACCTCTCATGGGAGGTTAAGGTGTGGTGGTCCCCACTTCTAACTTCCACATGTGTGGTTACAATAGATAAAATAAAATAAAAAATGTGTTTATTTTAATTTAGTGCTTCCCCAAAAAACCCAAAAACTAAATTTCACCCTCGACCAACTACTGTCGAGGTGAAAGTCTCTTTAAGCGAATACTGGCACTGTTAGTTTAACGGTGCCCTTAGATTTAAATTCTAAGCATCTGTTCAAATGTTAGAGAAACATGCTTGTTCGTTTGATGAACGTACCCAAACAAAACTTCAGAAATTGATTCTGGGCACACCGGGCCTCATAATCATGCGTCGTCAATTTTCACGGACTCGTAAAATTTCCATTTAATTAAAAAAAATTACCTATAAATTCCAGGTCTTTACAAAAATTTAAAATTAAGATGAATGATGAATAATGTTCATGATGGTGGGAAAATTTAGTTAAGAAATAAATGTTAAAAAACCTTCCTTTTACAATTTCATAAAGAAACTGAAATGTGACATATAGGGAAAATGTAATGAAGATTAATTTTAAAATAATTATAAATTATATCAAAGGTAGTTGAAAAATTAAATTGTAAAATCAATGGATTACTTAGAGTAAGATTATTTAAACAATATAAATGGTAGGGATGTGGAAGAATATGATTACAGTATAAGTATTAATAAAATTTAAAGAAATGATTTTAAATAAAACCCCTTATGTATTTAAAAATCAAAACCCTATTGAAATATAGAATTAAAGAAGGATCTTACAATACCATTTATTACGAACCAAACTGGGGTTCCATTCAACTCGATACCTAACCTAATCCATGGCATGGGCCGAAGGGCATTCCCAGTCCACATGGACTGGAAACTGGTGCATGGGTATCAACAATGCTCTTTGGGAATGATATTACCCATTTATATAACCATAAAAATGAACAAGGAAAAAATATAATAAATGATAATCATTAGAAAATGAGGTTTAATGATATTTAATATTACAATTTTACAAAATTAACCAAACCAAAAATTACAACAACATAATAGGAACAAAACAACTACCCCAAAAAACTAATATGTAACAAGAGTTTCATAACCCTCAAGACACCACCATAAACCCCTATAAGATGTGGAACACTATAAAATAGATCCACAATCACCAACACTATAAATATTTCCTTTACCATTGTTATACATAACAAATTATACACACAATCCAAGGCGTATGTAGGGTGTGAGAGAAATCCCAGTAGGATGCCACCCAAAATAAGGATACGATGATGTTACATTAGAAGATAAATCAACAAGAACATTTGTATTATAATATTTGAAACATTTCTATGAAAACATTTTAAGGAAAACATTTCATAGGTAAACAATTAAAACGGAAAACCCATTTCCCATGTAATCTTGATTTGAAAACAACACATACACAAGGTCTAACATAAAATGACGGATAGAACCATATCACATAAGAATTATGTCACAAGATAGAACCATTGAAAAATAATTATAGGTTACTATAATAGGTGTTACTCTATGATCCACTGACCACGGTAATCAAAATCCTCAAACTAAACTACCAACATCAGTCTCAGGCATGAGAGACTAGAGAGGATCCCATACAAAGTTCTAGTGGTCTCCAAATCATAATCCAATACTAATAGCCTTATTTTACACAATCCACTATATATATGACGACCCATACTTTACATACATTGTTAATAATTCAAAATTGAAGCATATTTATTACAACATATAACAAAACCACGAAAGGACCGTATAGGTATAGTGTCTTTAGAAACCGGGAAACATAAACAACTGGTTCATAAAGCGTCTACACTATCTCCCATTTATTTCATCATATCTATAGTCCCTTTTGTCATATCTTACTTAATAACCTTCTTCCTGGCCTGGGGAAAAAAACATACAAAAGGGTGAGCTAAAATGCTCAGTAGGGTTAAACAAAATAAATATCAATCACATCATATTCATAAGAACATAACTTTTGGAAATATTAACCTGCAAAAAAGAGCATGATATCATAACATGGGATAAATCATAGTAGTGAAATGGAATCCCAATAATCATAACATAAAACATGAAACTTTTTGTCATACACTCATAATCATAGATAATCATTTCTTATTAGTAAAGACTCATTGCCAAGACTATCTTAGTGGACAAGGTCCATTTCTGAACTGAGTTCACTCCTCGTTTCAGTCCTGTTTCACTGAACCGGTATAACCTACCGTTCCAGCCATGTCTATCTCATGAGATATAAAATCTTTACCCAATGCATTGGAGGGAGATATAGGTCCCACCCATCTCATAATGAAATCATTCTTATGTGTGCCACAAAATCAGAAACCATACATCATAGCATAACCCATGTAATAAAAATGGGAATCTTAAACATCATGACATCATAAAACAATTCATATAAGATAAAGTAATTCATAAAAATATTTACATCACAACATAATCAAATCCATGTAATAATAGGGATAGAAACAGAACCCTATATTATCTTAGAGGGAAAATAATTTTGATAAAACACTTGTACTCCATTCTTGAGGAAAATATCCTTTCTACTTCAAAAACACTTTTCCTTTCTTAACATGTCATAAAATTATAAACTAAAAGAAGTTGATTAAAAATAGACTTGAAAACTTGTAAAGGAAGCTTCTTGTAAATAATTTTTTAAAAATCCATTCATGCCGTATAAGTTAAAAAAAACATTCTTCTCGTACTTTTGTCTAAAAAGTCAAAAGCTACCTCATACGAAAAACGACAAAAGATTCCTTTCATATATTTTACTAAAAACTCACAGAAGGGTAAAATTGGATATAAACTATTGTAGAAGGATATAAATATTACATATTGAGGAAACATTGATGTGGATGATAAAATACACCCTAGTAAATTCCAAAGTATAAACAATCTCAGATAAAAATGAGATTGTGATATTTCCCTTACCTTAGGTCCGATTTGCTTCGTAAGTGTCCGAACCTCCTGTATAATGATTTAAATAATGTTATTTAATTATTCCATAATCATACTTATTGTTATGATATCATATATGGTCATATTCTTAGCTTCTTATTACTACTTGTTTTTCGAGTGTTTATTACTTTTTGTTCTTATGCGTGTTTTGTCGAATAAATTCTTATTCTTATCTTTAGGTTATAGATACCTCATTTCCAGAATGGAATTAGTGTAATATATATCATATTCATTCATTGGATTCATTTATATAATCATTATGAAATGAAGATCATGTAGAACGAGTCGCATCACATCGTGGAGACGGTATTCCGTACGTACGCACGAGTGATGATATCGTTCCTATGATCGTGGAATTGTATTGTAGTGTATGTATACAATTTAAGAATTAATATCACTTTATAATATTCATATATAGTCATTATTTACACCATTATACCCATCCATTTAAGGCGGTGGTGGAAAATAGATTACACCACGGCGTGGAGACGGTATTCCGTACGTACGCACGCGCGGTGATTTCTTTTTCCGTAGGATGGATAGATGGTGAAATAGGGTTGTTTCATACTTATAATAACATATCAGTATATGAGTGATACTGATGTTATTACTTCATAATGAAACAACTAAAGAAGAAGAAGTGGAAGAATAAATAAAGATGAAAGAATCGGTAACGGACATTACCTCTTCTTTGAAGTGATTCTTTGAGACCTCCTTTTAGGGCACTAAAATAGGTCTTTGAAGAAGACCAGAACCTCTAGGATGTTTCTAGGGAAGTGTAGAGGAGAAATTGGCAGGTGTTGGCCGAGCTTGAAGGCTCAAAGTGGTGTGAGGAAGAGGGGGAGGAGGAGTCCTTTTATAAGGCAGGAGAGGGGCACCATTAGAATAACTAAAAATATTATTTTATTATAAAGTCAAATTCGGTTTTTAATAGCTCCGAATTGATATATTTTTAAGATTAGGTAGGTAGGGGTCGAAATACTATCATCCAATAGAATTTAGACAAGTTTAGGTATCAATTTTAAACTTATCATTTATATTTAACTTTAAGTTAGATAATTTAACTTTTACCGTGTCTTCTTGTTTTCTTACACTATAAGGTTAATAAACTTACCATATCAAGCCCAACGAACCCCAAGTTGTTTATTATTAATATATATAACCTTATCTAATTAATTTGGCCGAACCTTTTATTTTTAGTAATAAAATAACAATTAGTAATATAATATTGTTTTAAAAACTATTTTATGTCAATTTTGATACTATTTAGTAATTGATTTTTGTGAAAATCATAACAGAATTATTAGTTCGAACGAAGTTACTTAAATCAATACTAAAATGTCATATTAACCTAGAAAATTAGTTTAATTCATAAAAAGTCTCAAATTACATTTATTTGGGTATTTATAACATCAATTATGTCAATATTTCATTAATATGATAATCACTGCATCATCATTGTGTCATAAATAAATTAAATTATTTAATATCTATAAATTACAAATAAAATACCATTATGTAAAAAATCGTTTTATCTTTCTAATGAATATTTATAGTTGAATTTATCTTATGTATAACCCCATATTAAAAATTATTTACTTATTAAACTTAGATTTTAAATATTTTAACCCTTCTTGAAATAAATTAATAATAAATGTCCTAATCTAATCCAAGTGGGCCTAAATGGTCATATTTTATTCCTAAGGTTGTTTTTGGTCGAATTACACATGTCCAATAGAATATGGACATGTGTTAAGGTAATAATATTATCATTTTTACCCTTAATTACCCTATTTAATTTTAACCGTGGTAAAAAAAAGTAAAAAGTTACTATTCACCAAAAAATTATTTTCATCTCATTGAACCACATTTTACTTACTGACATCAACCGTGTCTCTCAGATTTTTGAAATTCCACTCACAGAAGCGGTAAAATTAAGTTTTATGAAAAATTCAGTTTTTTAACTACCACTTAGTGGTTTCACTATTCTTCAAAAATTGAAAGTTTTCAGAAAAATACCAAAATTTCACCCTAGGCTAATTTCAATATTCCGAATCCATAAATGAAGTCCATTTTGAAAAATAAAATTTATAAAATTTCAAAAAGTGGTTATTACTATTCATAACGGCTAGTTTTAATAATATTTTAATAGCATATCATTGTTTAGTGAAACTTGGTATTGCGTACGACGCAAGCTATCGAGGAAGGTCACGGTTGTGTGTAAAGCAAGCCAAGCCAGTGTTAGTGAAAGATTCCTTTGATGATTTATATAACATAAAAACAAAATATTTCACATAAAAGTCTCGGGTGTTACATTCTACCCACCATAAAATGAATTTTGCCCACGAAATTCGTCACTTTGTAACAAACAGATGAGGATAAATCTCCCTCATCATATCCTTAAGCTCCCATGTAGCTTCTTCTAATTGGTGGTTCCTCCATAAAACATTCACCAATCGAGTGGTCTCACTTCGTAGGACTTTTTCGCTACGATCCAGAATCTCTATCGGCTGTTCTTCATAAGAAAGATCTTGCTCCAGCGGTACAACTTCTGAGATGAGTACATGTGAAGGATCAGGTATGTACTTTCTCTGGAGAGATACATGAAACACATCGTGTACTTGAGAGAGATTCGGTGGAAGCACCAATCGGTAAGCTACCTTCCCGACACGATCCAGTATTTCGAAAGGACCGATATATCTAGGGCTCAACTTCCCCTTCTTTCCAAATCTCATGACTCTCTTCCAGATAGATATTCGTAAGAACACTTTATCACCCACTTCAAACTCTAGGTCTTTTCTTCGGTTGTCGGCATAACTTTTCTGTCGACTCTGAGCTTCTCTTATGTGTTGTTGAATAGATCTGACCTTTTCTGCCATTTCATCAACGAGATCAGGTCCTAATAGCTTTCTTTCCCCAACTTCATCCCAGCAAGTTGGAGTCCTGCATTTCATTCCATAGAGAGCTTCATAAGGAGCCATCTGAATACTGGAGTGAAAGCTATTATTATAAGAAAATTCCACCAAAGTAGGTGTTGATCCCAACCACCTTTGAAATCCATAGAGAAATCTCTCAACATATCTTCTAGGGTTTGAATTGTTCTCTCAGACTGACCATCTATCTGAGGATGATAAGCAGTGCTGAAACTCAACTATGTATCCAGAGTATTCTAAAGAATTCTCTAGAACTTCGAGGTAAATCTCGGATCCCGATCAGATATAATAGAAAGTGGTACTCCATGCAATCTTACCACTTCCTTTACATATATCCTGGAAAGCTGATCCAGAGAGAAATCCTCTCTAATAGAAATTAAGTGTGAAGACTTGGTAAAATGATCAACTATGACCCAGATAGCATTATTGCCTTTGGATGTTTTAGGAAGTCCTGTGACAAAGTCCATAGTGATGTTTTCCCATTTCCATTCGGGTATGGGTAATGGTTTTAACATCCCCTTAGAATTCTGTCTCTCAGCTTTAACTTGCTGACAAACCAAGCATCGAGAGACATATTCAGCAACATCTCTTTTCATGCCATCCCACCAGAAGTACTCTTTTAGGTCCCTATACATCTTCGTGCTTCCAGGATGAATAGAGAATGAAGAACTATGAGCCTCATCCAGCAGATCCTTCTTTAATTCTGGGATGGGAGGAACACAAATCTGATTCCTGAACTTTATTATCCCATCACAATCAAGGTTGAATTCATGAACATTTCTCACCTTCTTTTGTAACTCGACATCTTCTTTCTGTGCCTCTTTAATCTTCACATGTATAGATGGTTGAACATTCATTTGAGAAAGATAATATTTTTCCCCTTCCATTATAATTCCAAGATCCATCCTTTGTAAATCCATAAATATTGGATCTTTTGTGATCCTCATCATGGATAAACTGGCATGGTCTTGTCGACTTAATGCATCTTCCACCTTGTTTGCTTTCCCAGGGTGGTAATGGATTGAGCAGTCATAATCCTTAATTAGCTCCAACCATATTCTTTGACGCATATTCAGCTCCTTTTGTGTGAAAATATACTTTAAACTTTTATGATCAGTATAAATGTCACACCTTTATCCATAAAGATAATGCCTCCAAATATTTAATGCAAAGATTACCGCAGCTAACTCCAAATCATGTGTTGGGTAATTTTGCTCATGGATTTTCAACTGTCGTGAGGCATAAGCTATCACCATATCATTTTTCATAAGAACACACCCCAATCCCTTCTTAGATGCATCACTATAGATCACAAACCTTTCTCCACTACAAGGCAGTGTGAGCAAAGGTGCACTGGATAACCTTCTTTTCAACTCCTTGAAATTCTCTTCACATTCTTTTGTCCAAACAAACTTAACTCCTTTCCGAGTCAACTTGGTGAGTGGATTAGATAATCATGAAAAATCTTTCACAAAACGTTGATAATATCCATCCAAACCAAGAAAACTTCAGATCTCAGTTACTGTTATTGGTCTCGACCATCTTTCGATAACCTCTATTTTTGCTGGATCAACAGATATCCCCTCTTTTGAGATTATGTGACCTAAAAATGAAACTTTTTGAAGCCAAAATTCACACTTGGTAAATTTGGAATAAATCTTCTCCTTTCTCAGGGTCTTCAATATAATTCTCAAGTGATCTTCATGTTCTTCCTTGCTCTTTGAATAGACAAGAATATCGTCTATAAAGACTACCACAAATTGATCAAGATAGTCTCTAAATATTCTATTAATCATATCGATAAAGATAGCAGGGGAATTATTAAGACCAAATGGAATCACTATAAATTCATAGTGTCCATACCTTGTACGGAAAGTCGTCTTTGGTATATCCTCCGTTTTGACCCTTAATTGATGATACCCTGAACGAAGATCAATCTTGGAAAAGTATTGATCTCCGCGTAGTTGGTCAAATAAGTCATCAATGCGTGGGAGAGGATATTTGTTCTTGATAGTGATCTTGTTAAGTTTTCGATAATCAATGCAAATTCTCATTGATCCATCTTTCTTTTTAACAAATAGAACAGGTGCTCCCCATGGTGATGCACTAGGGTGTATGAACCCCCTATCAAGATTCTCTTGGAGTTGCTTCTTCAATTCCTGCAACTCAATTGGGGCCATTCTATAAGGTGTCTTTGAAATAGGCAAAGCACCTGGTACGAGTTCTATTGAAAACTCAACTTCACGATTTGGTGGAAGACCCAGTAATTCCTCCAGAAAGACATCATCAAACTCTCGTAAAATGGGCATATTCTCAATCCTGATTTTCTCACCAACCATTTGAGATAAATAACCTTCATTTAGTGAAATCAATACCCATAAGGTAGAAGGAATTTCCACTGGAAGGTTATGTTCATCCTTACATTGATAGACGATCATAGATTGATCTGGAATATGAAATATGACTTCCCTTCTTTGGTAATTGATAAGAACTCCATATAAAGAAAGCCAATCCATGCCAAGAATCACATCAAATTCCACTATATGAAGGATCACAAGATTTGCAGGAAGCACTTTCCCACAAACTTCGATCGGAGAAGAATTATAAACTTTTTATGCGATTTTTGTGCCATTAGGTGTTGTCACAGCTAACTCAACATCTAATTGTTGAGGTAATATGGTGATACCCTTAGAAAATTCTTCAGAAATAAAAGAGTGGGTGGATCCAGAATCAAATAAAACATTTTCTACATTAGAGTGGATGGTAAGTGTACCTTTCACCACATCGTTATCGTACTATACATCGCTGATAGAAATTGCATGTGACTTCCTTTGTCTTTAGCCTTAAGAGTTTGTTGACGTCGACCATCATCATCAACCCTTGGATTAAAGCATTTATTGGCATAATGTCCCATCTCCTTGCACTTGAAACATTGAAGTGTAGTAGGTTCATTCTGTTTATCCCTTCCTTTGTTTGCATCATTAGACATCTTCTTCCCATCATCGTGGCATTAAAATGCCCGACGACCTTCCTTTCCACATTTGAAACATTTACTTGTCCCTTTAAGACAACTCCCTCCATGTTTCTTTCCACACTTTGAGCATAAGGGAAAGCTCATCTTCTTTTCAGTGTGCTCTTTAGATTTTCCTTTGAATTCCATTTTCCTCTTCTTATCAAACCCATATGACCGATGGGTTACTCCAATATCCATCTAGACTTTGAGAGAACATTGAACGATTTCCTCGTAGCTATTGAAGTCCCTTATGGCTAACGCCCTTCGAAGACTTGGTTTTAAGCCACTAAAGAATCGATCGATCTTACTCTCAGGTTGGATAACAATACCAGAAGCGTACCTTGCAAGTCTTGTAAAATTTTCTTCATAGGTACCAACAGATTCATCATCCTTTTTCTTCAGTTCAAGAAACTCTTTATCCATCTTTGTTCGGAGAATACGAGGGAAGTACATATTGAAAAATAATTTCTTGAACTCGTCTCATTCCATGGACTCAATTTCATCCCTTTACCTTGTATTCTTAATAAGATTCCACCATTGATCAGCATCACCTTCCAAACAATACACTGCTAAGATGACTTTATCATGCTCAGAACATTGAAGAACTGAAAATATCTTTTTAGTAGTACTAATCCATTGTTCAGCAACTAATGGATCAGTAGACCCGCTGAATGAAGGTGGACGCTGTCTCATGAAGGATTCAACAGAATGTTGCTCCTTCCTTTGCTCGTTTGGAAGTCCTGCATGATTCATATCTTGAGAAAGTTGTGTGATCATGGCTACAAGATTTTGCATTACAGCTCCCATAACGTTTGGTTGCTCAGGGGGACAATCATTGCATTTCCCATCACATTCTGCATTAACACGGTTCCTTTGGGTTCCCGCCATTGAGTAAAACCAAGAAAAATAGTGTGAGCAACACTAATTATAATAGGGAAACCATATAATCAAGAATAAAATTTCACACATAAGGTCTTATCCGAGGTTATTCATGGCCATTTCTAAAACACTAAGACTGTGTTCTATGCTTAGAATTATCCTTAGGGTTCTTACTAAGGCTTTCACATCCTAGTTTCCAAAGGTTGACTATACCTTTCCTCTGATACCAACTATGATGACCCATACTTTACATACATTGTTAATACATCAAAATTGAAGCATACTTATTACAACATAAACAAAACCACAAAAGGACCATATAGGTATAGTGTCTTTAGAAACTGGGAAACATAAACAACTGGTTCATAAAGCGTCTACACTGTCTCCCATTTATTTCATCATATCTATAGTCCCTTTTGGCATATCTTACTTAATAACCTTCTTCCTGACCTGGGGAAAGAAAACATAAAAAAGGGTGATCTCAAATGCTCAGTAAGGGTAAACAAAATAAATATCAATCACAGCATATTCATAAGAACATAACTTTTGGAAATCTTAACCTGCAAAAAATAGCATAATCTCATAACATGGGATAAATCATAGTAGTGAAATGGAATCCCAATAATCATAACATAAAACATGAAACTTTGTAGAATACACACATAATCATAGATAATCATTTCTTATTAGTCAAGACTCGTTTCCAAGACTATCTTAGTGGACAAAGTCCATTTCTGAACCGAGTTCACTCCTCGTTTCAGTCCTGTTTCACTGAACCGGTATAACCTACCGTTCTAGCCATGTCTATCTCATGAGATATAAAATCTTTACCCAATGCATTGGAGGGAGATATAGGTCCCACCCATCTTATAATGAAATCATTCTTATGTGTACCACAAAATCAGAAACCATACATCATAGCATAACCCATGTAATAAAAATGGGAATCTTAAACATCATGACATCATAAAACAATTCATATAAGATGAAGGAATTCATAAAAATATTTCCATCACAACATAATAAAATCCAAGTAATAGTAGGGATAGAAACAGAACCCTATATTATCTTATATGGAAAATAATTTTGATAAAACACTTGAACTCCATTCTTGAGGAAAATATCCTTTCTACTTCAAAAACACTTTTCCTTTCTTAACATGTCATACAATTCTAAACTAAAAGAAGTTTATTAAAATTAGACTTGAAAACTTGTAAATTAATCTTCTTGGAAATAATGTTTTAAAAATCCATTCATGCCGTATAAGTTAAAAAAAACATTCTTCTCGTACTTTTGTCGGAAAAGTCAAAAAGTACCTCATATGAAAAATGAAAAAAGATTCCTTTCATATCTTTTACTAAAAACTCACCGAAGGGTAAAATTGGATATAAACTATTTTAGAAGGATATAAATATTACATATTGAGGAAACATTGATGTCGATGATAAAATACACCCCAGTAAATTCCAAAGTATAAACAATCTCTGATAAAAATGAGATTGTGATATTTCCCTTACCTTAGGTCCGATTTTCTTCGTAAGTGTCCGAAACTCTTGTATAATGATTTAAATAATTTTATTGAATTATTACAGAATCATACTTATTGTTATGATATCATATATGGTCATATTCTTAGCTTATTATTACTACTTGTTATTCAGGTGTTTATTACTTTTTGTTCTTATGCGTGTTTTGTCGAATAAATTCTTATTCTTCTATTTAGGTTATAGATACCTCATTTCCAGAATGGTATTAGTGTAATATATATCATATTCATTCATTCGATTCATTTTTATAATCATTATGAAATGAATATCATGTAGAACGAGTCGCATCACATCGTGGAGACGGTATTCCGTACGTACGCACGAGTGATGATATTGTTCCTATGATCGTGGTATTGTAATGGAGTGTATCTATACTACTTCAGAATCAATATCACTTTATAATAGTCATATATATTCATTATTTACACCATTATACCCATCCAAGTAAGGTGGTGGTGGAAAATAGATTACACCACGGCGTGGAGACGGTATTCCGTACGTACGCACGCTCGGTGATTTCTTTTTCCGTAGGATGGATAGATGGTGAAATAGAGTTGTTTCATACTTATAATAACATATCAGTATATTAGTGATACTGATGTTATTACTTCATAATGAAACGACTAAAGAAGAAGAAGTGTAAGAAGAAATAAAGATGAAAGAATCGGTAACGGACATTACCTCTTCTTTGAAGTGATTCTTTGAGACCTCCTTTTAGGACACTAAAATAGGTCTTTGAATAAGACCAGAACCTCTAGGATGTTTATAGGGAAGTGTAGAGGAGAAATTGGTAGGTTGTTTCTGAGCTTGAAGGCTCAAAGTGGTGTGAGGAAGAGGGGTAGGAGGTGCCCTTTTATAAGGGAGGAGAGGGGCCCCTTTGGAATAACTAAAAATATTATTTTATTATAAAGTAAAATTCGGTTTTTAATAGCTCCAAATTGATATATTTCGAAGATAAGGTGGGTAGGGGTCTAAATACTCTCATCCAATAGAATTTAGACAAGTTTAGGTATCAATTTTAACCTTATCATTTAGATTTAACTTTAAGTTAGATAATTTAACTTTTACCGTGTCTTCTTGTTTTCTTACACTATAAGGTTAGTAAACTTACCATATCAAGCTACATGAACCCCAAGTTGTTTATTATTAATATATATAACTTTATCTAAGTAATTTTGCTGAACCTTAGATTTTTAGGAATAAAATAACAATTAGTAATATAATATTTGTTTTAAATACTATTTTATGTCAATTTTGACACTATTTAGTAATTGATTTTTGTGAAAATCATAACAGAATGATTAGTTCGAACCAAGTTACTAAATAAATACTAACATGTAATATTAACCTATAAAATTAGTTTAATTCATAAAAAGTCTCAAATTACATTTAGTTTGGTATTTATAACATCAATTATGTCAATATTTCATTAATAAGATAATTACTGCATCATCATTGTGTCATAAATAAATTAAATTATTTAATGTCTAAAAATTACAAATAAAATACCATTATGTAGGAAATCGTTTTATCTTTCTAATGAATATTTATAGTCGAATTTAGCTTATGTATAACCCCATATTAAAAATGATTTACTTATTAAACGTTGATTTTAACTATTTTAACCCTTCTTTAAATAAATTAATAATAAATGTCCTAATCTAATCCAAGTGGGCCTAAATGGTCATATTTTATTCCTAAGGTTATTTTTGGTCTAATTACACTTGTCCAATAGAATTTGGACATGTGTTAGGGTAATAATAATATCATTTTTACCCTTAATTCCCCTATTTACTTTTAACCGTGGTAAAAAAAAGTAAAAAGTTACTATTCACCAAAAAATTATTTTCATCTCATTGAACCACATTTTACTTACTGACATCAACCGTGTCTCTCGGATTTTCGAAATTCCACTCACAGAAGCGGTAAAATTAAGTTTTATGAAAAAATCAGTTTTTTAACTACCACTTAGTGGTTTCACTATTCATCAAAAATTGAAAGTTTTCAGAAAAATACCAAAATTTCACCCTAGGCTAATTTCGATATTCCGAATCCAAAAATGAAGTCCATTTTCAAAAATAAAATTTATAAAATTTCAAAAAGTGGTTATTACTATTCATAACGGCTAGTTTTAATAATATTTTAATAGCATATCATTGTTTAGTGAAACTCGGTATTGTGTACGACGCAAGCTATCGAGGAAGGCCGCGGTTGTGTGTAAAGAAAGCCAAGCCAGTGTTAGTGAAAGATTACTTTGATGATTTATATAACATAAAAACAAAATATTTCATAGAAAAGTCTCAGGTGTTACAATATAGGATCCCATTTAATGTTCTAGTGGTCTCTGATCGTATCACATGTTTAGTTTGTGTTGTAACATCGATCTTGCTAGATGAGTCAAGGCCTCCCCACTACCAAGTCAACTAGCGTACTAGTTCTAGTTCCCCACCTAAATACCTGATATTATCTTTGTTCTCAAATTCAATTTCACATATAACATAAATCATCACTTTCATATACACGTGGAAAGAATCATGAGCACACAAGGAAAACACCATTTTCACATTTTTCACATTGATCTAATGATAAAAATCCATATGGAAACCATTGTTTTCTATATAAAAAACACTTTCCATTTTACAAACAGAACAAAACCATTTTCAAATAACATGTTTCAAATTATTTTCACAATTAAAATAAACTTTTAAGGTGCATAACAAAGAAGTAAACCTGAAAAAAGTACATTTCTTTTGGAAAATACAACTTCAAAACATTTTTACGGTTAAATATTTTTGAAAACAATTTCCACACATTTCACACAAGGTATAAAACATATTTAGGAAACACCACAATGAAAAACACATGAATCATAACCACTTTCCTCTAGAAAACTTGTTTTTATCACATGTTCATCTCAAAAACCTTTACAAAACATGTTTATCACCACAAATATAATCCATATAACTCATTTAAACATTGAAGAAAGCATGTTAAACTCGTATAACAATGTAAAAGCATGGAAAAACCTACCTCATACCTGGAAACTTCTAAAAACCAGTGGAAATCACAATTACACCACTACAATGCCCTATAAAGGAAAGATCAAACAATAACACTCGTAATTTCACCAAACATATCAGGATAGAGCCCTCATTAGGAAATATTACCCATTAAAAAATAAGAACTCTAGAATAAGGGATGAGAAACCCTAGAAAGAGGGATAAATCGATAGGAATGATACTTGCTTGATGATTCCTCAAGGTTTAAAGTCCAAAAATACCCAAAGGTTGACACTCGAAGGCTCCAATGAAATCTTAGAGGATGATCCCATGGATAAATATACTTATTGAGATGGATGGGTGGTTATTTAGGTTTAAATCTAAACAGGTCATAAGGGTAAAGTTTTACTTTTTAATGACCTCGATAGGTCTCAGGGTTTCTCACATGGTTTTCAAAACCCCGAGGCAACCATGCGTCCCTCACTATCCATGAAGACAAATACGCATGGTTATCTTGAATGGTTTTCCAAACCATGTTCCTACCGTGTGGTCACCACTATCCACAATGAACAATTTTCATACGGTTTCTTATGTGAGGGAACACTATTTACCCAAACTATGTGCCACCTGCTGACAAGAAAAAAAAATAAAATTTTCTCCAAAACTCATAGGGAACCCGAGGAATAAATTCATCACTAAAAATAAAAAAAAGAATATAATAAAATAAAATCATGGATGTGGAAGTTCTTTCTAACATGAAAACATCATATCCTCAAAAATTCATTCCAAAGTATGATCAGAAAATAAGAATGAATACTCATTCCCTACCCAAGAATTCATCTCCCACATATCATTTTCATCACTACCATTCTCCCAAATAAATAGGAAAAATAGAAAAGACTTCCCATGAAGTAATTTCTCTTATGAATCTATAATCCACACCAGTCGCTCAAATATAGACACATCGGGTTCTTATTATAAGTCATCCCAATTCAATACATGAGACGAATCTGGGTTTTACTTTTTCAGGTGAGATACATGGAAGATGTCAGGAATTGACATCAACTCAAATGGAAAAATATAGAATTTATTCCACTTTAAAAACTCTCTCGGTAATTTCAAATGGTCTAACATACCTCAGTGTTAATTTCCCTTTATTACCAAAATGTCAATGACCAAAGTGAGGTTTCACCCTTAGGAACTCCTAGTCACCCATAGAAAAATCTAATTCTCACCACATATGATCGGAATAAGACATATAGATACTATGAGTCATCATCAAACACTATCTAATCAAATTTAATTTTTTAGATGTTTCTTGTACAAGGAATTATCCCAATAATGAGGCTCACCCACTTTATCCCGACATAAAGTTGACCGACATGAATGACATAAAATCACCTCAAAAGAAGAATTTGGAATCAAGCATTGATAACTATTGTTATATAAAAGCATAAAAAATCCCAAATGGCAATCCCAAAATCCTTCAAAATCACACAAACATTCCCAAAATATATCTTCGAAGATCTAATTCACTTGTTATGGTTGGCCATCCATTTGATGGTGGAATTCCATAATCAACATGACCTATTACCACACCACCTTATGAAATCCTTCCCAAAACAATAAGGTAAAATGGGGGTCAATGTCTGAAAAAATTTCTGACGACACACCATGAAGCCTCACTATCTCTTGAATATACAACCGACCTAATTCACCCACTTTGGATTAATCCCTAATCTAAATTAAATGTGATGATTTGGTTTGGTGTTTAATCCCCACCAAAATGGAATTCTTCCCCCGGGGTGTATGAGGTAAGACAATTATAAAATTCATGGGAATCTCATCCCCACTTCCATGTAGGAATAGGTAGTGGATGAAAAAAATGGACGGTCTCTAGTGTTATTCTTTAACCTGCTGACATGTAAAACACCACGATAAAAATTTTTCTACATCATTACTCATACCTAGAAACCATAAATACCCGATAACATCATTTAACATCTTTGTGGAACCCTGATAAATGGACCAATGGGATTGGTGGCTATCCTACATCATCAAATTCCACTGTGAAAATAGAACCACTAATAGAACTCTAAAGAATAACTTTACCTTAGGATGGAATGTGTCTGTCGAAAACTAACCGAGAACGCACCTCCACTATTCTCCTTGGTCTCCAAATTCATCTCGGTAAAAATAGCCATCAAAGTACACTAATCAATTGAATCCTTCAACTCTTGCACTAGAAATTTCCTTCTCAAGGAATTTTCAACCACATTACCATTTCCCGGAGTATATACAATATCAAAATCAAACCTATGAAGGTACTCAACCAAATTACATTTCCTCAAATTACAATATTTCTGGGAGAAAATATAGGATAATATATTATGATTGAAATATACAACAAGCTTCTCCCTAGAAAAATAATTAAACCATGTCTTTGAGGCATGAATCACTACTACTAACTCTAGGTCATGGGGGGGTAATTCCTTTCACATGGTTGGAGATGGAGTGAACCATAAGCCACCAAATGGTCATCCCGCATCAACACACCTGCAAGACCCATACCTGAGGAATCATAGTAGACCACATATCCCTTTCTAGATTCCAAGATGTTCAAAAAAGGGATCGTGGTCAACCACTTCTTAATATCCTCAAAGAAATATTAACACTCTAGGATTCCATTCAAACTTCACCCCTTTTTTGCAATCATAGTCATTGATGAATAAATCCAAGAGAAATCTCAAAAAAAATTACATGTAATACCCTATCAAGACCAAATATGATTGTATTTCAAAAACATTATTCATTTTTTCACATGAAATCACTGCACTGATCTTCTCAGGGTCCTCAAAAACCCCTCGTTTCTATACCACATGAACCAAAAGCTTCACCCCCCTGATTCAGAAGGTTCACTTTGGAAACATACTATAGAAATGATTATTGTAAAGGGTGACTGAAATAAACCTCAATTTCTTCTCATGATCCTCTTAAGTACTTGAATATATTAGTATGTCATCCACAAATAGAATGAAAAAGTAATTGATATATTGGTGGAACATCCTCTTTATGAGCCCCATAAACACCACTAGAGCATGCGTTAACCCGAAAGGTATGACCAAGTACTCAAAATGGTTATACCTGCTTTAAAAGGTGGTTTTCAGATAATTTCTCTCTAAATATGACTTGGTGATACCCAGAATGCATGTGAATCATGGAAAACCACTTTACCCCTTAAGTTGGTTGAAAAGGTCATCAATATAGGGTAAAAGGTACTTGTTATTGATCTTCACCTTATTTAGCTTTCTGTAATCGATACACAACTAGATAAATCCATCAGCCTACATTGAAAACAGAACTAGAGATGCCCAAGGTGAAGTGATCAAGCGAATGAATCCTCTAGGTTCCAAATACTCTAGTTTTACCTTTTGTTCTCTCAACCTTATGGGGGACATACGGTATGAGGGAAGAGTTATCATTTTCATTCATGATTCCAAATTAGTTGTGAACATCACATCCTACTCTAGGGGAAACCAAAAAAATCTTGTGGAAATGCCTCCAGGAACTCATCCACCACTAGAGGTAATCAACCCTCAAGATCTCCATAATCTCCCTCCAACATGAGTGATGAGAAATTAAAAATGATATTTATTAAATCATGAATTGGAAGTCTATCACGTCCCAGTCAAGGATTCCACTCACCTTGAAAAACATGGGTACTACCATCAGGTTCCAAAAAACTCACTCTCCACATATAGTAATAGAAGTGTGCTTGAAAAAGAACTATCCAATCCCTACGAAGGATCACGTTAAGAAAGTTTGTATCCAAAACTAGAAAATCCAATTCGAGCTCGAGATCTGATATGGTGAGTTTACAAGATGAAAACCAGAAACCCTTCTCTCACTTCTTACCAATCAGCATTACCAACTCCATCCCATATGGAATAATCTCCTTTTGAAACATTACCACAACCATGATATGGACAGAAATAAAATAAACAGAGTAACTTGTAACAAAAAAAATTGCTAAATATGATGCAATAAGAATAGTACCTCGAACTGTCATAGTACCTCGAACTGTCATAGTACATTCATCTGATTCCACTCATGCTCGATCCACTACCTAATGTTTTCTCATCTCTACCTGAGCATCCAAATGACCACTGACCTGTAGAACTTACCCGATCTTACAATACCTAAGAGAAGATCATGCCCTGCTACCACGACCACCCAACTAAGAGCATGTTGTCCTGGATGGTTCTAAACTAGATGATATCCCATTGGATGTTACAAATCCTACACCACTCAAATATGGGTGCTTCATCCTGAAAAATCATTTTAAGAGTCTCATAGATTGCCACTAATGAAACGGCTTGGGTAGAGATGAACATGCCTAGTACATGTACCCTGCCTTCCCACACTAGTGGCACACAACTAATCTAGCATTAGAATCCAACTATTATACTTGTTCTAATTCTCCCATTTAGATACTCGAGATTCTCTTTATGCACAAATTCCATTTCACATAACACAAAAATCATCACATTCCCATACACATTCCAATCATCACATGAGCATAGGGAAA
The DNA here is from genome assembly GCA_963277665.1 of Viscum album. Classification (NCBI taxonomy): domain Eukaryota; kingdom Viridiplantae; phylum Streptophyta; class Magnoliopsida; order Santalales; family Viscaceae; genus Viscum; species Viscum album. The sequence continues at coordinate 277,377,201 of OY728135.1, forward strand.
TAAACACTCTCACAATTTCACATTGATCCAATGATAAAAAAATCCACATGGAAACCACCATTTTCTAAAACCAAACCCACTTTACATGTTCCACACACACCAAAACCATTTGTAAATTCATTTACCACCACTTTCACAATTTATGAAACCCATCTGAAAACACAACCAGAATGACACATATGGAATCCAACCATTTTGATGGGAATATACCATTTCAAATTCATAATCTCATCAAACCCATTTTATAACATGCTTTACATTATTTTTAAAATTCAAAGACACGTTTAAGGTGAACAATGAATAAGTAAAAATGCAACAAAAATTCATATCTTTTTTAAAATCTACCTTTAACACATTATAAACATTAAAAATATTTTTAAACACATTTCACACCTTTCACAGAAGACATAAAACATATTTTGGAACCGCCACAATGAAACACACATGAAATATAACAATTTTCCTTTAAAAATCATTTTCATCACATGTGCACCTCAAAACCATTCCAAAACATATTTCACACCACATAAATAATCCATAGAACACATTTAAATAATAATAATAAATTCCAAACTAATCTAAAAATGTAAAATCATTGAAACACCTACCTCACACATGGAAACTTCCAAAGAATGGTGCAAACCCACAACCACACCACCACAAGACCCTATAAAGGAAACATAAAACAATAACCATCATTATTTCACCTTACATATTAATATAATATCCTTATTAGGTAAAATAACATTCTATAAAACAAAAAATCATGGAGGTAAGAGACTCCTTAAAAAGAGGGAGAAATCAAGATGAAAAGAATTTCTTTATGATTCATCGAGTTTCAAGGGAAAAACCACCCAATTTCTTTTGCTCAAAGAATCCAATAAGGCTTGGAGGAAGATCCCATGGATATAAATACTAAATCTGTTGTATGGGAAGTGATTTAGGGTTAAATCTTAAGAGGGAATAAGGGTAAATGTTCACTTTTTAATGTTCTGGAGAGGTTACGTGTTTTTACCACATGGTTTTCCAAACTTTTTTGTGACAGTGTGTCCCTCACAATCCATAAGGACCAAGACACATAGTTAGCACACATAGTTTCCCAAACTGTGCACCAACTGTGTGGTCACCACTATTCCAAATACATATTTCCTTCAAGGTTTCATGGGTGAGGGTGCACTGTTTACCCAAAACGTTTTCCAACCATGTGCTACATACTGCCAATCACAAAATATCCATTTTTTCAACAAAACTAATTGGGAACCCAAGGAATAAATGTATGAACAAAAATAAAAAAATAATATATAAAAATGAAATCATAGATGTGACACCATGAGTATAATGTTATTCATGATATAATATATCAAATAGGAAGTATATACACCATTTAAATGAAGATATGTGTAGAATATGACACATGTATCAAAGGATGAAATTTTAGATGGTAAAATACTTACCTTAGACTTCTACTTGTGTCAGCTATTCAGTTTTCCACACATGTTTTGATTCTGTGGTTATAGGCATTGAACATTAGTCATAGATTGATCATATATAGAATGTTAATTAATGTTTATCATATGTCGTTTATATATATATATACTCCCATGTAGATTTCATGGTACTTAGTGTAATTCCCCAACACTAGTTACCCAGAGTCGGTGCATTATTACATAAAATTGGCATGATCACAAAAGATCAAGTCTCAAAAGACCGATTAGTTTAGTAGCCTTGGAAGTACTAGATACATTCATAAGGTTTACATTAAATCATAAAATAGAAAACTACAACAACATTGCTTCCATCAATAACACTGATATCCCATATACTATCCCTGTAGGTCAGTCATAATATACTTCTTTGCATACTAGGAAAAATAAAACATAGAAAGGGGTGAGCTTAAATGCTCAGTAAGGATATCAATATAGCAGAAACTTTAATAAATAATCATAAACATTTAAGGAAATGTATAAAACTAAAACAAAATCCTTTTTAAAATAAAATTCATCATAATATGGAAAATATCAATCAAAATAATTCCATTTACTTACTCACATGGATATTCAACTAGTCAAATAATCACATGCAATATCAATAGCCACTTTTATAATGATGGAATGCATAATGCCAGACTTTCATATCCAAATAGTCAAGTCCTTGTGCCAAGACTACAAACACGATTTTTTTCAAGGCCTTGTTCCAAGACACTAGTTTGTCTCATGAGACCTACTGATGCATCGGGGAGCTATAGCGGGCTCTACCCATCACTTACTAGTCAAATTCATTCCTCATATGAAAAGGGTAAAACATAACATAAACATTCGTATTAAAACTAGCATACAAAATTTCAATAATTTATCCATACACCATGATGTGTGTAAAAATAATACATCCATAGTCAAACATATCAGAATAACTTCAATACAATATCGAAGTTTTGTATCATAATAAATCATCTTCAAAAAAGCTTAAAATTCATCAAAGGATGTTGACATAGATGAAATAAAAAACTTTTTTAGAGAAATATCTCTTTCTATTTTGAAATCATTTAAGAAAAAATTTATTTTGAAAATATTCTTATAAGCTTGTAAGGGAATCTTAGACGATGTTATAACGGCCGAAAATAGATGCACCAGCCGTATAAGTTAAAAAACATTCTTACCTTAAATTTGTCGAAAAGATCAAAAAGTACCTTGTTTGGAAAATGATGGAAAGATTCCTTTAAAAACATATAAGGTAAAATAAGGGTATAAATGACTTTAAACCATTTTCTAGTAAATATTAAATATGTTTTGAAATACATTTTTAAGAATCATGGATGTGGATGATAAAGAGGTCTCAGTAGATAATTACTTATAAACAACCTCGGATAATGAAGAGATTGTGAAATTAACCCTTACCTTGTACTTTACCTTGGTCGAGGGTTGTTTATCCTATATTATAATGGTTAAATAATAGTTATTAAATTATACAATAATCATATACATTAATATGATATCATATTTGATTTTTAACATTGCTTTGTTAATAATATCATAGTATTGTCGTCGTTTCGGGTGTTAACTGATTCATTTTCCTTTATATTATTTGTTATGTTAGTAATTGTTTTTATGGATAGGATGTATCTTATTCAGATTAAGAATTATATTAAGTCTTTAAACATTATTTTTAATCATCTAATGAAAATTATTCTTGAATGGATACGATGGGGAAGAAATCTCATCGCGTTCGTGGAGACAGTAATCCGTACGTATGCACGAGCGACAATATCATTATTTTGATATTAAAATAAAATATAATTGGATGGAATATCATATATAAAGAATCATTATCATGTTATATTTATTATTTACATCAATTAAACATCCTTATTATACCCATCCAAATAATAATTTATTGAATAACAATTACACCACGACGTGGAGACGGTAAGCCGTACGTACACACGTATGGTGACATGTCATTCAAAGGATGGATAGAATAATGAATTTGGTTATACCATATTTATAATAACATGAACTTATATATAATATAGTGGATATATTATTTTATAATGGAAACAACATAGAAATAGGAAGTGGAAGAAGAAAGGAACTTGAAAGAGGTGATGAAATATTTGTCGCTTCTTCGGGTTCTTCTTTTTCATTTGATCAAAAGGTATCTATAGGTTGGATTTAGGACTAAAGTAAGACCTTTAGGATGAAGGGAGGACAGTTGAAAAGATATTTGGGAAGTATTTGGCCGATCCAAATTGCTTTGAAGGTGTTGATTTGAGAGAAGGGGAAGTGCCCTTTTATATGAGGGGTGAGGGGCACCTTAGAAAAATATTGAAATATTATTTTATAATAAAATAATTTTGGGTTTATAATCGCTCAAAAATGAATTATTTAAAGGATAAGGTTGTTATGGGTGGAAAACCACTCAACAAATAGGTTTTAGACAGGTTTGGGTCACTATATTAACCTTATAGTTTAGATTTAACTCTTTGTTAAATAGTTTGACATTTACCATGTCTCTTTATAGTTTTATATTATATGGTTAATTAACATACTATATACTTCCAAGATAACCCCAAGTGGTTCAGTAATGATACACATAACATTATATAAGTCTTTTTAATGAGCTTTATATTTTTAGGAATAGAATATCTATTAATAATAGAATATTTTTTTAAAAAACTCTTTTATGTCAATTTTGACACTATTTGGTATTTTGTTTTTTCTAAATTCATAGCAGCATTATTACTTCAGAAAAAATTCATCTAACCAACCCTAATATGTCATATTAACCTATAAAATTATTTAAATTCATAAAAAGTTCCAAATTAAATTTATTTGGATATTTATAATATCAATTATTTTAATATTTTATTAATTAGGTAATTACTGCATCATCATTGTGTCATAAATAAATAAAATTTTTTAATGTCTAAAAAATATAAATAAAATACCATTATGTAGGAAATCTATTTATATTTCTAATTAATATTTATAGTCTAATTTATATTATGTGTAAACCTATATTAAAAATGTTTTAGTTATTAAACATTAAATTTAACACTTTTAACTCTTCTTTCAATTAAATAATAATAAATTTCCTAATCTAATACAAGTGGACCTAATGGATCATATTTTATTCCTAAAGTTGTTTTTGGTCGAATTAAACTTATACAATATAATTAGTATAGGTGTTAGGGTAATAATATTATTATTTTTACCCTTAATTACCCTATTTACTTTTAACCGTGGTAAATAAAACTAAAACATTACTATTCACCAAAAATTATTTTCATATTATTGAACAACATTTTACTTACTGATATAGACCGTGTCTCTTGGATATTTCGAAATTCAACTCACAGAAGTGGTAAAATTATGTTTTATGTAAATTTTCAAATGCTCCTAAGAGGTGGGTAAAAGACGGTAAAAAGTTCGATAAAATTTTTATATATCTAAAATTATTATAAAATGACACCAATTAATTATATTGAACTTATATAGCTATTATGTATCTATTTTTACCTAAAAAAATTTAAATAAAATAAATAATTTTTTTTTGAACTATAACTCAGTGTTTTTTCACTATTCATCAAAAATTGAAAGTTTTCAGAAAAATACCAAAAATTCACCCAAAGCTAATTTCGATACTACGAATCCAAAAATGAAGTCCATTTTGAAAGATAAAATTTACAAAATTTCAAAAAGTTTGTATTACTATTTATAACTGCTAGTTTTATTGGTTATGGTGTGTTAGAACTCGAAGTTGTGTACAACACATGCTATTGTATTATTCAAAGAGAAGTGTATTATGGAAGCTTGGGGTGTTACATTCTCCCCACCTTCAAATAATTTCATCCTCAATATTTCTATAATATTACAACATAAAAAGACATGGTTTGTTATTCATCATAAGTTCCTCAGGTTCCCACCAAAAATGTTCCTTCAAATCTCTATACATCTTAGTGCTACCAGGGTGTATAGAAAAATGGGAACTTTGAGCATCATCTAAATTTTTTTTTTTAAATCAGTTGTATAGAGAACACAAATTCTCTTCCCAAATTTCAAAATTTCATCTTCATACACAAAGTCACTCAATCTCCCATCATTCGCCGCTTTAATCTTCTTTTGAAACTCCACATCATCATCCTGATAACTTTTTATCCCTTCTAGTAAAGATGGTTTGGGAACCAGTTGAAAAAGTATTTATGTTTCACCTTCCATGGTTATTCCCATATCCATCATTACTATATCCATGAAAATAGGATCCCTTTCAACTCATATTTTTCAAAACTCCATGATCTTTTCTGCTCAAAGCATCTGCCGCCTTATTTTCCTTCCCCGGGTGGTAGTGTATCGTGAAATCATAATCCTTGAGTAGTTAAATCCATATATATTACCTCATGTTGAGTTATTTCAATGAGAAAATATATACTTCAAAATCTTATGATAAATATAAATCTCACATTTTTCACCATAGAGATAGTGTCTCCAAATTTTCAAAGCAAAGATTACAGCTTCTAACTCAAGATCATGAGTATGATAGTTTTTCTCATGAATTTTTTTCTATCATGATTCATATTCAATAACCCTATCATTATGCATAAGGACACAACCAAGTCATATCTTTGAAGCATCACTATAAATTACAAACCCATCATTCCCCGATGGTAGAGTCCATATAGGAGCATTGACTAATCTTCTCTTCAATTATTCAAAACATTCTTCACATTCTTTTGTCCAAAAAAAATTCACCCCATTAAGTGTGATCTTGGTTAATGGGTTAGCCAATCGGGAACAATTCTGGATGAAATTCCGATAATAACTTGCTAAACCAATTAAACTGTGTACCTCTGTTATACTTGTTGGTGCTAGCCATTCTTGGATTTCTATTGTCTTAGAAGGATCAACAGAGATTCCATCCTTAGAGACAATATGGCCATGAAAAGAAATCGCTTGAAGCCAAAATTCACACTTTCTAAATTACCCATATAATTCATGTCTTCTAATAGTCTTCAGGATAATGCGCTAGTGATTTTCATGATATTTGTAGCTTTTGTAGTATACCAATATATCATCAATAAATACCACTAAAAAGTCACCAATATATTCCTTGAAAACTCTGTTCATTATATCCATGAAAACATATGGTGCATTAGTCAGCCCAAAATCCATTACTGTAAACTCGTAATGCCCATACCTCGTTCAAAATGTTGTTTTCTGGATGTCTTCCTTCTTCACACCCAACTGGTTATATCCAGATCAAAGGTCAATATTTGAAAAGTTTTGAGCTCTATGAAGTTGGTCAAATAAATCATCAATGTGATGTAGGGTATATTTTTTCTTTATTGTTATAGCATTGATCTCCCTGTAGTCAATACACAACCTCATAGATCCATATTTCTTCTAAACAAAAAGGACAAGGGCTCGCCATGGAGAAACACTAGGGTGAATAAATCCCTTGTTAATCAATTCCTATAGTTGTTTCTTTAGTTCCACTAATTCCACAGTGGAAATTCTATAATGGGTCTTCGATATGGGCCTTGAACGTAGAATTAACTCAATGGAAAACTCAATTTCTTGTTCTGGAGGATTTCCAGGTAAATCTTCTAGAAACACATTAACATATTATTTCACAATAGGTACATCATCTATTTGAAAATTCCTTTCCTCACCCACAGTTATTTCATTCTCTTCCTTCCCAATAATTGAATTTAGTTGATCTATTGGGGTGGATCTAGATAAGAATTAGGTGGTGATAATTATGCTCTAAAGATAAGGTGTTCTTTATCATCGTCATCAAAAATAGTAACCTCCTTCTTCTTACAATAAATTTTTGCATCATGGTCCGAAAACCAAGCCAAATTGTGGATTATATCAAATTTAATCATGGGTATGACGATGAGATCAGCAGATAAAGAACATTTATATGCCCTAATGGGGACTGATTCACAAAACAATGTTGCAATGATACTTCCCTTAAGAGTTTTGACTGACAACTCCCTTATTAAATTAAATTTCAAATATCTAATTTTCTTAGAAAACTGGGAAGATATGAAACAATTCGATGATCCAGAATAAAATTAAGCATTTTCTAAACTTAAGAAAACCATTAAATTACCTTCCACTACGTATTTCAGAGCTTAAACCTCAGCAGTAGTGATAGCATAATCTTGGCCATGATCCCTTGGACTTCTCTGAGGTAAGTTTCCCTGATTCTTTGGACAATCATTCGCATAATGCCCCCTTTATCTACAATTGTAGCATTCCACATCGACATCCTATTTCTTCCCCTTGCAATCATGAGCTTGGTGGACTTTTTCACCACACTTGTAACAGACTCCCATTCCCTTCAGGTAAGTACCAGGGTGTTTATTCTCACATTTACTATAGGATGGATATTCAACTTTTCCATTCTTCCCCTTATTTCCATTTCCATAGTTCTCAGCAGATCTCTTCTTCTCTTGCTTTGATTTAAAGTCGTAAGACTTAGAGAATTCTTTTTCAGTCTTGATAGCACATGAGACAATATCTTTGTACGACGAGAAGGATTGTTAGAATAATGCTCGATGGATAAATGGTTTTAACCCATCAAATAAACAATCAATCTAACTTCTTGGGTTATGTATATAATATTCTGCATACCTCGCTAACCTTGTAAAGTTAGCTTTATACTTTGTGACATTATCATCCTCCTTTTTCCTCAGACTCAGAAATTGTCTTTTCATATCCGCTCGATGGTCATGAGAAAATTATTTTTCTAAGAAAATTTCTTTAAACTCCCTCCATTCCATATTTGATACTTCATCATCTTCCTTTGTGTTTTGAATCAATGAACACCATTGATCAGCATCTCCAGTGAGGTGGTAAACTTCCATGACAACTTTTTCTATTTCTCTACTCCCCAAGGCATGGAATATTTTCTCTAATGAATTTATCCATTAATCAGCTACTAGTGGATTTGTACCCCCATTTAATTTCAGTAATTGTTGCCTCATGAAGCGATCTAACATTTATCCTCCATGTTGTGGATCAAGAGGCTTCATATGGGTAAGGTTTTTATTCTTAACCTGAGTGAGTTGTCCCAGTATGCTGATAAGCTGATCAGCACCAGTTGTATCACCAGCTCCACTATAATTATCTTGAGCAGGAGGGAAATCCCTATATGGATTGCATGAATTAATACGGTTTCCATTCCTTCCACAAGGTGCCATTTCTATACAATGGAATAAACTAGATTAGTTTAGGAATCTAAATACATAATTCTAAACTTGTAAAACACTTAACATAAATTGAACAGTTTATAGATATAATCCATAATCATAAAAAATGTTTTCTTTGAGGAATTATATACTCATAAACCCTTTATAATGGTTTGTAAAGAAAATTATAATTATCCTAAGCATATCCCTTGGGAGTGTCGTAACCAAGATAGCAGCAAGGCCCACTATCGTACACCAGTTCCTGTTCGAGTCTAGCTCAAAGCGGTGTTTCAGGTTTTACCCCTTGGTACATCTATGCCAGATCCACCTATACCTGCTCATATCTATACATGGATTTATTGCTTGGAAAGCTCATAAAATCTCTACAATACCAAAATTCTAGGAAGTTCTTCTATATTAATCCTCAACGTCTATCTTAGGGCTATGTGCTCTAATCAGAGTTTACCTAAATCTAGTTTCCAATGTTTGTACTAAACTTCCTATGATACCAACTATAATTCCCCATACCTAGTTACCCAAACTCGGTTCATTATTACATAACATTGGCATGATCACAAAAGATCAAGTCTCGAAATACCGATTAGTTTAGTAGCCTTGTAAGTACTAGATACATTCATAAGGTTTACATTACATCATAAAATGTAAAATTACAACAACATTTTTTCCTTGGAAAACACTGTGATCTCTTAGACTATCCCTATAGGTCAGTCATAATATACTTCTTCGCATCCTGGGAAAAATAAAACATAGAAAGGGGTGAGCTCAAATGCTCAGTAAGGATATCAATATAGCGGAAACTTTCATAAATAAGAATAAACATTTAAGGCAATGTATAAAACTAAAACAAAAGCCTTTTCAACATAAACTTCATCATAATATAGAAAATATAAATCAAAATAATTTCATTAACTTACTCATATGGATATTCTACTAGTCTAATAATCACATGCAATATCAATATCCACTTTCATAATGATGTAATGCAAAATGATAGACTTTCAAAACCACATAGTCAAGGCCTTGTGCCAAGACTACAAATAAGATTTTGTCAAGGCCTTATGCCAAGACACTAGTTTGTCTCATGAGACCTATCGATGCATCGAGGAGCTATAGCAGGCTCCACCCATAACTTACTAAGTCAAATTCATTCCTCATATGAAATGTTTTAAACATAACATAAACATTCGTATTAAAACTAGCATAATAAATGTCAACACTTTATCCATAAACCATGAATGGTGTAAAAATAACACATCCACAGTCAAAAATATCACAAAACCATCAATAAAATTTGGAAGTTTTGTATCCTAATAAATCAACTTCAAATAAGCTTACAATACATCAAAGTATGTTGACATAGATGAAATAAAAACCTTTTTTTAGAGAAATATCTCTTTCTATTTTGAAATCATTTAAGAAAAAATTTATTTTTAAAATATTCTTATAAGCTTGTAAGGAAAGCTCTGGTGATGTTATAATGGCCGAAAATAATTCCACCCACCGTATATGTTAAAAAACAATCTTACCTTAAATTTATCGAAAATGTCAAAAAGTTCCTTTTTTGGAAAATGATGGAAAGATTCATTTCAAAATATATAAGGTCAAATAAGGGTATAAATGAATTTAACCAATTGTCTAGTAAATAGTAAAAATGTTTTCACATACATTTTTAATAAGAATGGATGTTGATGATAAAGAGGTCCTAGTAGATAATTACGTATAAACAACCTCGGATAATGAAGAGATTGTGAAATTAACCCGTACCATGTATTTTACCTTGGTTTATGGTAATTTAACCTCCTCTATAATGTTTAAATAAGAGTTATTAAAGTATAAAATAATAATATATATTAATATGATATCATATATGATCTTTTAACATTTATTTGTTAATAATATCTTAGTATTATCGTCGTTTCGGGTGTTAACTGATTCATTTTCCTTTATATGCATTGTTACATAAGTAATGATTGTTATGGATAGGATGTATCTTTTTCATATTCAGAATTATATTAAGTATTTAAACATTATTTTCAATCATCTAATGAAAATTATTCTTGAATGGATACGATGGGTAATAAATCTCATCGCGTTCGTGGAGATGGTGATTCGTACGTACGAACGAGGGACAACATAATTTTTTTGATATTAAAATAATATATAATTAGATGGTATATAATATATAAAGAATAATTATCATGTCATTTTTATTATTTACATCAATTACACATCATTATTATACCCATCCAAATAATAATTTATTGAATAACAATTACACCACGACGTGGAGACAGTAAGTCGTATGTACGCACGTATGGTGACATGTCATTCAAAGGATGGATAGAATAATGAACTTGGTTTTAACATATGAATAATAAAATCACAGTATATATAATATAATGGATATATTATTTAATAATGTAAACAATAAAGAAGGAGGAAGTGGAAGAAGAAAGGAACTTGAAAGAGGTGATGAAATATTTACCTCTTCTTCGGGTTCTTCCTATTGATTTGATCAAAAGGGATCCTTATGTTGGATTTATCACTAAATTAAAGCCTCTAGGATGAATATAGGATAGTGGAGAGGATATTTGGGTAGGGTTTGGAAGATCCAAATGGCTTTGAAGTTGTTAATTTGAGGGGAAGTGCCCTTTTATAAAATGGGTGAGGGGAACCTTAGGAAAAGATAGAAATATTATTTTATAATAAAATCATTTTCGGTTTATAATGGTTCCAAAATGAATTATTTAAAGTCTAAGGTGGGTATGGGTCGAAAAACACTCAACCAATAGGGTTTAGACAGGTTTGGGTCACTATTTTAACCTTATCCTTTAGATTTAACTCTTTGTTAAATAGTTTGACATTAACCATGTCTCTTTGTATTTTTATATTATATGGCTAATAAACATACTATATACTTCTAAGAGAACCCCAAGTGGTTCATTAATGATACACCTATCATTATATAATTCTTTTTTCCGAACATTAGATTTTTCTTAATAGAATATCAATTAATAATAGAATATTTATTTTAAACTCTTTTATGTCAATTTTGACACTATTTGGTATTCTGTTTTTGCTAAATTCATAACAGCATTATTACTTAGAAAAAAATTCATCTAACCAACCCTAATATGCCATGTTAACCTATAAAATTAGTTTAATTCATAAAAAGTGTCCAAGTAAATTTATTTGGATATTTATAATATCAATTATTTTAATATTTCATTAATTAGGTAATTACTGTATCATCATTGTGTCATAAATAAATTAAATTATTTAATGTCTAAAAAATATAAATAAAATACCATTATTTAGAAAATATTTTTATCTTTATAATGAATATTTATAGTCTAATTTATCTTTTGGGTAACCCTATATTAAAAATGTTGTAGTTATTAAACTTTGAATTTAACACTTTTAACTCTTCTTTGAATTAAATAATAATAATTGTCATAATCTAATCCAAGTGGACCTAATGGACCATATTTTATTACTAAGGTTGTTTTTGGTAGAATTTAACTTATCCAATAGAATTAGGACATGTGTAAGGGTAATAATAATATCATTTTTACCCTTAATAAACATATTTACTTTTAACTGTGGTAAATAAAACTAAAATGTTACTATTCACCAAAAATTATTTTCATATTATTAAACCGCATTTAACTTACTGATATCGACTCTGTCTCCCAGATTTTTGAAATTCAACTCACAGAAGTGGTAAGATTAAGTTTTATATAAATTTTCAAATGCTCCTAGGAGGTGGGTAAAAGACGGTAAAAAGTTCGATAAAATATTTATATAACTAAAATTATTATAAAATGACTCCAATGTATTAAATTGAAATTATATAGTTATTATGTATCTATTTTGAACTAAAAAATTTAAATAAAATAAATAAAAATTTAAATAAAAATTATGTTTTAAACTATAACTCAGTGTTTTTCACTATTCATCAAAAATTGAAAGTTTTCAGAAAAATACCAAAAATTCACCCTAAGTTAATTTCGATACTCCGAATCCAAAAATGAAGTCCATTTTGAATGATAAAATTTATAAAATTTCAAAAAGTGGGTATTACTATATATAATGGCAAGTTTGATTGGTTGTGGTGTGTTAGAACTCGAAGTTGCGTACAACACACGCTACGGTATTATTCAAATAGAAGTGTACCATGGAAGCTTGGGGTGTTACATTATCCCCTCCTTCAAATAATTTTTTCCTCAAAATTTCTAGAATATTACTGCATAAAAAATGTTGTTGGTTCTTCATCATAAGTTCCTTGGGTTCCCACCAAAAATATTCCTTCAAATCTCTATACATCTTATTGCTACCAGGGTGTATAGAGAAATTGGAACTATGAACATCATCCAACAATTACCTTTTTAGATCAGGTATATCAGGAACACAAAGTCTTTTCCCAAATTTTAAAATTTCATCTTCATACACAAAGTCACTCAATCTCCCATCATTCACAGCTTTAATCTTCTTTTGAAACTCCTCATCATCATCCTGAGAACTTTTTATCCTTTATAGTAAAGATGATTTGGCAACCATTTGAAAAAGTGTTGATGTTTCACCTTCCCTGGTTATTCCCATATCCATATTTACTAGATCAATGAAAATAGGATCCCTTTCAACTCTCATCTTTTTCAAAAACTCCATGATCTTTTCTGCTCAAAGCATCTTCCACCTTATTTGTCTTTCCTGGTGGTAGTTTATTTTGAAATCATAATCCTTGAGTAGTTCAAGCCATGTTTTTTTCCTCATGTTGAGTTATTTCTGTGAGAAAATATACTTCAAACTCTTGTGATCAGTATAAATCTCACATTTTTCACTATAGAGATAGTGTCTCCAAATCTTCAAATCAAATATTACAGATGCTAACTCAAGATGATGAGTAGGATAGTTTTTCTCATGAATTTTTAGCTATCGTGATGCATAAGAAATAACCCTATCATTCTGCATAAGGACACAACAAAGTCCTTTATTGGAAGCATCATTATAAATAACAAACTCATCATTCCCCGATGGTAGAGTCAATATAGGAGCATTGACTACTCTTCCCTTCTATTATTCAAAACATTCTTCAAATTCTTTTTTCCAAACAAATTTCACCCCTTTACATGTGAGCTTGGTTAAGGGGTTATCCAATCAGGAAATATTCTGGAATAAATGCCGATAATGACCTGCTAAACCAATAAAACTATGTACCTTAGTTATACTTTTCGGTGTTGGCCATTCTTGGATTGCTCTTCTTTTAGAAGGATAAACAAATATTCTATCCCTAGAGACAATATGGCCAATAAAAGAAATCTCTTGAAGCCAGAATTTACACTTGATAGACTTTCCATATAATTTATGTCTTCTAAGAGTCTTCAGGATAATGCGCAAGTGATTTTCATGATATTCATAGCTTTTGTAGTATACCAAGATATCATCAATAAATACCACTACAAAGTCATCTGGATATTCCTTGAAAACTATGTTCATTAGATCCATGAAAACAGAGGGTGCATTAGTCAGCCCAAAAGGCATTACTGTAAACTCGTAATGCCCGTACCTGGTTTGAAATGTTGTTTTTGGAATGTCTTCCTACTTCACACAAAACTGATGATATCCTGATCGAACGTAAATCTTTGAAATTTTTTGAGCTCCGTGAATTTGGTCAAATAAATCATCAATGCGAGGTAGGGGATACTTTTTCTTTATTGTTATAGCATTGATATCCCTACAGAAAATGCACCACCTCATATATCCATCTTTATTATTAACAAAGAGGATAGGGGCTGCCCATGGAGAAACACTAGGGAGAATAAATCCCTTGTTAATCAATTCCTCTAGTTGTTTCTTTAGTTCCACTAATTCCACAATGGCCATTCAATAAGGGGTCTTCGATATGGGCCTCGAAACAGGAATTAAATCAATTCCTATAGTCATTAACCACTTTTATAATGGTGAAATAATTTTTATTAAATTATACAAGAATCATATAACTTAATATGATATCATATATGATCTTTTAACATTTCTTTGTTAATAATATCTTAGTATTATCATCGTTTCGGGTGTTAACTGATTCATTTTCCTTTATATGCTTTGTTATGTATGTAATGTTTGTTATAGATAAGATGTATATTATTCAAATTAAGAATGATATTAAGTCTTTAAAAATTATTTTCAATCATCTAATGAAAATTATTCTGGAATGGATACGATGGGGAATGAATCTCATCGCATTTGTGGAGATGGTAATCCACACATATGCACGAGCGACAATATCATTATTTTGATATTAAAATAATATATAATTGGATTTTATATCATATATAAAAAATAATTATCATGTTATATTTATTATTTACATCAATTACACATCATTATTATACCCATCCAAATAATAAGGTATTGAATAACAATTACACCACGACGTGGAGACGGTAAGTTGTACGTATGCACGTATGGTGACATGTCATTCAAAGGATGGATAGAATAATAAATTTGGTTGTACCATATTTATAATAACATCACATTATATAGAATATATTGGATTTATTATTTTATAATGGAAATAACGAAGAAATAGGAAGTGGAAGAAGAAAGGAACTTGAAAGAGGTGATGAAATATTTACCTCTTCTTCAGGTCCTTCTTTTTGATTTGATCAAAAGGGCTCCTTAGGTTGGATTTATGACTAATGTAAGGCCTATAGGATGAATGGATGACATTTAAAAGGATATTTGGGAAGGGTTTGTCTGGTCCAAATGGCTTTGAAGGTGTGAATTTGGGAGAAGGGGAAGTGCCCTTTTATAAGAGGGGTGAGGGGCACCTTAGGAAAAGATTGAAATATTATTTTATAATAAAATAATTTCCGGTTTCCAATGGCTCAAAAATGAATTTTTTAAAGGTTAAGGTGGGGATGGGTTGAAAACCACTCAACCAATAGGTTTTATACAGGTTTGGGTCACCATATTAACCTTATCTTTTAGATTTAACTCTTAGTTAAATAGTTTGACATTTATCATGTCTCTTTGTATTTTTATATTATACAGTTAATAAACTTACTATATACTTCCAAGAGAACCCCAAGTGTTTCATCAATAATACACCTATAATTTTATAAGTCTTTTGGGTGATCATTAGATTATTAGGAATAGAATATCAATTAATAAAATAATATTTGTTTTAAAAACTCTTTTATGTCAATTTTGACACTATTTGGTATTTTGTTTTTGCTAAATTCATAAAATCATTATTACTTCGAAAACAATTCATATAACCAATCCCAATATGTCATATTAACCTAGAAAATTAGTTTAATTCATAAAAAGTATAAAATTACATTTATTTGGATATTTATAATATCAATTATTTTAATATTTCATTAATTCAGTAATTACTGTATCATCATTGTGTCATACATAAATTAAATTATTTAATGTCTAAAAAATATAAATAAAATACCATTCTGTAGGAAATCGTTTTAGAATTCTAATGAATATTAATAGTTGAATTTATCTTATTTTTAACCCTATATTAAAAATGGTTTAGTTATTAAACTTTGAATTTATCACTTTTAACTCTTCTTTGAATTAAATAATAATAATTGTACTAATCTAATCGAAGTGGACATAATGGATCAGATTTTATTCCTAAGGTTGTTTTTGGTCGAATTAAACCTATCCAATAGAATTAGGACATGTGTTAGGGTAATAATAATACCATTTTTACCCTTAATTACCTTATTAACTTTTAACTCTGGTAAATAAAAGTAAAAAGTTACTATTCACCAAAAATTATTTACATCTTATTGAACCACATTTTACTTAATTATATCGACCATGTCTCTTAGATTTTCAAAACTCAACTCATAGAAGTGGTAAAATTTAGTTTTATGTAAATTTGCAAATGCTCCTAGAAGGTGGGTAAAAGACGGAAAAAAGTTCGATAAAATGTTTATATATCTAAAATTTTTATAAACTGACTCAAATGAATTACATTGAACTTATATAGATATTATGTATCTATTTAGTCCTAAAATAAATTTAAATAAAATAAATAAGTATTTAAATATAAAAAATTTAAACTATAACTTAGTGTTTTTCACTATTCATCAAAAATTGAAAGTTTTCAGAAAAATAAAAACAATTCACCCTAAGCTAATTTCGATACTCCGAATCCAAAAATGAAGTCCATTTGGAAAGATAAAATTTATAAAATTTCAAAAAGTGGTTATTACTATTTATAATGGCTAGTTTGATTAGTTGTGGTATGTTAGAACTCGAAGTTGCGTACAACACACGCTATTGTATTATTCAAAGAGAAGCGTATCATGGAAGCATGGGGTGTTACACATAGGTTGATGGTTTTCTAGTAAAGCATAAATATCTTTTTTTATAAATTTTTATTTAATAAAAAGGATTGAATTTATTTGTGAATATATATATATATATATATTTAAAATAATCCTTAAAAAAACTATGTTCATTAATTTTATATAATATTACCATTATCTAAAATTCATTAATCATTTAGGATATAACGATTACAACATTCTTCATGTTAGCACTAAAAAGGTCTCAAAAAGAGCATTTCATTACAGCTAAATGAGTAAGAACATGAAATTTAAAAATAATGATATAAATTTAACCAAATTAGAATGATTTAAAAAAATTATTAGAGAGAAAATTACGACATAGGAAGTGTTAGATGAAGAGTATATATGAGAATAGTCAAGAAGAATATATCACTTACCTTGAGATCTTGAATCCCATGTTGAATAAGCTCATATAAATGAGATGTTTAGGTATTCTTACTACGCTAATAAGTACCAAAAAGTGTGTTACGATTATGTATAAGATATTGTTTTCTTAGATTCAACATATATTGAAAATAACTTCATGGTTTTATGTGGATAGAGGAGGGTTCCTTTTATATCTAGGAGGGGTGGACCCTTTGTAAATACTCTTAACTGAAAATAAAAGAAATTTCAATTATTAAATTAATGTGGCCACAAAATAGATAAATTCATAACATATGATTATTGATTTTATAAATCACTCACCTAAACTTTTATTGATAATGATTTTTTGATATTTTTGGAATTATCATGTAGTTTAACCCCTTGATAAATATTTAATAATTTACCATGATGACTAATATTAACCATGGTAAAAATAAATTATAACGAAATTTTAAATAGAAATTATTAACTTATATGAATATGATAAATCTAAATGCTAAAAATATTTTACTATATTAAATATTTTGAGGTGGTAAAAATTAATTATAATATAATTATACATAACAAAACAAAACTTGTTTTCAGAAAAAGACACTTTTAGAATAAAATGAATTTACACCAAATCATGAATAGTACTTATTCACATGAAATTTATTATTTAAATATAAAAAATAATAGTATTATTAATTTCATAACCATAAGAAACTGAATGGATCATTGTGAAAACTAAATTAATGGAAAAAAAATACATAAAATATTTTTTTATTAAATAAAATCAATCTTTGGTTACAAAAAGTCAATCATGGGTTTCTAAATTCAAAGTAATATTTATAAATAATTTATATTAATCCTTAAATACATATTATTTTATTAAAAAATTTTAAATCATTTTAAATTTTATTTATTTCTTGACAATTTCATAAAATTTTCAATATTATTAAAAATGATATTTTTATCTATTCAACTAAAAATAAACCATTTTAAAATTCCTAAATATTCACATTAAGATAATTTCAGTATTATAAATCAAAAAATGAAGTTATCATTATCATATAAAATTCTAAAATATATGAATTTATATTTTAAATAAAACATAAATTATATAAAATAAAAATGATATTTTTAAACAAAAATTTTTTTTACATGAATAATTAAATTAATACTTTTTATATTTACATAGTTATTTTACATAATTTAAAAATTAATTTTATTAATAATTCCATTAAAATAATTAATACATTTTTTGATAAAATTTCTTAGAATTTTTAGATTTAATAAAAAACCTCAATTCATAAATACATTTTCTTTATAATCAATTTTATTTTTTAAGTGAATTAGAGTCATTTAATTCTTAAATAATGGTTTATTTTTCTTTTTTTATCTAAATATATTTTAATTTATTTCATTTTTAATATAAGAAATTATTTTCTTTAGTTCGGTGTTGTGTTCATCATAATTTATCAAATGCAAATAATTTATTTCAAATGGAAATAGACAATAAAATCATAGGGTGTTACAACCTTACTGACACTAATCATAGTTTCTATATGTTAATAATGAAATATCACCTCACAAAACATATATCTAGCCTAAATAATATAAATAAAACTCAATTTATATAATAATAATAAATCAGAATGAAATCAACCAAATTCCTCATAAACAACTAATAAGAATAATTAAATAAATTTAAAATCAATTGGGAATAAAAGTTGATTTTTTTAAATGCTTAACATTTTGCATGATTTGGTTTCACATCTTTTCAAAAAATTCACCAACCTATAGATGCAAATATAAGGTGTTTATAGTGAGTCAAAAGGTATAGGCTTGGCTTTCTAGACCATATATAGTCCCCATTCAACCTTGGTTATATCCCATTTTAAACTCAAAACATATACTTTCCCAAAGTAACTCATAAAGTCATCATAAATCATATATTAACATAAAACATAGAATAATAAATCAAAAAACATAATTATAAATATCAAATTTAGTAAAAATTACTAAAAACGCATGGAAACTCAATGATCATCATGAAAAAGAGTTTGGAAGACACTCCCTCAGACCTATATATCAAGATATAAAAATAATATGTTATGTAATATTGAAATACATAACTAAACATATGTATATAATATAATCTGATAAAAACTTGATTCACCTTAACTTACCACATCACATGATTCAGATCTCCATAAGATTTGATGAGTGTCCACAATCTCCATGAGTTGGTGGCGTGCGAAAAGGGTATTAAACCTAACAAATAGTAATGATATGACCTTTTGATTATAATGAAAAATATAATAGATTTGTCTTGGGAAAATTATATTCAGTGTATAAACATTTTACAACCATGCCATGTGAGTAAATAGTTACATAATAAAAAAAATGGCACAAGTAAGTGAAACAAAAAATAAGAAATAAACTTACTATTTCTATAAAAAAAAGTAAAATGGATACATAAAAAATAATATAAAAAAGGATTAAAATAATTGAAATACAATAGTAGAAAATTTATATATATCCCATAACAATATTACACCTTTAGAATGATACATAAACTATCTCCCATGACCCATGCTCACCATCCAGTCACCACACCTCTATAAAAGAGAAGCAGTCATATATGTTTTGGTGCCAAAAATAGAATCATCAATACCTTTTCCCATGTCTGATATAAAAGATCTACATACACCTAATGGGTGTACGTAGGGTGTGAGCAAGTTCCTCGTAGGATACTACCATGATTCTATATAACTCTATTCAAAACGAAAACCATTAGCAATAGATTGAAAATACAATGAGGAAATATTCTATTTTTTTGGTTTTGCATGATTATAGAAGAAAACATATTCCAGTTTATTTTAAAATTACAATAGGATTTTAAATAAACTAAATGTAGTTTGTGTAAAAACATATAATGTATTATAAGATATAATAACTTTCATATAACACAAAATTAAAATATATAACATTGTATAAAACAGGTAACAAAATAAAAATAACATGGCTTATAACCTTGGGTAAAACAGAGGGGAACCCTATGACCTCTCTAGAAAAACTTGTATGAGGCTATGTTGAACATGAAAATATATAAACATGACTTAGCCTTTATCATTTTAGGTAGAAACCACTACTGATATTAAATTTCTGAATAGGGAACTTGTCAATTCATAATCTAAACTATTGTATCACTCATCCCAATTACACATACAACTATCCAAGTTCCCCTGTTTACCACATCAAAAACTGAACTCTATAATAAAACCATAAATACAAAAATATCAAAAATGATTTCATACTCATAAAGGCGTGTGCATAAAATCAATATTGATGATTACCATAAAATATCTATATAACTAAACATTGCTTTAAAACATGTTAAACAATAATAAACAAATAAATAATAAATTTTTTAAACAATTATACTTCAAATAAATCATTTTGAAATTCATTTAGAAATAAATATGTCAAGCTACAAATTTATCAAACAACCTTTGTGGAAAAAACTATTTTTTAAATAATAAACATGAAAACCATTGATAACCTCTAATTTATTAAGAATTTAAAGATAACATGGAAAAATTTATAAAAAATCTATAAGTAATTCATTTGTGTTATAATTTATTAAAGAAATTGTATGAAATATCTAGTAGTAGATATATTCCAAAGGAAATAAGTTTATAGAGAAACACCATATAAATCAATTATAATATTATTTACATATTTAATTATAAGGATATTCTATTGAAATAGATCCCTCGTGAACTTAGAGGACTATGAAATTAAATTTAAGAGCTTACTTTATCAAAAGAAAAATATACCATTTCCAACTAGGACAAGAAAGAATTAAGAGCATGGAATGAGAATAGAAACATAGAAGATAAAAACAATGTGTGGAGGGGAAAATAATATTACCCATGTAAAACACATATTAAATCAATATTGAGATTCCATGGAAGATTCTAGAAGATAGGTTCATTGATGGGTGATGATATTAGAAGAGTTGAGTGAGGATATGGAAAGAATGTGAGTTTTAATAATTGGGAAAGGTAATTTATGAAGCACCAAGTTTCATTTTTATAATTTTAATGATTTGGATGCATGGTTTAGAAAACTATGATCTAATCATGAAGGTTCAATTGTAATCATAGGCACGGTCAAAAATTTTGGATGCATGGTTATGTAAAGAACACACTAATCATGTGTATGCCTATTGAATTATAATCCCCTTTCATGAAATTGGGATGTGTTATAACCACTTACCCTGAAAAAACCATAAAACCTACAATATTATCTGACATTACTTGTAATCAAACAATTATCTCCCTAAACTTCCAAACTGAATAAATAATTAAAATAATTAAAAAATAAATTCACACAGGTGATTTAGGAGTTTCAAAATTAACACTTGTGGGTATAATCATATAATTTTTGTGTAAGTCTACATGAAGATATCTTGGTCTTACATAAGTAATGAAAGATATAATTATTTCTCCTTTAGAATTATAAATTCATTTATTATCATAGGTCATAGATCATATTCATCTCAGAAATTAATTTTTTTGATCTCATGGAAGTGATTTAGATTACTTCTTCAAAGTCATGTGGGAAATATTTTATCTCTTCCCATCTATTTCAATAGTAGAGTATATAATAACCACAAATGATTACATGGAAATGTTATCATCTTTTTTGGGGTCATACTCTTAAAAATGTATGAATGTTTTTGTTCCCAACTACTCAATTTGAATGGTGATGATAGTTCCCCATCCTTATATATTTTATTAGATATATACAATTGTTTAATTAAAATATCAATGTTTTGTTGGATAACTATTAGTCAAATCTATCTATTAACAGATATTCTCTAAGACCAGATAAATTTTATTCAATCAAACATGAATAATTTCTTTTAAAAATGGTAATTTTTCAAAATATTTTTATTTTTTTCCATTATAGGATAATTATTTTATATAGGTCTCTTTCCCTTCATTGGAAAAGACAAAGTCTCTTCCTATGTCTCAATTTATTTCATAAATACAATGGGTAGGGAGAATAAAAATTTCAAGTACATCACAAGATGGGATAATATGAGTGAGTGACTTTCAATCTGTATTTTCCTATTTCATATGTTTTTTATTCTATCTATATATTTTTTACATCCATTTTTTTTATCCCACATCGGTATGTCAAGTATCACATGAGTTGAATGGGGAATTATCACTATGACACACTCATATTTTACCATTTATATGATATATTAATAATTGATGGTGTGATAATAGTACTACTACATGTAAATAATTATATTTACTACTTATAAAATCATTTAAGGTTATTTCTTGTGTAACGATCATGATTTCAAATGAAAAAAAGATTACCAAATTAAGGGTTTTAATTTAATCTTACATAATAGTTTCTATTTACTCATATCATAACCCTAGTAAGTCAAATAATAGGGATGTGAATTATCATCCTTTTACACAAAGTGGTGTAAATTTTGAGTATTAATTTTGATAATCACAAAACTATTTTTGGAAATAATGAAATGGTCTTTGATTTTATTTAGTTTTCCAAGCATGTATAAATTCATGATCTTCCCTTGAATGGTTGTTTCTTGGCCCTTCTCTATAAATGATTTTGTTATGTGTCATTTTATGGATAAATTATTGATAAAATACAAATTAATGGTAGAGAGTTTTGTCTCATATTTTTAGGGTTCTGAAAAATCTATGAAAACAAACTCCCTGAGAAATTTATAAAGACAAAGGGAACCCATGATAGATAATCTCACCTACACAATAAATATATGCTTTAATGCATCATAAATTTTATCTAAAGGATGATATTTCTTTCCACATACACATTCTAAATCATTTGGAATTGATGGTTAGTATGGTTAATGATATTATATCTTTGATTTTTGGATTTGGGTCATTTTTACAACATAAATATTAGAATGAATATATCCTAAATTTTTTACGGACATATATGTGAGTATATTTATCCTAATAGATCCCCTGTGAGGATAGATATTATATGATCATTAAAGGTTCGTAAATAATATTTAAACTTCTATTGGTATCATTTAATTAACTTTCACATTATATTGTATGAATATATTATGTAATCAGAGATAACTCATGTGCATGGGGCCATTCATTGGGTGTTCGTTCCATTACATTAAATTCTACCACATAAATTTATAAATATTATTTATTTATAAAATTATTATTTATTGGTATAATTGTTTATAATTTTAATGATTTTGAAATATTTTAATTTAAAATCATCATCAAAAAAAGATTTCATTGCGATGGGTGGTTCCCAACCTCCTAAAGATAGAGGTATTGAGTCCAAGAGAGTTTGTAAATGTTTGTGGACCTATGGGTATTCCTATAGTTATTCAATGTTTGGGAAACCTCAATTGCATTGAATTTTTGGAGGATAAGAAATATAAGGTAGTAATGATGAAGTTATAAAGAGAATTAGGGATTCAAATGATTTATTTATTCATGTCATTTTTATTTTATGTGCATTTTTTTTTTTGATTTCCAGGCTATCTAATCATTGAACTTTTACGTACTCTTAATCAAAACATCAAGCCATTAATTGTTTTCCTTAGTAAAATTAGTAAAATAATAAGCCACATGTTCCTTGGGACTATCAAACATTACTTATAATTCCTCTTCTTACTTTTAGATTATGGATTATAAGCCAAAAAATCCTATATTGTATGGACCAGTATATGATGGTTGGGACAATAATTAGGGTGATTATCGAATCTAAGTCAATTATGTTTCTTGACCTATTACAATGTGATTGAGTTGTTTTTTAAGGAATAAATGAAATATTTAGGATCCTAATAATTCCCTAAGGAATAAACTATGGTATTCTAATTCTATATTTTATGACATATAAATTCATTTTTGTATCATATGTGTTTCAATTTAGTCATGTGTGTCGTTTATATGGTTTCTTATAAGGTAGTACTATGTCAAATCTATCTAACATAGAAGATATTGCTTGTGTTATTTTATGCATGGGGAGGAGAACATCAAAATCTTATTTTAATAACACGTTGTTTGTGATAGGGTAATTACCCAAAAAATCTTACATTTCCCATTATAATCATCCAAAAATTATACTATTTTAATAAAACTTTAGAATCTACTTAGATATTATTATGAGAATTACATTGTAATGACCCAAAAATTCATTAATGAAAATTCCTCTTGGTCAATTTAAAAGTCTTCTTATGGTTATGTAAAACATATGCACTTACATGGTTCTATGTTTTGGATTTTTAAATACTATTAATAATTGTGATCGTTGATAATATAGCCATTAACCAATGTTCACATGATTAGTATAAATATAGGGCTTTAACAAATTCAATTTACTCAGAAAAAATAAGTGATGGCCTCATCCAGTAGACTTTCCCCATACGAAGCCCTTTTTTCGGTGCTCATAAAGGAGGTGGCTTCATTGGGCTTCGTTCTTGAAAAATCCCAATCCGAGCTTGAATATGTTAATCTCGAGCAGAACCTCCTACGAGAGAAGTGGAAGTTGATAGAGATTTCCACTCGAGCAATGTTATTCGAGCCACCCCAAGAGTCCATCACCATTGCGCACCTTACCCTATGTTCTTATACAGGTGCTTTAAGGGGTTTTGTAACAAGACCCTAGAACTATGACTATGTACATTATTTTTTGTATAACTATTATACATTCATTTTATTATTGTTACTTTGTAAAGAGTTATTAAAGCACAAATAGTATTTTTAATTAATATTCAACTAAGTAATCTATTTTGATGAATTAATTGATTTTTTAATTAAATAATATTTTAATAAAATATTATTATTAATAAATAATTTTATATTAAATATAAATTATAGTATAATTTTTATGAATACAATTGTAATTTATATTATGGTTTGAAAGCTATTTTTATCAAAACCCTTAAATTTTCAATAAATGTCGGTTTTTATTTTAAAAGTGAAAATTTACATATTTAGAAAATTATTTAGATAAGGTGAATATTATTTTTTTAATTAGGAGGTTGAAATTATCCAATGGGTATTTTTCATAATTTTCTGAGACAGTTGAATTTTTGGATAAAAATTAAATATTGATTAAATATATAATGTATTTTATGATATCATAATGACCCAATAGTGATTTAATAAAATAATATAAACATTATGTTCGGCCAATATATGTTTTAACATTAAAAGAATGCGATTTTGGGTTTGTTTGATTTATTTTACAATGCTTTAGTAAACCCTTCCAGACTTATAAAACATTTTGTCTTTTTAAATTGTTTTCCTTAAGAGTGTGACTCACCTCCACATAAGCAACCCTATTATTTTAAGAATTTCGGAAATTTTGCATATAAAATATTGTTTTCCACTCCCATTTGAAAAAAACCATGGGCAAAAACCATGGGTTGTTTTGTGGTTTTGATTAGTTTAATGTGAGGTTTCCCAAACCTAGAAAATAAAGAATTACCTCTCCTTTCCTAGGTAAACCCATACAAGATCCAACTTCCTCTTCACTCAAATCCCCTAGAGTTTGTCCAACATCTTCCCTACTCTCTCTAGAATCTTTAATAGGCGCCCTAATCTCCCAAGAAGCCTCTCTCAAGCCTCTCTGAAGCCTTTGGGATCACACTTACAAGTAAGGGATTCTCACTTTTCTTATTTATTTCTATGTTTCCTTATATTTTTATACCCTTTTATTTTCAACTATAAATGTTTTGGTATGATTTTGTACCTCCCTAATACTTACTTTTTTGTTTTAATGATGAGATACCCCTTTATCTCTTATTAATGCCTCACATGTACACCTGTTACCAAGCCAAAAATTCTATAAGGAATTTCTCTCTCCTCATTTACATCCAAGCAATTATTTTATATTATGCAGCTAAATTCCATTCCATATGTTGGTATATTATGTTCCATGATTTAATTACTGTCCATTTAATGTATAAATTATGAGAGGCCCATTTCACACTCATCATCCCATTTTAAAAATCTCTATTTGACATCGTTATGCTACCGAAATTACACCAAACTTTCCATGCCAAAATCATTGTGTAGTGAATACCATACTCATTCCTCTATCAAGGGTATTCACCTTTATACACATATACTTGTTGATTTTGGACTTACATTTATATATTCCACATCTCTTATTTTTGGAATGAATTATGATGTTAATGAACTATATTGTATGATCTATGTGGCACACTTATGCATGAAATGAAAAGATTATTAAGGGTGTGCCCTAATAGCAATCCAATGCATTGGGTAAAGTATAGTATCCTGATACTTCATGTGCAATGAGTATTGACTCATTATAATTCAAGTGCAATTAGGTTTTACTTTTGATTCATGTGTAATGAGGGTTTACTCATGCTCCATGTGCAATAAGCCTTGGCTCATGCTAATTCCATGTTAAGTGTTGTTCCCACATCTCCATGTTATGATTATCATTCATTATCATGCCTTTATTTTCATGTTTCTCTTGTGATCCATTGATATTCCTATTTTATAACATGTATTGTATTCCTCATGCTATTACATGTTAATTCCCTTACTATGCTTTATAGCTCACCCTTTTTATGCAAGTCCTTAGGTTACCCCATGAAATGATAACTATAAGGAGATGCAGTGGTCATGTAAAGGAATTTTTCAATAATGATGACGTGTTTCACGTTTTAAGTCATTATGTAATGTTCCTAAGCCCCAAAGACACTAGACCTCTAGATCATCTATATTGTATCAAGTGAATATTTTATGTAATAAATCATGTTTATGTGTGAAATAAAAGTAGGGTTTTCATAGCTGGTATCAGAGGATAGGTTTAGTTATTTTTGGGATTATGATTAGAAAACCCTAGTGAATCCTTATAGACAAGACTAATTATAATAAAAACATCTCTAAATTTTCGTGAGTATTTATTAAGTGGTTTAACAAGCAATTAAATCCCTGTCTGGATATGATCAGGTAGATGCAGCTCTGGCACAAATGTACCTAAGAGTGAAAACTCCAACAAGGAGTTTCAGTCATGACCCAAGGCATCTTGGTACACGAAAATGGGTCTTACTGTACTCTTGGTTACGACACTCCTAGGAGATATGCATTGGTAAATTCACAATATTATTATGAACCATTTTTAAGATAATTAAAAAAATCCCTTATGAATATAGATTAGAAAGTAGATCATGGAAAACATAGATTAAATCCTATAGATTCATAAGTTATGGAAATAAATGAAATTTACAAGCCATTTGTTTTGTCCTTCGATTAACCTGTATGTGTTACCCCTAACTTTCCTTTTATTCTATCCAATGGCTGGTAATAGGAGGACTCGGACAAACAATAAATGCGAAGACCAGTGTGATGAATTTTCTAATGAGATTCCCAATCTGATGGGAGTGGGAATTGCGAACACTGTCACGATACTCTTCCAGTTGTATCAAGCATTGAATAGAAACATGGGTCAAGAGGAATGTTCACCCCCCCCCCCCCCCCGAAGAAACAACTAGTTGCTATCAATATCTTCATGAGAAAAAGGCCTCCTACTTTTAATAGATCATTTTATCCCTCAATCGACGAACAATGGATCAACTCCATTGAAAATATATTCTCCATACTTAAATTTTATGATCAAGTGAAGGTTCTCCTGCCTTATTATCGTATGGAGGGTGAAGCTGATCAATGGTGGACATTGATCAAAAATATGAACCCTAAGGAGTAGATCAAGGTGTTAGAATGGTAGGATTTCTAGGAGATGTTTTTTGATAAATATTTTATGTGCACCCTCCAGCTTATGATGGAATGGGACTTCCTTTTGCTCATGAAAAAAGATGACGAATCCATCGGAGCATATGAGGAAAACTTCAAAAGGATTACATGATACAACTCTGGATTTTTCGTTAACCCAAATGAAAGGTTGAATTATTCTTTGTTTGGATGAAACATAGCATGCGAAAAGCCCAGGTGATCCGTGACATTGACAACTATGAGGAAATTTTCTGATGTTCCCTCAAGGTCAAAATGGAGATCGGTGAATTTTAATGGTATCATGGGGATAAGAAGAGGAAGTTGGATTTCAATTATGGTGGTCCGATGGATAAATCCAACCATGCTAAGAAGATCCAGCACCCCACTTGCCAATGGTACAGAAAGAAGCACACTGAAAATTGCTCGAAGGGGATGAGGAAATGCATTAGGTGTGGAAGAGAAAGACACCTAGTTATTAACTACCAACAATAAAAACCCACAGATGTGACAGAGGATAGAAACACTCAGTTCGAATCTCAATTTTTTGTTCATTACTTAAACTAAAAAGAACCAGTACATCGTGAAAATTAGTGCCCTAATCCAAGGGTTTTCAGAGGCAACCAACAATCTCAAAGGAATCAAGGGATATCCTTTTCCATCACTACCGCCGAAGTGAACCCTGAAAATGAAGTTCTGATAGGTATGCTAGTTATTAATTCAAGAAGATCGAACATACTTTTTGATTCAGGTTCTATGCATTCATTTATATCCTGAAAGTTTAGTAGAACAGTCCCAACACCACAACAAATCATGGAAGTAAAGATGTTGGTGAGTAAAAAAATGGGGAAATCATTGCATCCCATGAATATAACTCCTCCCCTATCATAATTGGTGGATTTAACTTCCCAGAGGACCTCATCATACTCCTTCTGGTGTATTTTGATGAAATTCTTGGTATGGATTGGATTTCCCTATATAGAGTCAACATAAATTGTCATGAGAGGGGTATCACTCTCCATGTAGAGAATCGACCCCCAATTCTGTACAAGTGTATAGAGGAAGATGAATCTTATTTAGATCCATCATCTCAATCATAGATATTACCGCCCTATGAGTACGTGTATCTGCCTTAGATGATTGAGTCTAAGGACGAAACCATCCTTGAAGATATGCCTATTATGAGAGAATTTTTTGAAGTGTTTCCTGAGGAATTTCATGGTCCCCTCTTAGAAGAGATGTTGAATTGTCAATCAACCTTATACCCGGGGTGTTTCCAATATCCAAGACTCTATATAGAATGGCTATTGGGGAGCTTGAGGAGCTGAAGAAATAACTACAGGAGACTCTGGGTAAAGGGTTTATACACCCAAGTGCTTCACCATGGGGTGCACCAGTCCTCTTCATCAAGAAGAAGGATGGGTCAATGCACCTTTTCATCGATTATCGTGAGCTTAAAAAAATCATGATAAAGAACAACTATCCTCTCCCACAAATTGATGACTTGTTCGATCAGCTACATGGATCACAGTACTTCTCCAAGGTAGATTTATGGTTGGGATATTATCAAGTAAGGGTGAAGAAGGAAGATATCCCCAAGACTAATTTTCATACAAGATACGGGAACTATGAATTCATAGTAATTCCTTTCGGACTCACGAATGCTCCAAAAATCTTCAAGGACATGATGAATAGAGTCTTTAGAGATTACCTCTACAAATATTTGGTAGTATTTATAGATTATATTATAATATACTCCAAAACCAAGGAGGATAATGAGGAGCATCTAAGAACTATACTAGAGGCCTTGTGAATGGATAAGCTCAATGCAAAGTACATCAAGTGTATGTTTTGGTTGAAGGAGGTCTAATTCTTATGCCATATCATAATAAGAAGTGGGAAATATGTGGATCCTTCCACGACATCTCCAATAGAGATATGGACAAGGCCAAAATCAGTAATAGATATTCGCAACTTCTTGAGGTTATCTAGATATTATCAGTGATTTTTGAAAATTTTATCATGATTTTCCAACCATCTTACCGAGCTAACTAGGAAGGGAGTAAAGTTTTCTTATATTGATAAATGTGAATAAAGCTTTAAGGAATTGAAAAGGAGGCTTACAACTGTTCTCGTACTCACTTTACCCACAAGTGGAGAACTCTTTGTGGTATTCAGTGATGCTTCAATGAAGTTCATGGGTTGTGTGTTGATAAAAAATGACAAAGTCATTGCATATGCTTAAAGGAAATTGAAAGTTCATGAGAAGAATTATCCAACACAAGATCTAGAGTTGGCTACGGTGATATTTTCTTTAAAAAAAATCGGCAGTATCTCTTTGGGTAGAAGTGTGAAATATATATAGACCACAAAAGCCTCAAGTATATATTCACATAGAAAGAGTTGAACATGATCCAAAAAAGAAGGTTAGATATGATCAAAGCCTATGACTGCTCAATCCATTATTACCTTGGGAAAGCAAACAAGGAAGCAGATTCTCTAAGTAGAAAGGACCCTGCAATTCTATCATTGATGTGAATTAAAAAGGATTCAATATTCTTATATTTGATAAATATGGACATGGGAATAATAAATAAGGGAACATCATAAATCCTTTCACAAATTATAGCTCAAACATCTCTTTTTTGAAAGGTTAAAGGATGCTCTAAAGGATGATGTGGGAATTCAGAAGTAAGTGGAAGCTATAAGAAAAGGAAAATCCTTGGATTTCAATGTTAATGAAGAAGGAATTGTAAAATTTGGGGAAATACTATGTGTTTCATCAAGTCTAGAGCTAAAAAGGGAAAATTTAGATGATGCACATAGTTCAAATTTCTTCATTCACCCAAGAAACACAATGATGTATTAAGATCTCCGAGAGAATTATTGGTGGGATAATATGAATAAGTAGATTGTTGAGTACACATCAAAGTGCCTGGTTTTTTAGCAAGGTAAGGAAGAGAGGTATAAGTCTAAGGGTATGATGCAACCATTTCCCATACCATCATGAAAATGGGAGAACATCACCATGGACTTTGTCACTGAAATTCTGAAGACATCCAAAAGAAACAATGCAATTAAGGTTGTTATGGATCGTCTTACAATGTCTGCACACTTCATTGCAATTTGGGAGGATTTTTCATTGGGTCAACAGGCACGAATATATTTCAGGGAAGTGGTAAGGCTGCATGGAGTACCACTATCTATTGTATCTGATCGAGATCTAAGATTCACCTCTATGTTTTGGAAGAGTCTTCGATATGATTTGGATAATGAATTGAACTTTAGTATGACCTGTCATCCTCAAACTGATGGCCAATCTAAGAGAACTATTCAGACATTGGAAGATATGTTAAGATCATATTCAGTGGACTTTAAAGTTGGATGGGATCAACATCTTCCTCTGGTTGAATTCTCCTATAAAAACAATTTACACTTGAGCATCTGAATGGCACCTTATAAAGCGTTGTATGTTAAGAGTTTCAGAACACTGACATGTTGTGATGAAGTCGGGGAGCGTAGGCTTTTAGGACTAGAAATGGTTGAAGAAATTGTGGAGAAGGTGAAAACTATTCAGCAGCATATCAAGGAATCCCAGAGTCGATAGAAGAGTTATACAGATAACCTTCAACGAGACCTTGAATTTAAAGTTGGAGACATAGTATTTATACGCATATCTTCTTGGGAGAAGGACATGAGGTTTTTAAAGAAGGGGAAGTTATGTCCCAGGTATATCGGCCCTTTCAAGATTCTTGATTGTGTCGGGGTTATGGATTATCAACTAGAACTTCCACCTACCATGGCCAAAGTTAATGATGTCTTCCATATATCCCTCTTAAGAAAGTACATACTATAACCTTCACATGTACTCTCTTCAGAGGTTGTACATCAAGAGGATGATCTTTCTTACGAGGAGGAACCAGGGAAAATCCTAGATCGTAGAGAAAATTTTCTACGAAATAAGACAATACCCCTCATCATGGTGTTATGGAAAAACAAAATTTCTGAAGAAGTGATATGGGAATCAGATGAAGTGATGATGCATAGTTTACGACATCTGTTTTAGTGTGGAAAAATGAAATTTTTAGGGAAATATTTCTTAATGGGGGAAGATTGTAACGACCCAAAAATGATTAATGAAAATTAATCTTGGTCTATTTAAATGTATTTTTATGGTTATGTAAAACGTATACAATTATTTGGTTCTGTGTTTTGGATTTTAAAATACTATTAAGAATTGTGACCTTTTCTAATATAGTCGTTGAACAGTGATAAAATGATTATTATAAATATAGGGCTTTAACAAATCCAATTTACTCAGAAAAAGGAAGTGACGGCCTCATCTAGTAGATTTTCCCCATACGGAGACCATTTATCAAAGCTTATAAAGGAGGTGGAATCATTGGTATTATCTGCTTACTAAGCCCAAACTGAGCTAGAATACGTTAAGCTCGAGAAAAACCACCAGGAGAGAAGTGGAAGTTGATAGAGATTACCCCTCGAGCAATGTTATCCGAGCCACCCCAAGAGTTTTTCAACATTTCACACCTTAACCTAAGGTCTTATGCGGGTGTTCTAAGGTGTTATGTTACAATAATCTAGCACTAGTACTGTGTACATTATTTTTTTGTATAAATATTATACATTCTTTTTTTTATTGTTACTTGGTAAAGAGTTTTTAAAGAAAAAATAATATTTTTAGTTAATATTCAACAATGTAATATATTTTGATGAATTAATGGATTTTTTAATTAAATAATATTTTAATAAAATATTGTAATTAATAAATTACTTTTTATTAAATATAAATTATCGTATGATTTTTATGATTACAATTTTAATTTTTATTAAGGTTTAAAAGTTGTTTTTGTCGAAACCCATAAATTTTTTATAAATGTCGGTTTTTCTTTTAAAATTGAAAATTCATATATTTAAAAAATTATTTCGATAAAATCAATATTATTTTTGGAATTATAAAGTCAAAATTATCCAAAAATGAGTTTTTAATAATTTTCGTAGATAGTCGAATTTTTGGGTAAAATTTAAATATAGTTTAAATATATAATGGGTTTAATGACATCATAATGACCCAATAGTGATGTAATAAAATACTATAAACATTATTTTCATCCAATATATGTTTAACCATTAAATATTGGTGATTTTTGGTTTGTTTGATTTATTTTACAAAGCTTTAGTGGACCCTTCAAGACTTATAAAACATTTTGTCTTTTTAAATTGTTTTCTTTGAGTGTGTGACGAACCTACACATAAGCGACCCTATTATTTTAAGATGTTCGGACATTTTCCTTATAAAATATTGTTTTCAACTACCCTTTGGAAAAAACCAAGGGCAAAAACTAGGGGCTGGTTTATTGTTTGGATTAGTTTAATGTGGGGTATCCCAAACCTAAGTAATAATGATTTTTCTCTCCTTTCCTATATAAACTCACCCAAACACCCACTTCTACTACGCTCGAAGCCGTTGGAGTTTGTCCAACCTTTTCCCTCCTCTCCCTGAAATCCTCCCAAGGTGCCCCAATCTCCCAATAATCTTTTCTCAAGCCTCTTGGAAGCCTTTAGGATCACACTTCCATGTAATGGATTCTCACTTTCCTTATTTATGTTTAAGTTTACTTGTATTTTTATGCCCTTTTAATTACAATTATAAATGTTGGGGTATGATTTTGAACCTCCCCCATACCACCCTCTTAATATTTTATGGATTAGAGACCCCTTTATCTCTCATTAATGCCTCCCATGTACACCTGTTACCATGCCGAAATTCTATAAGGAATTTCTTTCTCCTCATTTACTTTCAATAAAAAAAATTATATTATGTATCTAAATTTCATTCGGTATACTTTCCCTATAAGAAGCCCATTTTTTAGTGCTTGTAAATGAGTTGGATTCATTGGGATTCTCTCTTGACCAAGCTCAAGCCAAGCTTGAATGCGTTAAGCTCGAGTGGAACTACCTACGAGAGAAGTTGAAGTTGATAGAGATTACCACTCGAACAATGTTATTCAAGCCACCCCAAGAGTCTGTCACCATCGTGCACCTTACCCTAAGTTATTCTGCAGGTGTTTTAAGGGGTTATGTAACAAGACCCTAGCACTATGACTATGTACATTATTTTTTCTATAAATACTATACATTCATTTTATTATTGTTACTTTGTAAAGAGTTTTTAAAGCACAAATATTATTGTTAGTTAATATTCAACTAAGAAATCTATTTGGATGAATTAATTTATTCTTTAATTAAATAATATTTTAATAAAATATTATTATTAATAAATTACTTTTTATTAAATATAAATGATCATAGAATTTTTATGAATACAATTGTAATTTTTATTAAGGTTTGAAAGCTATTTTTGTCAAAACCCATGAATTTTCGATAAATATCGATTTTTATTTTAAAAGTGTAAATTCACATATTCATAAAATTATTTAGATAAAATTAATATTATTTTTGGAATCAGGATTTCGAAATTATCGAATGATGAATGTTTCATAATTTTCTGAGACAGTCGAATGTTTGGGTAAAAATTAAATACTGTTTAAATATATAATGTGTTTTATGACATCATAATGACAAAATAGTGATGTAATAAAATAATATAAACATTATTTTAGGCCAATATATTTTTTTCCATTAAAATAATGTGATTTTGGGTTTTTTTAATTTATTTTACAAAGCTTTAGTAGACCCTTCCAGACTTATAAAACATTTTGACTTTTTAAATTGTTTTCCTTAAGGGTGTGACTCACCTCCACATTAGAAACCCTATTATTTTAAGACGTTATGCCATTTTCCTTATAAAATATTTTTTTTACAATCCCCTTTGGCAAAAACCATGGGCAAAATCCATGGGCTGGTTTGTGGTTTTTATTAGTTTAATGTGAGGTTTCCCATACCTAAATAATTAAGAATTCCCTCTCCATTCCAATATAAACCCACCCAAGATCCCACTTACTCTTCACTAAAATCATTTGGAGTTCATCCAACCTCTACCCTCCTCTCTCTATAATATTCCCAAGGTGCCACAATCTCCCAAGAATCCTCTCTCAAGCATCTTCAAAGCCTTTAATATCACACTTCCAAGTAAGGGATTCTCACTTTTCTTAATTATATCTAAGTTTCCTTATATTGTTATGCCATTTTATTTTCAATTATAAATGTTGGGGATTGATTTAAAACCTCCCTCATACTGCCCTTTTTATTTTAGATTAATTAGAGACCCCTTTCCCTCTCATTAATTCCTCTCGTGTACACCTGTTACCATGCCAAAATTCCATAACGAATTTTTCTCTCCTCATTTACGTTCAAGAAATTATTTTATATTATGAATCTTAATTACATTCCATATGTTGGTATATTATGTACCATGATCCCCTAACTATCCATTTAATGTATAAATTATTTTATACCCCTTTCACTCTAATCAACCCATTTTACACATCTCTATTTGATGTCGTTATGTTATCGGAATTACACAAAAAATTCAATGCCAGAATCATTGTGTAGTGAATACCATACCCGCTCCTCTATCAAGGGTATTCACCTTTATTCACATGTAGTTGTTGATTGAGGACATTAATTTATTGATTCCAAATCTTTTATTCGTGTAATGAATTATGATGTTAATGAATCCATGTTTTATGATCTATGTGGCACACTTATGCATGAAATGAAAATATTATGAAGGGTCTACCATGATAGTGCTCCAATACATTGGGTAATGTATAGTTTCATGATACATCATGTGAAATGAGTGTTGACTCATGCTAATTCAAGTGAAAAGAGGGTTTACTCATGCTTCATGTGCAGTGAGGTTTTACTCATGCTCTATGTGCAATGAGCCTTGACTCATGCTAATTCCATGTTAAGTGTTGTTGTCACATCTCCATGTTATGATTATCATGCTTTATCATTAATTTATGTTCGTGTTTCTCTTGTGCTCCATTGATATGCCTATTTTCTAACAAGTATTGTATTCCTCATGTTATTCTATGATAATTCCTTTACTGGGATTTATATCTCACCCTTTTTTTACAAGACCTTAGGTTATCCCATACAATGCTATGTATGAGGGAATGTAGTGGTCATGTAAAGGAAGATTTCAATAAAGATGACATGTTTCATGTTTTAAGTCGTTATGTAATGTTCTTAAGCCCAAAAGGTACTAGACCTCTTGAACTTATATGTTGTATCAAGTGATGAATTTCTGTAATAAATCATGTTTAAGTGTGAAATAAAAGCAGGGTTTTCACATACATAGTATTCATATCACACTCCAAGTTCTCTACACAAATCTCTAAAAAATACTAATGGAGGAAACTAATTAATTTAATTTTTTTTTGATATTTAATACATTTTATTCATTTTCATTTGTTAATTAATTAATTTTTATATAAAATGAGAATTAATGGATTATTTCATTAATTTTTTGTATTTTTATTAAAATATTTGAAATTGTTAATTTAATAGATTTTTTTAATTTCTAGAAAACAAATTAATAGAAAAAATATTAATTAGCATATGTCATATTTTTTAATGTTTCAGGGTAACTTGTAAGACTTACTCTGCTAAAGCCCTACACGCGTAAGGGAAATCCCTTTGTCATTAAAAAGTCATCTGAATGAATTAGAAAGTTATTGGGTGGTACATAGGATTTTCAAGATCATGCATAAGGAATATGTCATGGTACGTATGAAATATAATATAATATTAAAATAATTTTCCATAACTGTTGGGAGGGAGTTGTGCTTCTATAATATATAAATTATTTATATGCCTAGACATAAGATATATCAAGTAGTGTGTAATGTTATTATAAAATTCATTTTCAATCAAATAATAAATTTTCAACATAAAAGAAGATAATATACCATCTCATTCAACTATCATTTTGGACAGATCCTCCTAATATAGTAATTACATTCATTAATTTCCACAAAGGTGCTTTGAAAATGGAATTCTGAGAAACCTTTGTCTATATTAACATATCTAATTCTATCAAATATTCAGAAGAACAACAATTATTTTTTATAATTTCAGATTATGTTGAATCTAATACAAATGTATAAAGGGGTTTGTTAGAAGGATTTTTCATTTTTAATAAAAAACATGATTTTAAAACTATATTACAATGAACTAGAAGAGACTCAAAAACACTTCTATAATAATCGGAGGATGAGTAAAATTATGGCTTATTTTATGGATTTTATTTTTTATTAAATCATGGATGAATTAATAATTCATCTCTTATATAAGAATATAAATATATATAGGTAATTAAACCCATTCTAATTTATCTTTAAACCAGTCCCTAAAATTAGAATTAAAATTGTTGACACTAGATTTATTGTATGTGATTTTAATTAAAGGAGGCTAGCTATCAGTAATTATTTCTAGTAACTTATCTTATAATAAAAAATTAAAACAAATATGTATTTTGGGATAAAATATTAGAGTTATAGAAATAAATTTAGGATACATTAATGGGATCAATTATGAAATATATATATAAAAAAATTTATTTGAAAGTAATGAAAAACCAATTATAAATCCTAACAGTAAACTCAACCAACTATGGTAGAGGTAGTAAAAAGTGAGGTTAAAATTAGTTAAAATAATTCATCAAATATTCCATTTTAGACACACATTTGTTAATACAAATTCTTATATATTGGTACCCTTGTTTTAATGACCATAAAATCATGTTTATTATGATATTAATTAATTTTATGTTTTATGATATCATTTTATGATATACTGTAGTTTTTATAATGTTTTGATATGTATTGGAAAGACCCACCATCAAGCTCTACTCACCAAAAAAATTAACTCAACATTGAAGTTGAGTCTTTGCCAAGAAACACTCCCTATCATATTGGAATTTTGGAAAATCATTGTAAAGACCCACCATCAGAGATGAGTCCTAGTCAGAATGGAATTTTGGAAAAGTATTGGAAACACCTTCTATCTGTGATGAGTCACTGTTAAGATGAAAATTTTTCTATGTATGCATAATACCTGCCACCACAATTATGTCACCCCTCGAGAATCTGTAGTCAGAATTTACCTACCACTGGGAAATTTGGAAAAGTGTTGAAATGACGTACTCCTAGATGACTTACCATCATCCAAACTTACTATTATCCTAACTCACTACCATCCTTAGTCACCACCATGATGCATCACTGCTAAATTTTTCTCACCATTCATAAGAGTCACCATCACTTTTTAGGAACTTTTGAATTATAATTTTTATAATGGATATATTATCAAATTTAACGATGATTTTATTTGAATGATTGTTCCTAAACTATTATAGGGATGAATTAAAATTTGTGTTTGAAATCATTATAAGGAGAATAAGATCTTTATTATTATTATCAAAAAGGATACTCCTACATTCTATTGATACATTGAGAAGAAAATTCAATTTTTCAGGAATATAGAATATTCAAGTGAGTTGAAACCATATTGCGAGAACCAAAAAAGTGTTGTGATGTGTGAGACTTGAAAGATAGATTACACCCTGAATTGTTACATAAACAAGAATATGATAATGTGGAACATAAATAACATACATATTATTTCATACAGATAGAACTAAGGAGCTTATGATGCTCTATTTTACTATCATTTTCTAAAATATGACACACACTTCTATCCAAACTAAATCCAAGGAGTCATAAGATTTATTGTACATCAGACTATAAAATGCCATATTTTTCTATTCATTTATATGCACTTTATTCTTATAGCCTTTACATTTTGAGAACTGTGTTATTTATCCTATTTATTAAATACACACATTATATATGTCACTTTAACCGGATGATATAATATATCTTATCTACTCCCATTATATTTTTTTACCCCAGATGTCATGGAAGGGGTCCTTGTGTGGATTATGATTATTTAATTTCCCATGGTTATTGTGGAAGAGGTCCATGCATGACCTGAATAACCAGTTATAATTTATAAGTACACGATACATTTTTTTTAATTAATATTTTATTTATATAATCTTTATAGTAACAGGTGATTTCCAAGTGCAGAGGATTAGGTATCGACTTTATATTGAACCTCTTGTAGGACATAGATGGCGGCCTCACAAGAGCACTTAGCGGTGACCTCGTGAAGGCTAGGGTGCATCCTCTTCGATCACGCGTGGTGCGTTGTTGAATTCTAATCCTCTGTTCATATGTCAGGTTTTGTTCTGGATTGGGACTGGGAGAAAGCCTGCGGGGGCTATTCCAAATTGGTGAGGAAGGATGAAGATGTACCGAATGATAAACCTAAGCTGATATCCTTCCTCGATGCTCTTAAATCTACAAATCTATGCAAAAAAATCTTGAAAAAATCCTCACTCTGCAGAAAAATGGAGGATGGTCGATTTGCGGTTGAATCAGACCCCGGGGCTTTACAACAATGCTCACATTTCAGTAAGTTCTCTATTATGGGCCGCATCTCGTATCTAAAAGGCGATAAACCATGGCATTCCATGGAGCTCAAGCCGCGGATCTCATATATTTGGGGTTTTAGCGACTGGAAACTTGTCCCTATCGTGCGTGGATATTTTCACATCCTCCTTAGCCTGCAAGATGGGGTGGATCGTGTCTGGAATCTATGAAATGTCCAATTGAAGCAAGGGTTCCTTCGCTTATCCGAATGGGATTTTGTGTTCAACCCGCATACCCACAGAAATAGGATGGCACAGATCTGGGTTAGATTCCACAGGTTGAACTTCTTCTTCTGGCACCCTAAAATCTTAAGTGATATTGCCTCTTGCATCAGCACCCCACTGAAGATTGACCATTGAACACTGAATGCTGATCTCGTACATTACGTGTGGGTGTTGGTCGGGGTCAATTTGGATCATAAGATTCCAGATTTCGTGACCTTCAACGCCAATAAATATAAAACTGAGGTATGATTTGAATATGAGCACAAGCCCCCTTTCTGTGATCTATGCAAAATCGTGGGGGATTCTCTTATGAACTGCTGCATCATGAAGAGCCAAGTGCAAAACCAGGAGGAGCTGCTGAAGGCTGATGACTGGACTCTGGTCCGTAGAAAGAAGAAACTTATGGTTTCCTCCTCCGGTAAGATTGATTTCCCCCAGAAAAACGCTGTGAAATGGGTGAACAAATCAACCCAATCGGGAGAGACCTCTAGCATCAAGTGGTCGAACATGGTGGAGGAAGAGGAATCTGAAGTTATTGATATCAGTTTAAGGGATGAGATTGAAACCATGGTGCTAGCCATCCTCGAACAGTCAAACATGGAACCTGATCCCCTCGACTTGAGCCACCTGGTATATTTGTGTGATGGATAGCAGGAAGAGACTTGTATTCAAATGGAAGCGGTTGTGGATGCAGGTAAGTAGATAATAGCAGTTGCAGGTAACTCCTCATCTCCCACTTGCTGTGATAATAAGGATC
The DNA here is from genome assembly GCA_963277665.1 of Viscum album. Classification (NCBI taxonomy): domain Eukaryota; kingdom Viridiplantae; phylum Streptophyta; class Magnoliopsida; order Santalales; family Viscaceae; genus Viscum; species Viscum album. The sequence continues at coordinate 277,417,915 of OY728135.1, forward strand.
TTCTTACTACAGTGGGTTTACAACCCACTGCCAAGGATGTTGTATGCTCACATAGAAAACATGGCCGACCTGATCAGCCCGAGTTTCTCTCAAAGGATACCCCTTTGATTCAGAACTTGGAGACTAACTCTACCAAAATCACTAAAGACTCCCCAGATCAGGTGCTATCTACCAATTAAATTCATACCACCTCCATGGTGCCATGCTTAAATGATCAGATAGTGGCAGTGGGCCCTATGGCCACTGTGACTATCTCCACCAGCACCTCTAACATTCTCACACCGGAATCACCTCTAAAATATTTCCCAATGACCCTGCATGGGTCCAAAATCTCTTTGGAGAAAAATCAGGGTGATGTTATTAAAAATGAATCTGATATCTCTGCTACTTATTCCAAGAATAAATAGGGAAAACAATCCAGCCCAACATCCTCTCAGGGACCCAGAAGGTCAGCATGGAAAAAGGGCTCAGATGGATCAAAAAAAGTGAGTTCTAACTCCAAGCACAGGTTCAAATAAATTGTTTATTTTGTAATTGTCAGGGTATAGAAAAATCTGACACTTTTATTACGCTTAAGAGAATTATCTTGACCCATAAACAAAAAATATTTTCTATTGATGAGCCAAAAACTATTTTTTCTTTGAAATGTTTACACTTGTTCTCTTTTGGTTACAATTTTCTTGGCGCATGCAAGGGAGGATCTTCGATTGAAACTCTTTGGATTTTCTATCACTCTTCTTTGCAGTCTGTTAATATTGTTAAAATTTCAAACCAAATATTTACTTGTGAATTTTCCTCTGATGGTGTTCATATGTTCTACATTGTGATATATGCTAAGAATAGATATCAAGAGCGAATATCCCTTTGGAATGACCTCTTTACCCTATCTAGATCTATTCAGGATTACTGGCTTGTGCTTGGTGATTTTAATGTCATTCTTCTTCCGATTGAAAATATTGGACCGGAACACTCTCCTATCTCAACTAGAGAATTTAAGGCCTCCATTGAGGACTGTGACCTTATTGAAATCAATCTCACGGGTGCTAAGTATACTTGGTATAGAAAATTACTCAATAGGCTAGTGGCTAGTAAACTTGTCAGAGATTTTACTAATGCTACTACCCTTGATAAATGGAACTCCATTTCTAGTATCACCTTACCCAGGATCAACTCTGACCATCACACCATTCTTTTCAACCTCATCGCTATAGGAATAAAATCTCATCTCCCTTTTAAATTTAACAATGCTTGGGCTATGGATGTAGAATGTTATACCACAATAAAGACTTTCTGGGATGACATGCATCAAAAAAATTCTTCTTTTGCTTTCATTTCTAAATTAAAACTTCTGAAATAGCCTCTCAAGGGTTTGTGCTTTTCTAAAACTAAACAACTTGATACAGACATCTCCTCTTTGGATAATGACCTCATTCGCATTCAAAGATCCAATACCTTCTCTGATTTTTCCCTTGATACTCAACCCGAAATCACTACTTCTTTGAAGCTTAACTCTCTTTTGAATCTCAAAGACAACATGAGAAAACAAATCTTTAAAACCAAATGGCTCTCGGATAGTGATAGAAACACAAAATTTTATAACTCCCTCCAAAGAATTAGGAAAACCTGTAGGCCATTTTCTTTTCTTCAAGTTGATGATATTCTTCTTGACACCGAGGATGCCATTGCTAGCTATGCGGTGTATTACTTTTATAATTTGTTCAATGGTCTGGAGGCTGGAAATAATATTCTCCCTGATATCATCCCTAATACGGTCACTGCTAAGGACAATGATCACCTTTTAAGCATACATATAGATCATGAAATTAAGGACACTGTGTTTAGTCTCAAACCTGATAGTGCCCCGGGACCTGATGGTTTCAACAACAGTTTCATCCAACATTATTGGGATCTCATTCAGGTGGATGTTTTTAAACTGGTTAAATCTTTCTTCTCCAATGGTGTTCTTCCTCATGGGATAAATGCTCAATTTCTTGCTCTTATTCCTAAAGTGGACAATGCCGCTGAGATCCAACTTTTTCGACCTATTGCTCTCATCAACACCCTCTATAAAATTATCACCAAACTCCTTGCTAACAAACTCACCTCTATTGCTAATAAAATTGTTTCTTGGAACCAATTTGGCTTTATCAAAGGAAGAACAATTCAAGATTGTATTTTCCTTGCCTCAGAATGCATGAATCTGCTGAATAAGGTTACTATAGGAGGCAGTGTGGCCATCAAATTAGACATTAGGATAGATTTTGACACTATGGATTGGGGTTTTATTTTAAAGGTGCTCGAAGGCTTTGGGTTCAATGATAATTTTACTACCATGATCCGCACCTTACTTGATTCGGATTCCATTTCTGTTCTTGTCAATGGGACCCTAAAAGGCTTCTTTAAATGCACCAAGGGAGTTAGGCAAGGTGATCCTCTTTCTTCCATCCTTTTTTCTATTGCTGAAGACTATCTAAGTATAATTCTTACGAGCCTTGCGAATCCAAACAATATTAATCCCATTTAGGCTTCTAGAAATTTAAATGTTCCTACCCATCTTTTATATGCTGATGATATTATTTTATTTTTAATGGGTGATAAAAGGAATATCCAAAACCTCAAAAGTTCCCTGGCTCATTATGAAGACATTTCAGGTCAAGCAATAGGTTGGAACAAATCCTTTGTTTTCTTTAGTAAGAACTTTACCCCCACTAGAAAAAGTCACATCATTAATTATTTAGGAATCAAAGAAGACATTTTTCCTTTCACATACCTGGGTGTTCCCATATTTTGGGGAAGATCAAAATCCAGCTATTTTCACAGCATTTTTGATCAAATTACCAATCAACATTTATCTTGGAAGGGTAAATCTCTTTCTATGGTTGGCATAATTTGTCTTGTTAAATATACGGTGGTCTCCAAGATGGTTTACTCGATGATGGTTTACAATTGGCCTACCATCCTTCTCAAGAAAATCAATGTCTATATTAAAAATTTTGTTTGGTCTGGTAGTACGATTGAAAGAAAACTTGTCACCATTCCTTGTGTCACTTATTTCAATCCTTTGGAAAAGGGTGGTCTTGGTAATAATAATCTTAAGCATTTTAATGAATCTCTTCAAGAAAAGATGACTTGGAATCTTATTCATAACAACTCTGATTCTCTGGACTTCCTCAAGAAAAGATTTGTTACCAAGCTTCGAAATGGAAAATTTGGTCCCATCACCTCTTCCATATGGCCATCCATTAGAAATTATTTTCTTAATATCATGGATAAATCTAGATAGACGATTAGTTCTAATTTTTCATTGAATTTTTGGATGGATAACTGGACTGGTGTCCCCTTAATCTCAATGTTGACGTCCACCACTTCTCCTGGCAACACCAACTCCTCCATCAGGGATGTTGTTAACTCCCAAAACATATCCCTTCCAAATCACATTAGTCACATCATTGACAACTATCCTTTTTCTAACACGGACGATTTCCTCATTTGGGAACCTGCTTTTAATGGAGTCTTTGACTCCAAAAGTTTCTATAAAAAAAATTCAACAATTTTCTTTCTAATTTTGTTTTGTTGAAAGACTTTAGTAAACCATGGATCAACCCTTTGAGACTTACTCTTATTTGGCGTGTTGCCCATAATAGGGTCCCTACCAATGTGTGCCTTCAATCCTTTGGGATTCTTCTTTGCTCTAGATGTCATATGTGCAATCAACATCACGAGGATCCTAACCATTTGATCTTGTATTGTGCTACAGCTGCAGCTCTTTGGAATTTCACTTTTGACATTTTTGGTTGAAGATGGTATATTCCTGCTACTATCAACTCCCAATTATAGCTCTGTGTTAATTAGGACTCTTCGAAGAAAATCAAGAATCTTTTTTTGACTACAGTGGTGGAACTCCTTCATGTGATCTGGTATGACAGAAATAACTTCATTCATAATAATTTCTCTTTCAGTCTCAATGCAGGTAAAATACGTATTCTCATTTCCTTCAAGGATGCTGCTTCTCTTCAGAAAGATCATCGTGACAACTCAGTTGGCGATTTTGAGATTCTTTGTCATCGTCTGATTCTGGGATCTTATAGACAACCTCGACGCACCTTTGAGGTCTTCTAGAAAGCTCCGCTTCCAGGACGGATCAAAGTGAATGTCGACGGCGCCTCTAGAGGAAACCCGGGTCTGGCATGTTGTGGTGAAATTTTTAGAGACTTCCTTGGCAGATGCCTTGGCTGCTTGGATGTGGTACGACCTCAGCTTTGGAAGCGGAAATGATGGGTGTCATTCATGCGGTGGACTTTGCCAAACAAAAGGGTTGGAACAAGCTATGGATTGAATGTGATTCAACCACTGTTGTTCAAGCTATCTGGAAGGGGGCGGTTCACCTTGCATGGTCGCTTACCTCTCAATGGATGAAATGCCTTGCTTCGCTCATGGACCTCGATTACAATGCCACACATGTGTTCCGTGAAGCGAACATGGTTGCTGATAGTCTTTCCAACTAGGGGGTCAATCAGGATGTTACTTGGTTTGATGGGTCGCTCCCCTTTTACAATAAGTATTGTAATAAGATTCCATCTTTCAGACTTTTGTAACTCCTTTTTTTGAGCAATAAATAGTGCCTTGGTCTTTGAACGAGGCTCCACCTCTTAAAAAACCTCTTGTATATATTCCATTGTGTGTTTTTTTATTCATTTCAATGAATTAAACAAAAACAAATTAAAGTATAAACAATACACTACTTTGATAATTAATATTAATTAGTGTTTATATAAGATTTTGATTAAGTAAATTGATTTCATAAGTACATTTTTTAATATTATTTAACTTAAGCTTAATCACTCTTTGTGAAATATTTTAAAATATCAGATCATATATCGATCTATTGTTTTGATTAACTGGGAAATTTTAATTATTTTGGGGATTATATTTAATCTCATTTTAATATATTTTTTACGGGGTACTCAATTCAACACATCTTGAGATAATCACTCCGACCAATATTTGGTATCAAATGTTTTTTAAAATATTTTCAAAAATTATATTAGTTGTGTCTTAAATATATTAAATTTCTATCAATTGTAAATTTAGTTCGTTAAATGTATAATATAAAATAAGGTTCTACTACCAAAATAAAACCTTTCATTAATGTAAATAATTATTCTCAATAGAAAATAAAAAAAATAAAATTCATTTTGAAAGCATGGGTTTTGAAATATGTTCTGTTATATAAGGGAAATATGAATTACCTAGGACTTGTAGGAATACATGGGGTGATGCTACTAAATATTATTATAACAAAAACTACAAAGTTATGAATTATCCTAAATGTGATTTATGTGATGAATAGTTTAATAGGATATATTCTAGGAAAAATGTTAATGAAATTTGGGATACATTCTCTATTTCTCCAGAAGGAACAACTAATGTGAAAGAAATGAGATTGAACACTTATAAAATTAAATATGATACATTAAAAATGAAACCTTATGAGATGATTTCTTATATGTATTTATGCTTCAAGGAGACAGTGAATTAAATGAGATCCTTTGGAAATATAGTGTTAGGAAGAATTAGATCATGTGACTACTGAGATGTCTTCCAGAGAGATGGAGAAAAATTTCAATTTAAATAATAGATACTTATGACATCAGTAAGATACCTTTCAAAGAGTTTATTAGGTAGTTGATGATGTATAAGGAAGATATTAAAGTTAATTTAGAATATGTTTATTAATATAAGAGGAGATCTATAGCCTCTAATAATGCTTCATCAAAACATAAACAAAAGGAATGTGTATAAGACGAATGCTCTAGTGATGAGGAATCACTAGCTGATAGTGATGGTAAAATGGCCCAATTTTTAAAAATTTGTAATAAGTTTTATAAGAAAAAGAAGTTGTTCATGAAACTGAGCTAAAAAGGAAAGTATGATAATATAGGGAATTTTAATAAGGGCTGTAAAAGAGAAGATAATACAAATTACAATAAATGTTTTGAGTGTAAATGAAATGGAAATGTTAATGTTGACAATACAATGTTAAAGTAAAAAAAGAAGTATAATGATAAGGATAGAATGTAACAGAAAGCAATGAAGGCCACAAAGAGTGCATCTGAGGACAGATCTAGTGACTCAGACTCAAATCATGAAGAGAAGAATGATATAAAAAATATGTGATTCCTGAAAAAAAATATTTGAGGTTCTTGTTATATATCATGTACATAATTATAATAATTCTTAAGAGGAAAATTATAATTATATATCAAAAGAATAATTTTGTCACCCTTATCTTATTGATCATCATATAATTTTTCTTATGCTATTAATGAGTTTTATTTTTTATGAGTGTGTGTTATATTATAAAGAAAATTGGTGAGAAATTTTGATATGTGTTGAATAGACTCACCACTAGACTTTTCTCACTATTGAGGACGAGTCACCTCCAGGGATGACTCAGCACCATGAATAGAATTTTTTTAATGTATTAAAAAATCCACACTTGGTTACAAGTCACTATCATAAAATATTTTTGGCTATGTATGGGAAAGACTCACCATCAGATATGAATCTCCACTAAACCGAGATATTTGGATAAATTTCGAAAACACCTACAAGTAGATAAAACTCAACATCTTGATTACAATTTGGATAAGTGTCAAAAATACCTACCACTAGAGATAATTCACTGTTGAGGATGTCCTACCGTCAAAATGAAAAATTTTAAAATGTTTTGGACGGACCTACCACTGCGATGACTCACCATTGTCTAGACTCACCACCATCCCATGTCACCGCTAGAATTGTCTCACCATTCAAAAAATTCACTACAAATTTTTTTATTTATTTTGAATAAAATATTTCAAACCTCTATATTGTTGAATTTAATATTGAGATTTATTTTAACGATTGTTCAGGAGGGAATAAATGTTTGTGTCAGTCATCCAGTATGAGGAGTAGAGGATCTGGTTTGTTCTTTCTACATGTTGCTATTAAAAATAAATAGAAAACTACATTGTTCAGACACAGAGATAATATAAAAGTGATATATAGATATACACATACATGTGAAGTGAGAAAAAACATATTTCAAGAACTTGGAGATTTCTGATTCATGAGAGCATACATGAAACTTTCTTACCTAGAACCAAATATGGAAGATTTAGGCTCATCAAATATCTAGTTTTGTCCTACAATAAGAGAAAAAGATGTCATGACAGTCTCTTCTACAACAATTTTTAGAAACTCTACTAGAGATTATATTAAAACTATATCCATGGAGTCATAATATTTTAAGTACATTAGACTAAGCATCAATATCTACTTAACATATTTTATTTTCTCTATCTATTTTTTATATTTACATTATCTGTAGTGTGTGTATTACTCTATATATTAAACACACACACTACATCCTGATCTTTAACTGGAATATATTTTATATCTTTTCAACTTTCTTTACATCTGTTTTCCCACATATTATGGAAAAGGTCCATGTGTGTATTATCTTTGTTTTATTTCCATAGTTATTGTGGAAGAGGTCATGCATAGCCTATACAACTAGAATGTTTTTTTATAACTGATCACAGTTGCGGATCAAAGATTATTCTATATAATCTTCTTAGACGTGGTTTATTTACTTGTGTAGGGGGTGAGGTCTTAGCTTGATATTTAATATCTTGTATTTATTCTGATGTGTGTTTTGTTTTGTTTTATTTCTTTTATTTAAACTGAATCTATTTTTAAACTATAAACAGATCCTCTACTTTGATATTTCTTCTTCATTAGTGTTTATATAAGGTTTTGATTAAATATATTTATTTTAAAAGTTAATTTTGTCTTCATATTTTTTTAACTGATACTTAATCAATATTTTAGAAATATTTTAGAAGATCAGATAATATATCAATTAACTATTTTGATTACCTGGTTTATTTTAATTATTTGGGGGATTTTATTTTAACTTTTTTAATATAAATTTTAATTGGTTAATAAATTCACCCCCACCTCTTGAGATACTCACTCCGACCAATAGTTGGTATCAAAGGATTTCAAAAAAAAATTACTCTTATTTTAGTTTCGTTTTAATAGCCATATATTTATGTTAGTTTTAAATTCATTTCTTTATGTGGAATAAGGTTTGGCTACTAACATGCCTCATTTATTTAATGTAAATAATGATGGTCAATGGAAAATAAAAATGAAAATGCATATTAAAATCATGGGTTTTTAAATTTGGTCTATTATAGAAGAAAAATATGAGTTACCTAAGACTGATAAGAATACATTGAATGATTATACTACACATGATTATAATAACAATTACAAATCCATGTATGTTATTTACTATGCCTTAGGAGATGAAGAATTTTATAGGATATCTACTACAAAAACTAATTTTCAAATTTGGGATACATTAGCTATTTCTCATGAAAGAACTACTAATGTTAATGAAATGAGATTGAACACTTATACAATTAAGTATGATACATTTAATATACAAATTTATGGGTTTATTTCTTATATGTATCTCAGGTTTAATGAGATAGTAAAGACAATAAGATCATTGGGGATTCTAGTTTCATACAAATATAAAATTATATGACTATTTAGATGTTTTCTAGAGATATAGAGAGGGACAAATGTTTAAATAAGGGAATCTAGAAACATTATTAAACTGCCTATCAAGCAATTAGTTGGGAAGTTTATAATGTATTAGGAAGATATTAAAGTTAAATATGAAGAGGATGATGAACTGAATAGAAAATAATTTTATTTAATACTATATCATCAAAGAATAAAGAAAAGGAAAAGGTTCAATATAAAATCTCTAATGATGAGGAACCCCCAACTAATAATGATGTGGAAATCATTCCTCGAGCCAGAATGTTTAAGAAATTTTAGTAGAAAAATAAATTATTTAAGAAATCGATCTACAAGGAAAATATGATAATGTAGTGAATTGAAAAAAGGTATGGAAAATATATTACAATTTAAATGATATTAAGTGTTATGTGTGTAAGAGAAAAATACAAATTAAGGTTTATTTTCCTATTTTTAACTATAATAAATAAATTAAACAAACATGGAGTTCCTCTATGGACATATCTGGTGACTCAGGCTCAACTCATGAAGAGAGCCCTCATTAAGAAAATACAAGTTTCATGAAAAATATATCTGATGTACCTACTGCATCCCCAGTACTTAATTCAGATAACTCCAAAAATGAAAATAATGATGATACGTCAAATGAGGAAATGTTTGAGTACTGTAATATAATTTAAGATACTTATAAGGAACTCAAATATAAATACAATGTTTTGAAGAAGTGGCATGTTTTATCTACTAGTATTCAAACTGACCTTACTATAAATAAAGAGAAGAATTATTAGTTTTTAATAGAAAATATTGATCTAAAATTTTCAATTGAGAAATTAAATGAATACATTTAGATATTTTCAAATGGATGAAAAGCTCCCACTCAAATATTCGAAATATAAATTACTCCAAAATATATTACTGTTATAGTTTAACTACCAGGGAAAAGAAGAATTATTAAGAACACTTTTGTTCCAATGTCTAATTTCTTAAATTATACTATTAGTTTTTATTCGTGTGGACACAATAATATTTTTTTATAAAAAAAATTTAAGGAATAGTATGAAGAAAATATGGGTTCGTAAACATCGATTCACTTAAATATCTACAACCTAGAAAATATGAGTACCAAAACCAGTCTTGGTATAAACATTGTTTTGTATGAAATATTCTTAAAAAGGACTTATAGAAATATGTGGTACTTGAAAAATGGATGTTCCAAGAATATTTTAATATATTACTCAAGATTCAAGAACCTAATAATTGTTGGTGGTGTTCATGCCACCTTTGGGGAAAATTCTAAAGGAAATATCCTTATCCTTGGAAAAATTGGTACCACCAACTCCATTTTAATTTCTAAAGTACTTTTTAATGATGGTTTAAAATACAAGATCCTTTGAATTTCCCAATTATGTGATGATTGATTTCAAGTGATGTTTTAAAACAATGCTTGTAATGTTTTAAATTCTAAAAATGTTTTATCATTTACTACTTTGATAAATGAGAAGGTGTATACTATTAATATTTATTATTTAATTTAATAAAATATTTATTTCTTATGTTCCTTTCATAAAGAATCACAGATTTGAAATAGGAGACTAGCCCACTATAACATTCACTCACTTAGAAAGATTATTAAGAAAGGATTAGTGAGGGATATACTCAAACTTGAGTTCCAAAATGAAAATGTATTTAACACTTTTCAATAAGGTAAATAATTCATTATATATTTTAAATCAATGTAATATGACACAACTTATCGACATATTGAGTTGGTTCACATTGACTTTTTTTTACCATCAAGAGTTTCTAGTTTAAATGGGATGAACTATGTCCGCATACATATAGATGAATTTTATAGGTATACATTGGTATTTTTTTAGCTCAAAAAATTGAATCTTATTGATACTTTACCAAGTATTCCAAATCAAAAGAAAACCTATGTGGTCGAAAAATTAAGATATTAAGAAGTGGCCATGGTCGTGAATTTGAAAATAAAGATTTTGAATACTTTTTGTCTAGCAATGGATATAGTCATAACATTTCTCTCCAAGGATACCTCATCATAATGGATTTTTATAAAGAAAAAATAGAACACGGTAAGATATATCCTAGAATATGATTAATGAATATGAATTTACTGTCTAATTTTGGGAAGGGGCTGTGAACATAACCTGTTATATAATCAATATACTTTTAATTAGATATATCTAAAAGAAAACTTCTTACGAACCTTTTAATAGTAGAAATCCTATGGTTAATTAATTTATTGCTTTTTATTCCAAAGTATTTATTCTTAATACTAAGTATACTATTGATAATTTCTCCTCTAAAAGTGATGATGGAATTTTCTTGGGTTTTTCAACCTCTAGTAAATCCGATAGAGTTTTTAAAAAATGCAAAAAGATCGTAGAAGAATCCATCCATGTCATGTTTTATGAGATAGATCCACATGAACCAAAAAAGTGATTTAGAAACCCTTGAGGATGGATTATCTTCTTTGAACATCAATTCTAAACCTTTTGATTATGCTATAAATTATGCGAAAAAAATCATCCAATTCTAAGGAACTTCTACCACCAGAACCTTAACTGATAGAAGTAATTGAGGTGAATAGTCCTTTTTCTAGAGATATTAGGAATATTTAATATAATCCTATAGATGTTGTTTTTAGAGGGCTATATAGAGGTACAAAAACTATAGATTTTATAAGAACCCAAATTTAATACCAAGATCTCTTGTCACAACATGAACCTAATAAAATCAATGACGAAATTAATGAAAAATTTTGGGTAATGAATATTCAATAAGAACATAATAAATACTAAAGGAATAATGTCTGGGAAAATGATGAAATACCCAAATACACCATGACTATTGGCACAAAATGGGTGTTTAGAAAAATGGTTGATGAATCTGGCACTATAGTGAGGAATAAGTCTAAACTATTTTCACAAAGGTATATTTAATAATATAGTATAGACTATGAAGAAACCTTTATGCCTATAGCCAAACATGAATCCATTAGGATACTTATAGCCTATACAAAACATCTATATTTCAAAATATATCAAATTAATTTCATTCGTGAGTTATTAAATGGGTATATAGTTGAGAATTTTTTTTTATGGAACAACTCATTGGATTTCAAAATCCATATTTTTGAAATCATTTTTTCCTATTTACAAAAGTATTATATGGTTCAAAACAGTCTTTCAGAGCCTGTTATGATAGTCTCATATATTTTCTTATTTCAAAATTATTTTCAAAAGTTATATCTAATCCTACCCTATTTATAAAAATCATTTCAAAAGATTTTTTTAGTTTTTCAAATTTATGTACAAGATATTATTTTTAGATTTTCTAAAAATTATTTATGTTCTAATTTTTCAAATATGATGCAAAATTAATTTAGAATGAGTTTAATTAGTGAAGTGAAATTAATTCTTGGTTATCAAATTTTTTAAATAAAGAAACAAATATTTTAATCCAAAGTAAATATACTAATGGCCTTTTAATACATTTTTGGTTGGATATCACTAAGAGTAGTGATACTCCTATGATCACCACATGAATGTTGGGTATTGATGGACCTAGGAAATAAATGGATCAAACTATTTATAGAGGTATGATTTGAAGTCTTCTCTACATAACTGATAGTTGAATTTAAATTATATATAGTGTGTATATGTGTGCTCGTTTTCAAGAAAACCCAAAAGAGTTTCACTTAGTTGTTGTAAGAATTATTTTTTAATACCTCAAGTATACAACCAATTTAAGACCATTTTACCCTAAAAGACAGGAATTTAACATAGTGAGTTATTCAAATTCTAATTTTAGTGGTTTCATGTTAGATAGGAAAAAACCTCTAGAACATGTCATCTTTTGGGAGTCACCTAATTTTTGGTGTAGTAAGAAACAATTTTATGTTACACTGTTTACTGCTAAAGCTGAATACATGGATGCATGTTGCTACTATGAACATGTTTTTAGGAGGAAACACACTATACTAATATGTGGATATTAATAATGAAAACTCCCTATAAATTGTGACAACAAAAGGGATATAAATGTTTCTAATAACCTTGTATATAACTATTTAACAAAACAAATTTAGGTAAGACAACACCTTTTGAGAGACCATTTTCAAAAGGGTTATATTACTCCTAAATATGTTGTTACAAAACATATTCTTGATAATATTTCCACTAAGTATTTGAATTATGAGGGAATAAACTATATAAAACCTAAATTTCACATTATTAATTTTAAACATGTTTAATTTTATGGAGTTACCCACCATTAGAGTTTTACCAACCATTAAATTTTACCCATTGTTTAGTTGTATCTATCATTGATTTTTACCCACCATTGAGTTTAACCAACCACTGGAGTTACCCACCATTGGAAACAATTTTCATTTTCTATTTCATGATGTAAGTTTTTAAGCTCTGATCTTAGATTTTTTATTAGTTATTTATTTAATTATTATATGATTCAAATTTTATTTTCTTTCTTGATTTTAAATTTTATTAAATCCTTAATTTATATAAAATAAGACACTCATATACTTATTAGTGCTCTCACTACCTCCCTAAATTTCTCTCAAACCTCACTACTACCCTTTTCTCTCCCTATCGTTAGACATCCCTTGCCATTGTCCAAACCTTCTAAGTCAATCGTCATGGTTAGATTGAAAATAGTCATTGAATCTTATTTGGATGAGTCATATCCATCAATGAAATGGAAAGGGGAATCCCTTCATATATCTATTGTTAATATAGAGAACAAAGTACTTGAAAAGATAGTTGTGGCACCTAAAAATGATGCTCATGTTTAATGGTTAACGTCAAAAAAGTATTTTGTTCTAAGAGTTATATCGGACCATGGATGGGTGGAATGGTTTTATTCAAATGAGATTCATTTCTATCTGAGGATAGTGAACCAGTTCTATCCATATATTGAGTTCATTTTTGAAGAAGATGACGTCTATTTAAGAAGAAGAACAAATGGACACAAATATATTTTGAATTCAATTCTATGGGGTAGATGTTTCAGAGTGCCTCATGATTCTATATCAAATGATTATCAAGGAACTATTTCAATTGATAGTTATAATTTGGTTTATGATGATTCCTTGGTAGAGTTAACTAGAGATTAGATAGTGAGAATACTATTTACTACAAAGCTTGGTAGAGAATGTCACCTCCATTTCATGTTTATCCAACATATGCTATACCCAAGGAAATGATATTTCTTAAAAATAAAATATCAATATGTTTATATTTTGTATCTTATGAAAAGAGAATAAAATATAAATATATGTATATATTCAATGACTCGCATGATTAAGATGTACATGCCATCTTCAAGATGAATACTCTTATTTAACCCATGTTTATCTCTTCTATGTTGGAGGCTAAGGGACTAATTAAAGATAGAGAAGAAATAATAGTTAATTGTGGGTTATTTTTTATTTAAAGGGACATTAGAAAAATAATGATAATTATATTGATCCCCTTGAAGAAAAAGTGGGTTGATGATAGTAAAATTTTGTATGATGAATTCAATCCAATTGATAATCCAACAAGACTGAATAATATTTTCAACCATGTCTTAAATCCAGATGAAGTAGTTTAATTTCCCTAGAAGGAATTAGAGGAGGATCTTGCCTGATGAGATAAAGAGGAGGTTTTTTAGTGGATGGGGGTAATAACCCAGACCCACATCATATTTATCCTACCATTACTTATGGTTCTCCTATTCGACCTATGTCTATCCCTATCCGAGAGACTCTATTAAAAGAAGGTAGTGAGGAAGAATAACTCGATGTTTTGGGAGAATAAAAATTCTAGATCACTTATAAGTCCTCTAAATAAAATAGAAATGGTGTGAATGGTGGTGATGAAGATGAATAAGGAGAAGGAGGAGGAGAATACGAGGAAGATGATGATGGAGAGGAAGATGAAAATGATAGAGGTTGTTATGATGAATGTCTTAGTGGATGCATTTTGAATGAGGATATTGAGATTCCTTATGCGACAATATCTTCTCTACGTTTATTTATATTTTATAGATAAAAAAATCAATCCTAGTTAAATATATTGATATAAAAACAAGATATGAGATGGGAGAATCAGTTGGGGGAGGAATCCATGAGTCTTAATGGTCACCCAGTTGATTATATTGCTGATTGAGATCATTCTGTGCCTACAGCTAATGTACATATGGTTTTTGAGAATACTATTGATGAATAGTCTATTGATGATAATATGCATGTTGATACTACTGATTAGACTATGGTTGTAAAGAGATATGATGAGCAGTTGGGGGATTTACCATCCATTCTTGAGTCTAAAGCTGCTGAGTGTATAGTGGTGAGGACTTATGTTATGTCTTCTATTAAGTTGATGGACCTTGTTCTTGAGGCATGGGTCAATTTCCCTAGGTATGTCATACTTGGTCTGGACTACTCATACAGAAATGATGCAATAACTACTCTTTGATATGTTATTTATACTAAGGGATATTTAGTAGATTATATTGATGATGCATGAGAGTTTAATAGATTTTATTTTCATTTTCATGCACCTTCCACTACATCTATTCCAGTAGATGTTGTGACTAGAGGTGACTTGGAATCCTTCATAGATAAGTTGATTTATGATTACAGTTTGTTTTTACAAAGTCAAGAACCTTTTCTCACTATGTTATGTGATAGAGATGCAAGGTATTTTTCTGAAATTAGGATACATCATATTCATCCAAAAACTATGCATCATATCAAATAAGATCAAATAGAGAATGAGAGGTTATCATATGAGTTTGAAACCTTAATATCCATAGTGGATGAGATAAGGCCTTCCGTTTTAGATTCTATGGATGATTTTCTATAGATGATGGAGAATCTTACTTCTACGTATTCTACATAAAATGAATCACCTCCAAATCTTGATGTTTCTTTGATCGTGATAGTTATCAGGGAGAAGCTTTTTCATGTTTTAGGAAATTCACCTTACCTACCTTGGGAAAGTTTGAGAAAAATAAGACACAATAGTGATTATATAAATATGATGATTAGAGAGTATATAAAGGATATGAAATCCAATAGAGAGATAATAACAAGGGATATTATGTATTCTTTGTCTTATATTTATACTAATCATGAGTAGATTTCTCATTTCAGGGTTCTGGATGAAAATATAAGAATTCATCTTGGCTCTCAATATTTTAAAGAAAAAGTGAATCAGTTGAAGGGGATGACTCTATTTCTCAAGTTATTTTTGGAGGAGAAAACTTATTTCATAAGTGATAATAAAATGGGATGAAAAGTAATTATGGACTTCATGAATTTAATAAAACCATTCATCTAGGTTTCTAGCACCGCGGTGGTGGATTAGGATGTCATTCCTATTACGTTTCATCTCTCCTCTCTAGCTTCTGATCTCATGTTTTCAGGATAGGTGTAACCATAGTTCTGAATGCACTGTTACAAGCTCATTTCCATACTTTCAGAATCACTCCTAGGGAAGCAATCCAATATCTCAATCCAATAATTATTAGAGAGACTCATTATATACATGTTATCCCTTCATTTATCCCTTTAGTTATATCAGCCTCAACTTTTGAACATTTTGATTCTGACAAGTGGTGTCTAAAATCCCCACATGATCCTTTACCTCATCCCAAAAAGTGTGAACATTATACTTTTTGTCTAGAATGGGGATATTTTTTTCCTTTCATTATTTTATCTTTTTTGATGCACTTCAGTTTATTTTCAATGGAAATTATCTTATTCTTCCTAATTTATTATACATTTTCAATTTTATTCTCACTATTTCATAATCCCAAAAGGGATAGAATGAATCTATGGAATTAATTTATTCATTTTACTATGTTGTTTCTTTGATTCCATCCTTTATTTTGTTTTCAAATGTTTCGTTGATACCATTTATTATATACATCTAATTATTTTTTTTAATACCATCTTCTTTGATACAGTATTTTTTAATTACCTTTGAAATTGTTTGTTAAATACTTACCATTAATAAAATTTTTATAAAATTAGATGAGTTGAGATCATCAAAAAGGGGGAGATTTTTGGATCCCTTTTTTTAATGATCATAAAATCATGATTCTTATGCTATTAATGAGTTCTATTTGTTATGACAACAAGTTCCTAATATAAGGCATATTGATAAAAAAATTGGCTAATTGTTGAAAACACTCACCACTATACATGACTTGCCATTAATGATGAATCACCACTAGGGATGGCTCATCAGTATTAAGAGATATTTGGATAAGTATTAAAAACACTCACTGTTAGCTATAAATCACTATCCAAATGGATATTTGGATAAGTATGTGAAAGACTCATTTTCCGATATGACTAGTTGTTGAAATGAGAAATTAGGATAAGTATTGGAAATACCTACCATCAGAGAAAAGTCATTGTCAGGATGAATTTTTGACTAAGTCTTGAAAATACATAATTTCATAAAGAATTCACTGTTGAATATGTCCTACCATCAGAATAGAAATTTGATATATTGATGGAATGACCTACCGCTGAGATGACTCACCGCCAACCCAAGTCATCGCTATAATTTTCTCACCATTCAAAAGAGTCAACACCATTGTTTCTATTTATTTTGAATTAAATATTTATAATGTCTATATTATCTAATTTAATGATTAGATTTATTTTAATGATTGTTACTAGACTATTACAAGAGGGAATTAAAATTTTTATCAGTCGTCCAGTATGAGGAGAAGAGGATATGGATGGTTCTTCTTACATTATACTATTAAAAATATATAGAATAATCCCTCATGGAGACACACATATAATAGATAAGTGATATAGATAGATACACGTACATGTTAATTAAGATAAAACCATATTTAAAGAACCTAGAGATTACTACTTTGTAAGAGCTTACATTAAGAATTCTTACATAAAACCAACAATAGAATATTGAAGCTCATCGAAAATCCAATTCCATCCTATAGTCAGAACAAAAGAGTTTATGAAAGTCAATTCTATTGTAATTTTACAAAACAAAACTAGAAATTATATCCATGATACATCCAAGGGATTGTGATCTTCATAGAACATCAGATCGATAACCAATATCTTCTTTACAACTTTTTATTCTATCTATTTGTTAATTATATTTAAATTTTGTGCATTGTGTGTTTCACTCTGTATGTTAAACACACAAAATGTATCCTGAGATTTAACTGGAATACATTTGATATCTTCTCAACTTTCATTACATATTCCTTCCAACATGTTGTGTAATAGGTCCATGTGTTCCTTGTATTTGTTTTATTCCCACTGTTGGTGTGGAATAGGTCATGTGTGGATTGGACAACTAGTTTATTATTTTATACTACATCCAGGTTGTCAATCAAAGATTATTTTATATAATATACCTGTAAGAGGTTTATTTTCAAGTGTATGGGATTGGGTCTCATCTTAAGACTAATCCTATTGGAAATACCTACCATCGAGAAATTAGGATAAGTATTAGGATAAGTGTATGGGATTAGGTCTTGTCTTAAGACTACTTTGATAGTTGGTATTAATTAGTTTTTATATAATTTTTTTATTTCATAAAATTATTTCCATACATAAATTGGTTTTTATATGTTTTTTTACTGATACATAATAAATCATTGAAAAATATTTATAATATCAGAAATTTTATTGATTTTCAATTTTTATTAACTGGGAGGTTTTAATTATTTGGGGAAATTATGTTAACTTGTTTTTTAACAGAAATAATTATTGGTTACTTAGTTCACCCCCATCTTGAGATACTAACTTCAACCAACAATGAAATTTTTTAATTTTGAAATATTCTTGAAGGTGATTTTAATTAACATAAATAAAAATAAAAAATTCGGAATAAACATTATCATTTATCTACTAATATTAAATCTGATTTTGCAGTAGGAATATAAAATAATGCTCAATAATTATAATAATATAATGAACAATAATTGTTAATTGAGAAGCTAAAGTTATAAATAGATAGATTGACTAATGGAAAGGAAAGTATCACACAAATACTAGGGAAAATTACTCTTTAGTATATTACCGGTCTAGGTTACCAACCTAGAAAGAGAATAATTGTTAAAAGTAATTTTTGTTTCTGAATATATTTATAGAAATTCTGCTGGAATTTTTTATTCAAGTGGACCAAATAAATTTTTTTCAAAAATATCATACAATAATCTTATAGTAAACCCATTAAGAAAGTATTGGTTCCTAATGTCCTAATCACTAACATATATGGGCCCAATAAAATCTGGGTACCAAAATCAATCTTAGTATAATCATTGTTTTGGAGGGAAACTACTTAAAAATATCCTGTAGAATTCTATGGAACGTAGAAAACAAATGTTCCAGACAAATGATAGGTGATTAATCAATATTCCAAAACATGATAAAGGTTGATAGTGGATATATCACCTTTTGTGACAATGATAAAGGAAAAAAATAATTATACTTGGCTAAATCAGTAACTATATTTTAGTATTAATATATAAGTAATATTTTTTATTTTTCAAAATAAAATCTTCATATTATATAAAAATAATGTGATAATGTTATTTATTTGGAGATTTAAAACAATTATGCAAATGTTTTTATCTCTATTTTTTTTAGTATTTAATGCTTTATGAAATTTGAATTTTTATGCTATTAATTTTGATTCTTTAATTTCTCAAAATGATTCTTGCTTATGGGTATTTTATAGAGAATCATGTTTTTTCATAGTATACTAGGAAATATTCCCTCCCATAGAATGATTTTTAGGGACATTTTACTCAATGGTCTACCCAAACTTGAATTCCCAAATGATAAATTCTGCAACCCATGTCAAAAATTGAAAATCCACAAAATATCTTTTAAATTAAAAAAGTTGTTTCAACTTCCCAAACTTTTCAGTTGGTCCCCATGGAATTGTTTAGACAATATAAATTTTATATTTTAAATAGGAAGAACTATTTATATGTACTAGTAGATTAAATTTTTTGGTATACATTCATATCAGTTTTATCTCAAAATATTGAATATTGATCTTATTTTATCAAGTATACTAAATCCGTAGAAACCTTATATGGACATTGAATTAAGAAATTAAGAAGTGACCATTCCCATGAGTTTAAAAATCATGAATTTGAATCATTTTTCTCAGAAAATGGATATAATAATAATTCTTTTCTCCTTGGACACATCAGTAGAATGTAGTTGTAGAAAGAAGAAATATAACACAAAAAAAGGTTTACTCGACAATGCTTAATGACTATGAACTACTTATATACTTTTAGTAATAGGATATAAATATAACCTACTATATAATTAATATTATTTTAATTAAAACAATATCTAATAAAACCCCTCATGAACAATGGAATAATAGAAAACTTAAGGTTAATTACTTCATATTTTTTATTTTCACTATATTTATTCTTAAAAATAAGGAGAATACTGACATGTTTTCCTGCAAAAGCAATCAATGAATTTTCCTTGGTTATTTAACTTCATGTAAACAATATTGATTTCATATCAAACTAACAGATACCATAGAATATTATTTCTATGTAATGTTTGATGAGATATACCCACATAATCCTATAACCCCATTATAAAACCTTGAGGATGATTTTTTAACTTTTAACATAAATTAAAAAAATTCTAATTCTATTTTAATACATGCTAAAAAAAACATCCAGTATTGAGGGACTTCCATAACCAGAATTGTAACCTATAAAATACCCTGAGGTGATAGTACCTTATTTTTCTTAAGCTTTTAGGACTCTTAAATACCACCAATTATATTATGTAGTTATAGTTTTAGATTTTGGTACACAAAATAGATCTTCTCTATTAATCTTGGGTGAAAATTAATATAGTGAAAACTATAACTACATAATATAATTGGTGGTAACTCATTGTAGGAAACAAGAATTATTGAAAGCCAAAACCATGTTGTCCAAATGCAGTGACTGTGAAATATCATGAGAATACCTCCTCATCCTTCTTTAGAGCATCATACAATCTTCTACTTCATCATTCTTCACTTCTTCAACTTTACTATAAAACAAAATTGTTTCCTACAACCACTCCAACAAACAGTTAGAATAGTTCACACACATACATGCTGAATTCACAGATTACCCACAACTCCCCCTTAATACATGCTTCTTTATGGATAGATTTATGAAAAAACATGCTTCCTTATGGATAGATTTATGAAACAATTCTCCCCCTTCACAACACTATCAAAAGTTAAGACGAGAGAGGGGACAGAAACACGTACCTTAACTTTGATGAGAATGAGGTTGTACACCCATTTTCAACCTCAATTTTGCAAATGGTTCCCTCGGTAACGGTTTTGTAAATATATCAGCAACTTGTTCAGATGTAGGAACATACTCCAGCCTCAATTCATTCTTTTCCACATTCTCTTTGATGAAGTGGTACTTTATATCAATGTGTTTTGAATGAGAATGTTGTACTAGATTTATTGTAAGATTGATTGTACTCTGATTATCACAACCCAAGAGAAATGATAACTTTACTTAAACAAGTAGATCTTCCAGCTGAGTCTTCATCCACATTAGTTGAGTTGCATCTTGAGTAGAAGAAACATACTCAGCTTCAGTTGTGCTAAGAGTTACTGAATTTTATTTCTTGGTATGCCAACTAATAGAAATTTTCCCCAGAAAGAATACTCCACCAGATGTGGATCTTTGATCATCAACATTTCCTGCCCAATCAGCATCAGAATACCGAATAGATCAATATTTTCATAGTCGTCATACCAGATTCAAAATATTTTTGTGCCTTTGATATATCTGAGAATTATTTTTCCAGCAATCAAATGTGATTATTTAGGAGCACTCTGAAATCTTGCACATAAAGTAACAGCATAGACGATGTCGGGTCATGAGGCAGTCAAATATAGAAGACTTCCAATCAGCTTTCAAAACTCTTTCTGATCAACTTCCTTGCCATCTCCATCTTTAGACAACTTGGTTCCCACTGAAATCGGTGTGGAAACTGGTCTCGAATTTTCCATGCCAAACTTCTTCAGAAGTTCCTTAGCATACTTTTCTTGAGACAGAAAAACATGATTCTTCTTCTGTGAAATTTGTAACCCAAGAAAATACTTCATTTCTCCCAGCATGGACATCTCAAATAACTTCTTCATCTCCTCATCAAATTTTTCACATGATCTTTCATCATTTCTAGCAAATATAATATCATCGACATAAACAATAACGATCAGTGAAAACTCCTGACATTTCTTGATGTAGAGATTGTTGTCAACTCTCCCTTTCATAAAGTTCATCTTCTTCAAGCAAGTATCTAATTTAGAATACCATGCTCTCAGAGCCTGTTTTATCCCATACAGATTCTTATTCAACCTACACACATAGCTTTCATCTTTCCCAATAACAAATCCACAAGGTTGATCAATGTAAACTTCCTCGTCAAGACCACCATTCAAGAATGCAGATTTTACATCCATTTGAAAGATTTTGTAACCTCTTTGTGCAGCAATGGAAAGAAATAATCTGATTGTTTCTAATTGAGCTAATGGAGCAAAGGTTTCATCAAAGTCAATTCCTTCAATTTGTGAATACCCTTTGCAGACCAATCTTACCTTGTTTCTTATTACTTTACCTTCTTCATTCAGCTTGTTTCGAAAAACCCACTTTGTACCAATATTTTTCTTGTTGTCCGGCTTGGGTACAAGTTCCCAAGTATTGTTCTTCTCTACCTGACCAAGCTCTTCATTCATAGCATGAACCCATTCTGGATTCTCAAATGCTTCATTTACATCATTCGGTTCAACTTTCGAATAAATACAAGTATGTGATATAGCATTCATTGTTCTTCTTGTTTGAACCCTCTGATTTTTATCTCCAATAATGTTCTGAGCCTCCACTTGTTTCCTCAACCTAGGATGAGTTATTTGAACTTCATCCTCATCACTTGATATTTCTGAGTCAGATTCCTCTTCTTGAGTAGGATGAACACAGTCTGCAACATTATCAGAATTGTTAACAAAATATTCTCTATCTCGCTCGACATCCACATCAACATATGACTGATTTTCTTTCTCAGCATTTTCAACAACTTTTACATTTGAAGAATCAATAATTATTCTTGTTTCGTTGTTGAGGCATCTATATCCTCTTCCTTCTGGAGAATATCCAAGAAAAATTCCATCATCTCCTCTTTGCTCAAACTTTCCCAGATTTCCACCTTTCTTCTTTATAATACATGGACTCCCAAAGACTATCAAGTGTTTCAGACATGGATTTTTTCCATAGAACATTTCATATGGAGTCATATCTGAGTTTGGCCTATAGAAACACCAGTTCTAAATATACACAGCAGTGGTCATGGCTTGCCTCCAATAATAATGAGAGATACCATGTTCAAGTAACATAGTTCTCCACATTTCCACCAGACTTCGATTCGTTCTTTCAGCCACCCCATTTTGTTGAGGTGTGTATGGTGAACTGAACACATGCCAAATTCCATGTTTCTCAAGATAACTTTCAAACTCTTCATTCTTATACTCACCACTATTATCAGTTCTCAACTTCTTCACTGAATACTCACATTCCTTCTCTTCTTTCCTTTTGAAACTATTAAACATTGTTAGAGCATCTGACTTATGTCTCATGTACATAACACAAGTAATGCGAGTAAAGTCATCAATGAAAGTAATGAAGTACCTATCTCAATTTGAAGATTTCTTGCTCATTGGTCCACATATATCTGAGTGTATGAGTTCCAAGGGTCCTTTTGAGTTAATTTTAACTCTCTTGTGCATAGAATTAGCAATCTTCCCTTTCTCACAAATAGTGCACCACCAATATCTTTCTCTTGATAAATCAGACATATCCCGAACACTGTCTCGCTTTGATAACTTTCACATATTTCTCTGACACATGTGCCCCAGCCTTTTATGCCATAATTTATTTTCATCCGCTACACCCATGTAATAAGAGTTCTGAACTTCACCAACTTGGAACAGATTCCCTCTTGTACATTGGCCACTTGTAACTATGTTTCCATCATTTTCACTTTTCAAAACAAATCCATATTTTCTAAAGATCACTTTGTTGCCCTCATCACAGAGTTGTGACACACTAAGCAGGTTATGTTTCAGCCCATCAACATATAGTGTTTTTCTGGATTTCATCTTTTCTTTTCCAATGATGGCTGATCCAACACCTTTGATCCTTAGAGATTCATCATTTCCAAATGTCACAGTTCCTTCTTTAAAGTCTTTCACATTCTTCAGTATCTTTAAGTCTCCTGTCATATGAGATAAACATCCACTATCAAGAATCCATGGATGTTCTCCTTTTGTAGCTTTCAAAGCAGTTTCAACAACAAGTGCTTTTTGTTCTTCCTTTTCCTTCACTTTCTATTGTTCTTACTCCAATTTCCTAGCCAAATCAATGTGTTCTGGCCAGAGAACCATGCATTCTTTCTTTTCAGACTTATCAGACTTGTCCCTTTTGGATTTTAAAAACTCTGTCTTCTAAGGATTATTTACAAATTTTTTTTGCTCTGGTAACACACTAAGGCAACCCTTAGTAAGATGTCCAGGTTGATCACATCTTTCACAATAAGTTTCCAGTGGTTGGAATCTATTCTCAACTTTCACACCAGTCATCTCAGATATCTTTTGAAACTTATTTGGAGACATTCTATTTTGAAAGGTTTGACTCCCCCTCAATCCTTGTCTTTCAAAACTTTTGGAATGGTTGTAATGTTGTTGGTTGAACCAACACATAATTGCCATGTGTCTGAATCCACCACAATACCAGCAGTAACCATAGAAAAAATATTTGCCTCTGAAACTTTTATACTGACTGGAGTTATGAACATGCTTCTCAAAAACCTTCATGTTTTCATTTGTAACTCTCTTATTCAGCTCAGATTCATCAGTACCAGAAGTATTGGAAGTTTTTCATGACTCAAGATTTTTATGCACTTCTGATTTTTCTGAATTACTGATTTTGACCACATACTTGGTCTTTTCAGCCTTTTTCTTATCAGAACCAGTTTTGTCTTTCATTTAAACCTTTGAAGGTAACTTTTGTAGATCCTTGTTTGGTTCATTCTTACTGGAACATTCGCCAACTTCTGAGATATAATTTTTGGAACTGATATTCATTTCTTTAGCATTATGTAGTTTTTGTTGGACAACTTCCAACTCTTCTTCTTTTGCCTTCAACTTCACTTCAAGATGATCATTACGATTATTTTTATTCTCAAGAGAATTTTTCAGATCATCAATCTCCTTTTCCATCTTGATTTTCTCATTAGTAAAACCTTCTTGATTGTTTACTATGGAATTTTCATTTATCAACTTCTTGTTTTCTTTCTCAAGCTTTCTGATCTTCCTCAAACATTCCTTCAGCTCTTCTTTCAGATACTGTTCAAGTTGAGTCTCTTATTCTTCAGTACTACTACTCTCATAATCATAATTATTCACTGTTGCAAAAAAGGTACTCTCTCTATCTTTCTCAGTAGCATATTTTTCTAATTCAGTCTCGCTATCATCATCTTCTTCATCTTTTGACAAAAATTTTCTTCTTTTTTATTTAAAGACCTTTTTATTCTGACCTCTACCAGAATATTTATCTTTTTGACCCTGTTTCTTCCATGACCTTCTTGGTCCTCTGTCTTCTTCATCAATGACTTCATATTTCCTTTTTTTAGGGAAATTAGCCACAAAGTGGCCAACTACTCCACATTCAAAACATTTCAAAGGGAGTTTCCCTTTGTATTTCCCTGTGCCTCTTTTAACATTTTTAGAAAACAAGGCTGGAATTTCATCGAAATTTTGACATACCTCATTTTCAGAGTCGGATTCACCAGCTTCTTCATTAATAAGAATTTTCTTCAACTTCTCTTTCTTTTTTTCCCTGAAAGACATTTCTCTATCAGTTTTTGCTTTGCTATTCATGGTCTTCTCTCTTCTCATATCATAAGTGATGAGAGTAATGTTCAAATCATCAAGAGATAATGTTTCTGGGTCCCTGTCTTCTAGTGAAGAAACTTTAGCATCAAATTTGTCTGGTAGAATTCTCTTGATCTTTTCAACAATTGTAGAATCTTATAACTTTTCACCAAGACATCTGATTGTACTGATAATGTCATTAACCCTGGTAAATAATTCCCCAACAGATTAAGATTCTCCCATTTTCAATTCTTTATACTTCAGCCTCTAGATTTGTAGTTTTGCCTTCTTCACTTTTGTATTTACTTTATAGATATTCATTAGCTTATCCCAGATGCCTTTAGCTGTAGCGACACCTTTCACTCTTAAAAACTCACTCTCAAAAAGTGATGAGAGTAATGCATTTTTAGCTCTTCCATCATTCTCAATATTCTTCTTATCAACAGTAGTAAGAGGGACCTTGTCATCAATAGCAGGAAATCCATCTGTTGTAGTTTCAAGAACTTCATATCCAAGAGACATAAGATACGGCATCATTCTGTCCTTCCAGATGTGATAGTTCTTTCCATCGAAGATTGGAATCCCCTTAATGTTCACGCAATTTAGATTCTCCATCACAACTTCTCTTCAAACACTTCAGCAAATAATAAACGAAGGAAACCTGCCTCTGATACCAATTGAAGTTCCCAATCAGGATCCAAGTATCACTGAGAGGGGGAGGGGTGAATCAGTGATATCTTTTTCTTTTTAAGTTTCCTCTTTTTGAAACAACCTTCACCTCCTGTTAAAGAGTTTCTTCCCTGCTAAACACACACATCCACAGGAACACAATATTTACAAGGTTCACTGCTCAACAAGAGTAGCTACATCCTTGGTATGGTACGAAAACAATCCAGTACCACACAATCCACTAGAAAACAATCCTTTGATATGGAATACAACGAGTAGGATATACCCTTACACTCGTGGAGCACTTTGAAAACAATCCAATAGTGTGTGTGCTCCCTCTTAGCACAAATAGGGTAACACAATGTTTCAGTGCTTCTTTACAATTGAACAGATGTATTCTCTGAAGTAAAAATCTTCACTTTCTTACCCAGAAGCCTATAAAAACTCTCTTAAACACTACTGAATACGTGTGAAGACCCCAAATCATTCGCACAGCCTTTAGGGTGCCTTGCGTGCAATTCAAATGGCCTGCACGTAAAACCCCTTTTGGCGTGAAAAAAAACCTTTTTCGCGCAACTCCCCTTTTTCGCGCAACGTTTCACTTTTTGCGCAGCTTCCCAATTTTTCGTGCAACTTCCTTTATTTCGCGAAAACCTCTTTATTTTCATGTAACTTACTTAGCGTAAGATTTTACGTGCACCAGAGCTCGGAATTTCTTCTAAGTGTCGAGCATATATAAATGAGAGGGGTTAGCCTCATATTTATAGGCATTTTTGACCCTGCGTGAAAAACACTAATCCACGCGTAAAAACTCTTTTATGAAACTTAATATTTCGCGCCAGGCTTCAATATTTCGTGCACCTTATGCCTTTTCCATTTTTCATCCTTCAAAGCATGAAGTACCAATTGCGTGCAAAATTCCACACTGCATTCCATATTGCGTGAAAATTCATCCTTTCACGCGACATCGTATTTCGCGCAATGATCCAATTTTTCATGCAGCTCATGCCTTTGAAAATTTTTGAGCTTCTGATCTCGAAACATCTTTTGTGCAAAAAACATAATTCCCCTATTTCGCGCATCCCACAGATATTTCGTGCAACCCACTACTATTTCGCGCACCACTTTATTTTTTCGCGCAACCTGCCTAAATTTCTGCGCACTCCATGCCTTTGTCATTTTTCGATGTTCTGACCTTGAATCATTCCTTGCATGCAAAAATCTAAACCATCTTCAATCTTGCATGCTCCATCCATTCCCAAACACATTTCTTCATCTCCCGATTTTCAGGCCCTAAAATTTGGAAAACACTGGAAAACGGTGCCACCTTAAACTGTGCTTTTCTGCCGTCCCCAGATTGTCTATTGATTTGTAATTTTCTCTCTTTACTTCTTCCCATAACTATTCTTCTTCTCTTATCACGAATCCCACTATCATGATATTTATCCTTCGATAGATCAGCTTTAGCATCGTCAGAGTTGCAATGGGAACTGAAACTTCCCTATCCTCTAGCAGCATCATTCCTTCCAATCAAAACGTTATATGACTGGAATCATCATTTCTCCCCCTTTACTTTATAAGGCTTGCATCACAAGTTCTCCTAACTCATGATATGTGTGAAATACATACCAGCAATGCATCATCTGATTTGTGATCCTTCTACAAAGTGAATTGATTTATCTTCTTTGACAACAAAATACAAAACTCTTCAAAGGAAAACTCTTCAAACTTCCTTCTCCATTCAACTTGGTCCCAACATTATTAACTACCTTTGATACTATTTTCAACTTAATAACATCAGTACTTCATGTATTTAAATTTCTTCCTTTTATAAAATCCTTCTTTTTTTATCTCTTTGATGCCATATATATAAAATTCCATGATTTTTTATCATCAAAAAGGGGAGGATTGGGGGAACCCTTGTTTTAATGATAAAAAATCATGTTTATTAAGATATTAACGAGTTTTATGTTTTATGAGAGCATTTTATGGTATAATGAGGTTTGAAGAATTTTTTAATCTATTGGGTAGACCCACTATCAGAATCTACTCCCCTTGAGAAATGGCCCACCATTTAAGATGAGTCACTGCCATCAAAGGCTCGCCATCAGAATAGATGTTTTGTAATGTATTGGAATGAACCATTATCAGAGACAAGACACCATTAGAATGGAAATTTGGAAAATTATTGGAAAGACCCATTGATAGAGATGAGTCACCATCAGGATGAAAATTTCGATAAGGATGGATAATACTTACCACTAAAATTAAGTCACTTTGAGATGATCTATCATCAAACTTCTCCTACCATAAGGAAATTTGGAAAAGTGTTGAAATGGACTACAACCAAATGACCTACCGTCATCTGGAATCACCACCATATTTAGTATCCTCTTGGATGATTCACCTACGTAGTTTCCTCACCGTTAAGAGGTGTGATCGCCACAGATTCTTTGACTTTTAAATAATTTATTTTTAACTTCTATATTATAGAATTTAATGCTTAGATTTATTTCAAAGATTATTATTATACTATTATATTAATTTATTCAACTTTTTATTAGAAATCAATATGAGTAGTAGAAGATCTTGATAATTGTTCATCACATGGATACTACTGAAAGATATTTAGACATAATAAGAATAATCCCACATGTGTGAATATAGAATATAAAATTGAGATGGAACCGTATATCAATAACTGAAATAGTGCTACATTGTGTGAGACTTTGTGGGGAGCTTACACACAAAACTGTTACCTACACACGACTATGAGAAGGTTTATCTTGATGAATAAAAATATCATTTCCTATAGTCAGAAAAAGAAAGTATATGATTCTCTTTTTACGAGGATTTCATGATGTATGAATTAACTTTCTATACAATATACATTTGAGGAGTGACAAGCTTTAGGCCACATCATACCGAGAAAACCCATCTTTTTATATATTTTTTACTTGCTATTTATTATTGATGTATTTAAATTTAAAGGAGTGTGTGATTAATATTATTTTTTAAACACACACACTATATCCTATGATTTAACTGGAAGGTACAAGAAATTTTCTAAACTCCCTTTTTATTTATTTACCCTTGATGTTTTGGAAGAGGTCCTTATGTGGGATGTGATTATTTCATCTCCCACATTTATTGTGCATGAGGTCCATGTGTGACCTAGACAACTAGTTATTTGTTGTGTATACCCAATATAGGATGGGTAACGAGATTATATTTACATAATCTGGTTGGAAGTTGGTGATTTCCAAGTGGAGAGGATTTTTTCTCAGCTTGATATTGAATCTCATGTTTTTATTCTAGTGTTTCTATTTTTACTTTCACTTCAAAGCAATAAACAAAAAAAAATTAAACTATAAAAAAACCACTTCATTAATTGTTAATATTAATTAGATTTTTTATATATGGTTTTGATTAAGTAAATTGATTTCAAAATTTAAAATAGTTTTCGTATTATTTTAACTGAAACA
This sequence comes from Viscum album, assembly GCA_963277665.1. Lineage (NCBI taxonomy): Eukaryota > Viridiplantae > Streptophyta > Magnoliopsida > Santalales > Viscaceae > Viscum > Viscum album. The sequence goes on from OY728135.1 coordinate 277,447,676, forward strand.
TAATCACTCTTCGATAAATATTTTAAAAGACCAGAACTTATATCGATCTGTGGTTTTGATTAGCTATGTTATTTTAATTATTTGGTTGATTTTATTTAAAGTCATTTTAACATAAATTTTTATTGACTACTCAATTCACCCCCACCCCCCTCTTGAGAAACTCACTTTGACTAACAATATAGTGCCTTTAAAATATATACTTACCATAGAGAAGAATGAACAAAATGAGTTAATTCATGTGCGAGTCCAAAATACATAGACATTTTGTAATTAACATAGAAAATTGAATCAATTCCACATAGATGATCATTTTACCATACCATTTATTGATTAAATTCTTTAAATACTATAATATAAACCCCGTTATTAATTTTTAGTTAGCTATTTAGGATACCTCTAGGTATCCATTGCACGTGATAACTAAGAAAAAACAGCCTTCAACTGTCTTTATATAACCTATACATATAATAAAATTCAATTTGAATTATTTAATAAACTAGGTAAATTTCTAATTTTTATGGTAATAATTTTCTCTGGATTAATTGAGAATTATCTTGAAGTATTTATTAAATATTTCAATATGTTTAGAAATTCATTTTGTCACAATTTGGATAATTTAGACAATGTATTGAAAACCTTTATTGAAAATAATCTTGTATTTGACACTGAAAATTTCCATTTCAATTTTGAATGTGGAATTGTTCTTGGAAATGTAATTACTTAAAATTTTATTGAGATTATGAAATATAAAAAATTAAGTTATCAATAATATAGTTTAACCAACATATGGAAAACCTATAAAATAATTTTTAGAATATGTAGGATTTTATAGAAGATTCATTAAGGATTTTAGTAACATTTTTTCCCAAATTCAAAATTACCTTTAGAAGATTTAGAATTTAATATTTATGATCATTTTGGTAATGAATTTGATGAGATGAAGTGTAAACTGACCACACAACTTTTCATATAACCACCTAATCTGGACTATCAACTTGAGTTGTTGTTTGATTCTTCAAAACATATTGATGGATATGTTTTTTGACTAAACATTGAGAGGAGAAACCATTTATTGATTATGATTCGAAATAAAATTTTGTAGCATTGAGCTACTATAAAAACACAACAAATATATTTTTAATATTTTTATTTTTTGCTAGATAATTCTGGATCATATCATCATGGATCTAATGTGAATCTTCTATCTAACCAAATAACCCATTAACACCATATGAGTAAGATAGAGGAAAATAAAAGTATTGTAAGATGGATATTATTGCTAAAAGAGTTTGATTTTTAGATAAAGGAAACATTTTGTGTCGGAAATCAATTAGAATATCACTTGGGCATGCTACTTCCTGAGTTATAAATTCTATATAAATATCCACTTAATTGATTCATTATAAGAGAATATATTTATTTTATGTATGGATAGGTGATATGGTATACTGATATGGTAATTTTTCTTGTAACTCATGAGGTTCTGTTATATTTGAACCAACAATAATTTTTTAGACTCCAAGATAAGTCAAAATTCTATTTTTTTATGATCCATACCTTTGAAAAATATGTTATGACCAAATGATTAGAATATTATTTTTAGAATGTTAAGTACATATTATATTGAAATTTTATCACATAATGACTTGTGTTCAACACTATAGACATCAATTAAATAGTTTAAAATTCTTCTAATTTGGAATAAAATGGATCATGTTGTTTGAAGATTCATATAAATTTTTTAAACAGTGTTAGAATATTTTGTAAAAACGTGATAAAATAAACTTCATTGGAAACATATCAAAGAAATGTGATATTCTTCAATGTGCAATGAATTTTTGTGAAACATTTTAATCATGGACCATCTATTTTATAGGATCTTATCCCCTTTTATTTTATTATTTTTACATCTTTCAAGCTATATATTATATCTTAAAATGGGTGGAAGAAAACCCCAACAAAATTTATGAATCCTATGTTGTTTGTGATTTTTTAGGATTAATATTTTTGTAATTGTAGAATACTACGATTATTCATTAGTGACCATGGAACCCCCAATTATAATATCAATAAGGAGACTTTAACAATTATGCATAGATTGGACCATAAAAAATCAATACCTACCATCCATAAAAAACCCACATGATAGATTTTTTAAAGGGAGATTAAATGAGTATTAGAAAATTATATCAAGATAAATAGGAAATATTTGAAAAAAAAATGTTCGAGGACACCTTGTGGGATTATAAAGCTACTTAAAAAAAACAATCGGAATGATCCCCTACCAACTGGTCTATAGGAATAGTTTTTATATTCTTATAGAGTTATAACATAAGGCATGCAGGGAAGTCAAAAATATGAATACGATCACTAAAAATCAAGATAAAAAATAAGATTCCATATATATAAGATAATGAAATTAGTTTATACTAATTTGAGAACTAAGAACTTTACAAGAAATGAAAAAATGTGTCACATGAAAAGATTATTAACAAATAGAATTGCATCCATGAGAACACATGCTACATTATTACTCTTGACTGAAATTAATTCTAGGTAAACGTTAGTATATATGGGAAGGAAATTTTACCTTCACTATTTTTTAATATTTTGGTGTTATGTATATAATTAAGTAATGATAGAATAACCCCTTCATTTTCCATGGATATAAGATAAAGACATATATGGGACATTTTTTGGAAAAATCGTAGATGATTTTACACTCCTCCAACACTTTACCGATAAACCATATGTTTACCATAATTTAATATTTTTGAGTTCTCTACTTATATAAAAAATTATTAAAATTTAATTTCTATTAGACTTCATTGAGGAGACTACATCATTCAGGCATAGGGGAGGGAAAACCACAGTAGATTTTCAGAATTTTGTAACTTTTTAATTTTCTGTATTTTTGAAACATGTTGACGTCATATTGAGTAACTTTATATATTTGGAACATATTATGATTATGATAAAATTATTTAACCCCAAATTAAATAAACTTAGATAATTTCTAAAATAAATACATACTCATATTCGATTTTTGGGGGATTTATGAAAAGACCAAAAACAAATAATACAATATTATGAGATGCTATTAAATATTATAAAAATTTATTTAAGAGGCTTCCATAACATTATATATACTTTCTAAAAATTCCATAATTTTATTAGAGATCCAAAACCTCCATGAATAATTATAATTCTCTATATATTCTAGTCTAACCTAGGAGGATACATATTCACTACATTTATAGTATTTAATGTTCTAATATTATAATAGAATTAAATATATTTTGGGGGGAATCATTTGAAAAGTGAGGGAGTGAGGATACAATTATTGAGTATATACTCAACATCATTTATTTTACTTTATATATAGCTAAAACCTCTACATTATGGATTTTAATTTTTTTTTATTAGAACCTAATGAAACTTTTCAGTTTAAAAATATTGAAAATACCTCATGATAAAAATGGGATGTAGACTCATTAAGTAGAGATTTAGAATCATGAAAATAATATAGTAACATTACCATGAGTTTTTATCAAGAAAAATTTTCAAAATATTAATACCTTCTAAGATGAGAAAAATATTTTTAAAAAGGTAGGTGAAAATGAGTGTGGGAGGATGGAAAAAGTGGGAATTAATTGAATTTATTTAATATTTAAAATTGAATAAACAACATAAAGGAGGAATAAAAATCTTGGGTTACATGGTTATTGAAATGTTAACTAACATTATCATGTGTATTCAATTTTTATTGGGTAATTAATTTTATATTAATATTTCCATGATTCTATGGTCTAAGTATAATGGAATTTATAAAGGTAATTAATTCATTAAATTTTATTGATATTAGATTCATTTTATTGGCATGTCTGATATTTTGAATTTAATGGAATCAACTGAAGCTTTGGCGATTTCCGCCTGAAGGTAGGGTCATTTATGTTTTCTATATATATACCCTTTAAAATTGTAGTTTTATATTTTTAAAACTTTTTTATGCTTGCTTGTGGCCTCTTAAGGCCTGGACTTTTGTTTCAAGGGTGAAAATGGGTGTTTCGAGCATTTTGAGGGTTTTCCCATCAGAAACCCAAGTTAAACTGCATGTGTTCCAGGGGAACACATCATGTGTTCTTCCCATTCAAGGAATAAAAGGTTTTCTTATGTACACACTATGTACTTTGAGAACATGTCGTGTGGTGGCATGGCCGTGTGTCCAACTGTGTGAGAAAGAACATGGGTTTTTTTTTGTTTTTAAACATTAAACCATGTTTACTTTGAAGTACACTCCATGTAATTTTACATAGGTAGACCCCATGATTTCTATCCATGTATACAGACATGGCCAGGGGGATAGATAAGAGTACACATCGTTTACTTGGAAGTACACGCCATAAACTTTTTCCAGCATAGTTGTTTGGGGTATTTTGTGCCCTGGAAGTCAGAATTAGGTGTGTGAGTAGTTCATTGTGAGCGCTTTTCCATGTAGATCTCAATGGTAGAATCCTATTTGACATTTAAGGGTCATATAAATGGTGTTTTGGGGGATTCTATCTAAATGGATAGGTTCTTCCTCTGGTTATCAATTTCAGTTGTCACCTAAGAGTGAGACTTTGTGTGGATGATAGGTTGTGTGTTCAGACCAACCTAGTTGAGACATTTTATGTTACATGATCTATGATAAAATCTCCCATAACCTAGGTTTTTTAGTATATTTACCTTAGGAGATGATCCCTTCTGTCTTATGATGCCGTGAGACCCGGTGTTCTTGAGAATCCCTTGTAGGATTCCTCCCTTTCTTTTTTCTAGAATCCCGAGTAGGATGCCTCCTTAGTGTTTAACATGAGGAACCCAGTGGGTGTCCATGGTTTGACCAACCTTGAGAAGTTACATCATGTTTGGGTAGATATATTGTTCAGGTGTCACCAAGAACCTATACCGAACTGGTAAGCCAATGGGGTTGTGGCCTTAGTGTTGGGATTGGTGTTTGGGGCACCCTCCTTTGTTTTGTATATATCTTGACATGGTTATTGCTGATACAGCGGTGTTACTAGAGGTACTTCTCAGTTGGTGGTTGTTGAGACTAACGTGAGGTGTCCTTCCTTCTTTTGGGATGCCCAAACATTCTCCTTGGGATCTTTATTACTTATTGGGATGCTCAGATGTGCTTACTTGAGATCCGCCTTCTGAGCCATGTTATTTATGATATTTTTACTAATACCCTGATGTACTACCTAGGACTTGGCTATTTATCATGAGTGTGCATATGTATATATCATGATGTTTATGTTTTTAGGAAGACCAGAGGTGATTCCTCGTATCTGGCTATTGATCCTTGCTTGATATAGTTTACATGAGGTTCTTGTTTGTTATGTGCACTATTTTTTCAATGGACTGTGAGAGCCTTGGACTAAGAAAACTATGGGGGTTTCCATATTAATTACACTGGACCATGAGAGGCTGGGGTAGATATTGACCTAGGCATATTGAGTCTGAGAGCTATTAAGGAGGTTGTTTATTATATATTAATGTTGCGCTGACCTAGGGGAATTGATTGAGAGAGCAACCCAAGAGGTTTTTTATGTTAATTTATGCCTTTTTGACTAGGTATATTGACCATGAGAGTTTCCCAGGTGGTCTTCTTCTATGATAGACCCATGGGGTTTAGATCGTGAGATCTTCCAAGGTGGTCGTGTCTATTTTGATCGATGGCTTGTTGACCAAAGGGGTTAGACCGTGAGATATTTCCCAAACGGTGATGAGTGGTGGGGATTATTACACTCTCATTGTCCTATGATTGGAATGATTGTGCTCTTCCAGAGCATTAATGATTGACCGTTGGTATATGGTATTCTTCCTTACATGATTGATTGTCAGTATACGGTATCCTTATTTATAGGGTTAACTGTCATTATATGGAAATATATTAGTGATTGGAAGAGAGTATAGGTGAACCCAGGTGTAGGATCAGTTTCCCCCTATGGTGACATTGCTTGCTCAAGGATATGGTTCTTGTGCTTGCCGAAACAGGTTTTGTGTTGATCGGGATTACAGACCTAAGGATCGACTGCTGTTGTGGTTTCATGTTGTTTGATACACAATCTAGTTAATATTCATATCTATGTATATATTTATAGGTATGGGACTATACATGGGTACGTATATAGTTATGGACATACTTGTTGGAATGTTCCAATTGACAGGGATTACAGACCCTGGATTCGAATGTGGTTTCATGATGTCTTCACCTTCTATTTAGTTGTGTGTCATCTAGGCTGAGCACATTGCTTTTGCATACACATTAGAAGAACGGTTATAGGTCACTTTTTGGGTTTCCTACTGAGATTCTTTCTCACCCTTGCACATGCACTTCAGTGTACGTGTAGACCTTATGTCTGCATTTTAGGTGAAGCACAAGTTTCATGGTGAAAAGGGCTGAGACCGAGTGTAGCATGATCGACCATAGCTACTCGAGTGGTTATACTGATCAGGCTGGAGAAGTTCAAAAGTTTATAGAGATTTGGTATGTGGGTTGTCTTAGAGTTAGTAGTTGAGCCCTGCACTTTTACTTTCAGTTTATTTTTTACTTGTATCTGTATAGTCAGACCAGTGGGTGGCCATTTTTTTATTGTATTTAATAGTTGTTTAGGATATTTAAAGCATTTTACTATTACATATTATTCTATTTCTGTTGTTTATTGATTCCTAACTCTATTTAATATATGATGTGTGTGATACTTAGATAATTCTTCTATTTTTATACACTGACCAGAGGGCATAGTCTCCCCACTTTCACCTCATAGGTCATTGCTGCTAGTCGGAAGACTCTAGTGTACAAGGAGGTGCACTTGAGGCCTTATGGAGAATTGGCTCGCTGAACTAGTTTAGGGTAATATGGGTCGAAACGTTATACTTATGATCAATTATAAAGGGGAGACACTCGTTTCTATTCAGCACACCATTCTAAGCCTTTGATCTCACCATGATTCAATATTTTATTTCACCCTTACACCACTATATTAAAATAAACTTGTTTTTAAATTACAAATATTATAAAAAATTTCACTTCATTTTTCATTCAATAATTTAATTTTTATCACTTTTATAAGCGGTTATTTCACTCTTTTTATGTTTAAATTGTAGGTGGATGTGATTTGGAAGTCCTGCAATGATGTTCTAGAAAAATGGGCCAAAGTGTGCATGATTCCAAGCACACTAGTGGACAAAACTGTCCAATGAAACTAAACCATGCATCCAATTAGGATGATATTTTTTGGTATTATCCAAATATTAGTGGGATAAAACAATTATAAAGAAATAGAAGCCCAATTATTCCATTAAGGGGATATTCTAAACTAATCTATCCAAGAAGTTGAATCTACATGAAGTCAAAAGTGGTGTGTTTTATTTCACCCATATCTTGAGTTGTATGCCTTCAAATGATTCCCAAATCTCAATGGAGGTATTAAAGTAGTGGGGAAACATGTTTTTAGTTTTTCCAAAATGGATATAACATTTTTTATTGGATAAAAACTATGGACCCAATTGTTTTATGAAATCTAGGTTCCCAAAACAACATTCTACTTTTCCTATAAATTATCACCTTGGGAACCCCATTAAAAATTTAGACTAGGAGGAAAGTTTATTACATTTTGGATACCCAAATGAGTCTTATAATCATTCCTATAATTTTTTTAGGCTATGGTAAGTGATACTTAAACATCTATGTCTTCCTTCATTTCAATGGAGTTCTAAACTCCTTGTAATCACCCAGGGGGAACGTGATGTAAATCTCGATCTTCATGTTTGTAATATTTGAATGATCTTTTTAATTATATTTTTTTAGTTTTTTTCATCATCCTCTATTCTTATTTAATTTTTTTGTATACTTTTATGTCATTCTCAACTCATATGATCATGTTTGGGGGTACCCTTTCATATGATGTTTCACACACCATTCAACGTTTCATCCTCCCTCTTTTAATTATGGTGATTGTGTGGTTCATATTGGTCAATTGAAATCTTATAAACATTGTAAAGGACATATAAATTTATGTCATAGTATCAGAATAAAATAAAATATAAACCTGGATAGTTCATAGAGTTCTTTGTATGTTGACTTGGTGAGTTTCAGTTATGAAGTTGAAGACAAATCACACAATCCTAAGAGTAATCCATTAAATCATTGTGTGTTTTTGAGTGAACCCTAGGGTGTAATCTAGTATAAAATCAGTGAAATTTTGGTTATAGGTGTTATAAAATAGGGATCAAAAAAATATGTCACTTCCCTTCAAGAAATAAAGGATGTGCATCATGAGAATTCCCTAGGTTGTTCATGCATAATTAGTTCTGTTAATTTTTGCATTGGTTTATTGCTTTATTTTTTCTATTGGATTAATAAAACATACAAAACCATGTTTTCCAAAATCCAATTCCTTTTTTATTTTCATAATAAAAACCCTTTTCTATTATAAATTATCTAAGGCTCTATCGATAGATGTCTTAGGGTTCCTACTATACTATAGAAATTGTAGTAAAAACTAAACAATTAATTTGATGTGATCAACAACACATTCAAATATTTTTGTCATTTACAGGGTATCTAATATAATATTTCATTATTTATTTCATTTAATTTATTAATTTTTATTTTTATTTATTACTCCTTTCAATATCCCCATTCCCTTTTGGTTTTGTGTGTTTTCTATTTTGTTTTAGTTTGTTTGTGTGTGCTTCTATCTCTCTCTCTCTCTTCTTTTCTCTATTTCGGTCTGATTCTATAGTATCACATTATCTTTTATTTTATCATTTAATTATTTTTAAGAAGTATAATTTTATCTATCCTCTATAATTAAGAGAAAAAAATACAATGACAAACAAACTTCTCAACTTATTTTCATGACCTGGTTAGAAAAAGAAAAACTACTTGAATTTGACCTAGAAATTGAAAAGACACTTCACAAAAAAATTAGTTCTTCTAGAGAATAAAAGTCAAGTAACATTGAGGAACTCCTTATGGAACATCATGTGGTCATAATAAAATAAAAAATTGAACCAAATGAAATCCTAGAAATCATGGATTCAAATAATCGAACTTTAAAAGAACTGACTATCCTGGATGTGGAGTACCAACCTAAATACATCCAATATCCTAAGAAAGCAGCCAAAACTGAGATGATATCAGGTCTCTTCCACCATATTCCTAAATTACATGTTCTTCCTAGATATTACCCTCACAAAAAATTTCAAGGAGTATTTTAGAGTTTTCTCTACCAAGAAAACCAAAAATGTATATGATGATCTCATAATGTTTAGGTATTTCCCTTGCTCCCTTGTTAGTGTAGCCAAATACTGTATATACTATCTTCCTACTAAAATTGGTCGAGGGAATGACCATAAAATACACATTGAAAATAAATTTTTTCATGACTCTCTAGATGCATCAATAAGAAAGAAAATATTTGGCAGTATGCAATCACTCAGAGATGCCCTTCTTGAATATTGGAAAATATTCATAGGATTGTGTTCATGTTTCCCCAAACACCAAATTAGTGAACTATTTTTAATTAAATAATTCTATTGGGGAATTTTCCTCATGGAATGTGGCATGGTATATTATACAGCTAGTGGTTCCCTAGTTGATAAATCTCATTTGACTTCTCCGAACATAATATCCAACACGACTCAAAATGCACAACAATTTGGTACACAAGATATTTCACCAACCCTAGGATTTTAAAAGGTAAGTCATTAATACCTAGAAAAAATAGATAAAAAAATTGATGAGATTCATAATATTATAATAAAATTAGATCATGTATTAGTTAATTCACACTATCCTCCCATTCCAATGCATTGTGGCATTTGTTCTAATAACACTCATTTTTCTAACTACTTCCTGCAACTTTAGGTTTCATCTCAGTATTTTACAACAATATTCCATGGGAGTCCTTTTTAGAAAGCACCACTCTTAAAGAAAGAAACATTAAAACTTAATCTAAACCTCATGTGAAAAGAAAAACTGCAATACCAAAAAGGAGGCAGCTCGAGCTACCCTAAACTGAACTGGTATCGGCAATGCCAAGGTATGCAACCTTCTTATCCTTAAATATCTAGAAATAATACACCTCCTCCCAAATATGAACCAAGACATGAGGAAATGGTGAAGTTAATAGAATCCTAAAACCTCAAGTTCCAACAGACCACACAATCGGCTATTCATGACCTATGACCATAAGTAGGGCAATTAGAAAACACCATGGGCGCGATAATGATGCAAGGTTACAGACAACTACCATCCCAACCAATTTCTATTATAAGAAAAGGAAATGTTTGTGAAATCACACATTGTAGTGGTAATGAAGTTTCTTTTTTCACTCATTATACACAATAGGTAAGTCTCCTAATTGAAAATTATCTTTCTCTACCCACAAAATATTTTGATGAAGAAAAATAGAACAAAAATGGTAAACACGTTATTATTTAGGATTCCCTTAAACAATATATTCCTCTTCTATTCCCACAAAGACTATATAAAACATTAAAAATATTCATAATGAGATTGATAAAGAAATATTAGAAAAATCTAAAAAGTTTCATGTTAATATTCCTTTATTGGGTCCAGTTAAACAAATCGCTCGTTATGCCAAATTTATTAAGGATATTTTCACCCATAAATGATGTCTAAAATGTAATTAGAGATTCAACCTGGGAAGGAATATCTCATCATTAATACACCTATAAATTCCACCCAAATGTAAGGATTCAGACACTTGCACGATACCTTGCACCATAGGGGATACCTTCTTTTCTGATGTAATGCTAGATTTGGGTGCTTCGATTAACGTGATGCCTCACTCTATATACACTTCTCTATAAGTTGTAGAGATTCAACCAAAAGGCATCATCATGAAGCTTTTCAACTGGAGCACAACACACCCATCTAGAGTGATTGAATAAATCATTGTAAGAGTGCATAATCTCATTTTCCCTACATACTTCTATATTCTAGAGATGAAATATACCTGAAACCAAGGACATGACCCTATCATACTAGGGAGACCATTCCTTAAAACCCAAAATGTGATCATCAATGTTAAATATGGTAGGTTTTACATGGAGATAGGTGGAGAAAAGGTCAGTTTCAATATCTTTGAATCTATGAAACACCCCGTTGAAGATTACTCCACTATTCTTAAATATTTGATGGAAGTTATTTCTAATGACACACACACACTCAAACACCATTCTCTCTTAGAACAATACATGAATTCATTTTCTTATTCTTAAACCTTGGATTATTTGTGTTTAGATTCATATTTTGAGTGTTGTGTGGGTTCAAAAAAGTTTCAATTTTTTGATTTAATTAAAGAGTGTGTTCATTATGAGGTATCCATGACAGTCGATTATTCTATAAATCTCATTTCCACTGATTTTATTACCTTAGATAATAAATATGATCATATAGATTGTTTCATGGACATAACTCACCCTAAATCATCTCCCTTAATCTAAAAACCACCATTTTTGGAATTAAAACCACTTCCATATAATATAAAATATTCCTATCTTTAGTGTATTGACAAATTTTCTATAATTATTGTGAATAACCTCTCTCCACACCAAGAATCAAAACTACTCAACCTTTTGAGAGAGTGTAAAAGGTGATAAGATGGACATTGGATGATATTCTTGGGATTATCACATATATTTTTGTGCATCATATAATTTTAGATGATGAGTCTAATCTCAAAATACAAACTCAATGCTAGTTAAATCCCACTCTACTTGAATTAGTAAAATTGGAAGTGAGTAAATTACTTGTTTCGGAGATTATTTATCATGTATCTGATAGTAATTGGGTTAACTCCATAAAAATTGTGAATAAAAAAACTTGAATAACAGTAGTGTAAAATGAATGGAATGAATTGGTTACAAAATGTGTGAAAATTGTTGTTGATATTGTATTGACTACCATCGACTGTATCAAGCCACCTGAAAGGACAATGTTACTCTACCTTTCATTGACCAAATGATAAAAAGACTGGATGGTAGGTCTCATTATTGTTTCCTTGATGGATATTTAGTTTATTTTCAAAACAATATATCACCTTAGGGTCAAGAAAAGACAACATTTACTGGTCCATTCGTCACATTTTCATACGTCATAATTTTTTGGTCTATGTAATGCTCCTGGTACTTTTCATCGATGTATGTTGAGTATTTTTTTCTGAGTACCTTGTAAATTGTATGGAAGTTTTTATGGATGATTTCACTATTTATGGAACCTCTTTTGATGATTTTTTTTCACACCTAGATTAGATAATCCATTTAATTGAAAAATATATAGTAATAAATTATGAGAAATGTCATTTCATTGTTGAGTGGGGGATAGTTCCTGGTAATGCTATTTCAAATGATGGTATTCGAGTGAATAAATTAAAAATTGAATTAATTTCAACCCTCCAATATCTGAAATTTTTTCTTGAGGTGTGATCTTTCTTGGTTCATGTAAGTTTTTACTGCCAACTCATTAAAGAAAATAGTAAGATCGCACTTCCCTTGTCCTAGATATTACAAGAAGACTCTAATTTTGTGTTTGATAAAAATTGTGAGGATACATTCAATTCCCTAAAAATAAGTCTGACATCACATCCTTTCATCCAACCACCATGCTGAGATCTCCCTTTAGAACATATATGTGATGAATCTAACTTTGCAGTTGGGGTAGTTTTATCGCAATGTGTTGAGAAGGATACTTGTGTCATTGTGTATGAATCACATAATGTAGACCCTACCTAGGTAAACTACACATCCATTGAAAATGATCCCATTTATATTTTAATTTCCTTGAAAAAATTCCATTCATAATTTTCTTGGGTGAAAATTCATTATGTTTTCTCACCAAGTTTCCCTTCAATTTCTCCTTAAGAAAGCCAAAGCAAATCCCCACCTAATATGGTGGATGCTGCTCCTCTAAAAGTTTGACCTTGAGATTCATGATAATGGGGAGTGTAAAATATTGTGGTTGACTACATTAGTAGGATTTCCTCACCAATAGACCACCATGCTAACTCATTCCTCCGCATGGGGAATTATCCCCTCATAAGAACCTTTGTAATGTTATGGAACATTCCCCCTCGTATGTTGAAATTTTGAATTTTATAGCAACATCTTGGGTAACTACTGATTTCAATAATTCACAAACCTGGATAATTAATCATGGTTCTTGATTGTAATTTTGGGGAGACCCATACAGGTGGGGAATTTATAGTGACCATGTTTTTCATAGGTGTACCGATGACCAAATTTTCACCACAGAATTGAGATTATATCACACTTTGGCTTGTGGGGGCCACATTAGATCTCAACGTAAATCTCGAAGGGTCCATGACATAGAATTTTATTGTCCTACATTTTATATAGATGACCATTTAAAGAGAACTGTCGTAGTCACCCTCAAATGATTAGTGGTTTTTGGGGTACTTAGGTGCAGTAGAGTGGCTTACCAAGGTCATCTCTCAAAAGAGGAAGTGAATTAAAACAACTTTTCAGAGGTATTATAAAAAAATAAAATAAAAGAGAATAAAAACACTAATTGAAAGTATGGGGTGGTTTTTTATAGTTTATAAAACTTGAATAAGTTTTCTGGAAGAATATTGTATTTTTTGTTTTTAATTTTGAAATGAAGTTTGATTAAAAAGACACAACAAGAAGATGTTTTTTTAGAAAATATTTTAAAAGGCGTAATCAATCTAACTCTAACTCTTCACTATATTATTAATCATTATAATTTAAATTAACATTAACTTAATTATGATCCCTTAATTTGTTAAATCCAGAACCCTACAAGAATTAACTTTACCACAAAGATGAAATTAATTAAACCCTAGGCTAGCTTCGGAACATGCTATCGTAGCACCCTACTTTTATTGATGTTCTAAGGCTAGCTTATGGTCAGTGGTAAATTAAGGCACATCACCACTCTAAAAATGATGACTAATTGAGGTTAGGGATTGTATTTGAACTCTACAAATTGATCCCGTGTGGTCTTGTATTACCGACTAAGATCGCGCTCTCACAATTTACACAAATCCCGACCTCGCGCGTTTTGTGTTAATTGTTCAATTGCTCACTTAGTTTCTAATAATTTAAAAACTCAATTAATGGATCATGTTTAGTGATTTATAGTAGATCATTGATTCAAAATAAATGAATTAAGAAAGTGAGAGGTAGATCGATTACTAAAAATAACTACTCTTCCTTGGGTGGTGTAGTCATTCTAGAAGCGAATTGCATTTGCAACGGTTTAGAATGGGTATAACCCAATCACGCTTCTACTCTTGAGTTCTAGACCAAAGAGGAAGATTAATGAAGAATAAAAATGAACAAAACAGAGTAAAATAGAATAAATTAAAGAGTAACTAAGAATTTTATTGAAAGAGCAAAAACATTACAACAAAGAGGAGGAAGAGAAGAGCAATTTGGAGGAGATCCTAGCTTGAAAGATTACCTCCTCAAATGGTGAATTGAAATGGAAAGGAACCACTTCACATCTGCTCCCAATACTCTAAGGCACATACCAACCCCTCCAAAAAAACACTAATTTATAGAGTGGAGGGGAGGCTAGGTTTAAAGAGGTTTCAAGTGTGAATGGGAAATCTTGGCCAAATATTTTAATACAACTTGTACCGCCCATTTTACCTCAAAAACGCGTGAACCAGATCTCCTTCAAGAAGGATGATTTGTGATAAAATTAATCCCCGAGATCCTCTCAAAATTGGGGCCTACTCCAATCACGGATTAAGAAGTTATGGCCCAAATACTAAACTTATGTCCATTCTGGCGAGTCCAGCCCAACTTTGACTTCATGGACCATTTTCAACAACCAAATGCACTCTTTAGCTCTAGTATCCTGAATAAAAGTTGTAGAAATTTAAGTTAGGAACAGTGTTACTAAATTTAAAATTCAAATAATAAATATAAAAATATTTATTTTTGAAATACTACAGTGCACTATAAAGGGTAAAACTGGAATTTTCACTAAATTTTCAAATGAATGATCAAATCCCAAATATTTTATAAAGAAACATATTTAGCACAATGTGAGGAAATTATATCATTTATTATTAACAAAATATTTAACAAAATAGTGTTTTATCAACTCCCCGGCACTTACCCTTTTGCACTCCTAGAAAAAACCTCATGTCTAGTAAACATCAATATCAAATCAAAACCAATTTTAAAACACATATCCTTGAGATCAAACAATTACACACCAAGAAACAAAATATATCATGCCTCATAAAAACCTTATTTCAAGTTCTCCATTTATATCAATCAATATACTTCCACTTCATTTATCCTCCCATCAACAAAACACTTACCTCGCTTGAATTTTCTCTCATCACACAAATATCAAATGTTTTTTGCAATGTATTTCTCATCCAAACTCATACAAGGGTAACCATAGGCTTGATAAATTCCTACATTGCCACCCAATGTGAGTCATGGACATATGTTTATCATGAGGACTTTTCAGGGTTGTTCTGTGGCTTTCAGTTGGTAGGATTTAGATGTGAAAAATTATGAGGCTGAATGAGGAGGGTTTGACTCTTTTGAAGCAAAATTGCATTAATCCAATTTTCACTTAAATATGGTCTTCTCTTAAATCCCCATAGTATCAATTCAGATCCATAATCATGAAAAGTGATGAAAATTTTACACCATTCATCATTTTAGCATCAAAAATGTCAATCTTCTCAAACATGATTTTCTTGAAAGCTCCAGATAGGCACAGATTTCCACCTCAATTAGAAGCTCCAGAAAAGGCACAGCTTCACTTGTCATGAAAACTCCAGAAAAGGCACAAATTTCAATATAATGACTTTCTTCAGCAGCAAACACATCTCTTCAGAATTTAATTTTCCATCCAAAGTATCACGGAATGTGGTAACACAACACAAGATAGATTCCCCCACACTTAAGCTCAACTGGATTATGCAATTTCACTTCAAGAGTTGGTTGGATAGGGAAAATTGGCTTATAATGTGGCTAACCTAACAGATTGTTCATGGATTCTGAGGGATAAAAGGATTAAATGTTCATGGTAGGCTATTATAAAAAAGGATTCTTTGAAATAGGGGCTTTAATACCAAACAAATGCCTCAATCATGTAAACATAAGTACCTCAAACCCTCAAGTTTTGAAAGGAATAGATCAAATTCTGGTTAAATAAAGCATGGTTTGGTTCTCTCAAGAAGTGAGGTGAATGTAAAGAATGTGAAAATAATGGTTTAGAAGCCTCACAGGAAAGTGATTTCAAATATAAAGACAGTGAAATGTGGCATGGGAATCAAAATTCAGTGTACTTTTCATGAAATTACTAAATATTTTAACTTGAAACAAATTAATTTCAGTATTCATTTAAACTTAGTTTCAAGGGGTAATTTTTTTCACTTATTGATATGGATTTAAAAATGGTGATGAGAATCATTTCAGCTCAAAAGTTTCAAAAACACACAGAAAATTGTAAAATAAACACACAATTTTTGAAAAACACACAATTTTTTTAAACAGGAAAACAATTGAAATTACTAAACTAAATGGTTCTCTCCCCCACACTTAAAATATTGCATTGTCCTCAATGTGAACCCATGAGATGATATATGCACATGAAATACATAATTTTTTAAATAGGACAAATAATATAAAAGTGAAAGGGTTAGGAACAGCCTGATGTTCTCAAGTGATGATGGGGTCATGCAGTGTGATAAAATCTACTACATCAGTAGGAAGTACCTCAATGTATCTCTTCAAATTTTTCCCATTGACTTTAAAGCTCCTTCTTGTGTCCTCTGGTGTGATCTCCACTGCACCATAAGGAAAAACATCAGTCACAACATAAGGACCTAACCATCTGGAATGCAACTTACCCGGCATCAGCTTCAGTCGTGAACTGTAGAGAAGGACTTTCTCTCCAACATGAAACTCCTTTTGTTGGATCATTCTATCATGAGATTCTTTTGATATTTCCTTGTAGAGCCTTGAGTTCTCATATGAAGACAATCTAATCTCCTCAAGCTCTTGAATTTGCATCTTCCTTTGGATTCCAGCTTGGGCCAAATCCATGTTTCATTTCTTTATAGCCCAATAAGCTCGATGCTCAACTTCCATGGGGAGATGACACGCTTTCCCAAAAACAATCTGAAATGGGGACATACCAATGGGTGTCTTGTATGTTGTCCTATAAGCCCACAACGCATCATCCAAGTGCTTTCTCCAATCCTTCTTATTTGGCTGCATAGTTTTCTCCAAGATTTGTTTTAACTCACGATTTGAAACCTCAGCCTGGCCATTTGTTTGTGGGTGGTATGGTGTTGATGTTTTGTGTGTCACCCCATACTTTCGAAAGAGGGAAGAAAAATTCCTATTGAAAAAGTGTGTCCCTTGTTCACTGATGATGGCCTTTGGTAATCCAAACCTACAGAAAATTTGAGCATTGACAAAATCCACTACAACATGAGAATCGTTAGTCCTGGTGGCCTTAGCCTCCACCCATTTACTCACATAATCAACAGCAACCAAAATATACAAAAAATACAAATGAACTAGGAAAAGGATCCATAAAATCAATTCCCCATACATCAAAAATCTCACAAAATAGTATGGTTTGTTGGGGCATCTCATGTCTCCTAGAAATGTTCCTAGTGTGTTGGAAATGAGAGCATGACTTACAAAACACATGGGCATCATGGAATAAGCTAGACCAATATAATCCAGAATCCAAAACTTTCCTAGTTGTCCGTTGGGGTCCAAATTGTCCACCACATGCAAGTGTATGACAGAATTGTAAAACTGACTCAAACTCATGATCAGGAACACACCTCCTAATAACTTGGTCACTACACATGCTCCATAAGTATGGATCATCCCAAACATAAAATCTTGACTCACTCTTTAATTTTTGGAATTTATGTTTCTTTAAATTTTCAAGTATTTTAGAGGCAACAAGGTAGTTAACTAAATCTGCATACCAAGGATGCGTACCTGAGGTGGAATAAAGATGCTCATCGGGGAAAGTGTCCTGAAGTGGTACCTAGTCCAAGGTGTCATCCTCTAGTGTGTGAGTAAGCCTACTCATGTGGTCCTCCACCAAGTTTTCTGACCCCTTTTTTCCCTTTATCTCAATATCAAATTCTGGAAGAAGGAGCATCCATCGGATTAGCCTGGGCTTTGCATCTGGCTTCTTCAAGAGGTACCTCATAGCTGCATGGTCAGAAAAAACAACTGCTTTAGAGATCAATAAATATGAACAGAATTTATCTAAAGCAAATATGATAGCAATAAACTCCTTTTCCATGGTTGTTTAGTTTGATTGGGCTGAATCCAGTGTCCTTGATGCATAGGAAATCACATGTGAGCGTCCCTCCGCCCTCTGAGATAAGACAGCTCCAACCGCGAAGTTGGAGGCGTCACACATAAGCTCAAAAGGAATCTCCCACCATGGAGGCTGTATGATCGGTGGAGTGGTCATACACTTCTTTATCTTATTAAAGGAAGTCCTACAATAATTTTCAAACACAAAATCAGAATCTTTTTGAATTAATCGTGACATAGGAAGAGAAATCTTTCTAAAATATTTGATGAAGCACTGATAAAATCCTACATTCCCTAGGAATGATCTAACATCACACACACAGGAAGGATAGGGTAAGGATGAAATAATGTCTACCTTAGATCTATCAACCTCTATCCCATGTTTTCACACTACATGACCTAAGACAATGCCATGCTCTACCATGAAATGACACTTTTCAAAGTTCAGGACCAGATTCCTCTCAATACAACGATTCAATACCGTTCCCAAACTATTTAGACATTCATCAAATGAAGACCCATACACTATAAAATCATCCATAAATACCTCCATGCATGTCTCAATAAAATCGTAAAAAATACTCACCATGCATCTCTAGAAGGTACCTAGGGTGTTCCAAAGTCCAAATGGCATCCTTCGGTAAGAAAATGTGCCAAAGGGATAGGTGAATGTAGTCTTCTCCTGATCCTATGGAGCTATAGGAACCTGAAAATATCTAGAAAATCCATCCAAGAAATAATAGTGTGTTTTCCCAGCTAGTCTCTCAAGCATTTGATCAATAAATGGGAGGGGGAAATGGTCCTTGCAAGTGGACTAATTTAGTTTCCTATAATAAATACACACACGCCAACTGTTTTTCACCCTCATTGGAACTAACTCATATTTCTCATTTTTAACAACAGTAACACCACTCTTCTTAGGCACAACCTGAATAGAACTTACCCACTGAGAATCTTAAGTGGGAAAGATTATATCAGCCTCGAGAAATTTCTTAACTTCTTTTTTAACAACCTCTAGAAGGGTTGGATTGAGTCTCCTTTGTGGTTGCCTCACCATTTTAGCCTCATCCTCCAAAAGAATCCTATGCATGGAAATGGAGGGTATAATACCTAATATGTCAGCCAAGGTCCACCTGATTTCCCTAATGTTCTCCCTCAAAAGATTCAAAAGTTTTTCTTCATGTTCAAAAGGGAGATTGTTAGCAATGATAACAGGTAATTTCTCACCACTTAACAAGTATGAGTATTTGAGATTTGGTGGAAATGGCTTGAGTTCCAATGTAGGGGGTGGTGTATGGATGGAGACATAGAAGGAACTGAAATATTTGCTGAAAGAGCATCAGTATCAGAATATTAATCATCACAATCAGAGAATAAAGCATCAAATGCATTAGCATACTCAATAGCCATGTCATAATTAGAGTTCATATGATAAAAATCAGAATATGATTCCATTTCAAAATCAAATCTTAGAGAGTCTTGTTCCTTAGAAATAGGTGTGGAAGTACTCTTAGACATAAAACTGGAACCAATACTCATAATCTCCCTAAGCATAGGACAATCCAATTCCATGGTGTTTTTACTTGTTGATTCAAAATGGGAGATAACAAATGCAGAATAATCCTCTGAGGGGTACTTCATGGAATCCATAACATTAAATATCACAACTTCATCCCCAAATTCCATGGAAAGTGTACCCTTATTGAAATTTATGATATTTTTTTGTAGTTTTGAGGAAGGGTCTACCTAAGATAATGGGGGCATGAGAACTTACCTAATCATCCTCCATGTTAAGCATGTAGAAATCTTCTGGAAATATCATGTCTCTTACCCGGACAAGTACATCCTCAAGGACTCCCACTGTATATGACATAGCTCTATTAGATAATTGCGCCACTACTCTTGTCAGCTTCAACTCACCAACCTGTAAGGAAGAGAATACAGAGTGAGGCATCACATTTATGGAAGATCCCAAATCACAAAGTACATCAAAAAAGTGTAACTCCCCTATGGTGCATGGGATAGTGAATGTCCCTGGATCCTTGCACTTTGTCGGCATTGCTAGAGTTGGTGTAATGAGTGCTGACACATTATTTCCAAGATTGATCCTCTCATTTCCCTTGATCCATCTTCGATTTTTACAAAGTTCTTTTAAGAATTTCGCATACCTTGGAATTTTCTTAATGGCTTCAAGTAGAGGAATGTTGATCTCCACACTCTTGAATGTGTCCAAAACCTCATTTTTCATTTCTTCTTCAGCCATCTTCTTGGTTTGAACAACCCTGTTTGGAAAAGGAATGGTTTTAGGAAGAACATCATCAATCTTTTTCTTACCTTTATCTTTCTCCTTGGATTTCTCATCAGTTGGATTAGAATGCAGTTTCTCTGGAGTTGAGGTGAATCCCGGTGGAATGATAGGTGGAGAAGCATCAGTTGTTTGCTTCTCGCTTCTCAATGTAATGGCACTAACATTCCCCTTTGGATTTGGAGTGGGTTGGGAAGGTAGATTTCTGGAATTCTTACTTACAAGTTCATGGAGGGTAGTGGAAATCTAGCTCATTTGAGTCTTCAACTCCCTCAACTCCGAACCTTGACTCTTCAGTTCATTATGTTGATTAAGAACAATTTTCTTCTAAACATAATCAGTGTTAGAGTCTACCTTATGTTGGAGATTCCCTTTTTTCTGACATGTTGATGTTTGAGCTTCGAATCTCTTTTGGGGTTGTTGGAAGCCCTGTTGGTAAGGTGGAGGCTGCTGGAAGTTTGGTTGAAAAGGGGGACTTTGTTGTTGCCCAAATCCATACCTCATGTCTGATTGATCCTTCCACACTTGGTTGAATGTTGGTGAAAAGGAGTCATACTTCTTTTGGGGATGTGGTTGTTGTTGTTGCTGATATGGTCTCCCAGGGAATACTGCTGCACAATCTTCTGTTTCTTGTAGTTGGGGGAAACAGTCAGTTGGGTGGCTTGTCTCAGTGCAAATGCCACAAGGCCTTAAAGGAGGGGGTAGAGATGTCTTTTGTGACAAAGAAATTTGCCTCACCATAGTTTTCAATTCTTCTAACTTGGTATCAATCAAATGACTCTCAAGAGAAGAAGGACTTACCTGATGTACTCCCCTGACATGTGGTGTACCTCGATCACCAAATTGTTTGGAGTTTTGGGTCATCTTATCGATCAATGCATGTGGGGCTACTGGTGTCTTGTACACCAATGCTCCTCCAGCTGCAGCATCAACTATACTCCTTTGCATGGGTGTGAGTCCTTCATAGAAGTATTGGATGAGGAGTTGCTCACTGATTTAGTGATGCGTACAGCTTGCGCACAACTTCTTGAATCGCTCCCAGTACTCATACATTGACCCCCCTTGTGCTTTCTTGATCCCAGAGATCTCCTTATGAATGGAAGTGGTCCTCGATGCTAGAAAAAATCTCTGCAAGAAAATACATTTCAAATCGTACCAAAAAGTTACATCTTCTGGTTGTAAATAATACATCCAATCTTTTGCAGCTCTATCAAGTGAGAATGGGAATGCTCTTAATTTGATTTGATCTTCAAAAACATTTCTTGGTTTTAAAGTTGAGAAAACCACATTAAATTACTTAAGTTGTTTGTTGGGATCCTCACCAGATAAGCCATGAAACATTGGAAGAAGGTGAATTAATCCAGATTTCAATTCAAAGTCCGATTCGAGGTTCGAGTATGCAATACAATTTGGTTGATAGTTAATATCTGGTGCAGCCAATTCTTGAATGGTTCTATTAAGTTCATTTCCATTATTTTCATCCATTGGTTCTTATTTTAATTTGGACTTATAAGTGTCTCCAATTTCAAAATTCCTAGAGTGTAGGAATTCCCCAGTTGGGTAAATGTCGACACTTCCCGTAGACTGAGAATAACAGATTCGCGCCCTAAGGCTACGTTCAATCTCAGGGTTAAGATCTAAGAGATCCTCGGGATTAGTTCGTGTCATAAATCAAAGAAATAGAAAAATGAAGTGAAGAAAAGTGGAACATAATAAAATAATAAGAAGTTTGATTTGATGGTACCAAAAAAATAAAATAGAAAACCAAAAACATAATTGAGAAAGGGGAAAGAATAAAGAAAGAAGAGAAGATAAAATATTAAAATAAAGAAAAAAAAATACCTATAATTAGTTTAATAAAATACATGCCTCCCCGGAAACGACGCCAATTTTATAGAGCGCTTTCATGGGCAACCTCAAATGATTAGTGGTTTTTGGGGCACTTAGGTGTAGCATAGTGGCTGACCAAGGTCATCTCTCAAAGGAGGAAGTGAATTAAAACAACTTTTCAAAGGTATTCTAAAAAAATAAAAGAAAAGAGAATAAAAACACTACTTGAAAGGATGGGTTTGGTTGTTTATAGTTTATAAAACTTGAATAAGTTTTTTGGAAGAAGATTGCATTTTTTTGTTCTTAATTTTGAAATGAAGTTTGATTAAAAAGACACAACAAGAAGATGTTTTTTTAGAAAATATTTTAAAAGGCATAATCGATCTAACTCTACCTATTCACTCTATTATTAATCATTATCATTTAAATTAATATTCACTTAATTATGATCCCTTAATTTGTTAAATCACGAACCCTATGAGAATTAACTTTACCAAAAAGATAAAATTAATTAAACCCTAGGCTAGCTTCAGAATATGCTATCATAGCACCCTGATTTGATTGATGTTCTAAGGCTAGCTTATGGTCAGTGGTAAATTAAGGCACATAACCACTCTATAAATGAGGATTAATTGAGTTTAGGTATTTTATTTGAACTCTACAAATTGATCTCGTGTAGTCTTGTATTACCGATTAAGATCACGCTCTCACAATTCGCACAAATCCCGACCTCGCGCATTTTGTGTTAATTGTTCAATTGCTCACTTAGTTTCTTATAATTTAAAAACTCAATTAATGGATCATGTTTAGTGAATTACATTAGATCATTGATTCAAAATAAATTAATGAATAAGGTGAGAGGTAGATCGATTACTAAAAATAACTACTCTTTTATGGGCAGTGTAGTCATCGTAGAAGCGAATTGCATTTGCAACAGTTTAGAATGGGTATCTCCCAATCACACTTATACTCTTGAGTTCCAGCCCAAAGAGGAAGATTAATGAAGAATAAAAAGGAACAAAACATATTAAAACAGAAGAAATTAAAGAGTAACTAATAAGTTTATTGAAAGAGCAAAAACATTACATCAAAGAGGAGGAAGAGAAGAGCAATTTGGAGGAGATCCTAGCTTGAAAGCTTACCTCCTCCAATGGTGAATTTAAATGGAAAGGAACCACTTAACATCTGCTCCCAATCCTCTAAGTCAAGTCCCAACCCCTCCAAATGAGAAAAACATTAATTTATAGAGAGGAGGGGAGGCTAGGTTTAAAGAGGCTCCAAGTGTGTATGGGAAATCTCAGACAAGTATTTTAATACAACTTGCACCGCCCATTTGACCTCCAAAACGCGTGAACCAGCTCTCGTTTTAGATGGATTATTTTTGAGAAAATGAATCCCTGATCTCCTCCTAAAATTTGGGCCTAATACAAGAACGGGTTAAGAAGTTATGGACCAAATACATAACCTATATCCATTCTGGCAAGTCCAGCCCAACTTTGACTTCATGGCCCATTTTCAACAACCAAATGCACTCTTTAGCTCTAGTATCCTGAATAAAAGTTGTATAAAATTAAGTTAATAACACTGTTACAACATTTCAAATTCAAATAACAAATATAAAAATATTTATCTTTGAAATACTACAGTGCACTATAAAGGGTAAAACTGGAATATTCACTAAATTTTCAAATGAATGATCAAATCCCAAATATTTTATAAATAAACATATTTAGCACAATGTGAGGAAATTATATCATTTATTATTAATAAAATATTCAATAAAATAGTGTTTTATCAACCATTGGTTTTGTAATTCATGTACCCAATATCGATTCATAGGGAATATCTAAAAGAGCAATAAAATTCCCCAACATCCCATGTTATTTTGTGAAATCTTTGATGCATGGGGAATTAACTTCCTAGGGCCTTTCCCAAATTCATTTGGATTCATGTAAATCTTATTATTTGTTGGATATATCTTTATATGGGTGGAACCAAAGGATACCATGAACAGTAACTCTTGAGTGGATGTTGATTTTGGCAGGTTAAAGTTTTTCAGTAGGTTTGGTTTGCTAATATTTATCCTTAGTGATCAGGATTCACTTTTTTCAATCACAACATGAAATATTTTATTCATAATTATGGGGTTGTTTGTAAAATATCCACTTCATATCACCCCCAAACTAACAGACAATAAGAAATCTCTCATCAGTAATTTAATGAAAGATGGAAAATATAGTACAACCCAATAACGAAGATTGGATTTTATGCTTTGATGGTGCAGTTTTGGCATACCGTACAGCTTTTAAAACCCCAATCATAATGTCACCATAAATGATTGTGTTTGTAAAGGCTTTTCACATCTCGGTACAGGTAGATAATCATTCAAATTGGGATATTAAGAAATTTAATATGAATCTTTTAGATGTTGATAAACGTAGGATGTTTCAAATTTAGGAGTTGGAAGAAACATGGCATGATGCATATGAGAAATATGGAATCTATAATGAGAAACAAAGGTTTTCCATAATGAAATGATCCATCATTAGAAGTTTCATATTTTTTATAAGCTCCTCATGTACAATTCTTGGCTAAATCTTCACCCAGGTAACTTCGCTCCCAATGGCTCAGTCCTTATACAATCACTAATGTTTACCCTTTTAGTGTAATATAGGTTTTTCATGAGCAGAGTGGCCAAATTATTACCATTAATGGGTAGACAAATAAAAAATTTAATGATAATTTTCCAAAGAACTTGGTGGAGGAAATATAACATAAAGAATCTATATACCAGTGAAATCCAATATTTTTTTCATTCCTTTTCACAGTCTCTTTTATTACAGTGAGAACACTTTACTCTCTAGGTGTTGGGGTGTACATTTTTGGGAGTATTAGGATTTTCATTCCATTTATTTTTAATTATAATTTTATTTTATTTGACATTATTTTAACATTTTCCCACCTTTTTTAGTTCAGTTGGATTTTTATCACCTTTCTTTATATTTCTTTTTTTTTCTTTCTGAATTGTATTGTAATTTGAACCCCCCATTTCCTGTCATCATATTTTTGCAAGAATGTTAATTTTGGATGCCCACTTGTTCATGGTAAATTATTCCTTTTTAATCATGGATTTTATTGAAAATTCACAATAAATTTACTTATTTTAAGTTGTTTCAACATTTTAAAAACAAATCACTGATAGAATGTGTGTTTTGGCATGAATTTATCATTTAGGAGTGATTTTGAGTAAATTTTCATTTTTCAATGATATAAACGTTTGTATATCAATGAAACCTATCAAATGATTGGTACCCCTTATGTGAGGAGTTTTGGGTAAAATTGTTCCACTTAATATCTCCACAAACATTTGAACCAATCCATGAAGTGTGAAAAATTCATACTAGATAGGTAAATTGAAGATAGGTTAACATTTATTAGCTTTATAAATAGATTTTTCCAAAAAAAACATTCTTATCCAGTCTATTTTATTACTATATTGTATTGAATTATTCCTTTTTATGTATTATCCAACTGTTGTACACCATCAACAAAAAAACTATAACTAAGAAATCAAAAAAATTTAAAAAAAAATGCACACAAAAAATTATGGGTTGTGTCTTGTGTAGTTCTACAACCACACTTCCTAAATCTTTGATCTTATTATGACTATTACAATTTTATTTTGATGAGATCAAAAAAGGGTTGAGTGATGAGTGTGGGATTTGTTCCATGTTCAAATTTTGAATAAAACAACAACAACAACAACAACAATAATAATAATAATAAAAGATGATGAGAGTGATGAAATGTAAAACATATGGGGATATCTAGGTTAAGAGATTATGTTTTGACATCTGTGAATTATTAAGTGAGAAATTCTTGAAATTTTTTTGCAATGATGTTGGGAAGGATCGGTGGAAAAAATTATTTAAGTTGAAAAATGTTAAAATAACCTATATTTTCTAGATAGAAAATGGAAAGAATACCATATAATGGTTTTCACACAGTCATGTGGATAGTTAGTGGAATGGTTGAATCTTTAATTCCTTGATGATATTGGTATCATGAATCTATTTGAACTTCATTCTAATACAAATTTTTATACATACTTTTCCATGATCACTAGGAATAACTCCTTGGGGTGGTTTTTTCTTTGATCACATGGATTTAACAAATTTAAATTTCATTGAATGTTTAATATTTATGAAGTTAGGAATATCTACTTTCAATTTTTTTTGGAAATTTGGCTTTTCCCAGGGGTGAAAATATTTAGGTGTGGAGGAGTGATCGCACCATGATTCACTATTCTATTTAACCATTACACCATTGTATTACAATGATTTTGTTCATAAATTAAAAATATAATAAGAAATTGCACTTAATGTTTTATTAAATTATTTAATATTTTCACTAATATAATGTCATATTTAACTTTTTTATGTTTTCATTGTAGTTGGTGGTGATTTTGAGGGACCACGATGAAGTTGAAGGAAAATAGGCTGAACTGTGCATGATTCCAAGCACACCAGTGGACTAAAACATCCATTGAAACTAAATCGTGCATAAAATTTGGATGATATTTTTTGTTTGGATTCATAATTTCGTGTTATACAACTCTTATAAACAAAACCAAGACCAATTAATTCATTAAGTGTCCCATATGAACTGATCTATCCATGAAATCGAATCTGCATGAATTCAAAAGTGGTGTGATTTATTTCATCCATATATCAAGATATGGATATCCAAATGATTCCACACATTCGCTGGAGTCATTAGAGATGTGTGGAAACATGTTTTTAGTTTTTTAAATACTGATCTAAGACTATATAGAGGATTAATACTATGGACCATGTGGTCTAATGAAATATGGGTACCCAAAACCACCATCCACTTTGCCCATAAATTGGGACCTTGGAAACCCCATTTGAAAGTTCAACCATTAGGCTAGGTGCTAAAAATTTAGGGACCCAAATTATTCATATACTCATTCTGATCATTTATGTAGGCTATGGTATGTTCTACATCAACATATATGGATTCCTACCTTTAAATGGAGTTCTAAACTCCTTGTGGTCACCCAGGGGGATGTGATGTAAATCCCAAGTTTCATGTTTGTAAAATTCAAATGGTATTTTTAATTTTAGTTTTTTATAATGTATTTCATAATCCTCTATTATTTTTTAATTTATTTATGTATTGGTATGTCATTCTCAGCTCATATGATCGTGTTTGGTGGTACACTTTCATGTGATGTTTCACACATTGTAAAGTCCCATATTTTTTAACCGGGTTTAAATTACGATGGTTTTCAAAAAAAATGTGTTATCAATGGGTTGGTTTTTAAACCAACCTATGGAACATTTTTTCCGAGTGTTGTAACATTTAAAGGTGTTGTTTTCTGACTTGGGTGAATACATGATAACTTTCATGGGTGTCCTGATAAGTCTCAAGGGCACTGGATCTGTAAAGGTCCACATTAATGGATTTGAACGGGCTGTGCACGGTTGTGGTCCAACCCATACAGTTTAACTTGTTTAATAAGTTATTTATTTTAATTAAATAATATTATATGAGAGATTTTGATTAATTAATATAATGGTTTAATAATAATAATAATGATGTTATAATTATTATTATTTTGTGGTTACTTAATTAAATGAATGTTAAAGAATTAATTAAATGATAGTTGATTCAATTAATGAAACTTTTTGGGTTCACCAAATTTTTTTAATTAATTTATGAGTTATGGGGAGTTTGAGTTTCTCAATTAAACGTTTTTTTTAAGTATGATTAATTGGAGAGTTTAAGAATTAATTGAGAAAGTATTATTTAAAGAATAATTAATGAAAAATTTATTATTAAATGAGAATAGTGATAATAATCAATTTTATATCATTATTATTATTATATTAATCCATTTTAGTTATTAGGTTTTTAATTTTATTTTTTTAAGGGGAAAAGAAAGGGTAGGCACTGGACAACAGGAGGCGCAACCCGCCCCCCTCATATTTTTCCCCTGTGAGGTGCGTGATACACCAGGCACACCTCTACTGCACAACTAGCTTCTCTGGCCTCCTCCTCCATGAAACCCTCGTCCGGACCCCCATTACAGCAGCGCGACACCCCTAGATGGAACACCTGCAGCGCACGACCCCCATGGTGCGACCCCCCATTCTGAGTTCTCTATCCATAGGGCTTTTCCCCCAATTTATTCATGGTTTAGGTCCAATTATTCAAGGTAAGACCTTTACTCATTGTCTCTTTATTCACTTTGGTGATTCACTGATTTTTCAGTGCCCGATTTGGTTTTGGCCGAAACCTTAAGGTTCAGGTTTCATCTATTTGTTTCAGTATTCTAATTTTAGGGTGTGCGAATGTTGTTTAGGGGCCCGTTGGTCTATGTTCTAGCCTCCTCCACCATGGGTGCGGCAGATGGGATTGTTTTTCTTTCAATCCATTGGTTTGGGTAAACTTCTAAACCCACTATTCGATTTTTCACTGGTTAAATTAAGGTCTGTTAATTTTTTATGAGTCCCTAGTACTAAGTTAGAGGCGCGTTGATCATTACTTCTTTGATTCTGGGTACCGGTTTAATATATTTATTTTTTTATCAATTTAGAATATTCTCACATATATTTATATATATATATATAAATATGTGTGTGTGTTTGTGTGTGTGTGTGTTTTTATTTACATATATATATATAAAATTTGTGCATGTGTGCGATAGAATACTAGTTATAGATTGATAGCCAGCGTGTGTTGAAGTGTGGCGTGTTTTGGTTCCACCCTGACGTAGGGTCCCAAATCACAATCAATTTATTTTAAAAATTATTTTCTTCTTTAAATAATTTTAGAATATGTGTTTCCTTGATTATAGAACTGCTAAAGTTTCTTTAAATGGTGATTAAAGATAAACTATTGGTTGATGGTAACATAATATCATTCTTTCTTATGTTTGGGCTTTTGTATGTATCCTCATTGATGTCGATAAATAATATGTTGATGCAAGACATTTGATGTTGTTGAATGATTCTTTTGAGATGTGATAAATGAGGAAATTACCATGTGTTGGTGTTAAGTATATATTGATGGCTATTGAAAATATGTTGAACTTATGCCCTAAATGTTAAATGGTTAAGCAGGAAACACCCATGGGTCTTCCTTGTAAATGAGACTTAAATAGTGATGGACATGGACACCCTTAGGTGTGCATTTTTAACCCATGTCACAGAATGTTAATTACGAAAACGATGATATATTAGTTTGTGAATTAAATTGTTGAATGGGGAAGGATGGGTAATAGGGTAATTAATTGAAGAATTAATTATCAAGTCATTAGTTAGAAATGTTGTTTCATTTACTGAATATTGAGAATCTTAAATATTTTAACATGTTTGGAATATAAATTGGAAACTGGTAATAATTAATGGATGGATTAATTATTTAATGTTAAATGGTCAATGGTTAATTAATTGATGAATTGGTTAAAGAGATGTGATTTAATTAATTAATTGTTGAATTGATTAATCTGCATGCATTAATTTAAGATTTTGAATTGATTGTTTGTTACAACGGTTGGCCAAATATAACTTTTGATGTGTATTTTCTTCCATGCCTTAAGTTATTTTTTAAGGATTTCTTTAAAAATTTGATATGTTGTGTGATATGGTTTCTATATATCTGGGCCTTGTTCAACATGTTTGACTAGAGATGTTTATGACATGCAAGTAAATTGCTAATGTCCTGAATGAATCACTACTTGAGTGGATGGTATCAAACATGTTGTTAATTTATTATTAACTATTGAGATGTTGAATGGTTAATTAATTGTTGACTAATTTGGTGGGAGATTTATGTGGTCAATTAGTTGTTGAATTAATTAACCAATTTGATTAATTAATTTATGAGTTAATTAATGGATGGTTTTGGGGTGTTAGAAATTATGTTATACACCTATGATATATATATATATATATGATTGATAAAATGGTTCTGAGACATGGAATGATGCTCCAAATACTCAAATGGTTCTAGACATGGCATTCAACACACAGTTTGCAAGGGAATATTCTTTTATTGGATAGGGACTGATGCTCTAAATACCCATGGGTTGTGAGACAAGTTCTAACTCTCCAAATACTCATGAGGGAACTAGATATGATGTTCTACACCAATTAATTGGCATTGGATTATGGGTCTAATAGGTCATATTTAAATGGTTAATGAAATATGTTGTGACATAATGATTTGATAATTGAATATGGGAAATAGTTCAGACCCTATCATGGTCGAGGCAAGTATTGATATACGGGTGCCATGGGAACCCAGGGACTTATGCAGTTAAATAAAGAATAACAATTAACAAGGCTTATATAATTTAACGAGGTTTAAATAATTAATAATTAAAAATTAGTGTGTGATGATTGTTGTGTAAGCATGAAAAATGTATAATGTAGGTTCAGACACCTACTGAGGGCTGAAGTAGGTACTTGGGTATATAGATACATTGTACTGATTATTTATTCATGATTTCGCATAGTTTTAATTATTGATTCAATGTATGGATTTGTGGTAGAAATTGGTAGTCCTGACCTACTGATATTTATATCTCACACCCTAATCGGGCCTCCATTGCAGTGGGGTACCCGAGTAGATTCTATTTGGTTTCAGGACTGTGTTATCTGCATATACTTTGGGGATAGGAGCATAGGACCGATCAGAAGATCAGGATTCTTGAGGTGACCTCCCTTAAGGCATTGAGTTGTTATTTTTTTGTATTGGAATGTAAAACATGTTGTTTTGTTCATTGTTTTCCATTTTGTATCATTAGCATGTCATCCATTCATCTACTGAATAAACTAGAATTTTCCACTTTTGTTCGAGTTTTATAAAAATATTCCTTCCGCTGCTTTATCATTTATTATACTACTTCCACTATTTATTTCCATTGTCTATTATTTTAATATGATATGAGGGTATAGTATCCCTACTGACTATCCATAGACCCTCGCTACTAATCGTCATCCTCTGGCATACAAGGAGACAAGCTTGAGGTCATGTGGTGACCGATCTGGCCACCAGTTCAGTGGTGAACTGGGTCGGGACATTACAAAGTGGTATTAGAGGGTTATTTTACAATTTCCATTCTTTTTGGGGTTGGTAGATAGGATACTGGGAATGTGTCGGCACTTGGGTTAATATCCATGCTTTGGAATAATCATCCCATGTACGAGAAATGACTAAGTGTCCAGGGTTGGGAATTGATGTTCATGATTTTCGATATTATAGTTGATATTATTTCTCCTTGAGTGACTGGTGTATTTTCCACTGCTTATTGATTAAGAAAATTTTGAAAATTTTACCTTGGACTAATATGGCACGGAAGTTTCAGTACATGCATTATATTAGGCACTTAGAGATTAACATGTCATGCATATATTCCATGTCATGTAGTCACATTAGTATGATGCCTACTAATATGGATTGCATGCCTTGAATATATTCCATGTCTTGTACTAATTTATCATGCATTTTTAGATAGCATGTTTCAGTGATATAATTAACATGCTTGAGTAATAATATGGAATGCTTATGTGCCATGCTTCTGTGTTATAGCATGTTTTTAGTGATTTCAGTATTTTGATATGTGTTAGCTACTTGTAGTGACATGTTAGCTTGTGGATAAATTATTGGTTTATTTAGATAAATTTATTTAGTTGCAGTTGTGACTGATCTAATTTTCAGTTATAAGCAGTATGGGCACCTTATAACTGCAAAAAAAGGTTACCTTTGTATTCAAACAATTAAAAAGGAATGCTAAAAGTTAAAATTTTAAATGAAAATTGGATTTCATAAATGGAATCCAAATGTCAATGGTAAGGTGTATGGGCACCATATCAACTGGTAGATGGATATCCATGTGAATGAACCATATAACCATAGTATGTTTGAAAAAGTTTATAAATGTAAAACTACTGAGTTTTGATTTTAATGAACTATTGTGGGGTTTCTTTTTGAAGAACCTATATTGAATAAATGGGACCCTTGGATGTCTCCTTTTTGCTAAAAAGAATTTAGATGATAAATTGATTAATAAAAATGAAATGACACTAAATGTTAAATGTTTATATAGGATGTTTGTTATAGCATGTGTATTTTTTCATAGGGAGTTTTTTGGAAAACCGAGTGGCTTTTTATGAAAAATTACTTGTGGGTTTTTTGAAATTCATTCAAATGATAAAAGGTTGGAATGAATTAATTATAATGAAAAAAATGAAAATGGGACTTTTGAACCATGTTATATCGGTTTCGTGCAACCAAGTTATAGGGTCAACGTTTAGGTTTCGTTAGGGGATATCCTGTGGTTGGTAGTCCCTTAGAATGTTTTGGGCATTAAGGTAAGTCCATCCCACTACTCGAGATGACTCTTTGGGACTTGGGTGTGTTGACGCGGCAGTCGGTTTAAATTATTCATCTTCGATGATAAATGTCCGACATTTTGATTATGGCCCGAGGAACATCACATGTTTCTTTATGGTATTTTAGAAATATCGTGCTAGTAAGCGGCTAATATTTTCTTTCAAATTTATGGAAAATCCTATGGTGGGTAGTGTCACATCGGTTTTGGTAAACATGTCGTCATGTGACACTAATATTTTTGAACAGAGTCGATTGGTAGTAGTTAAACTCATCTTCTTGGTGACCTGGGTTTGCTCGTAGTGTTCTCTTTTGAATGAGATGATCATGTCCCCTATCTTGACCTCACCATGGAGACACTAAGATAGTGTTGGTCTTACACCGAGCTAAAGTTTTAAATGTTGTTAGGCTTGATGAGTGGTTGTTATTTGGATTCTACGTGGGATACAAGGTTTCCTTGGGATACGCCTTCATTCATGTTGGTAAATGCTAGTTTTTTTAATAGCCTTATGATGGCTTGACTTGGGAATGTCAACAGAAGTTGAGGAAGTAATTTGGTGTACATGTGGTTGGTTGGGGATGTCTTTTGAGGAAATCATGCACAACCTTTTTTGTTTGTTGGTCAAGATTCGACCGTTTCATTAATCAGGTCCTTATAATGGCCTTAGATAGAAGATTTTTTCATTGTTTAATTGGTAATGTGAGCTTTGGCTCAAGTTTTAATGTTTTAAATGTCATTGGGATTGTGAAAATTGTTCAATGTGTGTCTGACTTTTGAGAATGGAACACGGAAATTCTAACGTGATTAAATGACCTTGGTGGGTTTTTTTAGTAGTTACTGATGGATTCTTGGGGACGACAAGTTTTTAAGGTGGGTAGATTTTAATGTCTTGTGATTTAAACTGAGTTTAAATTATGATGGTTTTTAAACTTTTTTTCTTTATTTACGGTTTGGTTTTTAAACCGACCTCTAAAGAATTATTTTAGAGTGTTGAAACATTTAAAGGTGTTGATTTTGGACTTGGGTGAATACCCAATAACATTCATGGGAATCCTGATAAGTCTTGGGAGCACTGGATCTGGAAATTTCCTTATTAATGGATTTTCATGGGCGGCGCACGATTGCGGTCCAACCTGTGCAGTTTACCTAGTTTAATAAATTATTTATTTTAATTAAATAAGATTATATGAGAGTTTTTGATTAATTAAAATAATTTTTTAATAATAATAATAATGAAGTTTTTATGTTATTTGGGGTTTCTTAATTAAATGAATGTTAAATAATAAATTAAACAACTTTTAAGGAAACTAATGAGAGTTTTTGGGTTCACCAGAAATGTTTAATTAATTGAGGAGTTATGGGGAGTTTGAGTTTCTCAATTTGATGTTTTCTTTTAAGTAGAATTAATTGGGGAGTTTCATAATTAATTGGGAAACTTTTATTTAAATAATAATTAATGAAGAAAATGAATTATTAAATGAGAATAGTGATAATAATAAATGTTATATCTTTATTATTATTATAGTAATATATTTTAGTTATTAGGTTTTTATTTTCATTTTCTAAAGGGAAATAGAAAGGGGAGGCACCAAACAACTGGAGGTGTGACCCCCCCCCCCCCCAGCGTCTTCTTCCCCTGTGAGGCATGCGACGCACAAGGAACACCTCCACCACAAAACCAGATTCTCTAGCATCCTCCTCCATACAGCCCTCGACCGAACCCCCCTTGAAGTAGCACAATACCCCCAGATAGAACCCATGTAGCACCCCCCCCCCATTCCGAGTTCTCCGTCTGATGTGTTTTCCCCCAATATTTTCTTGTT
The DNA here is from genome assembly GCA_963277665.1 of Viscum album. Lineage (NCBI taxonomy): Eukaryota > Viridiplantae > Streptophyta > Magnoliopsida > Santalales > Viscaceae > Viscum > Viscum album. The sequence continues at coordinate 277,482,444 of OY728135.1, forward strand.
TAAGGTCTGATTATTTAAGGTAAGACCATCCCTCATGGTATCCTTCATCACTTGTGCAATTCACTAATTTCTCGGTGCCTGATTTGGTGTTGGATGAAACCCTAAGGTTCAGGTTTAATCTGGTTGTTGCATTCATCTAATTTAGGGTATGCGAATGTTGTTTAGGGACCCGTAGGTCCATGTTCCAGTATCTTCCACCAAGGTTGAAGCAAATGGGCTTGTTTTTATTTGAAGTTGTTGGTTTGGGTAAGCTTCTAAACCCATTATTTGGTGTTTCACTGGTTAAATTAAGTTCTGTTAATTTTTTATGAGTCTCTGGAACCATGTTAGAGGTGTGTTGATCATTACTACTTTCATTCTGGGTATCGATTTAATATTTTTATTTTTTTTAATCAATATAGACAATGCGCGCACACACACACAGCTGTGTGTGTGTGTACATATATATGTACATATATATATATAATGTGTGTGTCTATGCGATGGCGGACTAGTTCTGGATTGGTTGCTGATATGTGATGATGTGCAACATGTTTTGGTTCCACTCCAAGGTAGGGTCCCAAATCTCTATCACATTATTTTAAGAATTATTTTATTCTTTAAATAATTTGAGAATATGAGTTTATATGATTATGGAACTACTAAATTTTCTATAAATGATGATTAAAGATAAAATTTTTGTTGGTGGTAATGTCATATCATTCTTCCTTATGGTTGGGCTTTTTTATGTATCCCTATTGATGTATATACATGATATGTTGATGCAAGACTTTTGATGTTATTGAATGATTCTTTCCACATGTGATAAATGAGGAAATTACCATGTTTTGGTGTTAAGAATTTACTAATGAATATTAAAAATATGTTTAGCTTGTGTCCTAGATATGAAATGGTTAAGCAAGAAGCACCCATGGGTCTTCCTTGTAAATGAGACTTAAATGGCCATTGACATAGTCACCCTTATGTGTGCCTTTTTAACCCATGTCATGGAATATTTAATAGGAAAACGATGATATATAAGTTAGTTAATTAAATGATTGAATGTGGAAGGATGGGTAATAGGGTAATTAATGGAAGAATTAATTATCAAGTCATGAGCTGGAAATGTTGTGGCATTTACTGAATATCGAGAATATTGAATATTTCGACATGTTCGGAATATAAATTAGAAAATGGTAATAATTAATGGATGGGTTAATTATTAAATGTTAAATGGTAAATGGTTAATTAATTGATGAACTGGTTAAAAATATATGATTTAATTAATTAATTATTGATTTGATTAATTTTTATGCATTAATTTAAGATTTTTAATTGATTGTTAGTTATGATTATTGGCCCAAAATACATTTGGATGCCTATTTTTTCCATGCCTTAAGTTTTTCTAGATGGATTTGTTTAAAAATTTGATATGTTGTATGAGATGGTTTTTAAATATCTGTGTCTTGTTCAGCATGTTTGACTAGAGATGTTTATGACATTCATGTAAATTGTTAAAGTACTCAATGTATCACTACTTTATTGGACAGATTCAGACTTGTTTTTAATTAATTATTAACTTTTGAGAAGTTGAATGGTTAATTAATTGTTGAGTTATTTTATGGGAGATTTATTTTGCTAATTAGTTGTTCAATTAATTAACGATTTTGATTAACTAATTTATGTGTTAATTAATGAATGGTTTTGGGGTGTCATACATGAAGTTCTACACCAATGATAAATATATATATATGTATGATTGATAAATGGGTTGTGAGATAGGGATTGATGCTCCAAATACTCACATTGTGCTAAACATGGCGTTCTACACCCAGCTTGCAAGAGAATATTCTTTTATGGGATAGGGACTGATGCTCCAAATACCCATGGGTTGTGAGACAAGGAATGACACTCCAAATACTCACGAGGGTTCTAGACATGATGTTCTACACCAATTAATTGACATTGGACTATAGTTCCAACAGGTCATACATGAAATGAATTAAATGGTTAATGAAAGATATTGTGACATAATGATTTGATAATTGAATATGGGAAATAGTTCAGACCTCGGCACGACCAAGGTAAGTATTAAGATATCAGTGTCCTAGGAACCTAGGGATTTATGGAGTTAAATAAATAATAAAAATTAACAAGGCTAATATAATTTAATGAGGTTTGAATGATTGATAAATTAAAATGATTGTGTGATGAATGTTGTGTAAGAATGAAAAATGTATAATGTAGGTCCAAAAACCAGCTAAGGGATGAAGCAAGTACTTTGGTATATAGATATATTGTACTTCTTACTCTATTTATGCATTCTTTCAGAGTGTTTTAATTATTTATTGAATGTATGGATTTCAAGTAGACACCAGTGGTCCCAGCCTACTGAGATTTATATCTCACACCCTACTAGGTCCCATATTGCACTTGGGTACCCAAGTAGATTCTATTTGGTTATAGAATTGTGTTGTTTTCATATACAAGGGGGATAGGAGTATAGGACCGAGTGAAAATATCGAGATGCTCGGGGAGACCACCCTCGGGGATTGGAGTCATTGGTTATTTATTTCTGTATTAGAATGTAAAAAATGTTGTTTTGTTCACTGTTTTCCATTTTGTATCATTAGCATGTCATACATGCATCTACTATAAAAATTGGAATTTTCCAATTTTGGGCAAGTTTTATAAAAATGTTTCTTTAGCTTCTTTATCATTTATTAGACTTCATCCTCTATTTATTTCCATTGTATATTTTTGAACTCTAATATGAGGGTATAATCTCCCAACTGACTATCTATAGGCCCTCACTACTAGTTGGAAACCTCTAGTATATGGGGATATGTGCTTGAAGTCATGTGGCGATTGGGTCGTCCAATAGTCTAGGGGTGAGCCGGGTCGGGACGTTACACACACCATTCACCATTTCTTCCTCTCACTTTTAATTAGGGTGTTTGAGTGTTTCATATTGGTCAATTTAACTCTTATAAAATGGGTCGAGGCCATTTAAATTTATGTAATGGTATAAAAAATAACATATACACATAGACAAACACAATGAGTTATTCGTGTGTTTCCTTGGTGAGTTTTGTTTGTGACGTAGAAAAAAAATCACGCAATCATCGATAATATCTAATGATTCATTGTTTGTTTCTGACTGAACCCTAGGGGGTATCCAAGTATAAGAAAAGTAAAATTATAGTTATATGTGTTAGACTCTATAAAATAAAATATATTTACCCATTCTCTTGAATCAATGAAGGATGAGAATCATGATAATTCCTCGGGTTGATCATGCTTAATTAATTCAGTTAATTTCTGCTTTGTTTTATCACATTCCTTTTTCTATTGGCTTACTAAATCATAAAAACCCATGTTTTCCAAAACCCCATTCCAATTTTATTTTCATAATCAAAACCTTTTTCTTTTATAAATTATCTAATTCTCCATCAAGAGACGAACTAAGGTTCCTTCTATAATGTAGAAATTCTAGTAAAAACCAAACAACAAATTTGATGCACTCGATAATGAGATCATCCTTCAAGAGAAACCAAAAAATGATCATTTCTCTTATCTAATACTTTATACACATCATATTGGTTATTTTATTCCCAAAATACTAACCCTATATCCCTTAATAGGAGATCTAAAAGAATTGATTCAAAGAAGAGGTAATCAACATAATCGATTGCTTTATTTTTAATTATAATTTTACCTCCTATAAATATAGTATATTATAAATAAAATAAATAATCACATATCATAAATATACTAAAATATAAATTTTTATGAAACTAAATTTATTCACCATCTTTCTATCAAATGGAATGTGAAAATATCATTTGTGTGTACGTACGACTTACTGTATCTATGTAGCGATACAATTCATTTCTCATTTACATAATTTATGCATGGGTGTAATTATGGTTTTAATATATACATATGAAATTAATTACACTACTATACTTATGTAATTATAATATCATATCTATCTTCTTATCATCAAAACCATTGGAAAACAATAAAGTTAATCGTGTGTACATGTGGACCACCACCTCCACAAAGCGATGTGATTCATTTTTCATTATGATTTTAATTAGATGGTAATATGGTAGATTTAATTAATTTATATTATTAATATAATATAATAATAATTTATATATTTTTTATTATTTATCTTTCTTTCCTTTCATCCTTCGAAAAAAATGAAAAAAAAATGTTTATGCGTAAATACGGCCTACCGTCCCCATGAGCAGAGTAATTCATATTTCTATTTATATTTTTTATGAATGATTATAAACATGTATATAATGTATATATATGATATTAATATCATTATTAACATTTATGATATTATTTAACAAATATCAAAATACAAGACCAAAACTACTGAACTAGAACATACATGAAAAACGAAGCAGATATCACCCAAAATAATGATTTCAATAAATAGTATTACCTAATAGGTGATAAACTATCATGATTAAATCATATATGTTATGAAATATATTATCATGATCATATAATATATTTATATTTATTAAATAGGGTATTCTAATGCATGTTTAGGAATTCAGACCTTAGGTAAGTGATTTTCATTTCACTTTTATTTCAGTGGAACATAATCCATATTCACCACTTGTTTCTTTTATGTGTTGTATATACTTCCCATGAAATTATTTTATAATGATTAGTATGAAATTTACGGGTATCTAAAAATCCATATATATTTCTTTCATTCATAGGGTTAACAATTAAAATGATACCAAAGTGGTAAAGGGTTTTATGTTACAATATCATTGTTTATCCTAATTCTCTATGATTAAGTTTAAATTGATGTATTATTTGGATCTAATAAACTCAATATTTTCTTCTCCTATGTTTTTATTTTGAAAAAATATATTTTTTCATTAATTTTTCCCATCTTATGTACCTAAGACACCAAAAATATGTTTTTATGAAAAATCTACTTTATTTATTTCATTAGTTGAAAAACAATTTTCTAAAATATCTACATTTTAAAAAAATGTTCTAGATAATTATTTTTAATTATCATGTTGTTTTTAAAATAATTTTACCAATTTTTTACTTAAAAATATTTAAAATTAAAATTCTTATTATTTTCCAAACGGGGTAATTTTTTAATTTTTTTCAAAAATTTGAATGGAGTGTTTTATTTTAACTTATACATAATGAAAAAGATTTTACACTATCATGACCAATAAATGTATTTATTATTATATTAAAATTTTAAATATACTTTTGAAAGGAAAATATTTACATAAATTGTTTGAAATAGTTTTGTTTTAAAAGTGATTTCATAATGGACAGTTTATTTTTTTCAAGAAATATTTCAGTTATTTTTTAAAGGAATTTTCATATATGATGTAAAAAAATTTATGTTAATTATTATTTACTAGGGATATAATATATTAATACCATTCATACTCTTTCTTTTAATGGTTATTGTTTATGTCAATAATATATTATGAAACATATTTACTTTCCATGGTTTATGGTATTGTGAGTTTATAAAATGTTTACAAATCATGTTTCCTTTTCATGGGTTATGTTTTGATAATATGATAATTGCTTAATGATATTATGAGACACATATGTTTAGTTTTAATTATGTGATAGTGGCTTATTTATAACCCTGGATGGTGGTTATGTTATAACAAAAGATGTTGGTCATGTCATAACCAAGGATTATGGTTACATAATAACCAATGATAGTAGTGATGTTATAAAAAATGACAGTGGTCATTCTATAACCAATGAAAGTGTCAAATATAACACCCTTCAATTAATATTTCTATTATTGATATCTCGTGGTATAAAAAAACTATAGTGGGGAGTGAACTCACTTCAATAAAGGCCTTTTCCCACTATGACAGTCATGTGTGTGAACCTTGCTACTATAATAGTTTGTGGTGTGAACCCATTACACTATGATATTCTTGGAAATAATCCTTGACTTCTATGATATTTTCGGGAGTGAACCTATTCCCCTATGAATGTCTTGGGAATTATCCTTGACTATTAATGAAATTATTTTCTTTACTTATGTTCATACCCAAAAATAAAGACTTGTGCCAATGTTATGATTTCATGGATCATGTTATTTTGATTCCCAAATGATTCATGTATTATGAACTGCCATTATTTTTTCCATGATTAAATATAATGATCTATTAAATGCAAGGTGGGATTTTCGAATTTTGGGATCATGTTCTCATACCTGTATGTTCATGTTATTCTTAAGTGATCACTGGTATCTCCCTTATTTATCTTTACTAAGAATCTAAGCTCGCCCTTTCTTATTATTTACATTACATATGTCATGAAGAAAGGTACTAAGTATGATATTCATAATAAAATATATTTTTATGGAGAAATTATTGCGAGATTATGTAGTTATTTTATGAAACATTTGTTTTTGGTGTATATGTTTCCAAATCCAAAGGACATATATTATTATTTAAAGGATCATTATGTTATGTAATGAATGTTTATCTATTAATATGTGATATCTATATATGGAATGTATAGGGAAATATAGATGGTATCAGATCATGGTTTATTTAACCTTTAGAATCTAGGATGTGATATCTCCAGCGAGAAACCTAGGTTTATGTTTAAATATAGGAACAAATCTTAATTTTTTCGTAAATATCATGAGTGAAGTAGGTTAAAAATAAGATTTCATATATAAATTTGTAACATTTTAGGTATACTATAAATGATATTTCATGATTATTTGGGTTTCTACTATGATTATTATTTATCATACTATGAATTTTAGTTTAGTTTGATGGATGGAAACCAAATGAATCATAATAAATATAAATATGATATATAATGTAATTATTTTCCTCTTGAGAACCCAAATGTAATGGGGGATATAATTCAAAATGACATTGATATAGTTAAACATAATTATTAATATATGAATCCTGATGAACTTATAAATGATAAAATGATGTAAAAATGTTTTGTTGAGTCATTCAGGGGGAAAAATCCAACTTAATTTAGTGTTTCCACAGATCTTGTAGTTTCTGAATAATGGATTAGTACCACTGAGAAGATATTTTTCCATTATCTGGTTTATATAAAATGAAAATTTTATTATAGCTATTTATCATTTGGAAGGTGAAGAATATCAATAGTAGACTATTTTCAAGAAGACGAGTCAATATGAATAATTTGACTTCATAGATTGGGATGAGTTTATGAATTAATTTTTTAATAAGTAAATTCCTCATATTCTTCACATGAAAATGGAAAATTAATTCATTGATCTAAAATAGAATAATGGTGGATCTATTAGTACCTGTGAGTATTTTCTTACAAGAAATGGGAGGTATGCATCTCATGTTATCATTCAGCATAAAATTAAGGTTAATCAATGATTCGGTGGCTTAAAAAAGTATCTAAGGGGTGTTAACTATATGGGACTTTATAAGCTATGAAAAAATCATTCAATGTGCCATCAAGGTGGAGATATATATTGGAGTTACCTATCCATATCATGGTTTTGATAAGAAAAATATTATTAAATTAAAATGAAATTATAAAAATCATGGATAGAAGTATATTATACTTTTTTAATGCTCAATATGTAGAAAGAAACATGGAGTACATTGTCTTATGAGAATTGGTAAACTTTTCTAGTGTGGAAAGGAATAGAACTAGAAAATAAAATTGAAAATTGATGGGAACAAGTTATTTGATGATGTGAGTAGAGTGAAATGTCCACCTACTCCACCACTCACACTCCATTGTTATAAATAAAAGTAATATGGGTATTATATGAATCAATGTACTAATACAAGGTCGAATGAGGATAAAAAGACACAAAAACCCTTAATGTTAATGAAAAAATGGATATCCTATGATAAAACAACCATTTATGTGAATCATAGTTATTAGGGAACAATTATCCTCCACTCCAGGGTTGGGGATTTAACATTTAATTTCAGATGAATTATCCATATGAAAATATTATACTTTACTAAAATTTTATATGACTCTATGAATTGATTATATTCCTCTACATAGTATAAAGAAAGAAATTTTGAAATTTTGAATCAACTAAGGATTTTCTTTTTTTTTAGGATGAACCCAGACATCTGATGGAAATTATTTTTTAACAAATGAGCTTATTTAAGGAATAAAATGTGAATTATCTTTTGGAACTATATATTATTTTACTGTGGCTTCATGATGGGAAATAATTTGGGTATATATATTTTGGTGTGAGAATTTATGATTGATTAAAATTATTTCAACATGATATTTAATTTGATCAAGGAAGGGCATGAGATCAAATCATTCCAATTTTTGGGATTCAATTTTGGTTGGTAATATTTTGAATGACCCTTAGTGTTAACTATTTATAGAAGGGATTATTGTTATCCTTGGATGTTAGTGGAAATTTTTTCTATACACTTTTGTTTTGGTAAATATTTAGAGGTATGAGGAATGGATTATAGATATTATGATTCCTTAATAGTTAATTATACTATATCAAGAAAAAATTAATCATGAATATACATTTCCTAGAGTAATAGATGAATTATAAATTGATCAAAGAAAAACCAAAGGATGATATTTTATTGAAAACAATATTTTATCAAATTAATAAAATATTTTAAAATTGTTAAAAGAGGAAAATGGGTATAATATTAGGTTGAAAATGGAATCTCTTACCTATTTACAGGACATTTGGAACCACTTCTCCTGCGAATTAATTGAATATATTTTAATATTTTATAAATTCCAAGGGTGCCCCTCGGCATAATTATAAAAGTGTTCCCTCCTTTCTCTTCTTCACACCACATTGAGAGTTATTTATATACCAAAATATACCATTTTATCTTATATATTCCCATATACACATTATTGAGGTGATGGGACACACCAAAGACAAACAGTAGAGGCCTGAAGAGGATATCTAAAGGAGTTATTTCAAATAAGAGGTAATTTCCATAATCGGTCATCTTATTTTTATTTACTACTTTTCCTCAAATAAATAAGTTATATAATTCATAATATAATAACTTAAATATCATAAATATACAAAAATATTATTATGATTAGTAAAACACCTATATTAACACTCCTTGACCAAATAGGAAGTGAAAATATTGTTCATGCGTACGTACGGATTACCATCTCCACACAACAATACAATTCATTTATCATCACCATATTTTATAGATGTGTATTTTTTTGTTTTTAATGTTTATAAATGATGATTATGACATAAATATACTTTATTAATTTTAATATCATATCTACCTTCTTACATTTGAATTGGAAAATGGTAACATCAACATGCATATGTTCGGACTACTGCATCCATGAAGCGATGTCATTTGTTTTTCATTTATATTTAACATGGTTGGAAATAAATAATGTTTTAATTAATATATATGAAATATTTTTGAAAAAAAATTATTTTATAATTATGATTTATTATTTAAATTTCTTTCATTCCCTTTGTCAAAAAAATGAAAACAGTGTTCATGTGTACAAACGGCCTTCCGTCTCCAGGATCGGTGTAATTAAATTTTCTATCACTATATTTTATGAATTACTAAAAAATGTATATAATGAATATGTATTATATTTAAATAATTATTAACACTCTGGATATGATTTTACCATGATAAAAATATAATACCCATAACTACTGAACCAGAACATTCATGAAAAATGAAGTAGATATCACCAGAAATAGTGATATTAAAAAAGAAGTATTAACAAATGTGTGATAAAGGGTTTGAATTAAACTATATATTATATTATATATATGTGATTATTCTTATAAAAAAGATTTATAATAATTATATATTTATTATATTGGGGATACCAATGCACATGAATGAAGTTGGACCTGAGGTAAGGGAGTTTCATCTCAATTTTATTTCTATGGGACACTTTCAATATTCACCACTTGTTTAATTTATGTGGTTCATATACATACCATTAATGTATTTTATGATGATCAATATGAATTTTATTATGATTTACATATCAATATATGTTTCATTCCTTCATGGGGATAACAGTTCAAATGTTTCCAAGGCATCAAAAGGTTTTATGTTACAATCTTATAGTTTATAGGGATTGATTATGATTATGTTTCTAATGATAAATTATTATAATCTAATAAACTCATAACTATTATTAAACTCTAGTTATTTTTTAATTACATTTTTAATTGATCTCCATCACCTTATGTACTCAATAAACCAAAAATATATTCTTTAGTAAAATAGACTTTATTTCTCTTCTCCATCAAAAAACATTTTTCTTCCATATCCATGTTTAATAAAATTGTTTTACAAAAATTAATTTACTATTGTAATATGATTTTTTAATTAATTATTAATAATGTTCATCTTTTTAAAAAAAATAATAAAAGGATTATTCTTATTATTTATTGAATAATGTACTCTTTGACTTTTTACCAAACGCGTAAAAGGGATGATTTTTTTAACCTATACTCAATGAAATGAATTTCCAAAAATCATGACCACTCAATGTTTTAAATATTATATTTCATGTTTATAGGATTATTTTCAATAAAAATAAAATCGATAATATTTTTTTAATATTTATAAAAAATTGATTTTCGAAATGGAATATTTATTTTACTCAACAAAACACCCATTGATATTTTAAGAAATTCAAATATGATTAAAACCTTTGATTATAATTATGATTTTGTGGGGATTCTATCAATTTTATCCATCGTCAATAATTATTGTGATGGTTCGTGTTTATGTTGATGATATGTTTATGAAACTAATTTATTTTTCATGGGTTATTCTGTAACAAATTGATGAAATTTTTATGAAAAATGTTTTCTTTTTAATGAGTTTTTATGTGATGATATGATGAATGTTTTATGATCTTCTGGAAAAATATATTAATTATTATAATTATGTGATGGTGGTTACATTAATACCAAGGATGGTGGTTATGTTATAACCCTAGATGGTGGTTATATTATAACCAGATATGGTGGTTACATTAAAACCAAGGAAGGTAGTTACATTATAACAAAAAATGATGGCCACATTAAAACTAATGATGGGTGGGACCAATATATCCCTCTGATTCATTGGGTAAAGATTGATATCTCATGAAATAAATAGGAATATAATAGGGTGTGAACCTAATATAGTATGGTACTTTTTCTACTATGATAGTATTGGGAGTAAACCATGAATACTATAATGGTTTTTGGGGTCAATCAATTCCACTATGATAGTATTGGAAATAAACCTTGACTACTACAATAGTTTTTGTATTGAACCCATTTCATTATGATAGTCCTGTAAATGATCCTTGAATACTAAGGATATTATTTTTTATTCTTATGTGTATGCCAACAACTAATGAATTTTGCTAATGTTATGCTCTCATGGATCATTTTCTTTGATTTATTTATGATTCATGACTTATAAACTCCCATGTTTTTTTTATGAATCACTATTATGATCTATCATATACATGGTGAGATTTTATAATGTTATGATCATATTATCATACCCTTTTATACATGTTTTACGTAAGGAATCATTGATATCTCCTTTATTTACCCTTATCAAGAATCTCATATCACCCTTTATTATGTTTCCTATTCATATGTTATGAATAAAGGTATTATTTATGACATTTCAATGAATTGTGGTAATTATGAAGAACTTAGTGGGAGGAAATGAAAATATTTTATGAACCATTAGTTTTTATATGAAAGTTTCCAAAGGCACTGAACTTATACAATTCTAGTGTGGATCTATATGTTATGTAATTAATTTTTATATATTAAGATGTGATATAAATGTATTTAGTGTATCAGTTTCTATAGAGAGGGAGTTGAGATTATCTAATATAAATAAGATCTTCATTCCCAAATTTGGAGATATATATAGTGATATCTAAGGTTTTTCTAGGCTAAATTGTTAATGAATATGATATTGTGGAGCCTATATAAGATATTTTAAATCTTGTGTAATATTTTGAGGAATATAAATAATATTTTCCTGGTTCTCATACCACTCACGTACGGTTATTCTCTTTGTGAAATAATATAGTGTCGTGAATAGAATTTTAAGCAAGGATAAATATTTTCAAAAAAAAATACACTAAAAAATATAGTTGTAATATATTGTCAATACTATTTGGAGATTTTACATGTCAAGGGAACTTATAGAGGACATTCTTACATGAATTCTTAACCAAATATGAATAAAATAAAACCTATAGGACAACTCTCAACTAACTCGGTGGGAAAGAATTCAAGGATGCATATTTTTAGGAAGCATGAAATATAGAAGTGTATATTCAATATTAAAGAGGGGATAATCTCACAAAGCTGAACCAAAATAAAGAAGGTAATGAAAAATATGCTTAATAGTATAGTAGATGTGAAAAATGGTGATAAAATTTAGTGTTTTGGGTTTGAATGTTGTATTTTTTTTCATTTCAATTCTTAAAACCACCCACATGGAGTAGTAAACTATTTTTATGATTGAGATAGGGGATGATGGTCTTATTTGTAATTATTGAGTCCAAACATAAATAAATAAAATACATCTTCTTCTGATAATTGATTTTATACTTAAATGTAAGGGTGTTATTCTGAATGATATTGTATTTATTTTATTATACATGTGAATTTTTACTTCTTTACTTGATAATAATAATTCTCCCACCTTTTAAATTTTCTTTTATAGTATGGAATGTGAAAGAGTTATTTTTGAGTTTCTAGATATTTTCATTATATTTGTTAAAGATATCTTAATATTTCTAAATTACTCATTATAACATTAACCCTATAAGGATTTTCCTTAGTAAATTAGGGATGGGTTATTATTGAGATGTCCCGATGATGGTGAGATAACTTTCCACCCACATAAAAATGATCCTTGATCATAAATGATTAATATTTTTATCCAACCTCACAATTTCTATCCACATAATGTGAAGGGTATGTGATTATGAATTCATTCAATAATATATTAATAAGAAGATGAAATAATTTTTTTTAAGAATAAAACTTCATTATAGTTGATAATATTACCCTTTAAGTAATAACTAATCATCATTTTTTTAATTCTATATGTTTAAATTTCAATCATGTTCTCTCTAATAAACATTCAACAAAACCCTTTTGACTAATTGGGACATAAAAAATTATTTTCCACACCTCCTTGCATAAAAACGTTTGTATGTGATGTAAAATACTATAACCATAGGTTATTAACAATGTTTTGATCCACCTCATGATAGGTGTGTCATAAATATGGAATATTTATTGGGAAGATGATGTGAAATTCATACCCATTATTATCATGAATAGATTTATAACTAACATATTACTCCTTCTTAATCTAAGGATTGAGATAACCTTGATAATTAGACTTAAGGAATTTATAATCACGAAAAAAATTTAAAAAGGAGTTTTAACACATTCAGTTGACTGAATGAAGTGAATATTATAGTGATAATTCTAATTTTAATTTTGGGTTCATAGAAGGGAATTCCAGAAAAATTTTAAGAGATGTATATTTACCATAATTCACAAATAAAAATAATTATATTGTAATACTAACATTAAAAGATAATTTTTAATTGAAATATTGTATGATTCAAATTTTCATAAAGCTTCAGAGAATATCACATGAGGATCCAAACAAGAATATCACAGATTTATAAATATTTGTCTAGAATTAAATCTAGGAGGATTTGATGAAGAATAAGTCATATGGGGATCTTTAAACTTTCTTTAAAATTATTAGTAAAATAGTGGATTTATAGATTATGATTGAGAGATATCACAAACTAGATGAACTTCAATGGACCTTTCTACAAATGTTCATTCCAATATCAAGAAAAACTAATATAATGAATAATATTTATGAAATCAGATAAAACACAAGAATTAAACTATATGAGTACTAGAATAGATTCTAGAAGTTATCTTAATGTTTTCCTCATTAACCAATAAAGGATCACTACTCTCTAGTCTTATTTTTTAAAGGGCTTCTTGATACTGATAGAAATGTATTTAATGAATCATAAGGATAATTTTTGATGGAAAAATAAATAAATAAATCTATAGGAGAAATTAATTAGATAAATCAAACTCAAAATAAATTATACAAGAGATACCAGGACAAGAGTACTGCATGATATAAGATATAATAAATCATGTTTACTTAAATTGAAATATGTAGAATTGACCAATTTGGTTAAACATATATATCTTAAGTAATAATGCAATGAAAACCACAAGTAATGTTGTGTGGCCATTAATATTATATAAATCATTTCATAGACCAATTTTTTGAAGTATATGAAATAATTATGTGTGCTAATAATTATCAATAAATTCTACTTAATCATCATAATCAAGGTTTAAGAGATAGATCCCAAGATTAATATGGATTTGGAAATAAAATTTATCAAGTCATACAAACATTAAAATACCAATATAATTTACCTAAACCATTCCAACAACACTTGAATCATGTATAAAATCAACCACACTCCACACTACCACCCTTTTAATAAATTAAGTACCAGAAAAAACTTCAACTAGTTCTCAACTATAACAGAAAAACATACCATATTAAACAATCAAGGAGTTGATAAATGAGATGAAATAATTAAAATTTCATTTATTAAGAATTTTATATATGATGAAAAAAATATCAGGAAACTTTTAGAAAAACTGATTCTAAATCCAAATATATATGTTCATGTGATAAAAATGTGGAGTGGTAAAAAATCATCCTGATTCGAAGCCATATCTAAAATAGCCGAGCAAAACTAATGGGGAAAAATATGTACCTAGTAAAAATAAGAATAAATCTAAGACAAAGTCACAATGATACATAAAGAACAAATTAAAACATCCCACCATTTTTTCCTTTATGAATGCTATAATTAAGTAAGTATCATGATGAAGAAATCAAAATAGAAATTTCAGATACCTTAAAAATTGTTTAAATCGACATACCTCTTCATCAATACAAGAAATAAATTCCCAAAATATTTTATGTTACTCAAGTATTTATAAACCATAAAAATGAAAAATAAAATGAATGAATTTTTGAAATTAAGGATAAATGTTTCATCATTTATTCCACCAAAAATTCCAATTAATTGTCAATATCTGATGACATTTCATTTTCCATGTAAAATTTGATATATGAATTTCACTGAATAATTATGTGAACTTGCGTATTATATTGATGTATTGCCAATTTTCATATTTTATTATATATAGATGGAAAATCTCAAAAAAATAATACTGGTTCTATAACTAGAAAAAATAACTAAAGAATTTTATGTTAGATTTTAGGAATATTCCATAGTGAGTTTGAGTAATTTGATCATCTGGACTAATTTTGGCGTGATCAAAATTGAATGATCCATAATACTAGCTCAGTAACCCATCATATTGGGATGTTCCTTCATAAATATTGTGAAGACAATCATAAATGACCATGAAAGTACTCTAATAAATAAATTTTGAGAAAATAATTTCCACATTAATATATTTGATTCTATAAATGTTTTCCAAGAAGAAAAGTTACATTTCACACTATCACATTTTGATTAATCTAATCCATGTGGAGAAACTAATTTTTTCAAAGGATTATTTATTTTGGGTAATAAAATATTCTTATTAAATTCTACTAAAAATAATTTGGAGTGACTCAAAAATTATGTTTAATCATCTATAGTTGAATAAACTTCTGATTTCATTGATCCAATTGATTTTTTATTAAATCATTAAGAGGTTGATACATTATCTATTTTTCACGAAACTATATTTTAATAAGTAAATATAACCAAATTAAATTTTTAATTAATCTATGAAATAAAAAATTGAAAAAATTTCATATAGATTTAACGTAAGTTTTTTAATTATAGGAAAGAAACTAGTAATTAATACTATTAACTTTTAATGTAATAAAGGAAAAAACAAAAAAGTCTTTTAAAACAAAATTTTTGTGTTATAGGAAAAAAATGGACATTAGTGCATATGTATGTGAAATGTGGTGATGACACTATTATCTCAAGGGATATCTCATGACTCTTCACTACGGATTCCATTAGGATCATGTAACTTTTACTAGTTTATTTATAGAGATATTTTTTTATATATAGTTTTTAATTTCTATGTCACTTTTTCATGAGAGATTTTTTTCATTGATGATTTTTTCCTCTTGGTTTTTTCATTTTTCAACCATTAAATTTTTTCCCTTAATTACTCAAAGTCTTTCACATCATTTGTGACATAAAGATATTTCATTTTCTCTATTTCATATCTATTTGGGATTAATTATCTTAGTGGGGGATTCTATTCAAGTCCCTCTCAAGCGGTGTATCTGGAGGTTCCTCTACATTTCGGTGTTTTTTGATAAAATATTATAGGTTATATAATATTCAAGGACTCCACCAAGATAATTTGTTTTAATGAGATCATTCTTGGCTAGTAGGGTTTCTAACATGCTAGTTCATGAGGGGTTTATTCATTCAGTTGATTTGGGTGGAGGTTCTACTATTCATTTTGTTTCAGGTCCTATTAGTGTTGGTTTATATAATGTTTCATGATTTTTTGTGGTTCTATGGTGGTTTTCCTTGTTTTTTGGTTATCAATTTATTTGTGGTTATTTCAACTATAGAGACTATGGGGATACTTCTTAAACCCTAATTTTTATACTGGTTTGATTTTTTATTTTTGATATTTATAAAGATGATGATGGTTTTCATTGATTATAGTTCAATATGCTATTATTAGAGATTTGTTTCACTATGTATGATGGTTGTAATTTCTTTAATTGGATGTTACAATGGTTGCAGATGGTGATTTTATCCTCTTGGTTCCAAGAGTTATTGGCTGTAAAGATATCTAGGTTGTTTTTCATTCAATAATTGGTGATTGGTGTTTCTAGTTTTCATTGGTCCTAATAATGTTATACAATCATTGGTGATGAATTATTGTGACAGTGATTGATAATGAAATGTGACACGTTTCATGGAGTTAAAGTCTTGAGGTTCTACTTAGGACCCCCACCTATATTCTTGAATTTTTGTCTGAAAATTAATTTTTTTTATCTGGGGAAACAATTGGAATGGGTGGATCCTTTTTTTTAATATGTATCTTGATGTTGGGTATTATTGTTACTCATCTAGATAGTGGTCATTTTGGAAAACTAATTTTTTATTTGGACTGATAGGATGGAATTTTGAAGAAATTTCTAGGATCAGTCCTAAAATATAACTCTACTAGGATGTGATGAAGATCCTTCTAAAAAACCTTATAGGAAAATCAACCAAGCTATGATGTTGGTAGTTAAAAATGAGATTGAAAAATTGTTTAATAATTCCTTATCTATCTCATTTCTATCTCATAGTGAGTAATCCCAATTCTTATCATTCCTAAACAATTTATACTGACCATTATAGAGAATGAAAAAATAATATAATTCTTATGAGAGTCCAAAATAGTTGGAGACAAGAAATTGAATATGAAAAAAGAATCAAGTCATAATAAACCATAATTTTCCCATACCATTAGATGAAAAAAATAATTGAAAAACTATTGTGTAAAACTTATTACTTCTTTTTATATGGATTTTCAAGATACTTCCAATTTTTTATTATTGCCGAGGGCCAAGAAGATATAATCTTAATGTTTTCTTATTGAACCTTTTATTATAGGATAATTCCATTTTTTTGGTAATTCACTATGAATATTTAAACTATTCATTTTAATAATTTTTATTTATTTAATTATGTTCAATCATGTCATATTTATTAATGATTTCAATATTTTCATAAATTCGTGTGGTCACTATTTTGAAAATTCTGATAAATTCATGAAAACAAGTATTTAAATAAACCATGTGTGGAACTTTTAAAAATAAAATTTCATGTTTTAAATAGGTATTTTTCATAGACATTTAATTTCAAAAAATGGGATTTTGGTGGAATGATATTTAATTTTTTTTCAATACAATAACATACCCAACATATATGAAACATGTTATATCTATTTTAAGACATCAAGGATTTTATAGAAGATTGATTAAGTATTTATTATAAATTTTTATCCAATTTATTGAATACTTGTAAAATATTCTATGTTAATTTTTTTAATACCATTTTAGGAATGTTATTGATGAGCTAAAGTGTAAACATACCAAACCACTAGTCATTTAACTTCATTGTTTTATTTGATTCTTCAAATGATTTTCTTAGAGTTGTTTTGTACTGGATTATTGATGTAAGAAACCATTTTATTTACTATGCTTCAAGAACAAAATATATAGTTTAGAACACTATATATTTTTTATAACTGTTATAAAATGATTGAAAATTTGTTTTTAATAGTTTTTTTCATAAATAAATTTTTATTATACCTTTTTGGAAGTAAAACAATTATTTTCACTAACCATGTATCCCTTAGGTACCTAGTGAAGAAGGAACATGGAATAAAAGGCCTGTAAAATTGATTGTATTTATATAGGTATTTGATTTAACGATAAAGGAAAAAAAGATGGAAAATATAATCTAGGACCAAAAGGTGAATCACCCCTACCTTTTCTAATAACATAAATAACAAGGTCTATATACACCCATTGGTTGTATATAGGGTGTGACTATATTTCTAGTAGAATACTATGATGAATCTAAAAGACTCAATTCATAATTAAAACTGTTATCTCTAATTTTAATATACAGTGAGGAACTATTTCCCTTTTGGGTATGCGTGTTTATAAAATAAATCACATTCCAAATTGTTTTAAAAAATCCTATAGGATTTGAAAAAAAAACTAAATATGGTATTTTTAAACATGCCCATTATAGTATAAGAGATAATAAATTATTAAGTAAACCAATGTTAAATATATAACATAGGTCAAAACATGTCTCTAACATATAATAACATAGGTCTATAACCTCATATCAAACAATGAGGAATCCTATGACCTCTCATGAATAACATATATTTTTCTATGATAAACACAGTGATCTCATACCCTGACACGCACTTAGACCTATCATGTAGCAAGCCCTAGTGAGAGAGAATTCCTAAATAGGGAACCATCCAATTCATAATATAAACTATTGTAGAACTCATCCCGATTACACATAAAAATTTCAAAAGTTTCCCAATTTTTAAACATCAAAAACTGAATTCTATAAAAAAAATCCATCAATATGAAAATATCAAGAATCAACTCATACTCATCAAGTAATTTTTATATAATAAATAGATATTATTATAATCAAAAAAATATAGAACTAAAAAAATAATTAAAACATGTAATATAATAAAAATATATAAACCAGTATTTTTATAAGAAAATTTCCTATTAAAATGTCCTTTAGAAATCCATTTGTAACAAAATAAGTCTCATTTAAAATTTACCAAACACCCTTTGTGAAAAAATATTGTTTGTAATTAAACCCATATAAACCATTAAAAACTACAATTCATTAAACAAAAATATAAGAGAACAAGGAACAAAATATATATAATTTATAATTAATTCATTTGAGTTATAATATAATGCTCTAACCCTTAAGAAATGTCAAGTACCAATGGTAAGCCAATATAAATGATTTAGGGAGAAACTACATCTACATAAGTTAAAACCATATCTCTATATTTAATTACCATGACATTAAGTTAAAACTAATCGATCATGAACTCCATAGACTAGGAAATACAATATTAGAAGATACACTATCAATAATAACATCCAACATATCAATCTTGATTAAGAAAAAATGAAGAAAATGGAATGAGAAGAGAAAGGGAGATTAGATAAATAAGAAATGAATCGGGAAATAATATTACCTATGGAGAAACCCATTGGATAAATATGAAGATTCCATGGGATATTAGAGGAGAAATATCTATGGCAATTGGAAGACTTTATAAGAGTCATGTGAGGAGGGGGAGGAATGTGGGGGTTACAAGTCAAGTAAGGGAAATTATGTTACTTCCTATTTCATTTTAAATCATGGTACAGGGTTTGGACACATGGTTTGGGAAAATATGTAATAATTATGTAAGATCCACTAGAATCTCATGTCATGGTCACACTGTAAAGACCCCAACACCAGTAGACCAGAGCTGATGCATCAATTTATTACATTTCCATATATACAAGATTAAAATCCCTAAGTATTGGCCATTTTATCAGTTTTGGGAATCGGATTACATATATAAAACTTACATAAATTTTATAATATAAATTAAAACATAGATAATATTTTAACAACTCCATTTTTCTCCTACATTAAACCTATATATCAGTCATACTAAACATAATGGAATCCTTGGGAAAAATAAAACAAAAGAAATGGGTGAGATTAGATTCTCAGTAAGGGTAAGAATACAGTGTAATGTATTATGAATAAATAAGACTAAACATTATGATAAGGCGTATAACTGAAACACAATCCATTTGAACATTGTCATGAAAAAATATGTAATGAATAAATGAAAATCCAATAATTCCATATAAATAATGACATGATAAAGATATTTAACCACGTATATTTTACTTGTAGTTTAATCACATATATTATCAATAATTAATCTAATAAAGAGTGAATTTATAATGCAGGACATCATAAACATATCATCAAGGATTTGGACAAGAAACCATACATTATAGGGAAAGAAATTAACCAATACCTAAAATATTTTATCTCATAAAACCTACAAATGCATCGGGGGATATATCGGCCCCTGATCGACACTTAATAAGTCTAATGTACTCTTATTATGAAAGTGGTGAAACATAATCAATAAAAACATTTGTTTTAGAAACTAGCATATGAAAAGATAATACTTCAACTGTAAACTATGAATGATTTCAAAATGGCACACACATAGTAAAACTAAATTTTAATTCATTTAATGAATCATTTTAAATTATATCATAATATATCAACCTTAATTAATCATAATATTCAATATAGGATAATGACATATATGAAAATACTCTAAAACCTGTTGAATTTTTAAAGAGAAATTCCATTTTTT
Source organism: Viscum album (assembly GCA_963277665.1). NCBI lineage: Eukaryota > Viridiplantae > Streptophyta > Magnoliopsida > Santalales > Viscaceae > Viscum > Viscum album. Next base: position 277,503,523 of record OY728135.1, read on the forward strand.
ACTTTGAAACCATTTATTTAAAATAAAAACACTATTTTTAAAGTAAATATTTTCATTGAAAATAATCTTGTGAAATTTTAAAGGAATCATAAATACATTATGGTTTCATAAGGGTGGAATAATCCTCTCTAGCTATATAATTTTGAAAAACAGTCCTATATTTTGTCAAAATGTCATAAAGAGCCTCATTTGGAAGATAATAAAGAGAATATTTTCAAAATGTTTTTTAAAAATTTGAACATGGATAAAAAGAATTTGAACATTTTAATTATAATAATATAAAATATATTAAACTTTCTTTATGAAACATAGACATGTATGGGAAATATTCTACAACAAATACTTATGTATAAACAATTCTGAATAATAATGAGATTGCGAAATAAACACTTAACTTGCACTTTCCTTTTTTTAAATTTTCTTTAAGCTTATGTATAATGGTTTAAATATTTTTATTAATTTATATCATAACCATATCCATTTTTTGATATCATATATGATATTATTATATCATTTTATTAATAATATTTTGTTATTACCTTTGATTTGTCTGTTAACTACTTCATTTTCCTATGCATGGTTTGTCATGTAAGTCATGTTTCTTATGAATAAGATATATTTATTTATTATAATTATATTAAGTTCATATATATTATATTTACACATTATATATATTTTTTAATCATTCTTGAATGGTTAACAAGGAAAATGAATCATGCCCCCTCGTGGAGACGGTAGGCAGTACGTATGCATGAGCGATAATATCATTTCTTTAATGGTGAAAGTGTAAGTAATTGGATGTTATATTAATTATATATAATAAATATAATTTATTATTTATTATTTATAACCATTAAATCCATCATTATACCGATACAAGAAAAGTAGTGGCAGAAAAAAATTACACCAGGACGTGGAGACATTATGTCGTATGTACGCACGGGTGATGCTTTCATTTTTAATAGGATAGATAAATCATGGATTATGGTTCTAAAATAATAATAATCCTAACATATAAGAATATATATGATACTATATTTATTACTCTATCATGTAAACAACTGATTAAGAGGAAGTACAAGAATAAATGAACATCGATGAGTTTGTAAAAATGATTACCTCTTCTTCAGTAGACTCCCTTTAGATCTATTCTTACATGATAAAGGTTTGGTTTCATGGTAGAAAAAAACTCGATAACTTGTATAAGGATTTTGGGAGGAGAAGTGGGTATTGTTTTTTCAAGATATATGGTTCAATGTGGTGATAATAAGTAAGGGAGGAGGTTCCCCTTTCTAATTGAGGTGAGGGGAACTTTTTGAAACTGCCACAATATTAAATTAATATAAATTAATTTTAAATTTAAAATGGATCCAAAGTGATTTATTTAAAATATAATATGATTATTTGTCTAAATAATGTCAACCAATAATTTTTAGACAATTTTAGGTCTCATTCTTCCACTTATCATTTGTTTTTAACCCTTATTTAAACTCTTTAACTCTTACTGGGACAACATGTGTTTTTACTTGTTGAAGGTTAATATAGTTACTATAAAATGATGAAAGAACATTAAATGAGTAATTAATGAAATTTTAACCTTTATACCAATCCATTTTCCTAATTTTATATTTTTATGAATTTTACATCATTTTAAAAAATATTATTTATTTTAATATCACATTAATCACAATTTTGATACTATTGTTTACATTGACATTTAATAAAATAAATAAAACATGATATCATCGAACAAAATCTTCTAATATATCACTAATATGTCAAATTTATCTTTACAATTTTTGTATGACATTATGTATTTAAAATTATATTTTTTTTAATATTTTTATAATAATTTATTTGATATTCTCATAAATTAAATTATTTTTTTATCATCATTGTGTAATCAAATTACTATTTATAGTTGAATACATGTTCTAAATTACCACATATTAATAATGTAATACAAATTAAAAACATGAATATGACATATTTGGATTTTCTTAAAATAAAATACAAAAAAATGGTTAAAGATATCCAAATTTATCTATGAGGCCTTAAAATTGGCCAAAGGTTTATTTTTGTTGAAACAAACTCATGAAATAAACTTTATACAAGTTTTGGGGTAATTTATGAATATTAAAAACATTTTTCTTATACTTAATTACTTGATTTACCTTTAATAGTGTTAATAAAAAAATTGCAAAAGATATTATTCCTAATGCCCAAAAATAAAAGAAACCCATTTACATAATTTGGAAACACTTATTCCAAATTTGGAATCCATTTTTTAAAAATCCAAACAAAAAATTTATAGTAAATAATTTAAAATTAATCCTATCGATGGAATGGGAAAATGAGTTTTTAGAGTGAAAACGTTCAAAAGATTGAAATTTTTTATTTTCAAATTCAATATGAAATTGATTCCAATGAAATAAATTCGATTAAATGATAAAAAATAATCTAATTATATTTTATAACCAATGAATAACATAATTTTTCATTATAAATTATTTAGACAAAAAAATTGTTTTCATTTAAAATGTAATATTTTTTAACTATTTATCAAAACATGATCCTTATAAGAAAAATAAATCAAATTGAACCAAATAAAATTTAGATTTTAATATTTCAAAGTAAAAGTTTATTTTTTTCAAATTATATTTATAAAAGTGTCAAAATTTAGACTTTTAACAACTTCACTATCAAAAGGCTATAAAATTGCCTTTAGAAAAATATAGCCATTTAAGGCATAAAATTGGATACAGTTTTATCTTATTCCAATAAAATAGTTTTGTTGAATGTAAAAATATTAAATATTTTAATTCCATAAATTATTTAATTATATTTATTCCCTCTATCTTAACGAATAGGTTATAACAGTCACTTATTAATTGATCTTGGAGCATTTGAACTTGGTATTGCCTGAAATGCTAGCTATTTAACTTATTTAAAAAGGAAAACATATCTTAAATTTTGGGGTGATACATTATTCCTTCCATAAAAAATTATTCCTATAGATTTATAGAATATCACCTCATAAAAATATTTGGGTAGTTCTTTATCATAATTTATTCATGTTCTTATGTCACATCTTCTATTTTATGATTTTCCAAAATACCTTTACCATCTGAGTCATCTAATTCTTCAACATTTGATCTATAGGTTCTAGAATTTAGATAGGCTCTTAACAATAAGTTAAATCAGATTTTAATTCTATTTCTTCATAAGTGAGAACATGCATTGGGTTTGGAATGTAATTCCTTTACAATGAAATGTAGAACACATCATGTACTTTAGAAAGGCTAGGTATCATTTCCAAATGATAAGCCACATTTCCAATTAGTTTTAGAATTTCAAAAGGAATGATGTACCCTAGGCCTAATATTACTTTCTTATAGAATCTTATAACACCCTTCTATAGAGATAACTTTATAAATACATGTTTTCCCACTTTAAATTCCAAAAATTATATTTAGTTGTCACCATATCCGTTTTACTTACAATGAGATGCTTTAATATGAGCCTGAATAGATTTTACCCTTTTATTCATCTCTTCAATATATTAGGGTCCAATAAGTTTCCTTTCACAAACATTATACCAATATTTTGGACTATGACATATATTGTCTCATAATGCTTCATATAATGCCATTTGTATACTTGAATGGAAAATATTTTTATAGAAAAATTCTACCTAAGGTAAATAATAATCCCATATACCTTTAAATTCAAGTGAAAAAGACCTCAACATGTAAAATAATGTTTGAATAGTCCTTAATGATTATCCATCAGTTTGAGGGTGGTCGATGGTGCTCAAATTGACCTAAGTCTCTAGAGACTTGTGAATAACTTTCTAGAATTTTGTTATTATACAAGGATCTTGATCTAACATAGTCAATAGAGATGGTATATGAAGTATTAAAACTTCATTAATATACAGTCTTTATAAGTGTTCAAAAGGGAAAAATTCTCTTATAGCAAAAAAATGTGTTGATTTGGTAAGGCCATCAATAATAAACCATATCACATTATTCTTTCTAGAAGTCCTCGGTAGTCCTATAACAAATTTCATTCTAATTTCATCCCATTTCCAAAAGGTTACATAAAAAGGTTGTGTGAATCCTCTCGGATTTTGTCTCTCAGTCTTCACTTTTTGAAAAACCAGATATCTTAAAACATAGTCAGCAATTTCTCTCTTCATATTATCCCACTAAAAATGTTCCATCAAATTTTTATCTATTTTATTACTACTAGTATGTAGAGAGAAATTTTAGTTGTGAGATTACTCCAATAATTCTATTTTAATCTGAGAAAATAAGGAACACAATGTCCTTTTCCAAATATCAAAACACCATTTTCATATATGATGTATTTGAATTTTCCTTCACTCAAATCTATAATTTTCTTCTAAAAATTGTCATTATTAGACTGAGAACATTTTATCTTTTCCGACAAAGATTGTTTGGAAACCATTGTATAGAGGAGTGATATTTCACCCTCATTGATAATTCCCATATCAATATTTAAAATATTCACGAAAACAAGATCCCTTTCAATTCTAATTTTGTAAAAAACTCCACAATCTTTCCTACTCAATGCGTATTCCACCTTATTTTCTTTCCTTGGGTGGTAATATATTGAATACTCATAATCATTGAGTAGCACAAGCCATATGTTTTTCCTCATGTTAAGTTATTTATATGAGAAGATATATTTCATAATCTTTTGATATAAATATGTCTCACGTATTTCACCATAGAGATATTGTCTCTATATCTTCATAGAATATATTACATCTGATAACTCAGGATCATGAGTTTGAGAGTTCCTTTCAAGATTTTTAAATTGAATTTATGCATATTCTATAACTCTTTCATTCTTCTTAAGTACACAACCAATCCCTTTCTATGATACATCACTATATATAAAAAAATCCACCATTTACCAATGGTAATTTAATGATCAGAGCATTGACCAATATAATATTAAATTCATCAAAACATTATTTGCATTAATTTGTTCATATGAACTTATACCCTTTATGAGTTATATTTTTTAATGTGTTATCTAATCAGGAAAAATTATGAACGAAATGCAGATAGTAACCTACTAAAACAATGAAACTATGTATATTGGTTATGCTCATTGGTTCAATCCATTCATGGATTGTCTTTTTCTTTACAGGATAAACATATATTCCATCCTTAGTAACAATATGGAAAAGAAAATACTTTTTTCGATTCTAGAATTTAAAATTACTAAATTTACCATATAATTCATTCATTCTAAGAATAAAAAAATGATCTATAGGTGATTCTCATTGTCTTTATAGCTTTAAGAATACACCAAACTGTCATCATTGAATAAAATAATAAAATCATCAAGATATTACTTGAATACTATACTCATTATAGTTATAAACATCGAGTTTTCATTAGTCAATCCAAATGGAATTAATGTAAACTCTAAATCTCCAAAACTCATCCAAGAAGCTATCTTTATAATGTATTCCTTCTTTACTCACAAATGATGTTATCTTGAAAAAAGTTCAATCTTCAAAAAAAATTATCCTTGATGTTTATAAAATAAATCATTAATCCGAGGAGTATTATATTTTTTCTATATTTTGATAATATTAATTTTTCAATAAACAATTCACATCCTCATGGATCCGTCTTTCTTATTTAAAAAGAGAACATTGGCTCCCCATGGAGAAAAACTAGGGAGAATAAATCCCTTTTAACCCAACTCCTCTATTTGTTTATTCATCTATAATACTTGAATTGTATTTATTTTATAGGTATTCTTGGATATTGGTGTTGCATTTGGGATTAAATAAATTGAAAATAGAACTTCACAATATGGGGGCATCCAGGTAACTCCTTAAGAATAATTTCAATGTGTTTAATTAAAATAGTTACATCATCAATTTTTAGATTACCTTCTTCACCATTAGAATTTTTTTGCTCTTCCTCTTTAATAATTTCATTCAGTATAGCTACTAGGGTTCGATCTAGATAAGAATAATATGATGAAGTTTCTTCTCTTAAGATAATGAATTCTATATCTTCCTCACAAATCGCAATTTCCTCCTTGAAATAAAACATGACATGATATTTTGAAAAACCATTCCACGCCAAGGATTATGTCAAAGTAAACCATATTTATGATGATGAGGTCAACAAAGAAAAGTAAAATTTTGTGTCAAAAATGGGACTTCTTGACACATCATTATTGTAATGAGAATTCCTGACACATTATTATTGTAAGGAGACTTCCCTTAGGAGTTTTGACTGACAACTCCTTTATTAAATTAAAAGTTAAATGCCTAATTATAATAAAAAAACTGGGAAGCAATTAAAGAATGTGGTGATCCAGAATAAAATAAATCACTAGATAAATTTGATGAGATGATTAAAGTACCAATCACCACATGATTAAGAACTTCAACATCATCTATTATGATCACATAAGCTTGGCCTTGACCCCTTGGCCTTTTTAGGATCATGTTTACAGAGAGCTTATGAAATTCATGTGCATAGTGTCCCATATCTGTAAAACTATAGCATTGAACATTATTTAATTATTTCATTCCCTTTAAATCGTGGTCTTGTTGGCCATTTTCTCCACACTTGTAACAAAATTCTATCTTGAGTTGGAATTTTCCATGATATTTCATTCTATATTTATTGCAGAATAGAAATTTAGCTCTTCCTTTCTTCCCATTTTCCATATTTCCTTTTCCAAAATGGTCAAAATTCCCACTCATATCTTGATTTCCCTTAAATTAATAATATTTAGAGAATTATTTCTATGTATATATAACAAATAAGACTATATATTCATATGATGATACATTTGGTGATACCAGTTCCCTTCGGATGAATGGTTTTAACCAATCAAAGAATCAATAAATATTTATAGTTGGATTATGTAAGTAATCTGTAGCATGCCTTACTAGCCTTGTAAAGTTTGATTCATATTTAGAAACATTCCCATCCTTCTTTTCCCTTAGATTCAAGAATTATCTCTCCAAATATGATTGTTTTTCATGATTGAAATGTTTTTACAATAAAATTTCCTTATAATCCTCCCATTCCAAGTTTTCTATTTCTTACTCCTATTTAATGTTTTGAATCATTGGAAACAATTAATCTGTATCTCCTTAGAGATGATAAATATACATGAAGTCTTTATCCTTTTAATTACATCTCAAAGAAACAATCATCTTCTCTAAGTAACTTATCCATTTTCAGCAATAAATGGATTTGTAATCCCATTGAATGCTGGAGGTTGTTGTCACCTAAATTGATCTAACATTGTTCCTCCACATTGTGGACCGGGTTTCTTTATAGAGGTAAGGTTATTATTAATAACCCAAGTCATCTATACCATTATATTTACAAGATTTTTAACCCTAGTTTCACTTCCAGCACCAACATCATTATCTTGCATGAGGGGGAAATCCCAACATGGATTACATGCATTGATATGGTTTCTATTCCTTCCACTTTGAGACATTTATAAACAATGGAATGTACCAAATTAGGTAATGAATCATAATTCATAGTTTAAAAATACTAATAACAATTAACATAAATTGAAAATGTATGTATAACTAATCTCAAAATCATAAGCTTGGTTACTTAGTGTATATTCTGAATGACTGTTATAGGGTTATGTTTCCCTAATCTATATTTTATAAATATAGTTTCCAAAGTTTCTACTAAAATTTCTCTTATGATAACTATAAATACCTAACCCCAATTGCCAAGAGTTGGTACCTCACATTATTAAATTAGAATATGTACAATATTTGAGTTCCAAAGGACCTATCAGTGTAGTAGTTTTGAAAATTATATTACATACATGAAACACACATTACATTTTATAATATAAATTAAAATAGAGAGAATCTTTTGAGAAGTTCATTATTCTCCTAGATTAACTATGTATATCATTCATAATAAACATATAAGAATCTTGGTTAAAAATAAAAAATCACAAAAGGAATGATATTATATGCTCATTAAGGGTAAGAGTACAATATAAGCTATTATGAGTAAATAAGAATAAACATTATGGAAATTTATATAACTAAAACACAATCCATTTAAACATAATCATTAACATAATATGTAAATAATAAATGGAAATCAAATAATTATATATAAAAATCGCATGATAAACATACTTAACCATGGATATTATACTAGTCAAATAATAAAATGGATTATCAATAACTAATAACATAAATTGGGAATACATATTTCTATACATCATAAACATACCATCAATGCTTCAGCCAAGACACTAGATATAATCGGGTAAGAAATTAGCCAAAACCCAAAATAGTTTGTCTCATGATACCTATTGATGCATGGAGGGAATATAGAGGGTCTCACTCGACACTTATTAAGTCCAATTCATTCCTCTTATGAAAGGGTTGAAACCTAATCAACATAAACATTCATATTAAAAACTAGCTTATGAAAAGTGAATACATTAACAATAAACTATGAATGGTATAAAAATAGAACATCCACAACCAAACTAAATAATAATAAATTCAATTAAATATGTTAGATTATTTCATAAGAGATCATCCTCAATCAAGGATAATACTCAACACATTATATTCGCATATATGAAAGTACTCTAACAAAATCATTGAAATGTTTTTATAGAAATACCCTTTTTACTTTGAAATAATTTATTTTAAAATAACATGATAATTTAAAATGAATAATTTTAATGGAAAATAATCTTGTAAAATTATAAATTAAGATTTAAGAAATTATGGTTTCAAGACGTCAAAAAAATCCTCTCATTCCCTATAAGTTAAAAAAACATTCATTTCATATTATGTCAAAAATGTCCTAAAGCACCTCATTTGGAAAATGATAAACAATTTGTTTTGAAATTATTTTATAAAAAGTAGAACATGGGTAAAAATACATTATATATTTTTAGTATAATAGTTAAAAATATTTTAGATTTTTTTAAGAAACATGGAAATGGATGATAAATATTCCCTAGTAGATACTTACGTAAAAACATTCCCAAATAATAAAGAGATTGAGAAATTAACCTTTACCTTGCACTTTACTTTATTTGAACGTGATTTAACCTTATATATAGAATTTTGAATATTTGTTTTAATTTATACCAGAACCAGAACCATATAAATATTTGTGATATCATATATGATCCTCTTATATCATTTTGTTAATAATTTTTTTATTACCATTATTTCGGATGTTAAATGGTTTATTTTTCTTATGAAAGTTTTATCGTGTAAGTCCTATTTATTTTTTATTGGATATATTAATTTTTAATAAAAATTATATTAAGTTCTTATATATTATATTTTCTCATTATATATCTTTTTATAATCATTCATCTATCGTTAACATGGTAAATTAATCATATCACGTTATGGAGATTGTAGGTCGTACATTCGTGTGAGTGACACTATCATTCTATTAATGGTGAAAAGGTAAGGAATTGAATGATATATTAATTATAAATAATAAATAACATGTCATATTTTATTATTTATATCCATTATATCTATAATTATACCTATCCATGTAAATTGGAGACCAAAAACAAATTACACCACGGTGTGGAGACTGTAAGTCGTGTGTACACCCACATGGTTCTTTAGTTTTTTCATAGGATGGATAAATCATAGAATAGGGTTATATAATTATCATAATAAAGTCTTAGAATATATTTTATACATTATTTGTTACATTATCATAGAAACAACTCATGAAGATAAAGTAGAAGAAAAATTAACTTGGATGAGTTGGTAAAAACGACTACCTATTCTTCCATAGACTCCATTTAGATCTCTTCTTAATGGATCTAGGGTTGGTCTTTTTTGAAGAAAAGGAACTCCCTAAATAATATAAATATGTTGGGAAGATATATGGGTAGGTTTCGGTCAAGATATATAGTTCAAAGTGGTGATGAAAAGTGATGGAGTATGTGGCATTTTATAATTGATGTGAGGGGCACTTTTGGAAACACTCAAAATATTAAATTAATATAAATTAATTTTCAATTAAAAATATATAAAAAGGGATTTATTTTGAATATATGATGTTTAAAGGTATAAATACTCTAAACCAATAACATTTAGGAATTTTTATGTCTCATTCGTACCCTTATTGTTTGGTTTTAACCCTTATTTAAACTAGTTAACTATTACCGTGAAAATATGTGTTTTTACTCTTTGAAGGATAATATAGTTACTATAAAAAATGAAAAACGAACCTTAAATGATTCATTTAGGATATTTTAATATTTATTCTAATTCGTTTTATGAATTTTATATTTTTATGAATTTTATATCATCTAATAAAATATTATTTATTTTAATATAACATTAATGATAATTTTGTTACTATTCATTACTTTGACATTTAAAAAAATAAATAAAACTTGATATATTTGAAAGAAACTTCTAATATATCACTAATATATAAAATAAATCTATATAATTTTAGGACGATAGATAATATTCTAAATTTTATTTATTTTAATATTTTTGTAATAATTTATTTGATATTCCCATTAATTAAATAATTACTCTATTATCATTGTGTAAGAATTTAAGATCATTATTTATGACTTAAAAATTTAAAATAGATTATCATCATGAAGATAAATATTTTATCTTCAAAATTACTATTTATAGTTGAAGATATGTTCTAAAGGACCACATATTAAAAATTAAACACTTATTTAAAACCTGAGTATGACATATTTGGATTTTTATAAAATAAAATACAATAAATGGTTAAAGTCATCCAAGTAGTTCCACGATGGCATAAAATTGTCCCAAGGATGATTTTTGTTGACAATCACCCGTAAAATAAAATTTTCACAAGTGTTAGTGTAATTTATTAACATTTAAAATATTATTTTTTTCCTTAATTACTCAATTTACCTTTCACCTTGTCAATAAATAACTACTAAAGTTAATATTCATAGTACCCAAAATTAAACCAATTTACATAATTTTGAAACTTTGATTCCAAATATATATAATAATTTTCAAAATTCAAAATATAGAATTTTTCTGTAATTAATTTAATATTAATATCGTTGATGGACCGAGAAAACATGCTTTTAAAATGAAAACATTCAAAAGATAAAAATGTTTTTATATATAAATTAAATTTGAAATTGATTCCAATGAACTAAATTTTATTAAATGAAAAAATATAATATATTTATAATTTAAACCCAATTAAAAATATCATCAAATAATATTAATTATTTAGACAAAAAAAAAGATGATTTTTATTAAAATGCAATATTTTATCACAATTAATCAAAATAAGAAACATGTCATAAAAATACAAAACATTCATCCAAAGTATATTTTGATATTAATATTACAAATAAATATATCATTTTCTCATATAAAAGTTTTAAAAGATTAAAAATATATATTTAAAATAAGTGTGCTTTCAAAAGATGGTAAAACATCATTTAAAAAAATATACCCTTTTAATGTGTAAAATTGGAATCATCCTTATCTTATTATAATAAAATATTTTCTATGAATGTAAAAATATTAAATTTATAAATTTATTTATCTCAATAATACTATTCATTCACTTCATCTTAACAGCTAGGTTATGACAATTACTTTTTAATATATCGTGTTGTGTTTGAACTCAGTGATGAGTGCAATGCACACTAATAAATTTATTTAAAAAGAATACATAGAATAAAATATTGGGGTTTTAGAAACACATTTTGGCCACATGATTATGGAAATCATTAACTAACATTGCATATTACTCTTGAATTCCACTCCCTTTCACATGGTTGGGATGCAAGATTACCACTTACTATGTACAAACTATACAACCTGAACCATTATCCAATATTACTTCTTTTCAAAACATAAACTCCATAAAAATCAAAAAATCAAATGAGTAATTAAAATAAGTAAAAATAAATAAATTCACACTAATAAAATAGGGTTTTCATAATGAATAATTGGGGATAAAATCCTAGACGTTTTTTGTAATTTTAGGCAAATACATCTCATTATAAATTATGGAATGAAATCAATAATTATTTATTCCTTGGATTAAAAATTTCATTGATTATTATCAATTATAATTAATGGAATAGATTTGTTTATTTTAGTACATCGATAGTGATTTAGATTTCTTCTCCAAAGTAATGTGGGTAATATTTTAGCACTTCTCATCAACACCAATATTAGAGTACAAAACAACCTCTTCATCTTAAAATGATTATTTATAAATGATTTCATTATTGTTTGGATTTTACTCTTAAAAAGATGATGATTTTTTTGGCCCCACCTGATACCATGTGAATTGTGATGAAGGTTCCCAGTCTTAAATTTTATATTAGTGATATACCTTTATTTAATTAAATTAATATTATTTGGGTTGTATTTGTATTTTTCAAACCTTTGATTTGAAAGATATTATCTGAAAAATTATAAATATTCTTTGGTCACACAAGAATAAGTTTTTTATAGACATGAATAGATCAAAAGATTCATATGTTTGTTCATCATATAAGAAGTAGTTTATCTAGGGATATTTAAATTTTATTTAAAGGACAAAAAGATTATGAAGTCCAAATATATTACATCAATACAATGAATAAGGTGAAATAAAATCTATATTTTTTGAAAATAAGTGATTATAAGAGTTAATTATGTTTCCCAGTTACCAAATTTTTTATTCTCTTAATGGATATTTCACCTCCCTTATATTTAATCCCATATCTATGTTTCATGATTCACGTTATTTAAAAGGGGAAATAACAAAAAAAATTATATTTTAACAATGATAAGATATATTATGCATTGATGATATGAATAAAAAAAACATTTACAGGTAAATAAATCCATGGTCTTCCAATGAATTAATTAAATGTAATTTCTTTAGGATCCACCATGAATTTAGTGACAGATGAAATATTACCAAATTAAGGGTTTTAATTTGATCTTATATAATGGATTCAGTTTAATCTTTTCATAACCCTGAATAGTGAATTCAAAGAGAGATAAATTATATTCTCTATACCAAATGGGGTGTATATTATGAGTATCAATGTGTTTAATATGAAAAATATTATACACTATGGGGAAATGAACTTCATCTTTGCTTAGTTATCCTAGCATGTATATGGTTTTAATGTTCCCTTGAATATATTTTTCCTAATAATACTCTATAAATTCTATTACTATATGTAATTTAATGGGACCATACAAGAAATAATACAAATTAGTAGCATGTAATTATATCTCAATTTATTTTGGGTTTGATAAAGCCATGAAAATGGACCCCCTGAGTGATTTTGACATTCATGAGGTATCGAAGATATATAATTTCATTAAAATAAGAGATTGATACTTGAACACATATTATGTTTTATAAAAAATACTATGTTTATTTCCACATACCTACCATTAATCTTGTGGCATTTATGGTCAGAACGGTTGATGAGATAATACAAATGAGCCCAGGTTTAGGGTCATTTTTTACTTATTATGGATTAGAAAAACTATATCCTAAGATATTTTGATGCTAAATAAGTGGGTATATTTTAGATAATCATTCACCTTGAAGTATAAGAGTAGTATTAGCATACTAGGGTCCTAAATATAGTGTCCCAAAATTTTCATATATATATATGACTTATTCTTGGATGAATATTCAATACATAAAATTAAAATCTAATCCAGTATCATAGAGGTTTAGTATATTTATATTATAGATACATAAAAATATTATTTATGTACATTATTCATTGTCACTCATAATTTTCATCTCATTTCAAACCCTTTTAACATACCCAACTTAAAACCATTTTTCATAACCTGGGTAAATGAAACATTAGAAATGGTAACTACATATGTTCAATAAGGGTTAAAAAGGAGGTATAAATTGACAATAATTGTAACAACCCAAGCTTCTACGATACGTTTCTCTTTGAATAATGTGATAGCGTGTGTTGTACGCAACATCGAGTTCTAACACACCAGAACCAATCAAACTAGCTGTTATGAATAGTAATACCTACTTTTTGAAATTTTATAAATTTTATCTCTCAAAATGGACTTCATTTTTGGATTCGGAGTATCGAATTTAGCTTAAGCTGAAATTTTGGTACTTTTCGGATAACTTTAATATTTTGATGAAGAGTGAAAATTACTAAATTTTAATTAAAAACAACTTTTTTAATCTAAATAATTAATAGTGATAAATTATGAATTTGAGTGGTTTTAAAGTATATTTAGAATATATTTTTACCATTTAATACAATGTTGGTCATTGGACATAATTTCACAATTAAACCGAACATAAACAAATATCAATCTTTTGATAGTTATTATATCTTAAAAACATGCTTTTTGTTTTGACAGCGGGAATTAGTTTTAAATTAATTTATGCCACTTCTGAATTTTGAATTTGGAAAAATGGATTCCATATTTTTAATCAGGATGTTCAAATTTTGTAAATAGGTAACTTTTATTTTTATACATTTTGAATAATTAGTTCGGTAAATATTTTATTTACCATGGTTAATGGGTAAATCCGGTAAATAAAGGTTAAAAAATAATATTATAATAATAAACAATTACCCTAAAACATGTCCTAACCTTATTTGTTGATACATTTCCGACCATGGTCATCTTTGGGTCGATTTTGGGACCTCATGGTGCCACTTGTAAGTGATAGGGACACTTTATTTTAATTAAGTTAAAATGAATACAAAAATGACACAAGCATATATCTTTTAGAAAAATAATTTTTACATAAGGTTATATATGTTGGATTTTAGACTATAAATATTCATTAGAAAGATAACAAGATTTAATACATAATGGTATTTTATTTATAATTTTTAGACATTAAATAATTTAATTTATTTATGACACAATGGTGATGCAGTAATTACCATAATAGTGAAAAATTAAAATGATTGATATTATAGATACCCAAATAAATATAATTTGAGACTTTTTATGAATTAAACTAAATTTATAGGTTAATATTACATGTTACGAATGATGTAATTAACTTTTTTTGAAGTAATAATTATGTTATAATTTTTACAAAAATCAATTATTGAATAGTGTCAAAATTAACATAAAAGAGTTTTTAAAACAAATATTATATTATTAATTGATATTAAATTCCTAAAAATCTACGGCTCGGCTAGGAGACTTATATCATGATATTTGTATCATTAATGGACCACTTCGGGGTCTCTTGTATGTATATAGTAAGTTTTTTTTCTATATAATATAAAAATACAAAGTGACATGGTAAGTGTCAAACTAATTAACTAAGAGTTAAAACCTAAAATATAAGGTTAATATAATGACTCAAACCTATATAAATTCTATTGGTTGAATGTTTTTCGACCTATCCCCACCTTAAACTTTAAATAATCTACTTTGGAGCCATTAGAAACCGAATATAAATTTATTATAAAATAATATTTCTAGCTTTTCCAAAGGTGCCCCTCACCCCTCTTATAAAAGGGCACTCCTCCTTCTCATTACTTCACACCATAAAAGCCTTTTGGTTCGTCCAAAATCTTCCCAAATACTCTCTCAAATTTCCTAAATTCATACTAGAGGCCTTCATTTAGTCATAAATCCAACTTAAGGATCCATTTTGATCAAATCAAAAGGAAGAACCCGAAGAAGAGGTAATGATTTCACCACCCTTTTTCAAGTTCCTTTCTTCTTCCACTTCTTATTTATTTGTTATTACCATTCTAAAATAATAACTCTAGTATATTATATACACTTTGATGTTATTATAAACATTTTACAACCATATTTAAGTATTATATCCATTCTTTGAATAACATGTCACCATACGTGCGTACGTACGGCTTACCGTCTCCACGTCGTGGTGTAATTGTTATTCAATAAATTATTATTTGGATGGGTATAATAATGATTTATAATGCATGTAAATAATAAATATAACATGATAATAATTCTTTATATATGATATACCATCCAATTATATATTATTTTAATATCAAAAGAATGATATTGTTGCTTGTGCGTACGTACGGACTACCGTCTCCACGAACGCGATAAGATTCATTATCCATCGTATCCATTCAAGTATAATTATCATTTGATGATTTAAAAATAAAGTTTAAGGACTTGATATCATTCTGAATATGAATAAGATAAAACTTATCCATTACAAACATGGCTTACGTAACAAAACATATAAAAGAAAATGAGTAAGTTAACACCCGAAACAACGATAATACAAAGATATTATTAACAAATCAATGTTAAAAGATCATATGTGATATCATATTAATGTATATGATTCTTGTATAATTTAATAACAATTATTTCACTATTATACAGAAGGTTAACCTACCCCCAACCAAGTAAAATTACAAGGTAAGGGTTTATTTCACAATCTCTTCATTATCTGAGGTTGTTTATACGTAATAATCTACTGGGATCTATTTATCATCCACATTCATGTTTCTTAAAAATGTATTTCAAAACATTTTTACTATTTACAATAATATGGATTAAAATCATTTATACCCTTTTTTGACTTTTTATAAGAGTTTTATAAAGGAATCTTTCCGTCGTTTTTCAAACAAGGTGCTTTTTAACCTTTTCGACAGAATTAAGGTAAGAATGTTTTTTCAACTTATACGGCGGGTGTGGATATTTTCCACCGTTATAAAATCGTCGAAGCATTCCTTACAAGCTTATAAGAATATTTTCAAATAAATAGTTTTATTTTATAAATATATGACTCTTAAATTATTTCAAAATAGAAATATATATTTCTCTAAAAAGAGTTTTGATTTCATCTATGTCAACATCCTTTGATGGATTTTACGCTTATTTGAAGTTGATTTATTATGATACAAAACTTCTATATTGTATTGAAGTTTTTGTGATATTTTTGACTGTGGATGTGTTATTTTTATACCATTCATATTTTATGGATGAAGTATTTACATTTCGTATGCTAATTTTAATACGAATGTTTATGTTATGTTTAAACATTTTCATATGGGAATGCATTGGACTTAATAAGTGACGGGTGGAGCCTGCTATAGCTCCTCGATGCATCGGTAGGTCTCATGAGACAAACTAGTGTCTTGGCATAAGGCCCTGGAACGAGGCCTTGTCTATGTGGTTATGATAGTCTGGCATTATGCATTCCATAATTATGAAAGTGGTTATTGATATTGCATGTGATTGTTCGATTAGTATAATATCCATGTGAATAATTAAATGGAATTATTTCATTTTATTTTTTCCATACTATGTTGCAGTTCAAGTTTAAAAGGATTTTTTTAGTTATACACTGCCTTAAATGTTTATTCTTATTTATGAAAGTTTCTGCTATATTGTTATCCTTACTGGGAATTTGAGCTCACCCCTTTTCTATGTTTTATTTTTTCCAGGATGTGAAGAAGTAAATTATTAATGACCTGCAGGGATATTATGAGGGGATAATAGTGTGCACTATAGAGACAATATGTTGTTGTAGTAGTTTTTCACTTTATGATGTAATTTAAAACTTTATGAATATATCTAGTGTTTCCAATGCTACTAAACCAATCGGTCTTTCGAGATTTGATCTTTCTTGTGATCATGCCAATGTTATGTAATAATGCACCGACTCTGGGTAACTGGGGTCAGGGTGGTACAGTTGGTATCAGAGGAAGTTTAGTACAAAACTTGGAAGCTAGGTTTAGATAAACTCTGATTAGAGCATGTAGACCTAAGATGAACTTTGAAGATTAGTATAAAAGAACTTCCTAGAATTTTGGTATTGTAGAGATTTTGTGAGTTTTCTGAGCAATACATCCCTGTTTGGATACGAGCAGGTAGAGGCGGCTCTGTCACAGATGTACCTAGGGGTAAAACCCGAAAACAACGCTTTGAGTTAGACTCGAATGGGAACTGGTGCACGACAACGGGCCTTGCTGCACTCTTGGTTACGACACTCCCGGGAGATGTGCTTAGGATAACTCTCATTTTCTTTATAAATCATTATGAAAGGTTTATGAGCATATACTTCCTCAAAGAAAACATTTTTATGACTATAGATTATATCCATAAATAGTTCAATTTATGTTAAGTGTTTTATATGTATGGAATTATGTATTTTGATTCATAAACTGATCTAGTTTAAGCCATTGTTTAGAAATGATGCCTAGTGGAAGAAATGGAAATCGTATCAATGCACGCACTCCATGTAGGGATTTCCCTCCTGCTCAAGATAATTATAGTGGAGCTGGTGATGCAACTGGTGCTGATCAGCTAATCACCATACTGGGACAACTCACTCAGGTTATGAATAATAACCTTACTCGTATGGAGCACCCTGATCCGCAGCATGGAGGATCAATGTTAGATCGCTTCATGAGGAAACAACCACCAACATTCAATGGGAGTACAAATACCTTAGTAGCTGAGCAATGGATAAGTTCCCTAGAGAAAATATTTCAGGCCTTGGGATATAGTGAAAGGGAAAAAGTTATCATGGCAGTTTACCGCCTCACTGGAGATACTGATCAATGGTGGTCATTGATTCAAAACACGAAGGAAGATTATGAAGTATCAAATATGGAATGGAGGGAGTTCAAAGATCTGTTTTTAGAAAAATACTTTCCTCGTGACCATCGAGAAAATATGGAAAGGAAATTTCTGAGTTTGAGACAAAAGGAGGATGAGAATGTCGTAAAGTATGAGGCTAACTTTACAAGGTTAGCAAGGTATGCTGGAGATTATATACGTAACCCAAGAAGTAAGATTGATCGTTTCATTGATGGGTTAAAACCATTTCTCCGTCGAGCATTAGTCTCACAATCCTTCTCATCGTATGAAGACATTGTCTCATGTGCTATTAAGACAGAGAAATAATTCTCACAGTCTTATGACTTTAAATCAAAGCAAGAGAATAAGAGATCTGCTGATCAATCTGGGAATGAAAATAAGGGGAAGAAGGGAAAGGTTGAATATCCATCCTGTGGTAAATGTGGGAAGAAACACCCTGGTACTTGATTGAAGGGAATGGGTGTCTTTTACAAGTGTGGTGAAAATGGCCACCAAGCTCGTGATTCCAAAGGGAAGAAGGAAGCTACCAATGTTCAGTGATACAATTGCAGGGAGATGGGACATTATGAAAATGAATGTCCTAAGCGTCAGGGGAACTTACCTCAGAAAAGGCCAAGGGATCAAGGCCAAGCTTATGTTATCACTACTGCTGAGGTAGAAGCTCCGAAAGATGTGGTGGCAGACTATGATGCGAAGATTTATTGTAAGAAGAAGGAGGTTACGATTTTTGATGATGATGATAAGGAGCACCTTATCTTTAGAGCAGAATCGTCACCACCTAATTCTTATCTAGATCCACCCCCAGTATCTCAACTAAATTCAATTATTAGGGAGGAAGAGGATGAAATTACAGTGGGTGAGGAAATGAATGTTCAAATAGAGGATGTACCTGTTGTGAAAGAATATGTAGATGTGTTTCCGGAAGATTTACCTGGACATCCTCCAGAACGAGAAGTTGAGTTTTCCATTGATTGAATTTCTGGATCAAGGACTATATCGAAGACCCCTTATAGAATGGCCACTGTAGAATTAGTCTAACTAAAGAAACAACTAGAGGAATTGAGTAATAAAGGATTTATTCGCCCTAGTGTTTCTCCATGGGGAGCCCCTTTTCTTTTTGTTAAAAAGAAAGATGGATCTATGAGGTTATGTATCGACTACAGGGAGATCAATGCTATAACAATAAAGAACAAGTATCCCCTACCTTGCATTGATGATTTATTTGACCAACTGCATTGAGCTTAATACTTTTCAAAGATTGACCTTCAATCTGGATACCATCAGTTGTGTGTAAAGAAGGAATACATTCCGAAGACAGCATTTCGAGCCAGGTACGGGCATTACGAGTTTACAGTAATGCCTTTTGGATTGACTAATGCACCCTCTGTATTCATGGATCTAATTAATAGAGTTTTCAAGGAATATCTTGATGAATTTTTGGTGGTATTTATTGATGATATCTTGGTATACTCTAAAAGCCACGAATATCATGAAATTCAGTTGCACATTATCCTGAAGACTCTGAGAAGACATGACTTATATGGGAAGTTTAGAAAGTGTGAATTCTGGATTCATGAGATTTCTTTTCTTGTCCATATTGTCTCTAAAAATGGAATCTATGTTGATCCTTCTAAGACCAAGGCAATACAATAATGGAAAACACCTACGAGTATAACTGAGGTACGCAGTTTTATTGGTTTGGCAGGTTATTATCGACGTTTCATCCAGAATTTTACCCAATTGGCTAACCCATTAATGAAGCTCACACGTAAATGGGTTAAATTTGTTTGGAAAAAAGAGTGTGAAGAATGTTTCGAAGAACTGAAGAGAAGATTAGTCAATGCTCCTATATTGACTCTACTATCAGGGAATGATGGGTTCGTTATTTATAGTGATGCATCGAAGAAAGGACTTGGTTGTATCCTTATGCAGAATGATAGGGTTATTGCCTATGCATCACGACAGTTGAAAATTCATGAGCAAAACTATCCTACTTGTGATCTTGAGTTAGCAGCTGTGATCTTTGCTTTGAAGATATGGAGGCACTACCTCTATGGTGAAAAATGTGACATTTATACTGATCACAAGAGTTTGAAGTATATTTTCTCACAAAAAGAACTCAACATGAGGCAAAGGAGATGGCTTGAATTACTCAAGGATTATGATTGCACGATACACTACCACCCGGGGAAGGCAAACAAGGTGGAAGATGCTTTGAGCAGAAAAGACAATGGAGTTTTGAACAGTATGAGAATTGAAAGGGATCCAATTTTCATGGATCTAGTGAAGATGGACATGGGAATAACCAGGGAAGGTTAAACATCAATGCTTTTTCAAATGTTTGACAAACCATCTTTACTAGAAAGGATTAAAAGTTCTCAAACCAATGATGAAGAATTTCAAAAGAAGATTAAAGCTGTGAATGATGGGAGATTGAGAGACTTTGTGTATGAAGATGGAATTTTGAAATTCGGGAAGAGACTTTTTGTTCCCAATATACCTGATCTAAAAAGGGAATTTCTGGATGATTCTCATAGTTCCAATTTCTCTATACACCCTGGGAGCACCAAAATGTATAGATATTTGAAGGAACATTTTTTGTGGGACAACATGAAGCGGGAGATTGCTGATTTTTTGTCAAGATGTATGGTTTTTCAACAAGTGAAAGCTGGAAGGTAATAGCCTGGAGGAGTCATGCAACCTCTTCCCATACCATAGTGTAAATGGGACAATATTACGATGGACTTTGTCATGGGGTACCAAAGACTCCTAGAAGGAATGATGAAATATGGGTCATTGTTGATCGTCTTACCAAGTCAGCACATTTTCTTGCTATAAGAGAAGATCTACCACTGGAACGTCTAGCAAGACTATACATTAATGAAGTTGTGAGACTTCATGGAGTACCCCTATCGATTTTTTCTGATCGTGATCCCCATTTTACTTCAAGATTCTGGAAAAGTCTTCAGAAATACTTGGATACTGAACTTCATTTGAGCACTGCCTACCACCCTCAAACATATGGACAATCAGAACGAACTATTCAAACCTTAGAAGACATGTTGAGATCCTACTCACTTGACTTTCAGGGTATGTGGGATCAATATTTACCTCTGGTAGAATTTTCCTATAACAATAACTTCCATTCGAGTATTCATATGGCACCATATGAAGCATTATATGGAAAGAGATGTCGCACACCAACCTGTTGGGATGACGTTGGTGAAAGAAAAATTGTAGGCCCAGAATTTGTGGAGGAAATGATGGAAAAGGTGAAGGTAATCCAAAATCACATCAAAGCAGCTCAAAGTAGGTAGAAGAGATATGCCGATAATTGAAGGAAGGATTTGGAATTTCAAGTCGGTGATCATGTTTTCTTGAAGGTATCTCCATGGAAGGGAGTCATACATTTTTGTTAAAAAAGGTAAATTGAGTCCCAGGTACATCGGACCTTTCGAAATTCTAGAACTAATTGGGGCTGTAGCTTACCGATTGGCAATGCCTCCAAGTCTCTCCAAAGTTCACGATGTGTTCCACATATCTCTATTGAGGAAATATATGCCTCACCCAACGCGAGTACTCACCTATGAGGAATTAGAACTGGAACCCGATATGTCTTGTTCCGAAGAACCCATCATGATTATTGATACGACAGAACAAGTATTGAGAAACCAGATGACGCGTCTGGTAAAAGTTTTGTGGAGAAACCATAAGATGGAAGAGGCAACGTGGGAACCCGAGCAACTTATGATGAAGAACCACCTGAGTCTTTTCATGCGGTAGTATTATAGAAATTTCGAGGACGAAATTATTTGAAGGATGGGAGAATGTAACACCCCAATCTTCTACGGTACGTTTCTCTTTAAATAATGTGATAGCGTGTGTTGTACGCAACATCGAGTTCTAACACACTACAACCAATCAAACTAGCCGTTATGAATAGTAATACCTACTTTTTGAAATTTTATAAATTTTATCTCTCAAAATGGACTTCATTTTCAGATTCGGAGTATCGAATTTAGCCTAAGGTGAAATTTTGGTACTTTTCGGATAATTTTAATATTTTGATGAATAGTGAAAATTACTAAATTTTAATTAAAAACAACTTTTTTAATCAAAATAATTAATAGTGATAAATTATGAATTTGAGTGGTTTTAAAGTATATTTAGAATATATTTTTACCATTTAATACAATTTTGGTCATTGGACATAATTTCACAATTAAACCGAACATAAACAAGTATCAATCTTTTGATAGTCATTATATCTTGAAAACACGCTTTTTGTTTTGACAGCGGGAATTAATT
Source organism: Viscum album (assembly GCA_963277665.1). Taxonomy (NCBI): domain Eukaryota; kingdom Viridiplantae; phylum Streptophyta; class Magnoliopsida; order Santalales; family Viscaceae; genus Viscum; species Viscum album. The sequence continues at coordinate 277,526,474 of OY728135.1, forward strand.
TTAAATTAATTTCTGCCACTTATGTGTTTTGAATTTTGAAAAATGGATTCCATATTTGGAATCAGGATGTTCAAATTGTGTAAATAGGTATCTTTTATTTTTAGACATTTTGAATAATTTTTCGGTAAATATTTTATTTACCATGGTTAAAGGGTAAATCTGGTAAATAAGGGTTAAAAAATAATATTATAATAATAAAAAATTACCCTAAAACGTGTCCTAACCTTATTGGTTAATACATATCCAACCATGGGCATTTTGGGTCGATTTTGGGACCCCATGGTGCCACTTGTAAGTGATAGGGACACTTTATTTTAATTAAGTTAAAATGAATACAAAAATGACACAAGCATATATCTTTTATAAAAACAATTTTTACATAGGGTTATATATGTTGTATTTTCGACTATAAATATTAATTATAACTCTAAAAAGATTTCATATATAATGGTATTTTATTTATAATTTTTAAACATTAAATAATTTAATTTATTTATGACACAATGGTGATGCAGTAATTACCATAATAGTGAAATATTAAAATGATTGATATTGTAGATAACCAAATAAATATAATTTGAGACTTTTTATGAATTACACTAATTTTATAGGTTAATATGAAATGTTATTAATGATGTAATTATTTTTTTCAAAGTAATCATTTTGTTATTATTTTTACAAAAATCAATTATTGAATAGTTTCAAAATTGACATAAAAGAGTTTTTAAAACAAATATTATATTATTAATTGATATTAAATTCCTAAAATATAATTTTAGGCCAAGAGACTTATATCATGATAGGAGTATCATTAATGGACCACTTGGGGGTCTCTTGGATGTATATAGTATGTTTATTAACTATATAATATAAAAATACAAAGTGACATGGTAAGTGTCAAACTAATTAACTAAGAGTTAAAACTTAAAAGATAAGGTTAATATAATGACACAAACCTGTCTAAATTCTATTGGATGAATGGGTTTCAACCTATCCCCAAATTAACCTTTAAATAATCCACTTTTGAGCCATTAGAAACTGAATATGAATTTATTATAAAATAATATTTTTAGCTTTTCCAAAGGTGCCCCTCACCCCTCTTATAAAAGGGCACTCCTCCTTCTCATTACTTCACAGCTTCAAAGCCTTTTGGTTCGGCCAACCTCTTACCAAATACTCTCTAAAATTCCCTAACTTCATCCTAGAGGCCTTCCTTTAGTCAGAAATCCAACTTAAGGATCCCTTTTGATCAAATCAAAAGGAAGAACCCGAAGAATAGGTAATGATTTCACCACCCTTTTTCAAGTTCCTTTCTTCTTCCACTTATTCTTTCTTTGTTATTACCATTATAAAATAATAACTCCAGTGTATTATATAAACTTTTATGTTATTATAAATATTTTACAACCATATTTCTGTATTCTATCCATCCTTTGAATAACATGTCACCATACGTGCGTACGTACGGCTTACCGTCTCCACGTCATGGTGTAATTGTTATTCAACAAATTATTATTTAGATGGGTATAATAATGATTTATAATTCATGTAAATAATAAATATAACATGATAATAATTCTTTATATATGATATACCATCCAATTATATATTATTTTAATATCAAAAGAATTATATTGTCGCTTGTGCGTACGTACGGACTACCGTCTCCACGAACGCGATAAGATTCATTCTCTATCGTATCCATTCAAGTATAATTATCATTTGATGATTTAAAAATAATGTTTAAGGACTTGATATAATTCTGGATATAAATAAGATAAAACCTATCCATTACAAACATGGATTATGTAACAAAACATATAAAAGAAAACGAGTAAGTTAACACCCAAAATAACGATAATACTAAGATATTATTAACAAATCAATGTTAAAAGATCATATGTGATATCATATTAATGTATATGATTCTTGTACAATTTAATAAAAATTATTTCACCATTATACAGGAGTTTAACCTACCCCCAACCAAGTAAAAGTACAAGGTAAGGGTTTATTTCTCAATCTCTTTATTATCCGAGGTTGTTTATACGTAATAATCTACTGGGATCTCTTTATCATCCACATTCATGTTTCTTAAAAATGTATTTCAAAACATTTTTAATATTTACAAGAATATGGTTTAAAGTAATTTATACCCTTGTTTTACTTTTTATAAGAGTTTTATAAAGGAATCTTTCCGTCGTTTTCCAAACAAGGTGCTTTTTAACCTTTTCGACAGAATTAAGGTAAGAATGTTTTTTTTAACTTATACGGCGGGTGCGGCTATTTTCTACCGTTATAAAATCGTCGAAGCTTCCCTTACAAGATTATAAGAATATTTTCAAAGAAAATGTTTTATTTTATAAATATATGACTCTTAAATGATTTCAAAATAGAAAGAGATATTTCTCTAAAAAGAGTTTTGATTTCATCTATGTCAACATCCTTTAATGGATTTTACGCTTATTTGAAGTTGATTTATTATGATACAAAACTTCTGTATTGTATTGAAGGTTTTGTGATATTTTTGACTGTGGGTGTGTTATTTTTATACCATTCATAGTTTATGGATGAAGTATTTACATTTCGTATGCTAATTTTAATACGAATGTTTATGTTATGTTTAAACCTTTTCATATGGGAATGTATTGGACTTAATAAGTGACGGGTGGAGCCCGATATAGCTCCTCGATGCATTGGTAGGTCTCATGAGACAAACTAGTGTCTTGGAACAAGGCCTTGAAAAAATATTATTTGTAGTCTTGGCACGAGGCCTTGGCTATGTGGTTATGATTGTCTGGCATTATGCATTCCATCATTATAAAAGTGGTTATTGATATTTCATGTGATTATTCGATTAGTAGAATATCCATGTGAATAAGTAAATGGCATTATTTCATTTTATTTTTTCCATACTATGTTGAATTTCAAGTTTAAAAGTCTTTTTTTTAGTTATACACTTCCTAAAATGTTTATTCTTATTTATGAAAGTTTCCGCTATATTGTTATCCTTACTGGGCATTTGAGCTCACCCCATTTCTATGTTTTATTTTTCCCAGGATGTGAAGAAGTAAATTATGAATGACCTTCAGGGATATTATGAGGGGATAATAGTGTGGACTATAGAGACAATATGTTGTTGTAGTAGTTTTTCACTTTATGATGTAATGTAAAACTTTATGAATATATCTAGTGTTTCCAAGGCTATTAAACCAATCGGTCTTTTGATATTTGATCTTTCTTATGATCATGCCAATGTTATGTAATAATGCACAAACTCTGGGTAACTGGGGTCGGGGTGTTACAATAATATAAAATAATAAGATAAGAATAACGGTATTGGATCATAATTATAATATATAAATATAATTCCAAATTTTTAATAGATCATAAACATGATTTACAGAATAAACCTGTATCATTTCAAAATACATGAATCATAATAGTGATGAATCTTTAAAATCAATTATGAACCATAATTTCATATCATAAGAATTGAAATAAGTCATAAGAGTATGGAACCATCATATGTATTTAAACAATTTTACATGTTAATATTAAATAATTCTACCATCAAATCATGTTCTATTAGGAATCAACACATATATCTAATATCATAATAGATTATACATCACCACATGTTTTCTATAGTAGATCAGGAATCCATATATGTTTCTTATAGTGTATCAGGAATCCCTACTTGTTGATTCAGCACATTAACTCACATCAAAATATTATATAATGAGATATAAGGACTTACCTAATTCATTGTAGGGATATATAATTATGTGCATATCCATAACATAATTAATACCATACATATGTGTGACACAATATCAAAAAAAATCATCATATCAACATATTATAACCCATGGAAAGAAAAAGGGGTTCATAAACATTTAATCATTATATTACCCATTGAAAATAAATGTATTTTAAAAACATATAATCTTTATAATCATAACTATAAATATAAATAATAAATATAGTATCATTTCGTCATATTCCAAATAAATTAGAATTTTCATCAAAGGATGTTATCATGGATGATTATTCTATTAAATGTTCTCTGAATTTCTTTTGAGGAAAATAAACATTTCATTTTGAAATAATTTTTTTAGAATATAAAAAATTCAAGAATATTATGGATTTTTTTGGAGAATAAATATTGAATATTTTTAAGTATTCTTGAAATATTTGAGCTCTCATGACAATGGAAAATTCTTCCCATGCCTTCCATATTGAAACAAATATTTCATTCACATTTTTGTTAAAAATTAAAAAGTCCCTCATTTAGGAAATTACATGGAGAATAATTTGAAACATTTTAATAATAATTAAAACATGGGAAAAATAATTTTAACCCATAATTTGGTAGTTTTGAAAACATTATTAAATTATTTTTAATGGAAATATAGACATGAATGAATAATATTCCAAGCCGAATAAAAAATCATTTTTCCTTAAAAATATCAATTCTATCTCTTGAGTACATAAGATAGAGAAATTTATGGGATACATGTTTTTTATATAAATAAAGAAAATTTATAAAAAATGGTATTTATTATATTGGGATGATATGCTTTCCTCAATTTAAATTCAACCATAAATATTCCCAATTAAAATGGGATTGAAACATAAATCTCTTACCTCAAGTCTCTGTTTCTTTATACGTGTTTGAACCACTTGTATAATGAATATATATTTATTATACATGTATAATATATCTTAATAATATATTTCATACCATATATTATTCACATATAATATTTTATCACCATTTATTAACAATTTTTTATTCAAATTAATGTTCCATTAGATTACTATTTCATTTCTTATGCATGTTTTAGTTTGGTCATCTTGGAACATGGACATAGATCTTGGTTAAATAATGTTGAAAATTTTAAAAATGATATAAATATCAATTATTTTAATTATATATATATATTTTCATCCCTAAAAGGTAAATACAGATAATGAGTTATACTATTCATGTAGGAGGTAGGTCGTACGTACGTGTGGACACTGTTTTATCCCTTAAACATATGGAAAAAAATAAATGTAAATAATAATTTACCTTTAAATAATTATTATCATCTCATATATATCATATATATTTATCACATATATCCTTAATACCATTCATGTAAAGAAAAAATTAAAAAAGGATTACATCTCTCTGTAGAGTTGGTAGTCCACACATACGCACAAGCGACATTATCATTTTACAAAAGATGGGAGAGTAAGAAGGATGATATTATATTATAATTATAGATGAATAAATATATCATAGATACCACATATAAATATTAAACCTATCATTATTACCATACTTGAAATATTGTTATGGGAATTGATTTGTATCACTCTATGGAGGTGGTAGTCCACACGTACGCTTGAGTGATACTTTTACAACCAATTTGATGGAATAGATGGTGGATAATGGTAATCACATAATCATAATAACATTTCATTATATTTATTATATTTAATTTATTATTTTTTTATTAATAATAATTATTTATTGTAGGTGTAATAAGAAAAAATTTAGAAGAGGTCGGGTAAGACGATTACGTCTTTTTTGATAGGACTCATTTTGAACCCTTGTTAAGGACCCTTAGAATGTTATTTTAAGAAGAAGAAAACTATAATTTTTTAGTCGTGTTTATAAGAAACATTGGTTGGGTTTGGTTTAGATGTATGGATAAAGTATGTGTAAATAAAAGATAGAAGTGGTGTCCTTTTAAAATGGAGGGAAATGACACACCTTGAATTACATTAATCATTTAAATATAATAATATATTTCACAAGTATATTTCTTCTAAATAGAAATAAATTAGAATAAAAATAGTATATTTTCGAAATATTATAAACCATTGAAATTTACATAGGTTTTTGTATCATTTTATGAATTATCATTTGGTTTAACCCTTTTATTAACCAATTTTAACCTTAACTAGGGTAATAAAGTTTTCAAACATAAATGAATATAATTTAACTTAGAAGGTAAAATTTATACCCTAAATGGAGAAGGGAATAATTTTAGGACATTTGTAATCATATTTTTCCTCTTTCAAGACATGTCTTTGTTTTAGTATAATTTAATAAAAAAATCCTTTCCCATTAAATATCATTATGGCCATTTTTTTGACCCTATTCACTTAATTTAACTTTAATGTCATTAAAATAGTAATTTAATTTGAATATAAATATTTCACACATATATATTATATTTTATTAGTCTCTAAAATTTATGTTTAATAATAATTCACCAAAAAAAATATTACATTTAGAGTTATTAAATTCATATACATAATTTTTCTACCACTTTCACAAGAAGAGTATCTCTGTTGTGCAAGACTTTATGGTAATTATTTCAACGCAAAAAAATTATAATAAATTACTATGATAAAAAATATATTAATATTTATAATAAACATTTATAAATTTCATATTTTTTATCTATATGGGTGTGTAAATATTACATATATTAAGAGCATGGAAGAGACATTTTTACTTTTTGTTTTATTCAAATATTATAAAGGTCAAAATCAATTTTGAACGAAAAATAATGGCCATACTTTAAATGTTTTAATTATTATGGATAAAATATAATCATCATATTAAATAAATGAAAGTATTTTAGTGAATTTAAGTCCTTATCAAAATTTTCTTAATTCCAATTTACCAATTATACCTTTACTATGGTAACAAAAATATATTTGTGTTATTATTCATATTCACTAAAAATAAAATTAACCTATTTAAAAAATGACCTATTGATTCGAAATATAGATTATATATTTTATGATTTAATTTTATATTTGGAAAATTTTAATTTACGAACATATCACAAATTTCAATGAAAAAATGTGTTTAAAAAAAATAAAGTATAAAAATATTTGTTTACCCAATTTTACTATAAAATTGATATAAATGAACTTAATTGGATTATTAATAATATAATATAACTACTGTTAATAAAACAAATATTAATAAAATATATATTTTTTTATCTTCTTGAATAAACAATGAATTTTTCAACACAAATATGTATTTCTCAGTACACATCAAAAATTAGAAATTTTATAAAATTATTAAAACATCACTATAAGATAATTGTGACATTATAATTTTAAAAATTAATATAATTATTTAAAATAAAATTTTCTAAAACATAAATAAATTATTTTACTTTCTAAAAAAGAAATAAAAACGGTTTTTGGAGAAAACCTATTTTGAAAAATATAATAGATTTAATAAAAATTGAGTTATTATCTAATTATAATTTATCCATACTTTTTTACATATTATGAACTTATATATATTTCATAATTTAGTTACTTATATTCTAACCACCAAATTAATTGGATATGTTATAACAATCATAAAATAATAATATATTATGGTTTTTTAATGCTCAATGATTTTTATAAGAGATGAGACCATGCCCAGAAAATAAAGGCTCCTTTATTGAAAAAAAATATGGATTACATGAGTCTGAAAATGGGTGAATTATCACAATCCCTCTTAATAATGGGTAAAATCTAAACATTAAGCATATCATACATAAGAAAATCAACACTGCAGACTCTTTTATTTTCAAGTCTACCTGTCTCCAAGATAGCTTCTCTTTAAGTGTAAGTAATGATGTGATTCATGGAGAAAAGATAATCGAGACAATTAATCCAATGATTACTATGCTTCCAAGATAAATGAAATGATCCCATCCTAATAGTAGAAACAATAATAGTATAATCACTCTCAAGCCATATATTGTTCCACCTGTGATTCTTATCATGTTCCACCGCAACAATAATTCTAAGAATCTCATTCTAAATTGATGGGATGAAGCCACATGAACCATGAAAATAGCCATAAACTCCCCCTCAGTGATCCCTAAAAATAGCACCATATCCAAAAGGTCCTGAATTTCCTTGATAAAAACCATCAAAATTAACTTTTATCCATCCTACAAGAGGTTCCTTCCATAATACTTCAAAGGTACCATATGGGGGCCGAAAATTGCATTTGACAATAATCTAGGAATGAACAGACAAATTATGAATTGAATTAGAAAAAAAATGCTTGTTCAATAAAGAATCCTCACAAATATTAGCAAGGATGCTCGATAAAGCCTCATTGACCAAGAATGAATGACCACCATGAAGTACTTGATTTCGATCATACCAAATATAGTGTATCAACTCGGTTGCAGTGACCTAGAAGAGATCGAGAAGCTGTGTGGAAAGGGAAAGAGATCGCCAACTTAGTGTTGCATGTTATATACTCTATCAAACATAGTATTATTTTAAAATCCTTGGGCATTGCATTCTACCACTTTTAATAAATTTTTCCCACAATATTTGAAATTATACTCAATAATGAAGGGTTAAAATTTTATAAATTCATTTTTTGAAAATCAAAAACATAAAAAAGGCTTAATAAAACATCCTCTTAAATAATAGAAAATTCATACATGAAAGTCATATATAATAAAACATAATTCGGTATCCAAATATGAAAATGTTAGTGGGGAGTGAAAATATAGGCATGGAGGATAAAATAATATCCAAATAATAATAGATAGTGATATTGAACATTTCTTAAAAAAAGTGAATGATCGTTATAAAGTTAATCCTCAAAAAAAAATCATTGAGCTGTAAAAGACGTCATGGATTAATTGAAAATGAATATAATAAGATATAATTAATTTTACAAGATTAATTTCAAAGATTTTATGAGTTTATTTACTAATTATACTAAGAACATAAATAAATATACTTACATGAGTTTAATAATTTCATATTATAATTAATTTCCACCCAAATCTCATCCTTTTCTCCAAATGATGAGTATTGAAGATGAATATTTCCATGCCTGATGCACTAAAAAACTTCTAATAGATAACATAATCCAATAAATGATTATAATATGTTTTTCATTTCTTTAAACATTAAAAAAAACTAAAATGGTTATTATAAGTTAAGATTTCATCCAAAATTTATATAATATTTTTTGAATAAATATTACATTTTACTCCAAAATATTCAAAATAACACCAAATGATCAATATAGATCATTCCCTAAATAAATAACATTACTTAAAAATTAAATCTATAACATTAACATTAAATAATGTATTAAATTAAAATGTGATATCATACATTTTATCTTACATCCCCAATATTTTAATTATATTCTTCCTAAAAAAACTCATGTTAAATTACATGTTAATTGTAGGGGTTACATATACCTCAACCTAATAAAAAATATCTCAGAATTACATTAATCAACTTGATAAATGACTATATAATCATATAATGTAGTGAAATTTAATGAAAGATCCTGAATCATATTTCAATACTAACCTAAAAGGAAATCATTGTCTTGACCATAAATATCTCTAAATATATCAACATCTCAATGAAACACCTTTCAAACATCATGATTATCTATACCACTATATCCAAAAGAATACAATTAACATAAACTCAAATCAAATATAATCCCAAAACTTATTTAAACCTAAATATATTGTTCTTTTAAAAACCTAGTAAAAGTTTCACATCACCTCAAAACCCCATAACAGAAAACATAAATAAAAATATAAATTCTAACAGACTTTCCAATATAATACATAAATAAAAAATTTAATTAAACCTCACCAAATACCACGTAAATAAATTTTTCATAAAGTCACTAATAAATTCTATTGTCATCAATACAATCTAATTTAATTCATTAACTCTTCATCCCAACTAAAAAGTATTACTCAAAATCAAGAACATATTATGGGTTATTTTCACCTCAATCATGTGTCACTAAAAAAATATCTTATCTATAAATATTTTTTTCAAGTAATTAAAAAATATTTTGGAAAATCCTTCAATGTTTTTGGATTTTAATTAACAAAATATCATTGATATAACTCTTTTTAAACATAATTCTCAAATCTCAACACACAAAAAACATCAATCCTTTCACTTAAATTATTTGTATAACATTTTTACATCGTTGGTCTATAAGATAACCCTTTGATTTTGGAATTGGATATGATAATTAAAATATTATCCACTCATAAAAAAATTAACTATAAATGTTACCTTAGGATAATCATCGTATCAGTCCATCGAACTCTTCATTTTCCCTAAAAATTACTTCCATTATACCCTTTTCACACATAAAACATTTTATCATTCCTATGAGACATTTCCATGAGTTCTTCTTCACACATAATTGACATATATGAATATGAATATTAATTCTTCTATAGACATAATGGAACTCTTTATTTCACTTATTGGGTGTGTCATGAAACTCACCCATGTTGAAGATGTTAATTATATAATAGGATGGATGATTAAGAATAATCCTATAGTTTCACATTCTAGATTCCATTTCATTTGGTTTATCATGAGTTAAATTAGTCTATTTTCCATCATATTTAGTGTTAACATGAATCCTCATGGTTCTAGCCATTTTCTAAAACTAAAAATTATAATTTAATCAATAGTATTCAATGTGATTAATCATATAATTATGAAAATAACTCTAAATAAAGACATATTCTTTTAAAATTATGAAACCTTAGGTTTACCCTAGGTCATCCATGATCATCATATAATCAAATTCTTTATAATGGTTTATAATGAATATAAGAATTGACACATGAATATTCCCTCGGAGTGTCCAACCAGGTGCACGATAAGTGTATACTCATTCTGCACTAAACTTATGGCTGATATATACTTAGAACAATAATTTTTTGGATTCATACTCTTATATGAATCTATTACAAAATAACATATACTTATAGTTTCTAGATAGGGATTTATTTCTAGTAATACCACATAATATGTATTTTTTAATAAAGTTTGATGATTGATAACCTGTATATTAAAACATAAAAAATTTAAAGGTAGGGAGAATAAAAAAACATAGAATGTCGAAAAATAAAATAGAAGAAAAATAAAAACCTTTTCTATTATGTTACTCACCATCTAGTGCTCATACTAATATGAGAAGAGAAACCAACCTGACCACGAGGATACTGATCCCATATAAATGTCTTAACCTATATCCAAGGCCCATCACTATAATCTAGTAAACCAACATCTCTGATAGCATTCATTACTTCTCCTTTAGGTGTATGATCACTACCCTGTCCATCTTCATCACTACTTCTAGATGAAAGAAATTTAAATGAATTGTGTTTACTGACATTTGAGAACTATTTAACCTTTATTGGTTGAATGAAAGTAGAGGTTTTTGAATATATATCAGTGACATTATTAATCTTTCTCTATTCAATAGATTCAGAGCCCAAGATAAAATCTCATTTTAATATTTTAATATAGGGGGTTTACATTCCACAACATCCAATGTTAGTGCCCATAGAATACCACATAATCTATATGTTACCAAAAAATAGAATTTTATACTATATATAGGCTTATCTTTAGGGTTTTCAAAAAATATATCTAATAATTTTCTCTATTGACTGACTAAAGCCTAATTTGATACCAACTATAGAAAAACAAACTTTTCATACATAAATATTTCATATTTTTTTAATAAATATTAAATATTTAACGTTATTATCTATTATAAAATCCTAAATTTTTAGTGTCTTTTGAGACTAGATAAACAAAAAACTTATTTAGGTACATCCTTAATCATCTCTAATTATGTTAATTTCACTTTGTACTCTTCTTGACATACCCTATATAAAAACATTATTCATAACCTTGGGAAAAGAACATAATAAAGGTTGAGCTCATATGTATATAAGGGTAAATAAGGGAGATATCAATCGATGATTATATTAAAGTATTATAAATGAATAATAAGAGTGAGGAATCATTATAAATCACTCATGAATCATATGGTTAGATCATAAGAATAAAAATATTTCATAAGAGAATGGAATTATCATATGTATAAAAACTATTTTATATGTTAATGTTAATTACCAAGACCTTCAAATTATAGTGAATCGTGAATCAACACTTCTTTCCCATATCGTAAAGGATCTAGCATCACCACTAGTTTCCCAAAGTGGATCATACATATATAACTATTTTCTTATATTGTACCATCTACCCCTACTTGGTTCTAATAGTGGATCAAGCACATTAATTCTTATCCAATCATTATCTATTGAGATATAAGACTTTAATCAATGCAATGGAGGGATATATAATTTTGGGACCACCAATTATATAATTGAAATAATACATATGTGTCCCACATGATTATAAACCATTCACCATATCATCATAGCATTACCCATAAAGGGAAAATATTTTTCATAAATATTTCATCATTTCATCATAACATAACCCATAATAAATAAATGGTTTCCATAAAAATATCATCACTATAGTTATAACCATCCAAAAAAATAATAAGTATGTATTTATTAGATTATATACCCTATAAAATATAATTAATATCAAAGGATGTTATCATTAATGAAAATTTCTCTAAAATGTCACCGGAATACTTATTGGGGAAAATATCATTTTATTTTCTAAATAAATTCTTTAAAATATAAAAATTAATAAAATAATGTGGATACATTTTCTTTGAAAATAACTATGGAGATTTCTTTGGGAACCTACAATTATTTGAGAAATTTTCAAAATGGTAAATTCCATTCATGTCGTATACATTGAAACAAAGATTAGTTTCACATTTCTGGTAAAAAGTTAAAAGTACCATTTTCAGAAAATGATAGGAAAATTTTGGTGAAATATTTTTATAAAAATGTATAAATGGGTAAAAATAAATTTAAAAATAATTGTATAATAGAAAAAACATTCACAAAATCTTTTTAAAGGTATTATTGACAATGATTAAAAATATTCCCAACCAAATAGAAAACAAATTAAATTTTCTATTAAAATATTCAATTGATTTGTTGTGTAAATAAAAAGTGGAAAATGAAACCAAAACATGTATTTTCTATAAATAAATATTGGATAATAAAAATTAATTTGATTTATCTTATATAAATCATTTAATTTCCTCAATGTAAATTCATGTATAAACAATCCTGATTAAAATGGGATTGAAACATTAATCTCTTACCTCAAGTCTCGTATTTCTTCATATGCATTCAAACCTTCTCTATAATAAATATATATTTTTAAAAAATTATTCCTTAAAAGTATTAATATATTTTAAACCATATATTAATTAATTATGAAATTTTAACTCATGTTTACTAAAAAACACTTATTGAAATCACTATTTTGGTTTATAACAACTTTGTTTCTTATGCATGTTTGAGTCTTGCAGTCCCAGACCTTGTATTTTGATCATTCTTCCAAAATATCCATAATTTTAATCATTATATATATATGTGGTCATTCATTAAAGGTGTATATATATATATATTATACTATTTATAGGGATAGTATGTTATACATACATATGAACATTGCTTGCACTTTTGATGGATAGAATGAAAAAAAGAAAATAATAACTCATTATTACCTAAAAATTATTATATCATGAATATTATATATATTCATGAAATTTACCTTTATTACCATATATGTAAATTGGAAATGAAAAAAGATTCACATCGCTTCAAGGATGTGGTAGTCCACACGTATGAATATTAAATGTTATTGTTTTCCCACAAATGGGAAGGTAAGAAGGTATACATGATATTATAATTATATAATAATATTTACATCATATATTTTATTTATAAACATTAAACCCATCATAATAAAAATCTATTCATAATCATGATGGGAAATAATTTCTAACCCAATGTGGACTTGGTAGTCCACATATACACACAAGCGATGCATTCACTTCACATTTGATGGAATATAGGGTGGATAATGGTGATTAAAGAATAATAAGAAAATTTTATTATATTTATGATACTTATTTAATTATTTTATTTTTAATAAAAAAAATTTATAGGAGTTATAAGTTAAAATAATTTTAAAGATTTCGGGTAAGACGAATACCTCTTTCTATTTGACCTCCATCAAAAATATTTTTAAGAACCCTTGAAATGGTCTTTTAAGAACAATATTGACTCTAATTCAAGTATAGGGGATTTTAGAATATAAATGTGTTGGTCTTGGTCAATATATATGGCTCAAGTAGGTGTAATTAAAATATAGAAGGGGGTTTTTTACAAGGGAGGGAAATTATTAACATTGAATTACAAAAAAATATTTAAATATAATTAATGTAATTCTCAATTATAATTCTTGAGAATATACATGAATATTATGAAAAAGTGTTTAATGGAGAAATATAACCATCCAACTAAATTTAGATAGGCTTCAGGGTCATTTTAAACATTATATTTTCGTTTAACCCCTTCATTAACTGATTTTAACCTTAACTACAGTAAAGACCTATTCAATATCTAGGGGTTATAATTTTATTTATAAGGTAAAAATAAGCTCATAAATGGAAAATTTATGAAATTTTAGACCATTTATCATCATAATTTTCTATGTTATTTATTTTTATTTTTTAAAATAATAAAATAAAATATTATTTTTAATAAAATATCATTGATGTCATTTTAGATACTATTCAATTAATTTAATTTTAAATACATCACGGTATTAATTTAATTTTAATATAAACATTTAAAACTTCCATAATTTTTTTTCTATATGTATAAAATTCTAGGGGAACTATTAGTAAGAAAAAAATTATTTTTTTTTGAGTTTCTAAAATCATTTAAATTATTTTTCTACTTCTTGAACAATTATTGTGTCTATGCTTTGCAATATATTCTCGTAATTATCTAATCAATAAAAATTAATTATAAATTACCATGATAAAAAAATAATTCATATTTAAAATAACATGTTATTATTAAAAATATGTTTTTTATCCCTGTCACAAAATAATATAGATGTATAAAGTAAGAAATTGAAATTTTTTACCTTATCTTTTACATAAATATTATAAAGGTCAAAATCAAATTTAAATTGAAACAAAGATCATATGTTAAAATTTTGGAAAAATATTGATGAAACATAATCATACGATGAAACAAAATACTTTTTTTAATGATTTTTAAGATTTATAACATTATCCTAAACCCTAAGTCACCTATTTTACCTTTACCATGTTAATAAAAAATTATAATTGTTAATATTCATTTTGAAAAAAAACAAAGAGCTCTATTTAAGAAATTTAAACCTAAAAATTCCAAATATAGAATCTAGATTTCGCGATTCAATTTATATAAGTGTCAAAAATTTATTTTAGATAAAAATACAAAGTGCAACAAAGAAAAATTTCAGAAAAATGTATTATTTAGTATATAAACATTTTTATACCAAATTAAATTGTAAAATTGATTAAATTGAACTTAATTGGATTATAATTTATATACTAGAACAAATTTTAATTTGAAAAAAAAATTTAAACACATTGTAAAATTTTAAATTCTTGAAATGAAAATACTTTTAAATAAAAAAACTATATTTTTCCAATATTCATAAAAAAATTCATTTAAAAATTCTATAAAAATCAATATAAGACAATTTTGGAATGTTGAGTTCAAAATTATATTAATTGTACCAAATAAATTTTATAAAATTGGAAAAACTGAATTATATTATTTTCTAACGAAAAGAAATAAAAATAAATTGTAAAGAAAACAAATATTTAATTATAAAACAACCGTGCTAAAAATTGAGTTCTTATTACTTAATATTTTTTCAATAGATTTATATTTACTATGTCCTTTATGTATTTTTCAAAATTATTTCTCTTCTATTCATACTTTCTAATTCAATTTCTATGTTATAATTATGATAAAATAATAATATTTCATGGATTTTTATAGCATGGTGTTGTGTGTTGTATATGATATTCAATATAGTGCTATTTTGAAATCGAGTTTAATTAAACTAAATCATACAAAATCTTTTATTATGATTATTTAATTTCATTTAT
This sequence comes from Viscum album, assembly GCA_963277665.1. Taxonomy (NCBI): domain Eukaryota; kingdom Viridiplantae; phylum Streptophyta; class Magnoliopsida; order Santalales; family Viscaceae; genus Viscum; species Viscum album. Next base: position 277,542,432 of record OY728135.1, read on the forward strand.
CCTAGTTTTGGCAGCATATATGATGTAATAAGTGATCACTCATAGGCATTATTTTATTCCTTTAGTGTGGAATCGTTGACCTTGAATGTTTCCATACAAATTTCTAGGACATCTTGATTTATAAAATTCAAACTTATTACTATAATTGTCTATAATTTTAGTGATAAAAATATACATTAATTTACAATCATCATCAAATGAGTATTCCTTTTGGAAGAGTGGTTACCATCCAACCAAATATGGTAGAATTAAATCCATGAGAGTATATACTCATTTAAGGGACTTTGTGTATTTCTGTACTAATTCATTGTTCTTAAAACATCGATCAAACCAATAAATAAGTGTCTAAGAATTAAGAGGTATGAATTTTATTTTTATAATGATAATTGGGGTTTCTAATGACTAATTTTTTCATTCATTAATTATTTTATGTTCATGGTTTATTGATTTATAGTTTATCTAATAATTAAAATTTTACAAAATCTTAATCAGAAATGTATTTAATTATTCGATTTCATTATTATAAGTGGTAAACACACAAGTCACATGTTCTTTGGGACTATCCATTACTACCTAACCTGCATCATTAACCTTTTATAGTAAATATTAAACAACAAAACAATACTAGATAGTATGGACCGGTATTTGATGGTAAGGGAAATAATTATTGTGATTATCTAACCCTTGTCCATCAGGTTTATTGACCTCTAGCTACATGATTACGTTTTTTTATATGGTAAAATGGAAATATGTTGCAACCTGAAAATTTTGGTCAGAATAAATTTCTTTCTTCAGATTAAATAATACACTAAACATCAATTCATTATCTATGATAGGAGAGTTTTGAAAAGATCATGTGTGTGGAATCTGTTGTTTCAAAAAAGGTGGAATTGTGTTTAATATATCTAACTTAGAGAATAGATTTTTTATTTTTATAGTATTTTGGGTGAAAGAATTAGCTCTTAATTTCTAGGATCCTCATGTTTTTAATAAAAAAATAACCAATAAAATTCATTGGTTTTCTATGTAGAATATTACAGTCATTAGGATTTTTCTATAACTTTTTATATTTCAAAAATATATTTTTATGAGATTAAAATAGTCATCAACCTCCCTTGAATGTTCTCCACCCATATCTCTAAGTGCTACTAATGGTGGAAACTAATTAATTATATTTCTTTCATCATTTAATTTTATTCCCTCCAATTTGTTAATATATTGAGTTTCATATTGTTTTTGAAATAAAGGATCATTTCATTGGATTTTGTTAATATTTCTTAAAAATGTTGAAATTTTGAATTTTACTGATTTTATTATTTCATAGAATAAAATGAGTGGATAAATATTTATTTTCTCACATTATATTCTCTGATTTTTTACAGGATCTCATAAGTTTTACTATGATGAAGACATGTACATGTAAAGGAAATTTCATTTTTATTGAGAAGGAATTATGAAGAATTAGAAAATTACATGGTGGTATAAAATATTTTCTAGATCATAAATAAAAAATATTTCATGGTGTATAAAAAATATTGCCTAATACATAAATAAATTTCATTAACTTTTATGAGGGAGTTTCACTTATCTAAGATACATAACATTTGTATTCTTAGAGGTACGATATATTTAGTGATGTGTAAGGATTTTTTCAAGTTGTATTATTAATATAATCATAAATTTTCAACATAGAAGAAGATAAGATACCATCTCAATCTCCCATAATTTTTGGAAGATCCTTTATAAAAATAGTTAAGACAATCATAATTTTCAATAAAGGTACTCTAATAGTGTAATTCAAAGAAATCATTGTCCACTTTAATATATTTGATTCAATAAAATATTAATAGGAATAGGAAATAGATTTTATAATGTCACATTATGATGAAAACAATATATTTAGAGAAATGGGTTCATTATAAGTAATTTTTCATTTTGGAAACAAAATAAGATTCAAATATTCTCTTAAAAAAATTAGAGAGACCTAAAAAATGATATTTAAAAAAACTGAAATAATGGAATATTTTGGTTACTTCTTTATATTTTATTGTTTATTCAATCATATAAGAGTTGATAATTTATATCTCATGTAAGAATCTAAGGTTGTAGTGGTAGGTAAAACAAATATTATTTCATATTTAATCTATCCCATTAATATAGAATTGAAACCTTTGCCTCCCGATTTATTATATATTTTTTAATAGGAGGAGGAAACCTATCAGAAATTATTTTTAGAAACAAATCTTCTAATCATGAATAAAAATAGATAAGTCTTTTGGGGTAAAATGTGAGAGCTATAGGTTAGAATTGAGGATATATTCTTTAGATCAATTCTAATATTTTCATGCATAAAATTCTAAAGGAAGGTGATAAAAAATATATTAGACAGTCTAATAGGAGAGTCAACTGAGTAATGATAGAGGTAGTTAAATGTAACATTAAAGAATATTTACAATATTTAATTATCTACCAAATTCAAGACTTATAGTGAGTAATCCCAATTCATATAGTTCTTAAAAATATAGACCATCAATGTAAAATAATGACAAAATGATTTAATTCTTATGACAGTAGAAAAAATTTGAAGACTTTTCCATGACTAAAGAAAATTGATATATGTCATAATAAATTATCATTTTAATAAACCATTTGTTGACTAAATTAATTAAATAATATTGGTTAAATCCTATAATTTATTTTTTGGTGGATTTTTGGGATAATTCCCAGTTCTTATTTCACTTGATAACAATGGAAAAACAACCTTGAATTATCCTTATGGAACCCATGATTATCAAATAGTTCGATTTTTATTATGAAATAAACCAGGTATATTTCAATAGTGTATAGTAATAATTTTCTCTAATTTTTCTATGGAAAGTCTTGATGTATTTATTGATTATTTCACTATGTTTTCAAATTCATTTGATAACCATTTGGAATTTTTCACAAATTATTGAAAACATTTATTGAAAAAAATATTCTGTTGAAATATGAATAATTTTATTTCATAGGTGAAATAGAAATTGTTCTTGGAAAATTAATATCATAAAATGAGATTCATATTGAGAAATATAAAATTGAATTTATCAATAAAATAGTTTACCCAGTGTTTGTGAAATGTAAAGACCCCAACCCTAGTATCTCAGAGTCGATAGTTATTTTATTATATTGGTACTAGATACAAGTAATCCCATCCAAAAGGATTGATATTAACTTTGGGTGAAATTTATATTATTATTTTAATTTGAATTAAAATTAACATAATTATTATTTAATTATTTTAATTTCAATTATTTACATTTTAATCTTCTTTATACTGTATTTTATTATAAATGTATTTTTATTTATTAAAACATATTATTTCTGAAAATAGTTATAAAGTGAATAATTTTTTTCCTTTTAAAATAATTAAAATATCACATAATGAGGAATGATTTAATTGAAAATTAATGATTATATAATTATAAATATTAATTTAAATTTATTTATTTATGATCACTTGTAATATAGTTAATATGAGAATATAATTTATTTAAAAATGAATTTCTTGAAAATTTGTTTTTCAACACATATATGGGTTTAATAATAGTTAAATTATGATACATATGTGACTTTATTTTTTAGAAAAATGGATTCCTAATTTTTAATTATAATAATCTATATTATCAAATTATTTCAAATTATTTTTTCCCATAATTAATAGTGAAAAATAACATAAATTATTTACTGAGGTTAAGGAAAAAATGGGTTTACCGGAGGGAGGGTGATTAAACTACAAGATAAAGGTTAAAATTACCCAAAAAAAATTATAATTATTATTTTATGCTCATATTTTGACCTTATATATTTTAATGTTCTAAAATTCTCCATTTTGAAGATCTTTGGCCAATGAAAATTATGGGTACAAATCTTTATTTTCAAAAATTCCAACTTTGTACCCTCCCCCACTTATAAAATGCCACCTCTATCCTTTTATCATAACACATACAAAACTCATAGTTTCATAAAATAAATGACCAAATAACTTCTTTAATAACCTCTTATCTTCATATATTCCCTTTTTTGTTTATAAATCCTACGTAGGAATGATTTTGGTGAAAACCTAAAGAAGTTGTATGAATAAGAGGTAATGTCCTTAACCAATCATTTTATTTCATATCTTATTCAAACTCATTAAAATAATTTTAAACCATTATGATAAAATAACATAATTATCTTCAACCTATTATTTTTTTATGTTAATTTCTTGACCAACAACCATATCCTTTTCCCTTAAATGGATAAAGAAATTGTTGATTGCGTGTACGTAGGACCACCACCTCACGAACCTTTGTGATTGGTTTTCCATCATCGATTCTTAGTGATGGATATGATTATATATATATTGTTTATATATTATATTTATTATATTATTATACTTAAAATATTTTAATATCACATATACATTCATATTTTCTATTCTATATAGATTAAGATAACGTCGCTCCTGTGTACGACAGACAACTGCCTCTCGAAACGATGTGATTTGTTTTTCATTTAATATTTACATGTAATGTAATAATGATTACATTAATTATTATATATTATAATAATTAAATATTAATAATTTTTTAAATGAAATATATTTGAAACTTTCTTACTTTACCATCCATTGGATAAATTATAATGTCATTCGTGTGTAAAACGGACTACCCCCTCACGAAGTGATGTGATTTACTTTTATTAAATCCTAACGTTGATGGTATATATAAGGGTATTTCAAGAAATAATATGACATTTATTATGTATTTATCATCCTATAATGATAAAATAAAACCTTTCATCTTTCCATCATAATTTACATAAAAAGGAATTGTTACTTATGCATACATATGACCTATTATATCTATGATTGTAACATAGTCATTATTTCATAACCATATATCATGTATGGTTTTAAAAATAAAAGTTTTGTATAAGAATTATAATTATTTCTTGATTAAATTTTTTTAGATTATAAAATAATAATCAATTTTACCTTTTTCAACTTGACAAAGTGATTATGGTCATACAAGTAGTTTATCATCAAAATTTCCCACTTGTAATTAATTGGACATATAATTGAATATGTATTGGTAAAAAATAATATAAGAAAAAATATAAAATTTAATGTTTTTATTAATAAATAAAAAATTAACATATGTTTTTTATTTTTTATTATAAGGAACAAACATGATGATCCAGTCTTGATGTAAATCTCAAAACATCCTTATTTGAGGAACATGTTATTTTATGAACCTAATATCTTTTTAATGGTGTATATAATACCCCATTACATTTTATATCATGAAACATTAAAACTTAAAGATATTTTCAGTTACAATTAATCTACTTCATTCCTTTGAGTTATGATTAAAATTTACCAAAGTGGTGAGGGTTTATGATTCAATATATTTTTTAAGGATTTTTTATCATTGAATTGTTGTTGTCAAAAATTATATAATAGTTTTCAAATAAAATCCATTAATTTTATTCTAATATCTTTATTCATGAAATTTTCATTCAATGATACTATTCTCTATTTTTTACTTAAATTTGTTTAGAAAATGTATTTAAGAAAATAATACTTCATTTATATTTTTGGTTTGAAATCCTTTTTCTTCAATATCCTTATTTTATAAAAATGTTTTCAAAAATTATTTTACTTTTCTATAATGACTTTTAATAGTAAATTTTAACCAATTATTGACTTTTAAAAAAATTAAAAGCAATATCTATCATTTTATGTACAACATACTTTTTATCATTTATAAAAATTGTAAAAGGAATCATTGTTTTAATGTGTATGATTTGAATTATATTTTCTTCCATAATGGAAATTATTTTCCTTTAATATTAATTTACATTTTCAAAGGATATATTCAATGAAATGGATTTCCATAGTATTTTGTGAAATTTAGTTTTTCAAAATTTATTTTCCTAGTGGAAAGGTTATTTTGATCATGAATTTTTTCACATTTTTAAGGTATTTCCATTAATCAATAAAAACAACATTTAATTTTATAGAATGATTATAAATTCTATATATATATATATATATATATCCCCCATGTGTATAACTAGATTAAAATACCTTAATTTGAGGGGTTAATACATCCCATAAGTTTGTTACTCAAATTCTTTCATTATCAAATTTTCATTGATTATGATATGAGACAAGATTATACAACACACTTTATTTATAAGGGTAATTTATATGTTATAAATTATGATTGACTTCCCTTATCTGGAACAAAAATATCATGAACATGTTATGTTGGGAGCACCTAGATAGAACTCCAATACATTGGGTACTGTTATAGTCTCATGAGAGATCATGTGTGGGATTAGGGGGTAATACTAATCCATTATGGGACATTATCCACCATGAAATATTATCTGGGTAGTTTTCCTTGAGTCGTGTTTAAGTAATTTTATATTTTTCTTCCACATTTACCATGTTACCATGATCGTATGATTCCATTCCCATTATGTTATTATTTTTTGTTATTACTAATGTAAATAATCTTTTATGAAATCCTCATATACCTTTGACTCACATTTTTTCTTCTTCCTTATAATGTTTACTTACATACAAGGATTTTTATCTCACCCATTTTGTCTATGTATACCCCAAGTTAACACAATTATTTTATAATATTTAAATGATTTAGGATCTCATTATGGAGAATTAAATTAAATACTTTATTTTGACTCTAACTTTGATGTAGTATGAACCTAGTCTTAAAAAGACAATATGCCTTATGATATTTGGCATGTAATTAATGTATTATTATGTTAAATGTAATATAATAATATTTTGAAAATTCATGTTTCATTGTTCAATACATACATATAAGTCCAAATAGAATTCCTTGAATCCCATGGAAAGGAAACATAATAATGTTGTGATCAAAAATTCTTAGTAAGGGTATATGTACATCAGAAGCTAAAAAGGAAAGAATAATATGGTTCAAATAAATGGTTATAAAATAATTAAATTCATAGAAACACATGAGCTTGATACTTGTCCTATGATATTGTAACTAATCATTGATGGGGGTTCTTGTCATGAGGACGGTCAAGTTTACATTTATAAAGACCCAAGATATAGCACAGTGGCTAACCTCCTGGTCGCTCTCAAGGAAGAAGTGTTGATATACAAAGTGGTTGTTCCCAAAATCATTTTTTATTTTTAAATATTTCTAAAAATAGAAAAACAAAACTCCTAAAAAATCAATAATTTGTGCTGAAGAGCACAGTGGATGTGGAACAGTGAACAGACAAAGGAGAAATAGAGATAGAAAAGTGAAAAAATAAAGAGACACATGATAAAACCAAGAAAAGAAAGAAGGCACAGACACAACACAAAAAGAAAACACCAAGGCATAGAAACAAAAGTTAGTGTGAACAAGGCCGGACCCAGGTTAATTCACCATCTACTCTCTATCCTAGATCAACTTAAGAAATTTATCAACAATTCTCAACTTCACTCATTTCATGATCGTTGTCTTGGATCACACACCAATCTCACCTAGAAATTAAACACTCAAACATAGAATTTCTTCCATGCTCAAGAATTCCTCTGAACTACAAGTGATTCACTTAGCAAGATCATTCCATCCAAAGATTGTCACTCAGCGAAATGATCCTGATATGATCATCAAATTGCACAACCAAAACCAGGCCAAAAAATCCATGTGGCTTGCTTTCATGTGCATGTCACCATCTTGTATGTGAACTCCCTGTAAGTGCATACGACCCCTACAACAAACTCGTGAATATTATCGCATCTTTCCTGTGAACTGCTTCATTTTTCACTGCTTCTACAAGTAGCTCCCCCAGCACAAAACAAAAAAAACAAAACAAGTTCAACAAATAAAATGAAACTAAAAAAACTATATATTAATATTATTACTTAGATTAGTTAACAAAAATACTTATTAATATATAAATAAATATATATATATAATACTTAATATTATTATTACTGTTATATGTAAATATAATTATTATATTTATTAATATTTTACTTATTAAATCAAAGTAATAGATATTATATATGTATAATTATTATATATTATGTATATTATATAATGTATTATATATATTATGATTTTATTATTAAAATTAGTAAAATATAATAATTATATTAAAGAAAATAAAATAAAGGCTGAATTGGGGGATTTGGTTCGTACGGTGTGGATAGAAACAGGGGGAAAGCAAGGTGGGTCTCAGCTATGGGAACAGTGGCGAAGTCCACCAGCTCGGAATGCAGGGGATATAGGTGGTGATGTGGGCTCAAGTTGAGGAAGATGGTTCGGTCCAGATCTGGAATTTTGAGTTGAAGTGTTTGAAATCCTGAGTTCTTATTTTGAGTTCTGCAGTTCTTCCGGTCTTGTTCTATTAAAAATTGAAAAGTGATCTTGTTGCTATGCAATTTAATTTTCTATGATGATATTTCTATCTACCGCTGTTGTGAATGCTTCTTGTTGTTGTGTGATTGATTTACTAGTTTTCATCTGTTTCAACTTTTTTGTTGCTTCTGGTTGGTTTCAAGCTAGAGAGAAAATGGTGAGTTGTGGATGGGTGAAGTGGTGAGTGAGGAAGAGATAATGTGGGATAGTAGTGGTGAAACGGTGAGACAGTGAGTGAGGCGGTGATTATGGGTAGCGGTGGCACCGTGAGTGTGAGACAGTAGTGGTGACTGAAATGGTGGGTGACGTTCACAGTGAGATCGTGAAGCTTCAAGGAGTGAAGCGGTGTAAGGGGAAACCGGTGGCACTGTGAGTGATGCTCACGGTCTCACTGTGAATGATACGATGGCTGCGAGGGGTGGAAACGGTGAGACAACAGTGTCACGGTGAGACAGTGGGTGTGGCACCGGGACAGAGGGATCTGGAGTGATCGTAACACCTACAAAACAAACACAAAATAAAATTAAATAAACAAATAATTTAATAAAACTAAAAAAAAATTAATCAATTAAATAAAATAGAATGGAATTAAAAATTAAATAAAAAAAAGTTAACTAAAATTAATTAAGCTTTATTTAAAAGAATGAATTTAATTATAAACAAATGAATTCAAAACAAATTAAAACAATTGACGTTACTTGCTTGAGCTAATTAACCAATTAATTAAAGAATTAATTAAGTAAATTAAAGTATAAGAAATATTAATTGAATAAAATTAAATTGTTAAAACTAATTAAATTATTAAAATACTAAAAAATAAAATGAGTAATTTATTTGCAATTTAAAGAATTAGGAATTAATAAATTAAATTAATAAGTAAAAAATTATTAAAAAACTAATAACATAAAGAATTATTTAATTAAAATTAAAATAACAACTTAATTTTATTATGTAAAAATAATAAAAAATAACAACAAAAACACACTTTTAATACATAAACACATTTCTAAAAATATAATATACAAAATACAACAATTTGTAAATATTACATAAAATAAAATTATTTGATATTAAAAAGTAAAAAAAAAATATAAAAAAGGATGTGGAAAAGAGAATTAAAACACTGCCACATCAAACTCCCCCACACTTAGAACCTTGTTTGTTCTCAAAAAAATACATGCCTTTAACTTTTAAAACAGAAAGATGTTTTGTGAGTTTCATCTCAAAAGGTGCATGATTAAACTTTAATACCCAGAGGAGAAGGATTAACCAATGATTCAGGATTTTCATTGGTGTTCAAAATTGATGTCCTGTATAGCTTCAAAAACTCACTGGAATTCATACACTGTCAAGTATGTCACGCCTCCTATGTGTATTCATTAACTGTCCTACTTTACCTTCCAATTCAATTTCTAATTCAAAGAGTTATGAAAGGTTAGATGAAATGGAATCAAAACATAACCAAGGGAAACTTTCATTCTCACCTTATCCTAGGTTTCAAAAATTAATGTTCATTAATTCCATCACTTTATTGATTCAACTCAAATGAATATTAACTAGGTAAATTTCTCGCTTCTTCATCTTGGTTCAAAATTCCCCTCACCTTAATGAGTTCATTTTTGACAAGGGCACTTTATTTTAATTTTTACCAGCCATATTCCATGTGAAAATCATTGTGCATAGCACTTATTATGATTGAAATTGGATTTATTTATTCACAGAAATTAATACAGTGCACCTTGTCTCAGATACTCACCGTGGGATCCCATTTTCCCATTTTACTCCAATTATAAAGGACTTAATTAATAATCATTTTAATTGACTTCCTAAATTGATTGAATATTATTTGATAAAAACGTGAGTCCCCTAGGTTCTAGTGAGAACTTCTAGTTACACTAAATCATGATCATCATCCCACAAAACATAACCTATCACACTTCTGTCCTCAATTACTAAACAGTCAGGTTTATAGACAAAGTGAAAATTTCCACCCAACAATCATTCATGATTAACAGTTTCTTACTAAGTGTCACTCCCAACATCCATCAAGCAGTTATCTACTAAACAAGATAGAAATAAAGTACTAATGAACCTCCAATGACCATCAAGTGATGAAATAATTTGAAAATTTTGGAGTATATTGAACAATTTTTGAGAAAATTAAAAAAACATATTTTTAAAATAAATTTATGTTCTTCAAGTTCAAGAAGGGTGAATTTGAAATGAAACTAAAATGAACTCTCTCTCCCACACTTAGAACCCAACATTGTCCCTAATGTTGACTCTCAAGGTGGGAGATAGTATAGTTCAATATTGATGGACAGTTCATCTTAAATAGGATATAGAAGGGTAGCAATGAGGTTCAAAAATTTGATTTTCAACACCGAAAAAAAAGAAAAAAAAAAGAAAAATTCAAACAAAGAAAAATAGAAGAACCCAACCCCACCAACTATCACCAACAGACAAGTGTATTTCCTTTTGAAAAGTTAATTATTTGAATTTGTGAGCATACAAAATATTTTATCAATGCACTTTAAATAGTATCATGATTAACAGTGATGTAAAGTAGTAGTATAATGAAATTGAAAGTAGTGGGTGGAAGCATGTTTCAAAAAATTAACTAAAAATACATTTTCTACTAAGTAGATATTAGCATGATAACACCCAGGAAAAAAATATAGTTCACAAGTTTCAAAAACCATCTGGAACTCCCCCACACTTAATTCATAGCAACATGAAATAAAAATGTGAAGAGTATAACACTAAAACATAAAACAATACTCCCCTGAATGTGCATCTTCTTAAATTTACAAATGTATCCCTTTGATTTCCTTGTGCATGAGCTTTGGTTGCTCCATTTTGTCTCATACATGATGAAAAAATTTAAAATTAGTGTATAAGATTTAAATCTCAAATAAAAAGCAGCTACAAAGTGTGAGTTTGGGATATTTATCCATTATTCCAGTGAGTTGTCCCTCCCTGAGATTTGAATGATAGCCATGTGGAAGCTTTTGTCTATTTATAGTCCTAAGAAAACAACACTCAAATTAAAAACATTAAGCAAAAAGAAAGTAAAGAAATAAATTTAAAGGGATAATCTTATGATAACCCCCCATGAGTTGTTGTATTTTGACTATCCATAGCTGGACAGTCCTCAAATCAACCCCAGTCCGATGGGGGATTTAACTTCTTGCTTAAGAACCACCAGATGTGATTCCTTCCAACTTTAGTCACTTGCCATCTTTGGAATACCCCATGTGCAGCTTCAATCAAATTTCCCTACTTTGTAGTGATGTACTTCATGTTCAATGGTGGAGGGGAACACAAATGTCATGGGTAATGCCCCTCTCTACATCTTGAGGGTGAGGGTGAAAAAGTATTAATATTGGAAAACTTGGGTGTGACTTGTATTCTGGTTTATTCCAATAAAACATTTCCTCTTGGAAAGAAATTATTGTGTCATCATCCACTTGTAATCTTGTTCACAGCTCCATAAATTCCTCTTCAAAAATAACTCCCAAACAGGAAGTGTCATATAGAATTGGAAGTTCCATTAAATCTTCAACAGAAGAAACTTCAACTTCCTCACTCTCTAGGAATTCACAAAAGTGATATGCAACTTCAATAACTGCACAGGGAGAAACACAATTAAAATCAGCTTTGATGTAATCCAAGTTGAATAAAAATACGGCTTCTTCCATAAAATTTTCAACTCCCTTTATCAGTGCTTCTTCTTCCTCCTCATGATGGAATCGTGATCCTGGGAGAGGATCTTGGGCAAGAGCGAGGTATTTAACCTCCTCCAGCATCTCTTTAGAACACACCACCTCATTTGCTGATTCTACCAAGGAGAGTTATATGATGTCATGTGCTAGTTCCACCTGTTGAAGCATCAAAAAATCATTAGAATAGTTATTATAAGAAAAATTATTAGAATGGAAATCAGGGAAAAAACGATCATCAAATAAATGTCCAGCATCACAAATCATTGAACATTCCATATCCTTCCAGCCCTTGAAAATATTCTCGGAAATTGGTTCTGGAATTTCCATCTTTGACTCCAGGGACAAATCCATAACAAAGATGAGAAACTCCAACTTTTTCTTTATTTTGTTTCTTTTCTCTTTCCTTCTCAACTGTTTTCCAGAATGTTGGGATTCAATGGGATGTGGTGGTATTACACTATTTTTTTGGTAGCCTTTGACCTTATCCATGGCTTGTTGCATCAACTACATGATCTCATGAGAATAAGTTGTCTACTCATCAGTAAGGTCTTGATATTGTCTTTCTTGTATACAACTTTTAAATTTAGCAACAACCTCCTCAAGCTCTTGAAATGGGTCAAACAATGACCCTATATCATATTTGTTAGAGTTCATCATTGTGTGTGTGGTTTTTTAATGATTTTTTTATATATTTTAAACTAAAAGAAAAATTTTTAAAAACCACTAAGACACTCTTTGCCTCCCTAGAAACGGCACCAAAATTTGACGGGGGTCCTTATCGCGAGGACGGTCAAGTTTAAATTTATAAAGACCCAAGATATAGCACAGTGGCTATCCTCGAGGTCACTCTCAAGGAAGTATTATCGAGTTCCTAAGTGGTCATTCTGAAAATATTTTTGTATTTTTAAATATTTTGAAAATATAAAAACAAAACTCCTAAGAAATCACTAATCAGTGTTGAAGAGCACAGTGGATGTTGAACAGTGAATGAATAGAGGATAAACAGAGATGGTAAAGTAAAAAAATAATGAGACACATGACAAAACCATGAAAATAAAGTAGGCACAGACACAACACAAGATACAGCACAGACAGAAAACACCAAGACATAGAAGACAAAAGTTAGTGTGAACAGGGCTGGACCCAGGTTAATTCACCCTCTACTCCCTATCCTAGATAAACTTAAGAAATTTATCAACAATTCACATCTTATCTCAGTGCATGATCGATGTCTTGGATCATACACCAATCTCACCAAGAAATTAAACCCTCAAACATAGAATTTCTTCCATGCTCAAGAATTCCTCTGAACTACAAGTGATTCACTCAGCATGCTCATTCCAGCCAAATATTGACACTCGGAAAAATGATCCTTGTAATATTGTCAAATTGCACAACCAATATTGATTCTCAGGAAGGGGAGAAGAAATTATGAAAGAAATTAGTTGATCGTCTGGTGAAAGATCTCACTCTCGCTCAATATAACTTGCAGTCGTGATCTACCAAGGCGAATAAAAAGAATGTGGTCTAATTAATATGTGGATCTACATATCATGTTGTGTTTCTTAACCTGGATCTAACCCCACATGTTATATCTCCATTTCTGGAGATTGAAGATCATGACACGAAACGAGGATGAATGAATGACCCAAAAAAAATGAAACAATCATCACAATTCTAATTACAAAACATGCAACACAAGTATTTATAGACAATTAAAATTAAAACTAGAACATATCAAGGGGGGATGTGGTAGAGAATGGAGGAGCAGGGCCCATCTCCAAGTTGAAGATGGTCACAGACTGCGAGATATGGATGGAATGGATGGTGAATGGTGGTGGAGTCTCCTCCCCCCACTGTGGAATGATGCCCTCCCCCTACCTTGGACTGCCCGTTGCTACCTGGTCTATCCTTCCTGTAGAGAGGAGTCTGGGGGTCTTCTTATTTTTAAAATGAAACATATAAAACAAAAATAACTGGCTAAAAATCCACGTGGCATGCTTTCATGTGCACATCACCAGCTTTTATGTGAACTCCCTGTAAGTGTATACAACCCCTACAATGAACTCGCGAATATTCTCACATCTTTCTTGCGAATCAATTCATTTATCACTACTTCTACGAGTAGCTCCCCCTGCACGGAACAACAGAAAAACCAAAACAAGTTAAACAAATAAAATAAAACTAAAAAAACTATATATTAATAATATTACTTAGATTATTTAATAAAAATACTTATTAATGTATAAATATATATATAATACTTAATATTATTATTAATATTATATGTAAATATAATTATTATATTTATTAATATTTTTCTTATTAAAACAAAAGTAATTTATATTATATATATATATAAGTATTATATATTATGTATATTATATAATGTATAATATATATTATGATGTTATTATTATAATTAGTAAAATATAAATAATATATTAAAGAATATAAAATAAATGATGAATTGAGGGATCTGGTTCATGCAGCGCAGAAAGCAACAGGGGGAAAGAAAGGGGGTCTTGGTTATGGTCATAGTAGTGAAGTCCAGTGGCTCAGAATGCAGGGGATAGCGGTGGTGATGTGGGCTCAAGTTGAAGAAGATGGTTCAGTCCAGATTTATAATTTTGAGCCAAACTGGTTGAAATCTTGAGTTCTTATCTTGAGTTCTCCAATTATTCCAGTCTTGTTCTGTTAAAAATTGAAAAGTGAGCTTGTTACTCTGTGATTTAATTTCTTGGGATGATATTTCTATCTACCCACTGTTGTGAATGCTTGTCGTTGTTGTGTGATTGATTTACTCATTTTCATTTTTTTCAGTGTTTTTTATTGCTTCTGGTTGGTTTCAAGCTGGAGAGAAAACGGTGAGTCGTGGATGGGTGAAGTGGTGAGTGAGGAAGAGATAAAGTGGGACAGTAGTGTTGAAACAGTGAGACAGTGAGTGAGGCGGTGACTGTGGGTAGCGGTGGCACTGTGAGTTTGAGATAGTAGTGGTGACTGAAATGGTGGGTGATGTTCAGGGTGAGACTGTGAGGCTGCAAGGAGTGAAGCGTTGTGAGGGGAAATCGGTGGCACCGCAAGTGATGCTCATTGTCTCACCATGAACGATACGGTAGTAGGGAGGGGTGGAAACTGTGAGACAGCACTATCACGGTGAGACAATGGGTGTGGCATCGGTACAGAGGGATCCGGAGCAACCGTAACACCTGCAAAACAAACACAACAACAAATTAAATAAATTAATAATTTAATAAAACAAAAAATTGATTAATAAATCAAATTAAATAGAATGGAATTAAAAATTAAATAAAACAAAGCAAACTAAATTTAATTAAGCCTTATTTAAAATAATGAATTTAATTATAAACAAAGGAATTCAAAATAAATTAAAACAATTGATGTTACTTTCTTGAGCTAATTAACCAATTAATTAAGGAATTAATTAAGTAAATTAAAAAATAATAAATATTAATTGAATAAAATTAAATTGTTAAAACTAATTATTTTTTAAAAGACAAAAAACTTAAATGAGTTATTTATTTACAATTTAAAGAATAAAGCATTAACAAATTAAATTAATGAATTAAAAAATATTGAAAAACTAATAAAATAAAGAATTAGTTAAATAAAATTAAAATAACAACTTAATTTTATTATTGAAAAAAAAATAAAAATAACAAAAAAACACACTTTTAATACATAAACACATTTTTAATAATATAATTTACAAAATAAAAAAATTGGTAAATATTACATAAAATAAAATGGTTTGATATTAAAAAGTAAACAAAAATATAAAAAGGATGTGGTAAAGAGCATTAAAACACTACCATATCAAACTCCCCCACACTTAGAACCTTGTTTGTCCTCAAACAAATACATTTTGTTAACTATAAAACAGAAAGAATTTTTGTAAGTTTTAGCTCAAAAGGTGCATGATTAAACTTTAATACCTAGAGGAGTAGGACCAACCAATGAGTCAGGCATTTCAATGGTATTCAAAATTGATGTCCTTTCAAGATTCAAAAACACACTAGAAGTCAAAATCCTCAAAAATTCATACACTTCCAAGTATGTCATGCCTTCTATGTGTATTCATTAATTGCCCTACTTCACCTTCCAATTCAAGTTCTAACTCAAAGAGTTATTAAAGGTTAGATTAAATGGAACTCAAAACCTAACCAAGGGCACCTTCCATTCTCACCTTCCCCTAGGTTCCAAAAATTAAATTTCATTAATTCCATCACTTTATTGATTCAACTCAAATGAATATTAACCTTGTCAATTGATCCTTTCTTCATCTCGGTTCAAAATTCCCCTCACCTTAATGAGTTCATTTTTGACAAGGGCGCTTTATTTTAATTTTTCCCAGCCATATTCCTTGTACAAAGCACTATGCATAGCACTTATTAAGATTGAAATTGGATTTATTTATTCATAGAAATGCACCTTGTGCACCTTGTCTAAGATACTCACAGTGGGATCATGTTTTCCCATTTTACTCTAGTTACAAAAGGACTTAATTAATAATCATTCAAATTGACTTCCTAAAGTGATTGAATATTATTTAATGAAAATGTGAGTCCCTTAGGTTCCAGTGAGAACTTCTAGTTACACTAAATCATGATCATCATCCCACAAAACCTAACCTATCACACTCCCATCCTCAGTTCCTTAACAGTTAGGTTCCTAGAGAAAGTGAACAATTCCACTTAGCAATCATTCATAATGAACAGTTTCTGACTAAGTGTCACTCTCAACAACCAGTAAGCAGTTATCCACTAAACATGAAAATTTAAAAATAACTTTAGGTTCTTCAAGTTCAAGAAGGGAGAATTTGAAATGACACTAAAATGACCCCCCTCACCCAAACTTAAAACCCAACATTGTCCCCAATGTTGACTATCAAGGTGGGAGACAGTATAGTTCAAGATTGATAGATATTCCATCTTAAATACGATATAGAAGGGTAGTAATGAGGTTCAAAAATTTGATTTTCCACACCAAAAAAAGAAAGAAAATAGAAATTAAAACAAATACAAACAGAAGAACCCAACCCCATCAACCATCACCAGAAAACAAGTATATTCCCTTTTGAAAAGTTCTTTCTTTGAATTTGTGAGTAGACAAAAGATTTTATCAATGTACTTCAAATAGTAGCATGATTTACAGTGATGTGTAGCAGTAGTATAATGAAATTTTAAGTAGTTGGTGGAATCATGTTTCAACAAATCAGCTCAAAATACATTTTCAACTAAGAAGATATTAGATGTCTAACACCCATGTAGGAAATACAAGTCACAAGTTTCAAAAACTAATGGGAAATCCCCCACACTTAATTCACTACAACATGAAATAAAAATGTGAAGAGTAAAACATTGAAACATAAAACAATACACCCCTGAATGTGCAGCTTCTTTAAATTTACAAATTCCTCCCTTTGATTTCCTTTTGCATGAACTATGGTTGCTCTAGTTTTCTAACTACATGATGAAACAATTTTACATTAGTGTTAAAGATTTAAATCTCAAATAAAAATCAGCTACAAAGTGTGAGTTTGGGAGTTTTATCCATTAATCTAGTGAGCTGGGGCCCCCTGATACTTGAATGATAGCCACATGGAAGCTTCTGCCTATTTATTGTCCTAAGAAAACAATACTGAAATTAAAAACATTAAGCAAAAAGAAAGTAAAGAAAGAAATGTAAATGTATAATCCTAGGATAACCCCCAGGGGTTGCTGTAGTTTGACTGTCCCGAGCTGGGCAGTCCTCAGATCAACCCCAGTCCAATGGGGGATTTAACTTATTTCTTAAGAAACACTAGATTTGATTCCTTCCGACTTCAGTCAATTGCCCTCTTTGGAATACCCCATGTGCAGCTTCAATAAAATTTCCATCCTTTGTAGTGATTTACTTCATGTTGAATGGTGGAGGGGAAGACAAAAGGCAGGGGTACTTCCCCTCTTCTGCATCTTGAGGTTGAGGGTGAACAAGTATTAATGTTGGAAGACTTGGTTGTGACATGTTTTCTGGTTAATTCCAATAAAATATTTCCTCATGGAAAGAAATTAATGTGTCCACATCCACTTGTAAACTTGTTCACAGCTCAAAAAATTCCTCTTCAAAAATAACTCCCAAACTGGAAGTGTCATCCAAAATTGGATGTTCCATTAACTCTTCAATAGAAGCAACTACAACTTCCTCACTCTCCAGGAATTCACAAAAGTGAGATGCAACTTAAATACCTGCACAGGGAGCAACACAATTAAAATAAGATTCGATGTAATCCAAGTTTAATAAAAATTCGGCTTCTTCCATAAAATTGTCAACTCCCTTTATCAGTGCTGCTTGTTCCTCCTCGTGATGGAATAGTGATCCTGGGAGAGGGTCTGGGGTAAGAGCAAGGTAGTCAACCTCCTCTAACCTCTCTTCAAAACACACCACCTCACTTGTTGAATCTTCTAAGGATAGTGGTATGATGTCATGTTCTGGCTCTACCTATTGAAGCATCGAAAAATCATTAGAATAGTTATTACAAGAAAAATCATTAGAATGGAAATTAGGGAAAAACAGATCAGCAATGAAAGGTCCAGTATCATGAATCATTGAACTTTCCATCTTCTATCGGTCCTTGAAAACATTCTCAGAAATTGGTTATGCTCAAATGGGCTGAAGGCCTTCTTTTTTATTTTATTATAGATAATCCCCCTTTTAAGGGTTGAAGGGGAACCCTAACATGACCCGAAGGCCCAAGGCACAAGGCCCGACATGACCCGCAATACATGACCTGAAGGCCTAGAGGCATACCATTCCCATTACATAACCCATAGGCCCATCCCACTAGAACTTCCCCTCCCCAGCGTCTTACATCATTGATCTCCTAAGCTCCCCACCTTGCATTGTTGATCGGCTAGCATTGCCCCGTACAAAGTTGCATGGTGCCTGGTCCCAATGGCGGAGGCCATACCCTCTCATTCTTCCAATCCAGTTAGCTCTACATCTAGTGGTTTCTACTCATGTAGCTATGATTCTCTTCTGGGGCCTGTTCTGTGTGAACCGGGCTACTCCATGGTCAACGTGACCCAAAGGCCCTATGGCCCGAAGGCCTTTGATGACCTGAAGGCCCTGGAGACCCGTAGGCCCAAACCGGTGGCCCGAAGGCCCAAATCGGGTGAATAGTTCTGGTTGCTACAGTACCGAACAGTAACTTCTACAGTGACTGCTATAATGGGAGGTGGTGGTATTGCACTATCTTCTTGTTATCCTTTAACCTTATCCATGGCTTGTTGCATCAACTACATGATCTCATGAGAATAAGTTTTCTCCTCATCAGTAAGGTCTCGATTTTGTCTTTCATGCATCCAACTTTTAAATTTAGCAACAGCCTCCTCAATCTCTTCAACTGGGACAAACAGTGACCCTATATCAGATTTGTTAGAGTTCATCACTATGTGTGTGTGGTTTTTTATGCTTTTTTTATATTTTTTTAAACTAAAAGAAAACTTTTAAAAACCACTAATACACTCTTTGCCTCCCCGGTAATGGCACCAAAATTTGACGGGGGTCATTGTCACGAGGATGGTCAAGTTTACATTTATAAAGATCCAAGATATAGAACAGTGGCTATCCTCGGGGTCACTCTCAAGGAAGTATTGTCGAGAGCCGGAGTGTTTGTTCTGAAAATATTTTTTTATTTTTAAATATTTTGAAAAGTGAAAAACACAACTCCTAAGAAATCACTAATCAATGCTGAAGAGCACAATGGATGTTGAATAGTGAACGAATAAAGGAGAAATAGTGATGTAAAAGTGAAAAAATAAAGAGACACATGAAAAACCCACGAAAAGAAAGTAGGCACAGACACAACACAAGATACAACACAAATAGAAAACACCAAGACACAGAAGACAAAAGTTATGTGAACAGGGTCGGAACCAGGTTAATTCACCCTCTACTCCCTATCCTAGATCAACTTAAGAAATTTATCAACAATTCTCAACTTCACTCAGTGCATGATCGATGTCTCAGATCACACACCAATCTCACCTAGAAATTAAACACTCAAACATATAATTTCTTCCATGCTCAATCATTCCTCTGAACTAAAAGTGATTAACTCAGCAAGATCATTCCAGCCAAAGATTTTCACTCAGTGAAATGATCCTGCTAAGATCATCAAATTTCACAACCAATATTGATTCTCAGGAAGGGGAGAAGAAATTAATCAAGAAAGTAGATGATCGTCCTATGTAATATCTCGCTCTCACTCAATCTAAATCGCAGCCACGATCTACGTAGGCGAATAAAAAGAATGTGATCTCATTAATGTGTGAATCTCCAGATCGTGTTGGGTTTCTTAACCTAGATCTAACCCCACAATTTAGATCACCATTTATAGATATTGAAGATCACGACATGAAAAGAGGATGAATGAATGACCCAAAACAAATATAACAGACATTACAATTTTAATTACAAAACACGCAACACAAGTATTTATAAACAATTAAAATTAAAACTAGAACAGAGAAATGGGGGATGTTGTAGAGAATGGAGGAGCAAGGACCATCTCCAAGTCGAAGATGGTCACAGTCCGCGAGATATGGATGGAATGGATGGTGAATGGTGGTGGAGTCTCCTCCCCCCATTTTGGAATTATTCCCTCCCCCTTCCTTAGCCTTCCTGTGGCTACCTGGTCTATCCCCCCTTGTAGAGAA
This sequence comes from Viscum album, assembly GCA_963277665.1. Lineage (NCBI taxonomy): Eukaryota > Viridiplantae > Streptophyta > Magnoliopsida > Santalales > Viscaceae > Viscum > Viscum album. Next base: position 277,563,312 of record OY728135.1, read on the forward strand.
GAGTCTGGGGGTCTTCTTATTTTGAAAATGAAACACAGAAAACTAAAATAACTAGCCAAAAATCCACATGGAATTCTTTCATGTGCACGTCACTAGCTTTTATGTGAACTCCCTTTAAGTGCATACAACCCCTGCAACGAACTCATGAATATTCTCACATCTTTCCTGTGAATTGATTCATTTATCACCGCTTCTACGAGTATCTCCCTCTGTACAGAACAACAGAAAAACAAAAACAAGTTAACCAAATAAAATGAAACTAAAAAAATTATATATTAATATTATTACTTATATTAGTTAATAAACATACTTATTTATATATAAATATATATATAATACTTAATAATATTATTACAATTATATGTAAATATAATTATTATATTTATTAATATTTTACTTTTTAAAACAAAAGTAATTGATATTATATATATATAAGTATTATATGTTATTTATATTATATAATTTATTATATATATTATGATGTTATTATTATAATTAGTAAAATATAATAATTATATTAAAGAAAATAAAATAAAGGCTGAATTGGGGGATCCAGTTCGTGCAGCGCGAAGAGAAACAGGGGGAAAGCAAGGGGGGTCTCGTCTATGGGCATAGTAGCGAAGTCCGGTGTCTTGGAATGTAGGGGATAGAGGCGGTGATGTGGGACCAAGTTGAGGAAGATGGTTCAGTCCAGATCTGCAATTTTGACCCGAAGTGGTTGAAATCTTGAGTTCTTACCTTGAGTTCTGCAATTCTTCTGGTCTTGTTCGATTGAAAATTGAAAAGTGAGCTTCCTGTTGTGCGATTTAATTTGATCTGATGATATTTCTATCTACAGCTGCTATGAATGATTCTTGTTGTTGTGTGATTGATTTACTGGTTTTCATTTGTTTCAATTTTTTTGTTGCTTCTGGTTGGTTTCAAGCTGGAGAGAAAACGGTGAGTCGTGGATGGGTGAAGTGGTGATCGAATAAGAGATACGATGGGAAAGTAGTGGTGAAACGATGAGATAGTGAGTGAGGCGGAGACGGTGGGTAGTGGTGGCACCGTGAGTGTGAGATAGTAGTGGTGACTAAAATGGTGGGTGATGTTCACTGTGAGACTGTGAGGCTGTAAGGAGTGAAGTGGTGTGAGGGAAAACTAGTGGCACCGTGAGTGATACTCACAGTCTCACCATGAACGATACGGTGGCAGCAAGGGCTGGAAATGGTGAGACAACATTGTCACAGTGAGACAGCGGGTGTGCCACTAGGATAGAGGGATCCGGAGTGACCGTAACACCTACAAAACAAACACAACAACAAATTAAATAAATAACTAATTTAATAAAACTAAAAATAGATTAATCAATTAAATTAAATTGAATGGAATTAAAAATTAAATAAAACAAAGTTAATAAAAATTAATTAATATTTATTTAAAAGAATTAATTTACTTCTAAATAAATGAATTCAAAACAAATTTAAACAATTGATGTTACTTGCTTGAGCTAATTAACTAATTAATTAAATAATTAATTAATTAAATTAAATAATAATAAATATTAATTGAATGAAATTAAATTGTTAAAACTAATTAAATTAATAAAAGAATAAAAACTTAAATGAGTTATTTATTTACAATTTAAATAATAAAGAATTAATAAATTAAATTAATAAATTAAAAATTATTGCAAAAAGAATAACATAAAGAATTAGTTAAATAAAATTAAAATAACAACTTAATTTTATTATTGAAAAAAAATAAAAAATAATAAGAAAAATACACTTTTAATGCATAAACACATTTTTAATAATATAATTTACAAAATACAACAATTGGAAAATATTACATAAAATACAATGGTTTGATATTAAAAGGTAAATAAAAATATAAAAAAGGATGTGGAAAAGAGCATTAAAACACTGCCACATCAATCATATAATCACATATAAATTAATAAAATATTTCATAGTGATGGAATATATAATTTCAGATATCTGAAACCTACTTTTGATGCCACATTCTATGGAATCTTATACAATTGGGTACAGTCTCAGCCAAATACCAAATATAATTTGTATAATAAGACTAAAAATGCATCTTTGGGATACATAATTCTAGTCCCCAGCAATCACTTAATAAGTCCAATGATTTTATCATATGAATAATAATACAATATAATCAATATACTTTAAAATCAATAATTATTAGTAGTTTAGGATCTAACATATGAAATATCAATAAAATACCCATTCAAATGGGTCATAAACCATCTATAAATTTTTTTTGGATATTATCATTAGATTTTATCCACATAATAATATTCACCAATTTATTTTTACATATAGGAAAATTCTTTTAGAAGATTACAAGAAAATTTCTTAAAGAAAATAACATTTTCCCAAATTGAAATCACTAATTTAAATTCTATAGTATTTACCAAATATTATAGGAAAAAATTTATTTGAATTTAAACAAGTAAAATTATAAATTAATCTTCAAGTAAATGAGTTTTTATACTGGTTTGAAATTTCATTCATTACATATAAGTTAAAAACATTCATTTCGCACTTTAGAAAAAAGTTCAAAAAGGATATAATTTGGAAAATGACAAGAAAATTCATGTTAAATCAATTTTCCAAATAGCCAGAATAGGGTAAAACTTTCTTTAATCAATTATTATATATTTTTAAAAAGATTATTGTAGAAATTTTTAATTAAATATGGACATGAAAGAGAAATATTTATGATAAGTTATAAAATTCAAGGTCGGTATTCCCTAAGAACCTCATTTTGGTATCATGAGTAATTAAAAGGGGGATAATCACTGGAAAACATGTAATTTAGAGACATAACCATAGGGTAATAATATAAAATTTTTTTAATATATAAATATCAAATAATAATCTTATTGGAGACTTAAAAATAAACAACCCCAAATAATGACGACATTGTGAAATAAACCCTTACTTCTAGTATGACTTCTTTCATACATGTTAAAAACTATTTTTTAATAAATATAAATGTATTATAAATTTATTATATTAATATAATCATATATATCATAAAATTATTATCTTAAATAGAATTTGTATCACTATTTTATAAATAATTCAATTTAAAAATCATTATTCTGGGTGATAACTACATCATTTTTCATGTTAGTTTTGGTTTGTAGTTTTTCTCATTGTACATTGATCCTGAATTGATAACATGAGTATATTTTTTTAATGATATAAATAAAATATATACTATTTTTCTATATAATTATATTCATCCATAAAAGTTATAGATAAGAAAATAAATTACACCGCTCATGGAGATGGTTGGTTGTACGTACACATGAACATTGTCTTCATTTTTTGATAAATAGAAAAAAGGAAAGGTAAATAGTAAATATCCTTTATAGAAATATTATTAAAAATATATTATATATATTCATTAAATTTATCATTATTACTATCGATGTCAAAATAATATGAAAACTGAATCACATCGATTCTTGAAGATGGTAGTCCACACGTACACACGAGCAACACTATAATTTTCTGAAAGATTGTAAGGTGAGAAGGTTGAAGTGATATTATAATTCAAAATGTATAATTATCTCAAAACATTCATATATATATAATCCATACTTATATTCATCCTTGATATTCAGTGAAGGAAAACGAATTACATCATTTTACTATGCGGTAGTCCGTTCTACACATGATTGTTGACTACATTTCCCCTTAAGTATAATATGAGATGAATATATGTTATCAGCATATTAGTTTGTATAAGATATTAGTTTTATTATTTAATCATGTTTGATTATGATTTTAATGAGTTAAAAGAAAAAATAATATGAAAGTGCATCCTTAAGAACTATACCTCTTCTTCTGAAAACAACTTTTGTTTATACCTAAATCTTTATTAGGATGGTTTTATGATGAATCCAGTTGTTCTAGGTAATATGGATTGATTTAGTTATGTTATTTTTTAGTTCTTGGTTTATCAAAAAGGAACTTTAATTATGAAGAGTAGAGGAGATGGGGAGTACTTTTATAAGTGTGTGTGATGAAGAACATTGAATTTTTGAAAAGAATAAAATATATAAATGACTTATTCACACTAAAAGGCTCTAAAAGTGGAAAATTAAAAATATATATTAGTTAATATAGGTTTAAAATATGGCCATAAAATATAATTTATAAAATTATTTAGGTCATTTTAACCCTTATCTCTTTAGTTTAACCACTCTGTAAACTTGTTTAACCTTAATCATGATGAAAATTAATATAGATTTTTCTATAATTTATGAAATAAAAATATTATGAACTTATTAAATAATATTAATTATTATTATTCCAAATACTATATAAAATTTATTAAATTAAATTCACATAATTTTATGAATTCAATATAAAATTAAAATTGTATATGCAAGAAAAATCCATATCCAAAAAAATTATCTTAAGTATGAAATGTTTTTCTATTAGAAATAATATTAAAATTTATTACAATGAAAAATATTGTATTAATAATAATGTAATTAAAAAAATATTTTTAATTCCATTTTTAAAGTGAACTTTTTAAATTCTTCAAACATATATTCAATTATTAATAAAAATTATTTTTTCACTATTCATTTAAAAATATATTTTTTCATAAATTTATCAATAACTCACTATAAGATAATTTTGACATGTTAATTTAAAAAAATGATGTTAATCTTTTCAAATGAATTTTCTAAAAGTAGAAAAAAAAATATTTATATTTTTTTCTCACAAAAATAAATAATAACTATTTTAGGGAAAATGTATCTTTTTGAAACACGGAATGACTTTACCAAAAATATCATATTTATGTTATATAAAAACTTTATACATATTTTTATTAAAATGTGTCTATTCTGATTCATATCACTATATTAATTTATAGGTTATAATAGTATACTATATTAATGTTCATTTAGACTCGGTGGTGTGTGTATCATAAGCTATCGAATAGATTAAATTTATTTAGAAGAGAAATAAATCATTAAATATCAGGGTGTTACATCCTAACCACCATAAAATTAATTTATCCAATATAATTATGTTATTATGATGCAAACAAAAAGTGGATATCTATGTTTCATTACATCCTTTGTTTCCCAAGTATCTTATTTTAATTTCTGATTCCTATAGAGAACTTTAACCATGTTAGTAATCTTGTTATGTAGCACTTTATCTCTGTGATCTAAGATTTATAATAGATGTTCTTCATTGTAAATTTCATTTTCTAATGGTATAACATAATAGTTTATTACATTTTGAGGATTAGGTATCTACTTCCTTAGGAGAGATACATGGAACACATTATAATCTTGAGAGAGGTTTAGTGGAAGTCCCAAGTGATAAGCTACCATACCTACATGATAAAGAATATAAAAGGGAAAAATATACCTTTGTTTCATATTACCTTTATTCCTAAATATCATTAAATATCTCCATGGATATTTTCACTAAAACTCTTTATCACCAACTTCAAACCCCATATCCCATAGATGATTATCAATATAAATTTTTATCAACTATGAGTTTCCTTGGTGTGTTTTTGAATGGTTATAACTCTCTCTGTAATTTCCTCAACTATGATAGGTCCAACATGAATTCTTTCTCTAAATCCATCCCATTATGTTGGAGTTCTATACTTATTATAATATACGGATTCATAAAGATCCATATGAATGATCAAGTGAAGGCTATTATTGTAAGAAAACTCAACTAGAGGAATTTTTTTGTCCCAACTACCTTTAAAATATATTAAATAGGATCTCAGTATATCCTCTAGGGTTTGAATGGTTCTCTCGGGCTAACCATCAATCTTAGGATGATACATCATACTGAAACTCAACTCTATATCTATATCCTACTGAATACTTCTACAAAACATTGAGGTAAACCTCCAATCCTAATAAGATACAATATAATTTTTTAATCTATGAAAATTTACCAATTTATTAATTTATATCCTAGATAGATGATCAAGAGAGAGTTATTCTATAATAGTAATAAAGTTTGTTATATTTTTAAGGTGACATAATATGACCCAAATACTATTATATCCTTTTGAATTTTTTGTGTGTTCATGGAAAAAAAATACATGGTGTTGTTTTCCAAATTCCATTCTACTCTGGTTTATGGTTCTAACATCCCCTTAGACCTATGTCTCTCATCTTTAACATGTTGACTTACAAATTACTAAGATATATACACTGAAATATCTCGCTTCATGATATTCCACTATAAATACTCTTTTATATCTTTATACATCTTAATTCTTCTAGGATAAATAGATAATTATTATCTATGAGCCTCCTCCAACTACTCTTTCTTAAAATATGCTATGTATTGAACACATACATGGTTCTTGAACCATATAATCCCATGAAAATCTAGGTTATGCTGAAAACAATTTCTTACCTTATTTTGCAGCTCTATATATTACTTATAAGCATCTTTATTCTTCACTTAGATAGATTATTGGACATTCATTTTTGAAAGATCATATTACTCCTATTCATTCAAGATTCCAAGATCCATCCTTTGAAAATATAAAAATATTGTGTCTTTTGTGATCCTTATCATAGATAATCTAGTATGACCCTTTTGACACAAAGCATCTACAACCTTGTTAAAATTCCTTCGGTGGTAATGTGTTGATAAGTAACCTTTAACCATATATAACCATATTCTCTAATGCATATTCATCTCTTTTTATGAGAATATATAAATTAATATTTTATGATCACAGAATATATCACACTTTTCTATTGAATGATAATGAACCCATATCTTAAATGAGCTAAATTACCCCCAACTAACTTCAAATCATGAGTTGGTTAATTTTTCTCATGAACAATCAATATTCATAAGGTATAATATTTCAATATATCCTTTTTCTTGAGGATTAATACCATTAACTTCTTTGATATCTAACTATATATTGGAAACCCTTCTTTACTATAGGGTAGTGAAAGAACATGTCCACTAAATAACCATCTCTTTATTTCCTTGAAATTTTCCTCACATTAATCTATCCAAAGGAAGTTTCCTCCATTCTATGTTAACTAGGTGAGTGTATTTGAAATTTTTGTGAAATATTCCAAAAAAGTGTTGATAATATTTTGACAAACAAAAATAACTACATATCTCAATCATTGTGGTTGGTCTTTGGAAATGTTAAAAAATTTATTTATATGAAGGATACACTGATAAACCCTCACCTGAGAATATATCACCAAGGAATGAATCTTTTTAAAGCCTAAATCAAACTTTTATAAATTTAGCATACAACCTCTCCTCCCTCAAGGTCTTCAAAACAATCTCAATTTTTCTTCGTGTTATTCATTTATCATTGAATATATAAGAATATCATCTATAAAGACAACCAAAAACTAATCATGGAAATATAAAAATACTATATTCCTTAAATCCCTGAAAATAATAGAATTATTTTTAATTCTAAATGTAATTACTATAAATTAATAAGGATCATAACATTTATGAAAGTATGTTATGGGTTTATACTCCCTTTTGATAATTAACTGGTGATACACAGAATGAAGATAATTCATTAAAAAAAATTGAGTTCCTTGTAGTGGATCATATATTCGATACAGTTCAAATAATACTTATTCATATTAATGGTCTTGTTATATTACCAAGAAACAATTTAGAGACACATTGAACAATATTTCTTATTAACAATAAGAATAGGTGCATCCCTTAGAGAAGCACTAGGCCAAATGAATCCCCAATCATTATTCTTCTATAGTTTATTCTTCAATTCCTACAACTCAAGCATGTCTATTATATACAGAATCTTTGAAATAGGTGTATCACTAGGTATAAGTTATATTGGAAACTCAAAATAGTGACTCAAAGAAAGACTAGGAAAGTCATCTAGAAACATATCAGAATATTCCTAAATAATAAAAAAAATAATGTTGAGTTTCACCCAACCATTTGAGATAAATATCTCTCGCAATGATTTAGAAAAAAATATAATTGATGTAATGTCCATTTTTAGTTCATTTTCATCTTCATACTATTATAATATTAAAGGTTGATTCGGAATATTGAATTTAAATTCCCATCCTCAACAATTGATAGGGGTTCTATACTGGGTAAGACAATACATACCAATTATTACATCAAATTAGACTAAAGGAATAATAACAATATTGATAGGTAGAACCATCCCATAATTTTATATCAGAGAGGAGTAATAGACTTGTTATGTGGTTATCTTGACATTATAATTTTTTACCACTAACTCGACATCTAATCATTGAGGTGTTGATGTGATACCCATAGAAAAATTATCAAATATAAAATATTGGGTATAACTCAAATCAAGTAAAATATTTTAAATCATGGATTAGATGATAAGAATAACTTTTACAACATCTCTAGGAATATCTTTGTTGGATATAGTAATTATAAAAGATTGACCTTCTCCCCTTGGCTTCATTTGTGTTAACTTCACATGAAATTTTTTGTATTGGTTAGAATAGTTCCCTAACTCCTTAGAGTTAAATAAATATAATTTAATAGATTCTTCCTTACACTTTAATTCATGATCATGATGGAATTTTTTTCCACACTTTATGAAAAATAATTTCCTTTTATTCGTGTACCAAGTTGTTTCTTCTCACTAGTATCACATGTTGGAAAATTATCCTTTCTCCGCTTTCAATTATCCATTTTTTTCTCTCACATCCTATTCTTATCTATATTTTCTTAAAAATTATATATCATGGTGAATTATTTATTTGTCTTGATATCACATTATATTATATCCTCATATGATGAGAATGTTTGGGAGACCAGTTCCCTTATAAATATTGAATTAATCTCATCAATGATATGGTAAATGTTGCTATTTGGATTACAAATCTAACCTTGTAATGAAAGCTTCATACTTAGCATCATTTTCTTTTTACATTTGTCTCAGACATAAGAATTATATCTCTATATCTCATAATTGTTTTTGAGGAAAATATTTTCACAAAATTGATTCTTAAAATACATCAATTGTATGATTTATATTTCCTTCTCATCCTTAGTTTTTTTTAATCAATGGCCATCATGGATTTGTACCCCTTGATATCTGATAAACTTCAATTAAACCCATATCCCTTTATTTATTTACTAATGTGAGAAATATGTTCTCTAATGAACTCATCCATTACTCATCAAAAAATAGATTTACATTCATATTAAATGATAGATGATGTTGAAGAATGAAGTGGTTTTACATGGTTATTTAAAATTTTAGATCAATAAGATTCCCCATATGGGAAATTTTTTACCTCAAAACCTAATTTCGGTTAACATATATAGTTCTAATCTATTTATCTCTAGCTATAACTCCTACTCTAACTTTATTATGTTTCCCAAAAGGGAAATCCCTACAAGGATTACATGAATTGATATGGTTTCCATTATTTATGGTAGGTTTCATTATAAACAATGTAATACCATATATTAGATAATAACATTATAAATTATAATTTATAATTTCAAAAACATTTAAGTACTTAACAAAAATTGAAAAATTTATAAAAATCTAATCTTTGAGTTGTAAAAATTGTTTCTTTTGTAATTTTCTCAAGTCATAAAAATAATTTCAAATCCTTCATATTGATTTGAAAATAAAATAAGGAGTAACCCAATAATATTTCCCAAGAGTGTAAATCTAGGTTCGTTACAAGGGTGCACTCATCATGCACCTAAATGATGCCTGATATATACTAAAAACCCTTTTGTAGTTGTTAAACATAAATGTATCTATTACAAAACCACAACGTCTTGTAGTATCCATAAAAGGATTTTTTTTTCTAAGAAAATCACTAAATCACAACCTTTACAAAACATTAAATTTATATCATATACATAGACATTCCACAAAGTAGGTCATATGGTTATATTCTCTAATCTATCTTTTCGTAAATCATGTTCCCAAGATTTCTAATAAACATGCTCCAATACACAGTTTAAATACCACAACCATAGAATCCCAAAGTTGAGTGTTATATGATTACATTGTAGCTAGATACATGTGATCACATCCCAAAGTATCTAATAATTTAGTAGTATATAAAAACAAGATACAAACATAAATCTAACATTATATTTGAAAACATAAAATATTACATAATATTTTCTTTAAGAACACAATTTTTACCTTTATCATATCAATATATATGAATCATAATACACTTCCTAGCATCGTATGGAAAGGAAACATAAGAAACAAGTGAGGTAAAATGCTTAGTAAGGGTATGTATATAGTAAATCTAATAAAACATGAATAATATGGTAGAAATAAATGATAATAAATATATTATATATAAATAAATACATGGTCTTGAAATGTATCCAAGGATTTTATAAGTACTCAAATAATCTCCTAGAAATCAATAATTGATTTCATAGTTTTATAACTCATAATGTCGGATATATAAAACTTACTATTGAGGCCTCGTGCAATGACAACATACATAAATGTGCAAGGCCTTAAGGAAGTACCTAATATAATATATTTCATGGGACCTACTGATGCATCATGTGGCTATTTATACCCCCCATAACTTAATAATTACATTTCATCTATCATATAAGTAAATAATACAACTTAATTATCATTCTTTAAAAATCAATTACTTTATGTATTGGATGAACTCACATAAGAAATATCAATACTTTCCCTAGTAAACCTGACAATAAACAACATATATAAACATGGTTGATGATATAATTAATGTATCTCCTCTACATAAAATTCAATAAAGGATGTTTACATAGATGAAAATACTTTAAATAGAGATATGGAAAATTTCTTATAGAAAATACCCCTTTCACGATGAAAAAACATATATTAAGTCTAAAATATTTCCCAAATATTAAGAAATACATTTATATTGAAAAGAATATTTTTTAATTTTAAATGAATATTCCTAGAAATAAGTGGTCATGATGTTGAGAATATTTTTTTATGTCTTATTAATTAAAAAACATTCTTTTCTCACTATTTCCCTTGGATTTCGGGGATGACCTCCTTTGATGGGAGGTTCAAACATTACGATCGGTTTCTAACGGGTTTGTTCATAGAACTGAAAACATCCAATGATTCCACATCCATTCGTACCTACTTTCCAAAGGTAGGTGCTAATTAGTTTATGAACTGATGAGGCTTAGGAATTTTCATTGGTCGAGAGGATGGGAGGTCGGACTCAACACACCTTTTTTAGGGGAATTATTGTCTACTCTGGGACTCTCTTTATAGATTTAAGTTATGTTCATGAATCCTTATTACATTAACAAATATAAAATGAGTTTTCCTTTAGATCTGACAATCAATGATTGATATGTAGGAAATTTAGAGATTCTCTTATATGTATTCGAGGTTCTTCACTGATAAAGAATCATTTGTATTTGTTAGATATTCTTGGTCAATGGTTCCCTTCGACACATTTATATAGAAGTCTCTTGTTCATTATGATGTCCATGCTGGTTTTAAAGCCACTCAGTGGGACACTTGAAGTTTATTGTCATTCAGGAGGACATGGATTATTTCAGAGTTTGGGATCAAACCCACAGATGGGCTACCTACGTATCCTTTGTTTAGAAAAGGAATCATAACCCACGTAGTTCGAGTAAGAGAGTATGATGTTTATTATTGATGGCTCAAAGAAAAATGTCATAATCACTTTTACACTCTAAGCTCACGTGAGTCATGCTCGGTGTGAGAAACAAGAGGTATTGGTAAAAAATAGACAATTGTGCCATAAAAGATGCAATAATAAGAAATAATGTGGGACTTATGTATGTATGACTGCCCAGATAAATGAAGATTAGGATTTACTTCAGGGAAGAAATCCAGGAACAGGGTCCATAAAGGTATATGTGCTTCATGGAGATTTTAATACTCTAACTTAAGGCTTACTCCTGAAAAGGAGGCCCAAATTAGGAGGGGACTTATGATTGGGTTTTACTCCTGAAAATGAATCCTAGATCAAAGGTAAATTAGGAATGGTTAAGAGAAATTAAGACTCGGGATTACTCTTGAAAAGGAGGCCCAGGTTAATATATTTGAAAAATTAAGGGACTTGGGGCTTACCCCTGAAGAGGATGACCATATTTGAGACTCGGTATTACTCCTGAAAAGGAATTCCAGGTTAAGAGAATTATGGTTGGGGCTTACTCCTAAGGAGGATGCCCATATTTGAGATTGGGGCTTACTTATGAAAAGGAAGCCCAGGTTAGGGGATCTGGGGCTTACTCCTAAGGAGGATGCCCATATTAGAGGACTTGGGGCTTACTCCTAAAGAGGATGCCCAAATTAGAGGACTTGTGACTGGGGATTCTTCCTGAAAAGGAGACCCAGGTTAAGGATTCTCTCATCTTAATGGATGAGGATGAATGAATGAAATATCAATTTTTTTGTGACATAAAGATGTGTAAATCACTAGGTTTTGATAGATATTCCCCAGAATTCCTTTCAGATAAGGAAGTCAAATAAAGAAATCGTGCCATAAATGGCTTTAAAGAGTGTCTTGAAGACTGAATCTTGAATAGGAAAGGTGGAATGGCTTAAGAGGGGTGAAATGGGCAAGAAGGGCACCCAAAAAGGAAGGGGCACGCAAGTCCTAGCAGGCGCGCAGGTACTGCGTGGGTGCGCAAGTCCTGGTCACGCAGGTATACCTGCACGACACATGGGTATTTGTGCGACGGTTAACCATCAGGGTAATACTTGATCAACTCTTGATTAAAGCCTTTAAAATCCCCTTGAGGTTCTTCCAGAAGAGGGGTGCGCAAGTTCTATTGAAGGAGTAAGGCGGCGCGCAAGTGTGGCATTTTCCCTTAAGGGTTGGACACTCAGGCGCGCAAGTTTTGATGAGTTTCAACACTTAGTCCTTCCTCCCCCTCTTTAGATCTTCCGTTATAGGTAATAAATTACCTTAGAAGTGTTTCCGAAGCTTTGAGAAAAGACTAGGGCGCCAGGAGCTCAAATCTGAGTTTTAGAAAAAAATCATCCTCGAATGGGGGGCCCACAAGGTCTATTTATAGGCAGGAGAATACCCCGGGCGGTTATCACTTAGGTCGCGCAAGTCACCTGCGCGACCACTGGGCGGCGCACAAGTATACCTGCATGACCATTGTAGAACTTGCACGACCCTTGTGTAACATTATTCTTATTCATTCCTTTGTCAATTTATGATATTTTCCCAAAGGTTGAATCACTTTGAGCTCAGATATTCCCCTTTTCCGATCTTTAGATTCTGTGACGAAAGGAGCGTCAACAAAAGTCCCCCCTCAGAGTTGGATCCGGAGAGAATAGAGGATTTGACTTTGAGGAAATCGAGAATCACAAGGAAATTGAGGCACGCAAGGTAGGGTGCGCAAATGTGCTTTGGGTGCGCAAGGCCTGACGCATAGGGATATAGCCCTTGATCGCGCAGGGTACGGCACGCAGGGTCCTGGCTGTGTCTATAAATAGAGGGCCTCACTTCCGTACAAGCATATGGATTTGCAGATTTCAAACCTTCGAGCTCTCGCCACGCAGGTCACTTTAGCCGTGCAGGTTGCTCTGTTTTCCGATGTTTCTTTGCTGTCACGCTGCTGTATAGGTATTTGTACATGCGTGGTTTATACTTGCGCATCAATAACTAGCGCGGCACACGAACACTTGCGCGTCAATGTTAGACTTGCACGCCTTAATGTCTTAGCCATTTTTTTCGAATTCTTTCACAAATTTTATGAAAAATAAACCCATTTAAGAGTTAGTTTATTTAACTTTTGTGCAGATTCAATGGCTCCCAAGGGAATTAAAACGGCTGATGAACTGGCTAGAAAGCGGATTGATGACATGATGAACATCATTGTCCATGATTACTATGATATCTGTAACAGCACTCTCCCAGATTTGGCTAATTACTTGAAGAAATATCATCTTAATTTCCCACAGAGCATCTACCTGCCTCTATATGGTCATGGTCATCTGCAAGGAGTCAATGTTCCAGATGCAAAGAACTATATGCCTGAAATGCAGCTGCACGGCTACTCCTCTATTTCAGTTATGCTGTGCATTAAGAGAAACAACAATGGTGTGAACTTTCAAATTCTTCCTCCATGTCATTTACTTGCAGATATGAAAATGGAAAACCCATGGGCTGAAATGTTTTCCACTGCTAGTTGGTGGAGAGAAGAAAAACATGGTATTAGAGCAATATCTAAAAAGAGTACTCTCTCCAGATGGCTCTTTACTTCCAATGCTCCATTCTCAAATCCATGTATCCATCTTCCAAGTCTCATGGACAGAAACAGAGTCACTGTTTGATCAGCAGAAAATTTTGTCAAACTGCACTCAAGAACATCCTTTTACAATTGTTCCAAGAAGATCTGGTATCACTGCATCTCTTATTGTATCCAGTTGAATGAATGAATTCCAGGTGGTTGCTGATGAAGTTTGGGATGCCGTAAATCAAATAAAGAGTTATGTTGAAAGCCTCTTGTAATTCTTGAAAAAAAAAAGAAGAGACTCCAGTCTGTGGATGTCTTTATATCTCCTATGTATCAATGAAAAAACACTTTCATCTTCAATCATTTGTATCTTCTTTCTCTTTTGTTAGATTCTTTAGATTTTACCTAATCCAATGGGCCTAGTAAGCATAGTTTGATTTTTACTATGATTAATGTAAATAACCCTACAAACTTCGAACCTTTTAATTGCTCAATGTTACCTATATCATACAAAATGTATGTTTAGTGATATGGAAACTTGACTTTTATTCAGAGTTCCCTTGTCTTTTGTGGGCAGTTTAAAGTCATGCACATCGGAAATAAAAAAGGTTAATGTTTAAGGTCGAAATAGCTTTGACCGAATGAATTAGAATTGACTCAATTCCTTGAAAACTCATCTGAAAACATATTACCATACTCAAGTATGAGGGAAAATATGTAAGCTATGATTTAAGAATATTTGAATCTGAGTAATGACATGAAAAAGAGATAAAAGGCATTAGAATAAGTAGTTTCCAAGAATGAAGTTACCATTATTTAACAAACCCGTTATGGGGTTGAATTATGCAGAGCCACCTAAGGGCATTGGCTGCATAGTTAAATAAAATAGTATCTTTTGGCTAACAAGTCTGTTATGTAGACTGTTCATGCAAGGCCTCCTATGGGCATGTGCTGCATAGTCAGGAAAAAGAACTCTCAGAAATTTACTTTCCTAGTGCTAAAAGCCAGTGAAAGTTTATAGAGATTCAAATATTACAAAGTATAGAGTTTTTTGTATGGAAAGAGGCACTTGAGTATGGAGAAGATATTTCCAAACAAGATTATCGAAGAACTGAATAGATATCACTCCTACAAAGGTCTAACCCAAACGTAGGGAAGGAGAATATAAACCACAGACTTGAATACTTTTCAGATCATGAAAAAGGATATGGGACAAATATGTTAAGGGTGGCTATTTTTGCGGATCCCTACATACTGTCATTTAAGACAAATAAGGACAAAAGAGGCATTCTTCCCAAGAATGAAGTTACCACTATCCGAAAAACCCGTTAGGGGGTTGAATTATACAGGTCCACCTAAGGGCATTGGCTGCATAGTCAAATAATAGTATCTTTTGGCTAACAAGTCTGTTATGTAGACTGTTTATGCAAGGCCGCCTATGGGCACGTGCTGCATAGTTAGGAAAAAGAACTCTCAGAAATTTGACATTTTTGTGACTAGAAGTCATGAAAAGGGTTATGAAGATCTGAAAATATTTAAGGTTAGGATTATGACACATAAATATGGGTATTGTTCAATGTATACATAGATACACAGATCAATGCTAACCATAATCATATTATGGATGGGTCCTGAATTGAAATGTTGGAATTCACTACGTATCCTATAAGGATGAGAATCAATCCATATGTAGTTCTTAAACTACATTTTAACGCTGTGTGGGACAAAAGGATTAGAGATCTTAGTTTAGGGTCATAGATCTTGGACCATTGTAAGAAATCTTTTGGGTTAGTCCCAAAGACTTGGGGCTAGATTCGAGGGACACTCGAATGTTCCTACATATCCCATAAGGATGGGAATCAAGCCCACGTAGTTTTAGAAATACCCTTTGTACAAATTTGGTTTGTACATGTGAAGGGTGAAAGGGGACTTTAGTACAATGATGGTTTAACCCAAGATAAAAGGTTTGGGCATTTCCATGTACGCATGTAGTATTTGAAATGAAACATGATTGAAAATCAATGTAAATAATGATTCCTTCTCAAGTGAGGGTATTAAAGAATATTGTAGTTTATTGTCATACTGGACAAAAGTGTTGTATATTTTAACGTCATATAACAAGGAAAAAAGTGAACCAATGTAAAGATATTGATTCTAGGGGCGGTTTCACGAATCAACATTGTATGAGATGGAGGTGAACCGATGTGAAGAGATTGGTTTTGGGCTTGAACCTTGCGAGGTTGCCTACATACCCAGCCTAGAAGGCAAGGATCAAATTCCGTGTAGTTCAATTAAAGAATGAATTAATTATCAAGTTATTCTTGGGGACAATGACCTAAAAAATGATGTTGTTGGGACTTACACATGGTTAGCGGCCCAAAGAGAGTGTTATGGTTGAGGTTTTCTCTAAGATCATGTGAGTCATACTCGGTGTGAGAAACAAGAGGTAACAACAACCTTAACAATGCATAGTTTAATTTCATGTAGGACATATAAAGGGACTATGCAGTTTAAAGTCTTGCAGTTAGGACTATTGGTGCTGCACAGTTTAGTGTCATGTAGCAGGGACAAAATATAGTTTAATGTCATGTAGGACGTATCACGGAATTTTTGTACAGTTTAGCATCATGTATTTAGGATGATGGGGACAATAGAGTTTAACATCATGTTAGACGAAAGGGGGACTGTGCAGTTTAATGTCATGCAGTGAGGATAAAAGAGTACACCATTTAACGTCATGTTGGACGCATTGGGGATTTTTTTTCCCACAGTTTAGCATCATGTTGGACGAAAGTGAGAATAGTTTAAGGTCATATGCATGGACCGTGGATGGTGCAGTTTAATGTCATGCTGGACAAAAGTGTAGTTTAAGGTCATATAGGACCTTTCATGATTATGTAGTTTAACGTCTTTCCAGACGTAAGGTATTTTTATACAGTTTAGCATCATGTATTTAGGACGTCACAGTTTAACATCTTGTTGGACGTAAGGGACTTGCAAATAGTTTAGGGTCATATGCATGGACCGTTGATGATGCAGTTTAAGGTCATACAGGACCTTGTTGCAGTTTAAGGTCATACTGGACCATTGCTGTATAGTTTAACGTCATATAGCAAGGACGAAAGAGGTACTTTGCAGTTTATACAAAATAATTCTTCAAAAATCTGGCATTGGTTGGAGTAGTGATGAGTTCTCCATCCATCAATATTAATGAATAAGCTCCATTGGAGTAGACCCTATGTATTGAATAAGGTCCTTACCATTTTGGCTCAAGCTTGGGAGGTTTCTTTCCTGGTATCATTGGAGTTCTGAGAACTAATACCAATTCTCCCTGAGTGAATGAATGAAGATGAACTTTTTTGTTAAAAGCTCGTGCTATTAGATTCTGATAGACTTCCAAGTGGTGCAAAGTGAACAATCTTTTCTCATCTAACTGTTCCAATTCATTCAATTGATTTTGAGATTTTTCATCTGTAGATGATTGATCACAAATGGAAACTCTGAGCGAGGGTAGTTTAACTTCAATGGGCAAGACGGCTTTCGTTCTATATACCAATGAATATGGATTTGACCGAGTTGCAGTACGGGTGGTAGTCCGATAAGCCCATAAAGCATGAAACAGTTTATCAGTCCATGACCTCTTATATTTATCCACCATCTTTTGCAGTACATTTGAAAGAGTCTTGTTAAAGTCTTCTATCTGGTCGTTGGCCGCTGCATGATACCGAGATGAATGGTTGGATTTGATTTTGTATTCTTGATACAACTTCTTCACCTCGAATGAACAGAAATTGGTGCCATTGTCTGTCAATATGGTATGAGGGACACCAAATATGGTAATTATGTTAGACATGATGAAGCTAACAATGCATTTAGAATTGACTTCCTTGAGAGGTATTGCCTCTGCCCATTTGGAAAATAAGTCAGTAGTAGTAAGAATGTACTTAAATTGCTTGGTCGTAGCCGAAGGGTAAGGTCCCACCATATCCATTCCCCATGTGGAAAATGGCCATGAGTATTTATCTGTATGAAGAAACTCTGGAGGTTGATGAATGAAGTTGGCATGTACTTGGCATGAATGACACTTCTTTGTGAAATCGACACAATATCTTATCATTGAAGGCCAAAAGTATCCAAGCCTTTGAATCTGATCAGACAGTCTATGTCCAGACTGGTGGGCACCACAGACTCCTGCATGCACTTCTTTCATGACAGCCATTGTCTCTTCACCATCAATACATCTGAAGAGAACTCCATCAAAACCATGTTTGTAGAGAATTTTCTCTAGGTGATCTGGGCTATCACAAAGAGTAAAATTGACCACACGTCACCGGATTTGTTCTTTCTCAGCTCTATCAGGTGGAAGTGTTCCATTTTGAAGGTATTCCCTAATAGGTGACATTCATCCTGTAGTATGACCATATAGTTCAGGAATGGGACAAATTTCATTAATTTCCTCTGTTCTGATTCGAACATAAGGTGAAATTGCACGATGGTGGGCAATACTGATGATTGTCTCGTCCTGATTTGGATTTGCCAGAGCTGTGGCTATATTATCCAGTGCATCAGCTTGAGCATTTTGTGATCTTGGGACATAATAAAATGTTAGTTCCAAAGGTAATTTCTCCATTAACTCTCTGACGTAATCATACAAAGGGATTAGTTCTTCTTTTCTGATGGCATAATCCCCATTGACTTGTTTGATTACCAGGTCTGAATCATCTTTCACCTTTAAGTGATTCACTTGTGCTTGAAGTGCTAATTCCAAGCCTACGATGAGAGCTTGGTATTCTGCTTCATTATTGGTACCACCTTCCCAAAATAAGAAGGAATAAGGTAACACTACCTTTTCTGGAGAAATGAGCACAATTCCTAAGCCAACTTTGTTGAATTTTGGATTTTCCATTTTCCTCCATGTTGGACTTCTGGAAGCACCATCAAAATACATTTCCCATGCCTGAGGACTTTCTTTAATAGAGAAGACTTCCTCATCAGGGAGTTCAATATCTGAAGATGTGTCTTCCACTGAAGGGTGTTCAGCTAGGAAATCAGCTAGAGATTGGCCCTTTATCACCTTTTGAGACACATATTGAATGTCAAATTGCTGTAAAATAACTGCCCACCTTGCCAGATGTCCTGTAAGCATTGGACAACTAAGGATAAATTTGAGCGGGTTATTGCGAGATACCAATTGGACCTCGTGATGTTGCAGGTAGTGTCTTAACTTCTGAACTACAAATATTAATGCCAGAAATCACGTCTCAATACTTGAATACTAGGTTTCTGCTTCAAGCATGGTTCTACTGAGATAGTAGAGACTATTTTTATTCCCAACATCATTCTTTTGAGCAAGAAAGGCACCCAATGATCACTCTAGAGCTATCACATAGAGGATAAGTGGTCTTCCATCAACAGGTGGCATGAGTACCGGTGGACTCAAGAGGTATTTCTTGATAATATCGAATGCTTCTTGATATTCTTCAGTCCACTGGTAAGTGACTCCCTTCTTCATCAATTTGGTGAAGGGTAAACTTTTTCCTGCTAAATTGGTGATGAAACGCTGAATATAGGCTAAGTTTCCTTGAAGTCCTCTTAATTCTTTCAAATTTTGAGGAGGTGACATACCAAGGATTGACTTGGTCTTCTCAGGATCGACTTCAATACCACGATGGCATACAACAAAGCCGGGAAATTTTCCTGAGGTTACCCCAAAAGAACATTTTAAGGGGTTCATCTTCAAATTATGTTGTCGAAGCTTGTGGAATATGACTTCCAAATCAGCCAAGTGATTAGAACATTGTTTGGATTTAACTAACAAATCGTCTACATAGAATTCAACAAACTTCCCTAAGAAGGTTTTGAAGATACGATGCATGGCACGCTGATAAGTTGAACCTGCATTCTTTAATCCAAAGGGCATTACCCGGTAGCAAAACACATCCTGAGGGTCTTTGAAGGCTGTAGATTCCTCATCTTATGGGGCCATTCAGATCTGATTATATCCGAAATATCCATCCATGAAGGAAAGTGCTTCATATCCAGCTGTTGCATCAATTATAAGTTCTGTAATCGGAACTGGGAAATCATCCTTAGGACAATGCCGATTAAGATCTCTGAAATCGATGCAAACTCTAATTTGTCCATTCTTTTTCTTTATAGGGACAATATGAGCCAACCATTTGGGATATTGAACTTCTATGATGAAGTTATATTTGGTAATCTTGTCCACTTCAGCTTCAATTTTGGAAGCATAAGTTGGGTGTGTTCTTCTCACGGCTTGCTTAAATCCTCGATGTTCTTCTGGTAAACCCAAATGATGAGTAGAAACATTAGGATCAAGCCCAGGAATTTCTGTACAGTTCTAGGCAAATATATCTCTATTTTGATTTAGAAAATAAATATACATCTCTTGCTCTTCAAGAGTCATGGCTGCACTGAATAAAGTGGGGCGTGGTCTTCTTTTGTACCCAGATTTATTTCTCTGAGTTCATCCACAGTGGCAGAGATACCCTCTTCAAATGCTGGAGGAGAATCTCTGAGATCTTCCTCTTCTTCTTCATCATGTGTTATTTCTTCCGTTTCTACTTGCATAGTAGATGATAAAGTAGAATTTTCATGATCCGAAGAGATCTCAAAATTTTCATATATTGAAGAAGAAGCTTACATTTCCAACCCGATTGATGATGGAGGGTCTTCTTTGGGTAATAAAGAGGAGATGATGGATTGAAAATCGACATCATTGTTCACCTACGATGTTGCTATAACTTCTTATGGCCTAATTGGCGAAGCATAGACTTTTTGGATTTCAGCAGATGAAATGAAGAAGTCAACATTTGTTCTTTCATCACTGCTTGGTAGATTACTAATTTCTCCCATGTTGTCTGGCTCGATTGTCGTAATTGACATTATGGATCTTTCCATAAGAGTATTTTTATTTGGGTCTATCTTGTCAATTTGACTGATAGGCAACACATAATTTGTACTCACATGTGTAAATGGATTTACTGGAATTTTTTCCAAACCATATGGAGCATTAACTTTGGTAATCTTCTTTGTTGTGGATTTATCCCTTCCCTTCATGTGATAGAATTCCGCCTCAATGTATTGAGACTCACATGTCTTGAACGTGGCCTTATCACCATACAATGTCCCAACTTGACCATCGAAACAATATTTGAGATATTGATGATATGATGAAGGGATAGCCGCATGTTGATGTAGCCAGGGTCTTCAATGCAAGATGTTGAAGGCTGAGTCTTGATCAACAACCATGAAATATGAATTGGATACAAGATCTCCAAACTGAGTTCTGAGTGTAACTTTGCTCAGTGGTTCTTGTTCATTTTTATCATATCCTTGTAACATCATGGTAGAAGGAGATAAATCAGATTCTGTGAGGCCTAATCGATGAAGTGTACGAATGGGCATGAGGTTGAATCCTGAACCATTGTCAATGAAAGTTCTTCGGACGTCTACGCCATTGACCTTTCCAGACAAGTATAATGGTCTAATATGTCCATGCACAACATCATCTTCATCTTCATCAGTAAAAGATATTATTGCATGGCATTCTACAGGATTATTCTATATGTGATAGACTTCAGATACAGCAATTTCAGTTTCAAACTCTTGAGGACTTGAAAAATCCTCGATGAGTGCTTCCCTAAGATCTTTTGACAGATTCAGAGCATCCAAAATTGATAACTTGGCTGTTACTTGGGCCAAGTGTTTCAATATATCATACTTTTGATCCAGAGGTCTGTGTTTCCCAATAGGAATATATGGTTTAGCAGGTACCTTGGAAGCAGATTCTTTGGAAGTTGATGCATCTTATATTGGGATAGGAGTTAGCAATATTCCTGGTTTTGGAAGATTAGACCGATTAGATCCATTTACTTGCTGAGAGGAAGAAGATGGAACCTTCAACCGGTCTTCCAAAAAAACTATGCCAGGACTGAATTTTCTATTGGTAGAAGAACTTTCTTGTTCTTGTTGAGCTCGCTGAAAGGCTCAACCACGAGTTTCTGCTGCGTACACAGTTCTAGTAGGGGTAGAATTGGAATAGTGGCTTTTGAAAGATCCACGTCTTCCCCTGTATCCTGAGCCCCTAGAACTTCCTCTGATTCCCCTATTTGATACAGGGAATTCAGGCTCATTGAAATCAAAACTGTGACTGGCATATGGATCTGTTAATTGAATCATATTAACAGAACCAAAGATTAACTCTTTATCTGATGAAGACTCTACCTGATTATCCTATTTATGTTGTGCCGTTTGGTGGGGCGGTGCCCGTGGCTTTGAAGTAGATGACATGAAGACCGCCAAAGTCAAAGACAACTTAGGCTTTGACACATACTCATCTTCTTCTAATTATTTTTCTTTCTTTGAATCATGTCGTTTCTTTGAGGACTTTCCCTCTGATGAAGAGGGTTTTGCCGCAACATTCATGGAAGAAGACACAATTGGTTTCTTTAATTGTGTTTGCAAAATAGCATGAGTTCGGTTGATTGTCTTTCTGACCATCCAATCATCATACTTCTGTTCATTTTTTCTTTTGACTTCTTGTCATTCGCCTTTCTCCTCTGGAACTGTAGCAGTAACACATGCTACCTGAGCTAAAGAACCTTTCAGTTTGACTTGTCCTGATTCGACCATCTTTTGCAGGAGGTCTTTGAAGACAAAATACTCCTGGATGGGATGCCCCAACATTTGATGAAAAGGGCAATAATTGGGACGGTCTTCATATCCTTTCTTTTTTTGCCTATTGGGCATTGGTAATTGAACCAAATTGTTTTCCAGAGCTGAAATGAAATAACCAGGAACTTGTTCATTTCGGAAAGAGTATGTTTTGCTCTTCAGATCATCAAATTGTTTTCGTCTTTGATCTCTTTGATCGTCTGGATGAAATAGCCTTTGTTGTTGGCACTCAAAAGGTGGAGACCTTCGAGAAGATGAAGGTTTTGAGGTAGAAACAGGTACAGGTGCTTGTTTAAGCATAACTGTAGCAGTTTTTTCTTTACCCATTCTCCTTCCTAGAGCTGATGGAATTACACGAGATTTAGCCTTAGCCTGTATAAGGGAATATTCAATCTGTTGAGTGATTGAAGTAAGGTCTCGAAACCCTCCTGTGTATTTCACAGGGATTAATGGCATGCGTAATTCTTCACACAGATTTTCCACACATATTGGCAACAATTCTTCTTGAGGGAGTGCTAAACTCAAGGAATATGTTAATCCCTTCCATCGAGCAATGAAATCAGAGACCCTTTAATTCTCCCTTTTCTAACAGTTTGTAAGATCGAAAACTGTTGTCTTTGTCAAAGTTGAGCTGAACTAAAGGAGGAATTTTTGGCGAAGATCCTCCCATCTGGTAATTGACCGGGATTGAAAGCTTGTATACCAGACAAAAGCTGGTCCTTGCAAGGTTCGCACGAAGCATCTGAGTTTCACTGCTTCTTTCTACTCCGGAGTTCCCATCATAGGATCGCAACAAGACACGTAATGTGTCAAATGCTATTCAGGATCGCCTGATCCATTGAAAATAGGGAATACAGGGTTCCCAAAACTGGATGGAGGAGAGATTGAATCTACCCATTCAGGGTAAACTTTCTTTTCTGGTTGAACTTGCGCACATTTCCCCTTCATAGTTTCTAACCAAGTTGTTAATGACTAAATAGTAGTTATTAACTTTTGAGAAACATCCGGTTAAACTTGGACTTGGGTAGGTGCAATGACTGGAGCTTGGACAGATGTGGCGATTGGTGCTGCAACTGATGGTAGCACTGCCAACTGTTATTGAACTTGACCCGTAGGATTAGAACTGTGAGGGTGTGCTGATAGAGGAGGATATTCTTGATCCATCTTAGTAGCTTCAACAAATTCCTTTGGCTGACTGACTCTTGCATGCTTAAGCAGAAGACTACTCTGAAGTAGTTCTGCACTCAACCTTCTTAATTCCTTCATTTCTTCCTCCTGTTGTGCAAACCTTTTCTCTAGTGAGAGCGATTGACCTTCTCCAGAGGAAGGATATGTAACCTGGTTCTTTACCTTCCCTTTGTTGGATCCTTTTCAGAGAGGGGGAAGTGGGTTACTTGAAGGATTACCTAGGTTCTGAGTAATCCTTTGACTTCGTGTACGCACACCTTCTTCATTTCTATCGGTGCGTACATCTTCTTGAGCAGGAACCTCTTCATCTGAGTCCCTTGAGTGAGCCTCATCTGGTGGATCATCAACAACGGCATTGATGACATTGATTATTTCATAACTCATCACATCCCTTCTATCAGCATTTCTGTGATATTATCTTCTTCCATGTCTTTGATGATACATTGCCTTTTGTTGATTCGATCCCTCAGGAACTTCTTGACGAACCGTAATTTGGAGGGAATCTCCTGATAATTTGGCTCTTTGTTCCTCTTGAGGCTTCTTCCCCAATCGAGAAAAAACCGACTCTCTCTGAGGAGGGGATTGTTGATTTGAAAAAGTCCCCAGTCCAGTGGATTGGGACTGTTGCTACTATTATCGCTCAACTCCTCGAATCCTATTTGTTGATTCTGAGGGTTGGTTTAAAAGAGTCCCCAGTATGGCGAGTTGGGGTGGTTCTTGACATGTTATGTCTGAGACTTTCTTAAAAGTCATCCTGATCTTGCGAACCTTAGTCTGGAAATTAGCTGGATGCATTAACCTGTATCCACTTTTATTACCTGTTTCAAAAGACGGTTGGATGATTTCTAACACTTCTGTCACTTGGTGACGTGCTTGCTCTAAACGAGAGGCCTGTTCAATATTCTCATTTGCTTGATGCAAGAGTAATTCAACAACTTGTTCTCTATATTCTTGATTTTGAGAGGAACTAGTTAAAGCCTGTTCTTGGGCAAGCTTCTGATTACAAAAAAATCCCATTGATTGTGGCCGGCCATGGGCAATAACATTGCATGAGACCATTTTCAGCGGGCTTTGCTGACTGGAGAGCACCGTGAAATGCAGTACTCCATGAACACCCCATCCTCTGACACGAATACCAGATGGGGAATTGGCAATTAACTGACGCAATCTTCTTAATGGGCCAAAGCATGAATGTTGAAGGGCTATCTACTGCTTTTCAGCCTTCGGATATCGAAATACTGATAGAGACGCCAAATCAATCTGACGTTGTAACCCTTCTATTATCTTAAGATGATTTTCATATTCATCATAAGATAATACTTTCTTTTTCAACTGACAAAGAGTTTTCCATATGTTGAGACGAATATCATGAATTTCATCTTCCATCAACATTTCTGGAATATTATACTGAGAGTCAGCCAGAGGCCAAAACATGATTGGAACTTCACCTTTCACCAGTTGTTTTCTCATGTTTAGCATTTCCTCTTTATCATTTGATGAATATTCTTCTACCTGATTTGACCAGAGTCAGTGTTTCCTTGTTTCTTTATTGGATTCAACAATATTCGTAGAGAAATCATTGATCAAACTAGAAGATGCATGACTTAGGGGTGGTTTGGAGAATGACCTACACCCTGGGATATCTTCTGATTGAGAAAGTATTTCACCTACTAGCGATGAAGCTTCATACATGACTGGTTTCGCATTTGCATGTGCCTCAAGATAAAAGGGCTTTCTCGGCACTAAATTGTCCACTGGAGCATTTTCCGGGCAATGTGCATCACTACTACAGAGAGGACTTTCGCAGCAAAATTCATCATCATGGGGAGGACCACCATAATGGGTTACAGCAAAAGATGAGATCTCTTGCTCCTTGGTCTTCTGACCACACAGAGGGTTCCTATGGCTCTCATCTGAAGATGAAACTTTGAGATCGACCAAATTGTCATGAAGCAAGCCTTCATGAGGAAGTGTATGTTGAAGACCTTTGAAATTAATGTTCCCACTATTGGGAAATGAGGGAGTATAATCTTTAATTTCAACAGATAATTGTCTGAGGGCTTCATGAACTCCATCATCGAGCAAGGCCTTGTTACAGATTGGCTCTCCATCTCCTGACTGTGTTGGGTGGGTATTTTTCTTAGACACCTTCTTACTCGCCTTGGAAACCACTTGTTGATGAAAGTGGCTGGTCTGATCAGGTGTATATGCCTGATCAGGAAAGATGGCCAGGTTAGGCTGATGATCTCCACTCAAATCAGGTGTATGTGCCTAACTTGGTTGTCTGTATGATATGGGGGAGTATGCCCCACAACCCTCTTGGACTGGAATAGATTTGTGTGTCTGTTCCGGATTGAATTGTTGATGTGTCACTCCATTGGTAGGGATAGATTTATGTGTCTTTCCCTGAGATTCCGCTGAAGTTGTTATAATATCCTGGCAGGAATCCAGAATATGAGCAGGGATTTTCATCTGATCTTTCACCATTGATAGAATATGCTTGGTGACTTCAGCTGCCGGAATGGGAATATATGTCCATTCCGGGCTTGGAGTAGGTGTATGTGCCTGCTCCTGTCCTCATTTTCCTATCAGTGAATCCTGACAGTACTCAAGTATGGGGGCAGAGAGTTGAGTCTGCCTCCTGTTTTTCATCGGGGCTTTCTGACTAACTTCTCTGAATGCTACCAAGCGAGACTATTGGTAGGCTTGATTAATACTAGCAGGTGTATGTGTCTGCTGATTGTACTTCTCCAAACGTGGTTAACGAGATCCATCATATGTAGTCAGAAGAGTCTGCTAACTAGATGATTATGTATAAACAGGTGTATGTTCCTACCTATAGTACTCCACCGGAATTGCCTGGCGGTATTGGCGTGATGCTGCCAGACGAGTCTGCTGGACAGTAGAATTAAAATGGGCAGGTGTATGTGCCCGCTCGTTGCTTTCCACCAAGTTAGGTTGGTGGACTTCTCTAGAGATGGCAGAGATGAGAACCTGCTCACTTTTGACCGGATTCCTCCACTGGTGGTTCGTCTTTCTTGCTCAGGTTCGAGGATCCTAAGCCGAACACCTGGAGTCGGTACCCTCATCATGTTGAGGGCGCACTGCCGCATGAGTCTGGCGGCGATTATTGGTGGGAGCCCTCAGGAAGGACTCCTGTCTGTTTGAATTAATCCCCTGAGGGACCTGCTCATTCACCTCCCCAGAATAAGGGAGCGAATGGTGATTGCGTTCTGGGGATAACGACCCGAAACGGTTGGAGACGGTAGTCAGCACCACCTGCTTCTTGATCACTGGTCGTCGTTGTCCGAATGACCGATGTGAGTTGTTTACTTGCAGGTCTTGTCGGGCAGCCTCCATAGTTGGGATGGTACCGTGTTGATGGTACTCTTTAACCATCGCGTTTGATACCCAGCGTTGAAGATGCTGAGTAGGTGATATCATCCTTAGAGTGGACGATGATCTAGCAGGAGTAGCAGCAGTGGCATTTGTAGCAGCAGTATTCACAGGTGTGACCTTGAGAGCAGCCATTTTAGAAATGCAGAAGATCTTGGAAAAGAGTGCATGTTTGATGTAACATACGTAATCAAGATAAATTCAGCCACTACATCTTTTGGATTAGTACATATGTCAATGATTGGTTTTGTTGGCCCTCTCATTGAGTTTTAAATAGGGGCCTAACAAATAGGTAAAACATCATTTTAACTTGGTTAAGGATTCACGTCGGGTTCACCATTTTTGTTTTCCTCGGATTTCGGGGATGACCACCTTTGATGGGAGGTTCAAACATTCCAATCAGTTTTTAATGGGTTTTTTCGTAGAACCGGAAACATCCAATGATTCCACATCCATTCGTACCTACTTTCCAAAGGTAGGTGCTCATTAGTTTATGGACTGATGAGGCTTAGGAATTTTCATTGGTCGGTAGCATGGGAGGTCAGACTCATCACACCTTTTTTAGGGGAATTATTGTCTACTCCGGGACTCTCTTTATAGATTTAAGTTATGTTCGTGAATCCTTATTACATTACCAAATATAAAATGAGTTTTCATTTATATCTGACAATCAATGATTGATATGTAGGAAATTTAGAGAATCTTTTATATGTATTCGAGGTTCTTCACTCATAAAGAATCATATGTATTTGTCAGAGATTCTTGGTCAATGGTTCCCTTCGACACATTTATATAGAAGTCTCTTGGTCATTATGATGACCATACTGGTTTTAAATCCACTCAGTGGGGCACTTGAAGTTTATTGTCATTCAGGAGGACATGGATTATATCAGAGTTTGGGATCAAACCCGCAGATGGGCTACCTACATATCCTTTGTTTAGAAAAGGAATCATAACCCACGTAGTTCGATTAAGGGAGTATGATGTTTATTATTGATGGCTCAAAGAATAATTTCATAATCACTTTTACACTCTAAGCTCACGCGAGTCATGCTCGGTGTGAGAAACAAGAGGTATTGGTAAAAAAAATAGACAATTGTTCCATAAAAGATGCAATCATAAGAAATAATGTGGGACTTATGTAGGTATGACTGCCCAGATAAATGAAGATTAGGATTTACTTCAGGGAATAAATCTAGGAACAGGGTCCATAAAGGTATATGTGCTTCATGGAGATTTGAATACTCTAACTTAGGGATTACTCCTGAAAAGGAGGCCCAAATTAGGAGAGTACTTATGATTGGGTTTTACTCCAGAAAAGGAATCCCATATCAAAGGTAAATTAGGACTAGTTAAGAGAAATTAAGACTGGGGCTTACTCTTGAAAAGGAGGTCCAGGTTAAGAGATTTGAAAAATTAAGGGACTTTGGGCTTACTCCTGAAGAGGATGCCCATATTTGAGACTGGGGCTTACTCCTGAAAAGGAAGCCCAGGTTAGGGGATCTGGGGCTTACTCCTAAGGAGGATGCCCATATTATAGGACTTGGGGATTACTCCTAAAGAGGATGCCCAAATTAGAGGACTTATGACTGGGGATTATTCCTGAAAAGGAGACCCAGGTTAAGGATACTCTCATCTTAAAGGATGAGGTTGAATGAATGAAATATCAATTTTTTAGTGACATAAAGATGTGTAAATCACTAGGTTTTGAGAGATATTCCATAGAATTCTTTTCAGATAAGGAAGTTAAATCAAGAAATCATGCCATAAATGGCTTTGAAGAGTGTCTTGAAGACTGAATATTGAATAGGAAAGGTGGAATGGATTAAGAGGGGTAAAATGGGCAAGAAGGGCACCCAAAAAGGCAGGGGTGCGCAAGTCCTGGCAGGCGCGTAGGTACTGCGTGGTCGCGCAAGTCCTGGTCACGCAGGTATACTTGCGTGACACATTGGTATTTGTGCGACGGTTAACCAGCAAGTTAATACTTGAGCGACTCTTGATTAAAGCCTTTAGAATCCCCTTGAGGTTCTTCCAGAAGAGGGGCGTGCAAGTTCTATTGAAGGAGTAAGGCGGTGCGCAAGTGTGGCCTTTTCCCTTAAGGGATGGCCACTCAGGTGCGCAAGTGTTGATGATTTTCAACACTTAGGCCTTCCTCCCCCTCTTTAGATCTTCCGTTATAGGTAAGAAATTACCTTAGAAGTGTTTCGGAAGCTTTGAAAAGAGACTAGGGAACCGGGAGCTCAAATCTGAGTTTCTGGAAAAAAATACTCCTTGAATGGGGGGGCCACATGGTCTATTTATAGGCAGGAGAAGACCCCGGGCATTTATCACTTAGGTCGCGCAAGTCACTTGCGCGACCACTAGGCAGCGCGCAAGTATACCTGCGCGACCATTGTATAACTTGCGCGACCCTTGTGCAACATTCTTCTTATTCCTTCCTTTTTCCTAACTACATGACGCTAAACTATACAGAAAGTCCGTGATACATCCTACATGACATTAAACTATATTTTGTCCCTACTACATGACACTAAACTGTGCAGCACCAATAGTCCTAACTACAAGACTTTAAACTCCATAGTCCCTTTATATGTCCTACATGACATTAAACTATGCATTGTTAAGGTTATTGTTACCTCTTGTTTCTCACACCGAGTATGACTCATGTGATCTTAGAGCAAACCTCAATCATAACACTCTCTTTGGGAAGCTAACCATGTGTAAGTCCCAACAACATCATTTTTTTAAGTCATTGTCCCCAAGAACAACTTGATCATTAATTCATTCTTTAATTGAACTACAAAGACTTTGATCCTTACCTTCTAGGCTGGGTATGTAGGCAACCTCGCAAGGTTCAAGCCCAAAACCAATCTCTTCATATTGGTTCACCTCCATCTCATACGATGTTGATTCGTGAAACCACCCCTATAATCAATATCTTTACATTGGTTCACTTTCTTCCTTGTTATACGACATTAAACTATACAACACTTTTGTCCAGTATGACAATAAAATACAATAATCTTTGATACCCTCACTTGAGAAGGAATCATTATTTACATTGATTTTCAATCATGTTTCATTTCAAAGACTACATGCGTACATGGCAATGCCCAAACCTTTTATCTTGGGTTAAACCATCATTGTACTAAAGTCCCCTTTCACCCTTCACATGTACGAACCAAATTTGTACAAAGGGTATTTCTAGAACTACATGGGCTTGATTCCCATCCTTATGGGATACGTAGGAACGTTCGAGTGTCCCTCGAATCTAGCCCCAAGTCTTTGGGACTAACCCCAAATTCCACTATCAGTCCCTTGGCTGAAAAGTCCCTAGGAAAACACACACTGTGTATTTCTTACAATGGTCCAAGCTCTATGACCCTAAACTAAGATCTCTAATCCTTTTGTCCCACATGACGTTAAACTGTAGTTTAAGAACTACGTATGGCTTGATTCTCATCTTTATGGGATACGTAGTGAAGTCCAACATTTCAGTTCAGGACCCAGTCACAATATGATTATGGTTAGCATTGATCTGTGTATCTATGTATACATTGAACAATACCCATATTTATGTGTCATAATCCTAACCTTAAATATTTTTAGATCTTCATAACCCTTTTGATTACTTCTAGTCACAAAAATATCAAATTTCTGAGAGTTCTTTTGCCTGACTATGCAGTACGTGCCCATAGGCGGCCTTGCATAAACAGTCTACATAACAGACTTGTTAGCCAAAAGATACTATTATTTGACTATGCAGCCAATGCCCTTAGGTGGCCCTGCATAATTCAACCCCCTAACAGGTTTGTCGGATAGTGGTAACTTCATTCTTGGGAAGAATGCCTCTTTTGTCCTTATTTGTCTTAAATGATAGTATGTAGGGATCCACAAAAATATCCACCCTTAACATATTTGTCCCATATCCTTTTTCATGATCTGAAAAGTATTCAAGTCTGTGGTTTATATTCTCCTTCCCTATGTTTAGGTTAGACCTTTGTAGAAGTGATATCTATTCAGTTCTTCGATAATCATGTTTGTAAATATCTTCTCCATATTCAATTACCTCTTTCCATACAGCAAACTCTATACTTTGGAAGATTTGAATCTCCATAAACTTTCACTGGCTTTTATCACTAGGAAAGTAAATTTCTGAGAGTTCTTTTTCCTGACTATGCAGCACATGCCCATAGGAGGCCTTGCATAAATAGTCTACATAACAGACTTATTAGCCAAAAGATACTATTTTATTTAACTATGCAGCCAATGCCCTTAGGTGGCCCTGTATAATTCAACCCCCTAACGGGTTTGTTAAATAATGGTAACTTCATTATTGGAAACTACTTCTTCTAATTCCTTTTAGCTCTTTTTCATGTCATTCCTCAGATTCAAATATTCTTAACTCATAGCTTACATATTTTCCCTCATACTTGAGTATGGTCATATGTTTTCAGATGAGTTTTCAAGGAATTGAGTCAATTCTAATTTATTCGGTCAAAGCTATTTCGACCTTAAACATTAGCCTTTTTTATGTCCGACGTTCATGACTTTAAACTGCCCACAAAAGACAAGGGAACTCTGAATAAAAGTCAATTTCCGATCTCACTAAACATACATTTTGTACGATTTAGGTAACATTGAGCAATTAAAAGGTTCGAAGTTTGTAGGGTTATTTACATTAATCCTAGTAAAAATAAAACTATGATTACTAGGCCCATTGGCTTAGGTAAAATCTAAAGCATGTAGAAAAAGAGAATGCAGATACAAATGATTGAAGATGAAAGTGTTTTTTTATTGATACATAGGAGATAGAAGGACATCCACAGACCGGAGTCTCTTATCTTTTTTTTCAATAATTACAAGAGGCTTTCAACATAACTCTTCATTTGATTTACGGAATCCCGAGCTTCATCAGCAACCACCTGGAATTCATTCATTCAACTGGATACAATAAGAGATGCAGTGATACCATCTCTTCTTGGAACAATTGTAAAAGGATGTTCTTGAGTGCGGTTTGAGAAAATTTTCTGTTGATCAAACAGTGACTCTATTTCTGTCCAAGAGACTTAGAAGATGGATACATGGATTTGAGAATGGAGTATTAGAAGTAAAGATCCATTTGGAGAGAGTACTCTTTTCAGATATTGCTCTAATACCATGTTTGTCTTCTCTCCACCAACCAAAAGTGGAAAACATTTCATCCCATGGGTTTTCCATTTTCATATCTACAATGAAATTACATGGAGGAAGAATTTGAAATTTCACACCATTTTTGTTGCTCTTAATGCACAGCATAACCGAAATAGTGGAGTAGAAGTGCAGCTGCATTTCAGGCGTATAGTTCTTTGCATCTGGAACATTGACTCCTTACAGATGACCATGACCATATAGAGGCAGGTAGATGCTCTGTGGTAATTTAAGATGATATTTCTTCAAGTACTTAGCCAAATTTGGGAGAGTGTTGTCGTAGATATCATAGGAATCATGGCCAATGATGTTCATCAAGTCATCAATCCACTTGCTAGCCAGTTCACCAGCCGTTTTAATTCCCTTGGGATCCATTGAATCTGCACAAAAGTTGAATAAACTAACTCTTAAATAGGTTTATTTTTCATAAAATTTGTGAAAGAATTCAAAAAAAATGGCTAAGGCATTAAGGCGCGCAAGTCTAAACTTCACGCGCAAGTGTTCGTGTGTCGCGCTAGTTTTTGACACGCAAGTATAAACCGTGCAAGTACAAATACCTATAACGGAAGATCTAAAGAGGGGGAGGAAGGACTAAGTGTTGAAACTCATCAACACTTGTGCGCCTGAGTGGCCATCCCTTAAGGGAAAATGCCACACTTGTGCGCTGCCTTACTCCTTCAATAAAACTTGCACGCCCCTCTTCTGGAAGAACCTCAAGGGGATTCTAAAGGCTTTAATAAAGAGTTGCTTAATTATTACCCTGTTGGTTAACCATCACGCAAATACCCATGTGTCACGTAGGTATACCTGCGTGACCAGGACTTGTGTGCCCATGCAGTACCTGCGCGCCTTCCAGGACTTGCGCACCCCTCCCTTTTTGGGTGCCCTTCTTGCCCATTTCACCCCTCTTAAGCCATTCCACCTTTCCTATTCAAGATTCAGTCTTCAAGACACTCTTCAAATCCATTTATGGCATGATTTCTTGATTTAACTTCCTTATCTGAAAGGAATTCTGTGGAATATCTCTCAAAACCTAGTGATTTACACATCTTTATGTCACTAAAAAATTGAGATTTCATTCATTCAACCTCATCCTTTAAGATGAGAGAATCCTTAACCTGGGTCTCCTTTTCAGGAATAATCCACAGTCATAAGTCCTCTAATTTGGGCATCCTCTTTAGGAGTAATCCCCAAGTCCTCTAATATGGGCATCCTCCTTAGGAGTAAGCCCCAGATCCCCTAACTTGGTCTTCCTTTTCAGGAGTAAGCCCTAGTCTCAAATATGGGCATCCTCCTTAGGAGTAAGCCCCAACCATAATTCTCTTAACCTGGGCTTCCTTTTCAGGAGTAAGCCCCAGTCTCAAATATGGGCATTCTCTTCAGGAGTAATCCCCAAGTACCTTAATTTTTCAAATCTCTTAACCTGGGCCTCCTTTTCAAGAGTAAGCCCCAGTCTTAATTTCTCTTAACCAGTCCTAATTTACCTTTGATCTGGGATTCCTTTTCAGGAGTAAAACCCAATCATAAGTCCTCTCCTAATTTGGGCCTCCTTTTCATGAGTAAGCCCTAAGTTAGAGTATTCAAATCTCCATGAAGCACATATACCTTTATGGACCCTGTTCCTGGATTTCTTCCCTGAAGTAAATCCTAATCTTCATTTATCTGGGCAGTCATACATACATAAGTCCCACATTATTTCTTATGATTGCATCTTTTATGGCACAATTGTCTATTTTTTATTACCAATACCTCTTGTTTCTCACACCGAGCATGACTCACATGAGATTAGAGTGTAAAAGTGATTATTAAATTCTTCTTTGAGCCATCAATAATAAACATCATACTCCCTTACTCGAACTACATGGGTTATTATTCCTTTTCTAAACAAAGGATACATAGGTAGCCCATCTGCGGGTTCGATCCCAAACTCTGAAATAATCCATGTCCTCCTGAATGAAAATAAACTTCAAGTGCCCCACTGAGTGGCTTTAAAACCAGCATGGTCATCATAATGACCAAGAGACTTCTATATAAATGTGTCGAAGGGAACCATTGACCAAGAATCTCTAACAAATGCAGATGATTCTTTATGAGTGAAGAACCTCGAATACATATAAAAGATTCTCTAAATTTCCTACATATCAATCATTGATTGTCAGATCTAAAGGAAAACTCATTTTATATTTGGTAATGTAATAAGGATTCACGAACATAACTTAAATCTGTAAAGAGAGTCCCAGATTAGACAATAATTCCCCTCAAAAAGGTGTGATGGGTCCGACCTCCCATCCTCTCGACCAATGCAAATTCTAAGCCTCATCAATCCATAAACTAATGAGCACATACCTTTGGAAAGTAGGTACGAATGGATGTGGAATCATTGTATGTTTCCGGTTCTACGAACAAACCCGTTAGAAACCGATCGGAATGTTTGAACCTCCCATCAAAGGAGGTCATCCCCGAAATCCAAGGGAAACACTCACTTTGGTAAAAAGGTCAAAAATTACGTCATTCAAAAAAAAATAAGAGGATTTATATTAAATGAATTTTTAAAAATTAAAAAATTGATAAAAATAACTTTAATAAATAATTTTCAAATGATGAAAACATTATTTTATAATTTTTAATGAAAATATGGACATGAAAGAGAAATATTCTCGATTGAATATAAAATAAAAGTTCGGGTTTCCTTAAAACCATAATTTTGGTATCTTAGGTTATTAAAGAGATTAAAAGGAATTTAAACATATTAATTTAAGAAAATAACTTAATGAGATGAAAATAAATTTGGTTTCATATAGAGACATTAAATAATACTCTTTGAGGAGATATAAACATACACAACCCCGAATAATGAATGATTTTTTAAATAAACTGTTACCAAAAGTATGAATTCCTTCAAACATGTACAAACATCCATTATAATAAATATTGATTTATTATAAATATAGTAAAGAAATATAATCATATATATCATAGAATATATAATTAACTTATGAAATTGTATCACCCATTTATTACTAATACTTTATTAAAATAATTATTCTGACTAATAACTACTTCATTTTTTATATAAGTATCTGTTCAGTAGTTTTTTTACTTGAAATTTTTCTTATAACAGCCCCGAACCTAGACTCCTAGATCTGGTTTTGAAATCACGTACTTTACATTTATGGATTGCATATCGATGAATGTGGGCCAATTTTTTATATAAAAAACATTGAAAATCAAAAGGAAATATTAGATCATTTATATTCTCAAGAAACTTTTAGGATTTATGGTTTAGATAAATAGGAAAAAGTCTTGCATAAAAACCCAATTTCATTAAATAAAAATGTCTAGCAATTAGCACATATTTCCTTATATCGTATTAATTCATCATCATTATCCATATGAACCCCTTATGAACATAACTCATTCAACATCATTTCTTAATATTCTGGGGAAATGGAAACATAATAAGGGTGAAATAAAATGCTTAGTAATGGTAAACATAAGCATTAATAATTGAATTTCATCAATGGGAATAAGATGAACATAAGGGTTTGAAGACACGATCAAAGTGAATTGTAGAATCATAATAGAATACATACCCATTAATAATTGAATCATCAATCATGAAACATTATATAAGTCTTTAACAAAGGAAAGAGTAATTAGAGTCAATAATCACATTCCATGTGATATTAATATTTATCAAAGGAAACACTATATACCCATACAAATCCTAAAAAAATTGTTGGTATATTTTGACATCATCTTCATAGAACCCATAAAGAACCATTAAAAATTGAATAACCATATAGTATACTACGAATAAAATTCTATAGATAATAAAATCATTACACAATAACTTAGGGCTATTTCTAAGATAATCCATCATTTATGCTATATCATGTTAACTTGATGTTATCTAGCACTCATTATATAAGAAATCTTCATTAACCACAATATAAATAATGTACATAGATATTTTATTTCATCATAAAACTAATAAAATTACCATTCTCTATTTTATAACATGATTAACCTATAGAAAAGGAATGAGGTCCAAAACAATCTCTTTTAAACGTGATCAACCCATAAAAACACATGGGTTCCATAACAATCTCATTGAAACATGATTAACCTATGGAAAATAAATGGGTTCTATAATAATCTATTTTAAACGATCTTAATCCACCAATTGAATTAATGAGGATGATATCATTACAAAATATCATCATTAGTGAATAAGTAATAAAAATAGTTGTTGATGTTGTTGAATGAGAATACAATTAAAATGTCATTAATGAAATTTTGAGGAAAATAACCCTTTCCTTTTGAAAAATTACTATTTAAAAACTAAAAATACACAATGTATTTTGAAAATATTTTTCTTTGTAAAAAATCATGGAAACATATTAAGGATGATTTAAAAATCATTTAAAACATTTCTTAAGGAAAATATATTTTACATTATCAAAAACACTTTTTGAAACATCGAAAATTTTAAGAATACTTTTCTATAAAATTGACATTGAAATTTTTTAAAGGAATATTCATTGAATATAAAGGTGTAAAATTCTATTCTCATTATATAGGTTTAAATAATGATTCTATTCAAAATTTTAACTAAATCTAAATAGGAAGTGTTTAGAAAATGCTATAAATATTCCATTCAAAAAAATTTAAAAATTAAAACATGGATAAAACTATAATTATTAATTATTTTAAGAATGTTAAAAATATTATTTAAATAAATTTCAAAAAAACATGGTTTGGGAATAAAAAATGGTTTTTTTATCGAAGAGAGAAATAAAGATGATTTTTCTTGAAAACATTTTCTCAATTGTATTGAGTACCAAAGAGTGAAAAAATGGTAATTTTACTTGAAAATATAATGAATAGACATATGATAAGAAAATTCATGAGAATTATTGTGATATATATCACGATATTTCAATATTGGATACTTAATCATAAACAATCCAGATAAAATATGATATTCTAACATAAAACTCTTACAACATTGGTAGCATTCCATCATAAGACCCATGAAAGGATGAAATTATATTAAAATTAAAATATCATAATAACAAATAAATAAATCATATTATATATAAAATTGGTTTTATATACACCTTGTAAATATAGATAGGTTCATAACACAACATAAGTGTCAAAGATGGAAAATTGAGACAAAAACCCCTTAACGGCTTACTAATAATTTAAATCATAATCCCCAAAAAAATAATACCATTAAATTAAACCTTATATATCATTAAAATAATATCATTAATTATTTAACATTTGAAAGGGTCATTACATACACACCACACAAATGAAATGAGTGGGTATTTTAATTATGTCTCCCATAAATAAAATAGTGACTAGAAATCTGTTACAATGATCATATCATTGAAGTAGAGATTAAAAAATCAAATTATTATGTTTAAAAAATTTAAATTCACATAATAATAATTGTAAATACCACATAAAATAATCATAGTTCATTAATTTCATAATCATATCTTAACGTAGTCAATAAAGTATAAGTTTAACCCAATGAATGGAAATTGAGTTATGAACCCCCTTACCTCCCATTCACTTTTCATCAAACCTGATTTGACCTCGGTTATATTGGTTTTAAACATGTTATTATCTTATTAAATAACTATATTAAATTTTATAATATCATATATGACACATTTATAAGATCATATCACCTCTTCATTAAAAATATTTTATTTTATTTTTTATTTCGGGTGTTAATTGTCTTGTTTTCTTATTTGATCTTTGTTATGAATAATACAATTATAGTTAATATAATATAGATATATCATCAATATAATAATATTAATGATATAAATATCACATTTATACATAAATTATACTTTTAATACCAATTATTAATGTTGGTTTTTAAATATTAAGTATGTTATGATCATGGAGACAGTAGGTCGTACGTATACATGAGTAACATTTCTATTTTTCAATTATCATTATGGAAATGAGGTGAGTAATATTTATCTTCCCAGAATAATCTTAACACAATAAATAAAATATAATTTATTTAAATTTATTTATATATATCATCTATGTGGTGTGGTGATGAAATGAGAGAGTCGCATCAGTTCATTAAGGCAGTAGTCTATACATACATGAATGAAGTTGTCATCTTTAAGTGAGAAAAAAGTTAAGAAATAAAATGAAATATTAAATTTTTAATAGTTGTAAATTTTTAATTATTATTATAATAATTTTAGGTATATCATATATATCTTTTAAATTTATCCTTATTATTTTTCTGGTAAAGCATTAGTGAAAATGAATCGCATCGCTTCGCAAGGAGGTAGTCCACCATTCACATGAATGACTTTATCATATTCCATATGGAATGGAATGTAAAAAATTTAAATATTATATAATGAATAAATTGTTATAATTGTTTTAAAAATATAAAATATATACTTTATATCCATTATCATACCTAATCGTGAGAGTTGGTAATGGAAACAATGAATGACATTGGATCGCGAGGCGGTAATCTACCGTACACACAAATGAATATTTCATAACCCCTTTGATGAAATTAGAGAATGTTTTAGGTCATTAATTAACATACATCATCTAATTATATGGAATATAATTATTTTATTATATCATCATGTTTTAATAAGAATTTAAGGAGGTGGAAGGAAGAATAAAATAAAAAATCTCATTGAAGAACATTACATTTTCTTCAGGTAACCTCCTTAGGTTTGCTTCAAAATCCATCCTACGTCAGATTTATATGAAAAATAAGCCTTCTGGGATTATAATAGGAAATTTTGGAAGTTCATTGGGGGTTTATTTTCTGGAAAAGAAACTTTTTAAGGTGTGAATAGGAGAGGATTGGGGGAGTCCATTTATTTATGAGGGGAGTGGCACACATTTAATTTTAAAAAAGAATGAATTCCACCCATATTTTTTTCATATAATAAGGATAAACTAATAAAACATTATCGACCCTATAATTTATAAGGTCAAAATATGTCTAGAAAACTTATTTTATACATGTTTTTTACAATATATTATTAGTTTAACCCCTATATAAATCAATTTTTACCTTAATCACATAAATTAATTTTTATTTTTTTCAATATTCAATTTGGTAAAAAAATTATATTGATAATATAATTTAATATAAATTATTATGATTCAAGATATTTAATAAATTATTCCAAATTCAATTCCCATAAGTAGAAAATTTAAATTTTAAATTAATCTCATATATGCGACATGAAAGCGAGTTTTTAAAGAGAAAATTATCCAATTATTACAATGATTTATATCAAATTTTGATAATAAATTGATTTAAATGACCTTAATTAGATTAATATATATATATATAATTTTACTAATGATACTTTAAACCCAATATAATATATAATTTAAATTTAATAATATTTTAAACAAAAAGGTAGTTTTCAATTAAAATTTAGTATTTTTCACTACTCATAAAAGTTCCATCCTTTAATAAAATTATAAAAAAAATAACCATAATATAATTTGGAAATTAAGATATAAAAAATGAAGTTTAATTTTTCAAAAAAAATACTCTAAAATCATAAAATATTAAATTTAATTCCAAACCCCTAGACGCGACGAAAACGCACATTTTGGAGAAGTGTGTTTTTTCGAGCATAAAATGATTGTATATAAACTCGATGTCTAATAATAATCATTGTGTCAATATAAATTAAAATTAAATTATATATATCCTATAAATTTCTTTTAAATTATTCCCCATTAGAGATTATTTTAATTACTTAAAATGGAGAAATATCATTCACTTTAAAAGAGTTTTTAGAAAAGACCCTTTTTAAACCCAAAAACAAACTTGTACTAAAATATAATATAATATTTATTCAAATGTAATTAAGTGTATTAAATATAACTAAAGGGTAATTATTTTACTTTAAATCATATTAAAAACATAATGTGAAATTTACATTTCTTAATTTATTGAAAAGATATGAAATTTTTTCAAAAAAATGTATTTTTTCATTATTCACTAAAATTACTATTTTCGTAATAATCCAAAAAAAATAACCTAAAATAAATTTTTATATTATTATATAAAAATTTAATATTATTTTATCAAATAAATTTTCTAAATCTTCAAAAATAATAATTATAACATGTTTTCATGAAAAAACATTATTTTTTAATAAAACATATTTTTGTAGAATAACATTACTTTACTAAAAATTAATTGATTATTTACTAAAAACATATAAATAATTTATATTGGGTATAAAATATATATATATACATATATATATATATATCACAATACTATTTGTATCCATCAATATAACAGCTTTGTTATAACGGTTATATATATCATGGGTCGTTTAAGCTCGGTGTTGTGTGTTGAATA
This sequence comes from Viscum album, assembly GCA_963277665.1. Classification (NCBI taxonomy): domain Eukaryota; kingdom Viridiplantae; phylum Streptophyta; class Magnoliopsida; order Santalales; family Viscaceae; genus Viscum; species Viscum album. Next base: position 277,604,451 of record OY728135.1, read on the forward strand.
AGCTATCAAACATTCAAATATTAGTTTTATGTGTAATGAAAAATATTAAATAGATTAAATTTATTTAATAAGAAACATAACATTGTATTGGGGAGTTACATTCTCATATGATCTTAGTGTTTCATTTTCTTTACACTATCGATCATAATTTCCTTCTTTTAAAATCACAAGGTGTTACATCCTCCACCTTTAATAAATTATATCATCACAATTTGAACATTATCTATATAATAGAAGTTTGGAAATTTGAAAATATTTATTTTTTAAACCCATATAGAAAAAGGAAAATAAATCATTTTCTTGATTAAAGTGATAGGGAAGTATAAGGTTCATTTGGAAAAGCACATGATAGGTTTCAAAATAGGAGAACATGGGTGAGAAGTGAAGATTTGGACATGGAATAAATGAATAAATAATTATGGGGAGTGATTTGTTTCATATATAAAAAACAAGTGAATGATCAACGGTATGTTAAGGGCCTCAAACCCATTAATCAGTGATGATTTAAAAGACAATCTAATTTATTAGATATAAATATAATAGGATGAAATTTTTGTTTCAGGATCATTTTCCTAGTGTTGAGGAATTATTTCACCATATAGATTGAAAAAATAGTGAAATATACATAATTAACAAGTATAAATATCATACTTTCACCAATTTCCTCTGGAATATCATCATTGTCTCCAAATAATGAGTATTAAAGATGAAATTTTCAGTCCTAAAGCATTATAAACAACTTTTTAAGCATCTTATATCAATAAAATGGATAGAAATATATTCCACCTATGTTTTGACCTAAAAACCAAAAAATTTAGAACATGGTAAGATAATTCCGAAAATGATTAATCCTTCATATAATGAAATAATAACTTAATCTCTAAAATTTAATAGTAATTTCCAATGTTCATACTAAATAATAACTAAAAAACTCAACATTAAAGAGTGTTTTAACAAAAACGTTTATCTCATAACTTTCATCTTTCAAGACCAAATTATTATGATCTCATTTTTTTTAAATAATGTTTATCGCTTAGTCACAAAATCAATATTCAATCCGATGGTTTTATATATGAAAAAACTTGTATTCCCTTAATTACCTCAATATACAGGATCCTATAAATGATAAAGGATAAAAAAACCTTCAAACTTATGCATAAAAAAATTTAAATTTTAAATTTTATTTTAAACCAAATATTTACATATACTTAAACCTAATAGAATATATCCTAAAATGTCATTAATTTATATAAGATCTCATCACTTAAAACCTAAAAGGGGTGTCTAACACTTTGAATTTATGAGCATACTTAATCTTATATACCTATAAAGATATCCATAACTCTTAATATGACTTCACATGAAATCATCCTAATCTCAAAATTTATATAAACTCACCTCTAATACCAACTATAACATCCCTAAACCCACACTCCTAGATTTAGTGTTCAAATCATAAAAATTAAATCGCTGGATTTGTTACTGATGAAGGTTTCCCAATTTTCTCAATCCAAAACATAAATATCAAAATTAAATATTATATAACTTATATTCTCATGGACCATTTATGTTTAAACCTTTACAGAATTAATAAAAAATCATGAATGAACAAAACCAATATATATAAATGATTATTTCTCCCACTTAATACATATTTCCTTATTTCACATTAAATCGTCCTTATAATCCATATACAATTATTCTATTCATAACTCATTTAACATAATTTATTTATAAACTAGGGAAAAGGAAAGATAAGATGGGGGAGATCAAATTCTCAATATGGGTAAATATGATAATTAATAATTGAATTTCATCAATGAGCATAATATGGCCATAAGGGTATGATGATATAATCAAATTGAATGATCTAATTATAAAATAACACGTGACAACAAATACCTAAATCATAAATTATGAAACATGGAAAAATATTTAACCAAGGAAAGAGTAATCAGAATTAAAAACATTTTCCATGTGATAGTAATCTTGATCAATGGAATCACTATAAACCCATAATAAGAACATTTAAAAGGTGTTGGTATCTTAGAAATTCATCTTCATAAAACACTTATAGAACACTTAAATAAATCTTATAAATGGAATAATGGTATGGTTGACACCCAATATAATTCTATAGTGAACATAATCATTACCCAATGTATTGGAGCACCATCTGGGTGCACACAATGTTTAATCTATATTGATCTCATGTATCTCTATCTTAGAACACCCATTATATAAAAAATATCTAATAACCATAACATGGATAATGTATATATATCCTTTATTTCATCATTAAACTCATTACACAACCATTATCCCTTTTAAAACATGATTAACCAGTAGAAAAGAAATAGGTTCCCTAACAATATCTTTAAAACATGATTAAACCATAGAAAAGAAATGGGTGACATAACAGTCTCTATGAAACATGATTAGTCCATGAAAAAGAAATGTGTAACATAATAATCTCATTGAAACAATCTTAATCAATCTTGATAAAGAATAAGGATTATATCATTACAAAATATCCTTATTAGAGCATAATTAATAACAAGTGTTATTGAAATTTATGAATGGGAAAACCATTAAAATATAAGTGAGGCCATTTTGAAGAAAATAACCTTTCCATTTTAAAAAAAACTAAATAATCACCATTTTTTTAAATCAATTTCTTTGAAAATAACATTGGAAATATTTAAATAATCCTTTAATACCTGTTTTAAACATTTCTTGAGGAAAATATCCTTTATATTTAAAAAAAGATAAATTTTTTTGAAAATCCTATCTTTGAAAATAACCTTGAAGGCATATAAAGTATGCTTCAAAGAAAATTAAGGTGGAATATTCTGTTCATGTTATACATATTAAAACAAATATTCCTTTCACATTTTTGGGTAAAGAAAAATAGTCATTGTTTGGAAAACATTAGGAACACTCCTTTCAATAATATTTGAAAATGTAAAACATGTGTAAAAATGTCTCTAAAATATCATTTTATTAATTATAAAAGTATTTTTGTATTTTTTTAGAAAACATGGTTTTTTAATAAAAAATATTTTCTACTAAAGAGAGAAATAAAGATTATTTTTCATAAAAATAGTGTCTCAATTATTTTTATATACCCAAGAGTGAAAAAATGGTACTATTAATTGAAAATATCATGAATAAACAAAGGATATGAATATTATTGATAACTATTATAAGATAGATCATATGATTTCAACATTTGAGACTTAATCACATATAATCTCAATTAATGATGAGCTCGTAACATAAACCTCTTACCACATTCGAAGATTTGAATCAAAATCACCATGAATGTATAACATTAAATGAAACATTAAATATCATGATAATAAATAAATTCATGATATTACATCTAAATGGGGATTTATATACACCTCATAAAATAATATAGGTCCATAATATGACATATGTCTCAAGGAAGGGAAATTGGGATATAAATCCCTTACCGGTTTAGTAATATTTTGAATCATAATTAAAAATGAATAATAAAATTAAATGAAAATATAAAAATCAAGAAAATAATGGGATTAATGATATAACATGTCAAATTAATAGTAAATATACACCACACTAAATAAATAAGTGGTTAATTTTCATATCACTCCTATAAATGAAAAAGAGATTAGAAATCCCTTACAAAGATCTTAACATTGAAGTGGGGATTATTAAATGAAATTATTATGTTAAAAAATTTAAACACACATAAAATAAATAGCGACCTAGAATTTTCTAACATTACTATTACATTATTTTAAAGATAAGAAACATAATAGTTTTACACAGAGAGAATCCAAAGGTTTAGTGTGTTGGTCAAACTTGGACCATACATAACAATTACAACATCAAGCACAAACATCTATTTAATTCATTCTTCTCTAGCTTCTTATTAGAACTTGAACTCTCCTTAGTACATGTAGTCACCTGGAGATATACATTAAAAATGGGTGAGATAAAATCCAAGTAATAGGGTAGAAAAGAACAATATGGCCTCGGGTGAGCAAAACCATAACATCAACATCAAAATCATGAGAGGAAACTTTAATAAAAGACTTGAAATGTGTCAATGTATAAAAAAATGAAAACATCGTGCCTTAGTGGTTAAATACCACACATAGTTGTGAAAAATATTACATCATGTTCACCCATCATTTCACTTTAACTCATGAGGTTCATCACTTTACATATTTCATTGTAGCATTGTATAATTATGAGTGCACCCGTCATATTCAAACATTCATATTGCGCTATATAATTCCAGGCGCACCCATCACATCAAAACATTTTCATTATCATGATTTCCATATAGAACATATATCAATAATAACCATGTAAATAAATGGGTTTCAACTCCTAATAACACATTCATAAACTTTGGGTTCCCAAAAGAAAGAGGGAATAACATACATGTTACAAGAACAGTCAACCTTGAATGAGAAGTAAAAGGTATGTTTTTTAAAAGAAATGTTCTTTTGGAAAACATTTTTTTGACATAAAATTCATTAAAAACATTTATATCCTATAAAATGTAATATAATGATGAAAAAAAATAATTTTAAAGAGTAACCATACCAAAAAAGAGTGAAAGAGGGAGAACCTGAATAAAGAATGTTGGGTTCGAGATTTTCCTCTTACCTTGTATCTGAACACTTTCCTCACTTTAATGTCATGTATAACCACATTAGATTCATTAATTGAAAATTAAATAACCTTTGGTACATTAATATGGTTTATTATGTTTTGATTAAGTTATTTAGGGGCCTTTGAATGAGTTATAGAGTTTAAAAACATTGTTCGGGAATGTTCATTGTTTATGGTTTTCTTGAGCGGTTAACATGTATTAATAAATGGAAGTTTGTGTAGAACATGGGTAAACATAAAGAGATGATATTTCATGTTATTAATGATATTCCATAACTTTAAATGATATTATACTGAATTATATTATATACCATGTGGATGAATCATTAGATAAGAATTAAATTATGATTGTTTGGGTTAATTTGGGTGGTTTTTCTACCACCATGAAATTGTTTTGTTTAATAATTTAGTAATATGTACATAAGTTAGTTATAGAACATTAAATATGACATAATAAATATAACATATTCTAGTTCAACAATTAAAATGGTTTAATGACCATATCTGAAGGTATAAATGGAAAAAAACATGTCGTTCTTGAAGGTGATAGATTAACACCTCACAAACAATGTTTTCTTTTCTAAAAAAAGGAAGGTGAGAAAGGGGTGGATGGTATAATATCCCATTAGAATAATAAAATTACAGTATATTTATGATACTAGAGTTACCATACACTTTTTACAATGATATTTGGGGAGAGAATAAGAAAAGAACTTGAAATTGAAAGGAAATTAATGGAAAAGAGGGAGAGAAATTACCTCTTGAATCCTCCTCTTAAGATCCTCCTTAAGGGAGCTAGGCTTGGTCTTTTAATGAAACCATAAGATCTTTTTTTTTGAGGGATGGTCTAGGGAAGTTTCTTGGGTAGATTTTAGACAAGGATTGAAGATTTATATGTGTGAGGAAATGAGGGTGTGAAGGGTGGTATTTATAGTGGAGGGGAGAGGGGTTTTCTCGATATAAAATTCATTAGATTGTTATTTCCCCACAAGATAAGGAATAGGGAGCCATCCATGACCAAGAATAGTAATTTTATCATGTGAACCCGATCCAATTGGGATTACATCCACAGAACACAATGCATGACTCTATAATTAGCTTATTTAGTTTACTTTGTAAATAATGGTATTTCACTATTCATCAAAAAAATCATGTATTTCAAAAAAATCCCAAAATTTCACCCCAACCATTTTTCGACATGTAGAATCCAAAAATAAAGTCCATTTTTAAAAAATAATTTTTTAAATATTATTATTTTAATATTAAAATAAAATCATAATTTATTATATAAAACGATTTTTAAAACATTCATTTACTTATTCTAAAATATAGGTATATCATACTTTCAAATTGAATATTATTTATATATTATAATAGGTAAGGTTACTATTCATTAGATTATATCACTATTCATAAGGGTGTGTTACTATTCATAAGGGTATGTTTCAATTAACCAAAAATTATGTTTTCTTATTGGACTCCAAATAACATATTGATTGCAACAGTGTATGTCAGATTTTCAAAATTCCAAACATAGAAGTGAAAATATTATTTTTAAAGGTCACTTAGCACTTAGTAGTTAATTATGTTCTTTTTTTATGCGATTTTATGACATATTTATAAGAAGGGAATTTCCATTGAAAAACAATAGGTTGTTACATTCTTCACCCCTTATGAAATTTTTCCCTCGAAATGTTGTTTTACACAAATAGGTGACGGTACTTCTCCTTCATCACCTCCTCCTGTTCCCAAGTAGCTTCTTCAATATTATGGTTCCTCCACAACACTTTCAAAAGGTGGGTTGTCCTGTTGCGTAGAACCTTATCTATTCAGTCTAGAATATTCACTGGCTGCTCCTCATAAAAGAGATCATCTTCCAGCAACACCACCTCTGAGTTCAGTACATGCGAAGGATCAGGTATATACTTCCTCAGCAATGATACATGAAACACATCATGAACTTGATCCGTATTTGGTGGAAGTTCAAGTAGATAGGCCACGAATCCTATGTGGTCAAGTATCTCAAAGGGGACAATGTTCATTGGGATTAGTTTCCCATTCCTTCCAAACCTCATGACTCTTTTTCCTGGTGATATTTGAGGGAAGAGTTTATCTCTAACGTCGAAATCTAAGTCCCTTAGACAGTTTTCATTATATCTATTTTTCCAACTCTGAGCATCTTTGTTGTGTTTCTGGATGACTTGAATATTCTCTGTCATCTCTTGCACAATATTGGGTCCATGTAGCTTTCTTTCTACAAATTCATCCCAACAGTTTAGAGTTCTACATCACTTTCTATACAGAGCTTAATATGGAGCCATCTGAATACTCGAGTGGAAGCTATTATTTTATGATAACTCAATCAATGGGGGATGCTTATCCCATCCTCTTTTGAATTCTAGAGAGCAGACTCTTAGCAGAACTTCAAGTGTCTGAATAGTTCTTTTAGATTGGCCATTTATTTGGGGGTTATAGGCCATACTGAAATTGAATTCATTACTCAAAGCATGTTGAAGGATCCTCTAGAATTTAGATTTAAACCTTGGATCATGGTCAGAGACAAGTGAGAGTGGAACTCCATGCAGTCTCACCACTTTCTTCACATATATCTTTTCATGTTTTTCAAGCGAGATGTCTTCCTGAATAGTGATAAAATGGGTAGTCTTAGTGAGTCGGTCAACCACAACCCATATCGCATTATTTCATTTCGACATCTTCGGGAGACCCGGAAAAAAAGTCTATAGTAACATTATCCCATTTTTACATTGGTATAGGAAATGGATGCATCATCCCTTTGGACTTTTTTAGTTATTCTTTAACTTTATTAAATACCAAGCACCTTGAGATTTATTCTGCAATCTCCTTCTTCATGTTTTCTCACCAGAAGTATTTTCGGAGATCATGGTGCATCTTGGTACTCCAAGGATGGATAAAGAATTTTGAGCTATGTGCATTTTCCAATAGCTCCTTCTTTGTCCCGGGTGATGAAGGCACACAAAGACGTGTTCCAAACTAAATCACACCATAACCATTGATATGGAACTCTCACAGCTTCCCTTCCTTTACTGCATTCACATTCTTTGTATCTTTGCATCATCACTTTGTGCTTCCTTAATATTCTCTTGGATGGGTGGTTGTGCAAAAATTTGGGTAAGGTAAGATGTATCCTCGTCCCTTATTATTTCTAAATCTATTATTTACATATCCATGAAGATAAGGTCTTTATCCATCCTTAACATGGATAGTGTAGCTAGTTCGTTTCTGTTTAGATCATCAACTACCTTCTTCTCCTTTCCAGGATGATAGTGAAAAGAGAAATCATAATCCTTTATTATCTCTAACCATCTCCTTTGATGCATGTTGATCTCATTTTGTGTGAATATATACTTTAGGCTCTTGTGGTCAGTGTATATGTCACATTTTACTCCATAATGGTAGTGCCACTAGATTTTCAATGAAAAAATCACAACTTCCAGCTCTATATCATGTGTTGGGTAGTTTTGAACATGGATCTTCAAATGTCGTGAGGTGTAGGCTATCAGATTGTCATTTTTCATGAGTACGCAACCCAAGCCTTTTTTGAAGTGTCACTGTATATCACAAAACATTCTACACTTTTCAGTAGTGTTAGTACAAGTGCAGTGATCAGCCTTCACTTTATCTCCTTGAAGCATCCCTCACATTCTTCTGTCCATACATACTTTACCCCTTTCCTTGTTAACTTAGTTAGCAGGCTTGAAAATCATGATAAATTTCTCAAAGAATGTCAGTGGTACCCAGTTAATCAAAGAAAACAATGGATTTATGTGACACTTTAGGGCCTGGTCCATTCCTCAATCGCCCTTGTTTTTGAAGGGTCTGCAGAAATTCTCTCACTTGTGATCACTTGTCCCAAAAATGTGACTTTCTTCATCCAAAATCCATAATTGATGAACTTGGAATACAAATTATCATTTCTCAATGTTTCCAACACAAGTATTATATGTTATTCTTGTTCCTCCTTACTCTTTAATTGTATGAGAATATAATCAATAAAAACTAACACAAATTTGTTGAGGTAATTTATAAATACTCTATTCCTCAAATACATGAAGATTATAGGGGCATTAGTAAGTCCGAAGGGCATCGCCAGAAACTCATAGTGCCCATACCTTGAACGAGATACATTCTTCTGAATATCTTCCTTCTTCAACTTTAGCTGATGATATCTAGAATGAAGATCCACCTTTGAAAATTATTGAGCTCCTCTTAATTGATCAAACAAGTAATCAATCCTTGTAAGAGAATACTTTTTATTTTTGGTGATCTTTTTGAGTTCTCAGTAATCGATACATAGTCGGATTACTCCATCCTTCTTCTTCACAAAGAGCACTGGTACACCCCAAGGTGATGCACTAGGGTGTATGAACCACTTGTCCAAATTCTCTTGTAACTATTCTTTAAATCCTCTAGTTCGATAGGATCCATCCTATAGGGACACTTTGAGATAGGAGTGGCCCTGGGTATGAGTTCAATTGAGAATACTACCTCACAATCTGGGGGAATTCCAGGTAACTCTTTGGGAAATAAATCACTGTATTCCCTCATAATGGGCATTTCCTCAAGGTTGGAACTTTCCTTTGACACAACCATTTGGGCGAGGTATGCTTCTTCATAGGGACTCAACACCCACGCCATTGAAGGATATTTCAAAGGAGATTCATGATCTTAATTGAATTTGTAGAGGATCATGGGATGGTTCATAATATGAAAAGATATTTTCTTTTCACAATAGTTGATATGTGCTCTATATAACGAGAGCTAATCCATTCACATTATAGCATTGAATTCCTCCAAGGGATGTATTACGTGATTCGTTGGAAGAATATTCCCACATGCACCAATAAGAGAAGATTCAAATACTTGGGTTGCAATGATTGCACAACTTGGGGGTTTTAGAGATATCTCTACTTCACAGTTTCAGGGATTCGATTCTATAGTTCTAGAAAACACGCAATATATAAAGGATTGCATAGAACTATAATCAAATAATACGTTTTCCATTCTTGAGTGAATAGGATGTTTACCTTGTACGAATTCATTATCTTTCTCCACTTCCGCAGTAGTGACGGCATAATCCTTCCCCTATTTCTTTGGTTTTGGTGGCTGCTGATGTTGATTACCCTCGATAACTCGAGTCTTAGTGCAATGGATTGCATAGTGCCCTAGCTTCCTACAGTTGTAGAATTGAACCATGGGTGGTTCTCTTCATTATTCCACTATATTCTCTTTCCTTTTTATGTCTTTTCGACACTCTTGACCATGGTGTCCTTATTTCCCACACTAAAAGCACTTCCTCGTCCCTTTGAGGTAGTTCCCATGGTGTAACTTCCCACATTTTTTAGCATGTGGGTTGTTGAGTTTTCTTCCCACTATTGTCATTAGATCTGCCAGCTTGAAAATCCATCTTTCATTTCTTATCATGATAGCCCTGGGAACATTCTCCAAACTCCTTCTTCACTTTGAGATCACATCGAACAACTTATTTATAAATCCTAATGTCTCGAATTGAAAGATCCTTTCGAAGGTGTGGTTTTCATACACTAAAGTATCTATCAATTTTGTTATCATTTTTTATAAAAAAACCTGAAGTGTACCTTGAAGGCCTTTTGAAATTCACTTCATAGGTTGTGATAGATTCTTCTTCTTTTTTCTTGAGCATTATGAATTTTTACTCCATCTTCGGGCGAAGAGTTCTTGAGAAATACTTGTTAAGAAGCATTATGTTAAAGTCTTCCCATTCTATCTCTTCAATTTCCTCCCTTGGCTTGGTGTTCTTAATCAAATCCCACTATTGCTCGGCCTCTCCATCTAGACAATAAACGGATAGTGTAACCTTCTACGTCTCAGAATAGTGAAGCACAGAAAATATATTCTTCATGGAGTTGAACCACTACTCCACAACTAGTGGACCAGAAGATCCACTAAATGTCGGTGGTCAAGGCCTCATAAAACATTTGATAGCCAGTTGCTCCCTCTTTGGTGAAGGAGGATGTTCCACATTATAATGGATATTTTTCATAACCTGAGATAGTTGGGTAAGAATTTCCATGAAGATTTGAACTCCACCTTCCAAATCATTGGGGATGTCGTTCGGGCAATTGATGCATTGGCCCTCACACAAGTTGTTGGCCTGGTTTCTCCTGGTTCCCACCATTTTCTAAAATAGAAAATGTTAGAAGAAAAAATAAGTCAACAATTCATGAATAACTTATTCCTTTATACAATTTATACTAAAAGAATAACATATGGGATCCCTATGTAAATATTCTTGTGTGCATATTTGTACTTAGCCTCGTGCTAGAGGTTTTCTCTTGGGTTCACTAATCCTAATTCCCAAATTAACTAAACCTTACCTATGATGCCAATTATAGTAACCCAGCCTTTTCTTACATTACTATTATATCATTTTAAAGCTAAAAACATAATAGTTTTACACATAGAGGATTCAAATGTTTGTTGTCTTGGGAAAAATAGGACCATACATAACAATTACAACATCAATCATAAACATATACTTAATTCCTTCTTCTCTGGCTTCTTATTGGAACATGACCTCTCTTTAGAACATGTTGTCACATGAGGATATACATAAAAAATTGGATAGATAAAAGAACAGTAAGTGGAAAGATAAGAACAATATTTCATGGGGTGATCATAATCATAACATCAACATAAAAATCATGAGAAGAACCTTTAATAAAAGACTTGAAATGTGGCAATGCATAAAAAATGAAAACATCGTGTCTTAGTAGTTAACTACAATATGTCTTTATGAAAAATGATAGAATCTTGTCCACCTATAATTTCACTTTAACTCGTGAGGTTCATCACTTTACCCAATGCATTAGAGCACTGTATAATTCCGGGCACACCCGTCACATTCAAACATTCATATTGCACTATATAATTTCGGGTGCACCCGTCACATCATAACATTTTCATTATCATGCTTGCCACATAGAACATATATCAATCATAACCATGGAAAGAAATGGGTTTCAATATATAATAACATATTCATAAACTTTGGGTTCCCCAAAGAAAGAGGGAATAATATACATGTTATAATGACAGTCAACCTTGAATGAGATGTAAAACGTGTGTTTTTAAAAGAAGAGTTGTTTTGGAAAACATTTGTTTGAAAAGAAAATCTATAACAAAAATGTATATACTAGGAAAAGTAAGATAATGATGAACAAATTATTTTTATAGTGTGACCATCCCAAAAAAATAGTGAAAGAGGGATAACCCGAATAAAGAAAGTTGGGTTTGAGATTTTCCCCTTACCTTGTATCCGAACGCGCTCTTCACTTTAATGTCCTCTATAACCACATTAGATTCATTGATTGAAAATTAAAAAACCTTTGGTACATGAATATGGTTCATTATGGGTTGATTAAATTATTTTATGGGCCTTTTGATGAGTTATATAGTTTAAAAACATTGCTCAGGAATGTTCATTTTTATGGTTTTCTTGAGCGGTTCACATGTATTCATAAATGGATGTTTGTGTAGAAAATGGGTAAACATAGAAATGATATTTCAGGTTATTAATGATATTATAGAAGTTTAAATGATTTTATAATTAATTATATTATATACAATGTGGATTAATAATTAGATAAGAATTAAATTATGATTGTTTGGGTTAATTTGGGCAGTTTTTCGACCACCACGAACTTGTTCTGTTTATTCATTTAGTAATACGTACATAAGTTAGTTATAAAACATTAAATAAGAAATAATAAATATAATATTGTTCAACCATAAAAATGGTTTCATGACCAGATCTGAAGGTATAAATTGAAAAAGAAAACATTTCATTCTTGAAGGTGATAGATTAACACCTCACGAACAACGTTTTCTTTTATAAAATAAATGTAAGAGGGGAAGGATGGTTGGATGGTATAATACCCCATTATTATAATAAAATTATAGTATATGTATGATACTAGAGTTACCATACCATTTGGACAAAGACAGGTGGGGATATAATAAGAAAATAACTTGAAATTGAATAGAAATTTAAGGAAAAGAGGGAGAAAAATTACCTCTTGAATCCTCCTCTTGAGATCATCCTTAAGGGACCTTGTCATGGTATTTTTATGAGACTATAAGATCTTGGACTTGGGGGAGGTGATAGGGAAGATGAGTGGGAATATTTTAGATAGGTCTTGAAGCTTGAGAGATGTGAGGAAATGAGGGTGTGAAGGGTGGTATTTATAGTGGAGGTGAGAGGGGTTTTCTCAATATAAAATTCCTTAGTTTATTATTTCCCCACAAGACAAGGAATAGTGAGTCTTCCATTACCAATAATAGTAATTTTATCATTTTAACCCAAACCAATTGGGATTAAAAATCATCAAAACATCATACATGACTCTATAATTAGCTTATTTAGCTTATTTTGTAAATTATGGTATGTCACTATTCATAAAAAAATCAAGTATTTCATAAAAATCCCAAAAATTCTCCCCAACCATTTTTCAACCTGTAGAATCAAAAAATGAAGTCCCTTTTTCAAAAAAAAATAAATATTATTATTTTAATATTTAATTAAAATCATAATTTATTATCAAAAACCATTTTTAAAACATTCATTTACTTATTCTAAAATATTGTTTTATCATACTTTCAACATGAATATTATGTATATATTAGCATTTATAAGGTTACTATTCATTAGGGTATATCACCATTCACAAGGGTGTGTTACTATTCATAAGGGTAGGTTACTATTCACCAAAAATTATGTTTTTCTTATTGGACTCCAAATAACTTACTGATTACAACCGTGTATGTCAGATTTTCGAAATTCCAAACACAAAAGTGACAAAATTATGTTAAAAGGTCACTTAACACTTAGTATTTCATTATGATGTGTTTTCATGTGATTTTATGACATATTTATAAGAAGGGAATTTCCATTAAAAAACATTGTGTTGTTATAAAATATATTGGAAATACCCCATTAAAAAATAAAAGTTCATTACACACATAATCATATAATGACATAATCAATGAAGCATCATTTTAATCAAATGAATAGAAATTATGTTAATAAATCCCTTACCTCATGCTTCTTTTTGGTTGAACGTGTTTTAACCTCCTCTATAGTTGTTATAAAAATTTTATTAACTTATTAAAAAACCATATTAATATTTATAATATCATATGTTATCCATTAATAAAATCATATCACTTTTTCATTAATAATTATTCATTATTTTCAATGTTTTGGGTGTTAATTTTCTTGTTTTCTCATTTCTACCTTGTTATGAAAGTTACAGTCCTTTTTCATATAATATATTTATTTCATATCTTGAATAATAATCACGTAATAATTATCATATTTATACATAAATTATACTTTTCATACAAATTATGAAATATGGTGTTGAAAAATGAAGTATGTTACAATCATAGAAACGGTAGGTCGTACGTACGCATGTGTAATGATTCCATTTTTTAATGATCAATATGGAAAGGAGGTAAGTAATGTTTCATATTTAAATAATAGTTATAATATCATAAATAAAATATTATTTCTTTAAATATACTTATATATATCATCCATGTGTTGTGATAATGAATATAATAAGTCACATCGCTTCATGAAAGTGGTATTCTACACATACATGGACAACATTACCATATTTCAGGGAGTGAGAAGGTAAGAAATAAAATTATATATTTTATTTTTTAAAATCATTAAAATTTAATTAATATCATAATTATTTAATGTATATCATATATATTTATTATCATTATTATTATCAATGGAAAGAGTTGATGAAAACGAATCACATCACTTTGTGAGGCGGTATTCCTCCATACACACAAATCACAATATCGTATCCCATAAAGAATAGAAATTAGGAAAATGTATATATGATATAATAACTCAAGATGTGTTATAATGTTATAAATATCATATATATACTTTATTTCCATCATTATAACTAACCATGAGAGGTGGTAATGGAAAAATGAAGGAAATTGGTTCGTGAGGCTATAGTCCATTGTACACTCTAACAATGATTTTGTAACCCATTTTATGGAAGTGGAGACAGTTTTAGGTCATGAAAATATGATAAAACATCTATGTATATGGAATATATTGATGTTTTTATGTTGGTAACTTTTAGCAATAATTGAAGGAGGTGGAGGAAGATATAAAATAAAAATACTCATTGAAGAACGTTACCTATTCTTCAGGTAGCCTCTTTAGGTTTTCACCAAAATCCTTCCTAGGTGGGATTTATTCCAAAAATAAGGCCTCTAAGGTGAAAGGAGAGATTTTAATAATTTATTTGGGTAGGTTTTGACCAAATCAAATGGTTTTTATGTTGTTATAATAATAGGAGTGGGGTGGCATTTTTTATGTGAGTTGAGTGGTACACATGTAATTTTTGAAAAGATTGAATTCCACACATATTTTTGTTCATGTCACAAGGCTCCAATAATGGAGAATTATAGATACTTGAAAGGATAACGTATGAATATATTCAAAAAATATATTTCTCGAAAAAAAATATTTCATTTTAAACCTTATCTTTTGAGTTCCCCCCCCCCCACACACACATGGTAAATCCATTTTCAACTTAACCGTGTTAATTATTTTTTGTTGTTTTCACTATTCATTTTGGTCAAAAATTTATTTTAACATATTATAAAATATATATTATTATTATTATTATTTCAAATATGGAATCCATTTTCCTCAAATAAATTCCTAGAAGTGGAAAATTTCAACTTAAAATTTATCCTATTGATGCGAAGAGAATGAGGATTTTCAAAAAGAAAATGGTTAAATGTTTACAGTGTTTTTATATTAAATTTCAATATAAAATTGACTAAAATGACCTAATATAGATTAATAGACATATAATTGAATTAATTTTACTTTAAAAATAATTAATAATATAATTTAAATTTATAAATAATTTAATTGAAACATCAGTTCTGAATTAAAGCTCCCTATTTTTTACTATGCATTAAAAATTTATACTTTTCAAAAAATTATAAAAAAATTCACCATAATATAATTTCAAAATTATGATTTAAAAATTGAAGTTTATTTTTAAAAATAAATTTTTGAAATGTAAAATAAAATTAAATTTAAAACAAAACCTACATACGCGATGGAAAAGCGGGTTTTCGATAAGTATATTTTTTTCAAGCTCAATAAGATTTTATATTAACTCTATTTATAATAGTAATAATTTTATAAATATAAATTAAAATTTATTTATATATAATATATAAATTTAATTTATAAAATTACTCATTAGGTATTATTTAAATTAATTAAAACAGAGAAATATTATGCACATTAAAATAATTTTCACAAGAAAAAAACCATTTTTAAACTAAATAAAAAACTTATACTAAAATATATTATAATGATGATTAAAATATAAAAATTGGCATAACTATACCTAAATATAACTTTTAATACTTGAAATAGTATTCAAAACATAACATTCCCTTTAAATTACTTAATTCTTTGAAAAGAAATTTCATTTTTACAAAAATCAGTATCATTTCACTATTCATAGTAAATCAATATTTTCTAAAAAATCCCAAAATTTCACCCAAATAAATTTGGATATTATGATTTTAAAAATGATTTTAATTTTATCAAATACATTTTCTTAATGTTCCATAAATAAATTATAATATCTATATTAAATAAAATAAATAGAAATCATTTTTGAAGAAAAAATATTTTTGAAGAATAAAATTACCTTACTTAAAATTAATTGATTTTTTTGAGAAAAGTGAGCACTGAGGCCCTTGGATAAAAAGGAATCAGAGTTAAACTAAAAATTGATTGATTATTTAATAAATATTTAACGATAATTTATATTTATTATGATATATATATATATATATATGTATATATATATATATGTATATATATGTCTGTGTATATATCTGTGTGTGTGTGTGTGTGTGTGTGTCTGTGTGTCTGTGTGTGTGTGTGTGTGTGTGTATTGTTTCTGACTCTTTCCCTAGGATGCGCTGCCTATGCGTGTTATCATCTGCTAGCATGAAATTATTTCCCAGCATTCCCTATTAGAAAAGACTGGTGTCTTTCATCAATTTCTTGGTGATATCTACTCCTTGATTGAAATGGGATGATGGGATTTTGGTTCCCCATTTTGTGGATTCCTCCTCAGAATTCATTTCCTTTTCTGGATCTCCCTTGGAGATTAATACGTGGTCCGTGAAATTCATTCTCTATGTCATCTCTTTGTGTCTGACCGTTAATTACACTAACTCTATCTATAAATTCCAAGGCATCTTGAAAGGGTAGAAACCTTCTTTCTGGGGAGTTGTTATGTTGGGCATTGTATGAATGTTTGGATGATGGATCATTGGTCACATGTATTCTTCCTCATTTGAGGTATTCTCAAGAGTGTGGAACCCGAGGCATCCCACATCAATCGAGAGGTATCTTATGAAATATGTATTTATTTCAAGGTGTTCCTCAGGAATCCCATATTTAACATGGGGTAGGTGAAGATTTTAATATATTGCGAAGATGGTGAGGAATGATCGGAACACCCCGTGGAGGCAAATCAGATAGGTAGATCCCTAGGAGGGAACACCTGAAAGGTTTACCGGATGGGTGGGTCGGAACACCCAATGAGGGTAGACCCTGGATGGCATGTACCATAAAGGAAAGTTGTCACACCATGAAGGGGTACGTCCACAAGATGGAGGAAACAAGTTTTACCATATGGATGGGTCATAACGCTTGATGAGGATGGACTCAGGATGGTATGTCCCATATAGGGAATATGTCACACTATGAAGTGGGTGTCCCTATGAGGGAGGAACCAAGGTTTTCCAATGGTTTGGATTTAACCTTAGAGATCTTCCTACGTACCCTGTTTAGAATACATAGATCAAAACCGACATAAATTGAGATGGATGGTGTGGGGATTATGCATTGGAAAAGACCATGATAAGAGGATCGATCTTTTTTTGATGATGAATGATGTGGGAATATTTCATGGTTAGCTACCCATGTTCTTCTAATATTAGTGATGACGTAGATGGGAATTTTGTGTAGGAATGACCCAAATGGATGGCATAGTCTCTCCGTGATAAGGGCGAGGTGATGGATCGAATGTTTAGAATTTTGGGATTTAACCCCAAAGAGGTTTCCAACATATCCCACCTAGTTCTTAATAAAATTCCATGTAGTTGTGAATGGGGCATTGTGGATTACTTATAAGAGCATCCCAGTGATCCTATAGGAGATGAGGTCTTCTATGTGAGGAACATGTCCTTATCATGATGTGTCCTAAAGAAGATAAAGATAGATGTGAATGGTGGGTAGATACTGGGATCTGAGAGGTTCACTCTTAGGATGAGGGACCAAGGTTTACGATTGGTTGGGATTGAACCTCAAGGAGGAATCCTACTTTCCATGTTTAAAAGATGGGGATCAAAATCTATGTAGTTGGGAATGGGTGGGGCTTACGTATACTAATTTCCCATTAAGGTGTAAAATAGGGCTTACTCCAAGTAGGATGCTTGTGAGATGGAGAAGGGTGCCACTGTCACTACTAACCTCAATGCCCATGTGATTCAAGCTCGGTGTGAGAAACAAGAGGAACCAGTATACCAGATGTCTTTTTCATGAAAGATGTGTCAGTGAGAGGTGGTGTGGGTATTACGCATAGGATCCACCCAATGATGATGTCATTCCATGTGAGGAGGATCTGATTCCATGTGAGGAAGATATGACTCCCATAGAGTTGAGTGGGCATGGAAAAGTCCTAAGGCACAACACCCCGTTTAAATTGCATGGGGTGAGACTGCAATTTAACATTATGGGTTCAAGATGATGGTGCTGGGTAGTTTTACATCCTACAACACAGATATAGTGAGTTCACTCCTCACCCCTTGGGCTTACATAAATAATAACCACGCACACTTGGGGAAGGGAAGAAATCATTAATTCCTAGATGCAATGGGGTAGAGGAGTGATTAGTCGTGGGGTCCATGTTAGTGTAGCTATGCTGAAATGGAATTACCATTATCTTAACTATGATAAAATGCAAACGGAATGGAAACACAACAGCGATACCATAAGAGGGACCAAGAAGTCACTATGTAAAATCCTATAGGGCCACATGAAAGAGGGTCTCATGAAGCGGGGTGCCTCACTGAGAGGTGCTTCGCAGTGGTCAGTGGCTTCAAAAAGGAAGGATCTTTGTGAAGTAGGCTAACCCGACCTTATCATGAATTCAATAGTTTGATGATTAATGCTTCATAAAGTCTTAGTGCTTCTCAAAGGCTCAAGTAACCCGGAGGGCCTTCTTCCTCAACGAAGGGAATAGGACTTCAAAAAGGGAATCCCTACCATTGGTATTGTTTATTTGGAATAAGGGAAAGGGGATTTGACGATGCTCCAGTTCCTTGGGTGATCCATCTTATCTCAAGATTGTGGTGCTCAGTTTCTTCTCAAAATGTGGTATTGGAAGTTGAATGGTCATAAATTCCATGCATTTGAGGGGGTGTGATCATGATATTTATAAAAAAGGGGCCTTGCTATGTTCGGAGGTGCACCATGAAGAAACTATTAGCTCTGTGGAAGATCATGTATCTGTCAAACTCGTGGAGCCATCCTTTAACGACCTTATCATGGTCATAGGGATCATTAGACTCAAGAGAGTAATTTCAGTTCCTCGTGTGCTCATGATGGAAAAGGATATTAATGACGGAGCTTTATGATGTAGACCTTCTGGATGATTTTTTTAGGCACTTTTTTCTTCAATTTTCTTCAAACCATCCAGATATTTTTCAACTACTTCAATAGAATGTATTTTGTTTCCAATATATCCCCCCCCCCCATTATAATGGGATCTGATGGGAAATGGATGGTCAGATTCTAATGGTAAGTCACCAAAAACCAGATGATCGTGAAGTGGGATCACAGAGCTGGCTCATGATGAAGGGTGCACAAAGCATGAAGGGGAGGAGTCTCTACAAACCCCATGTGTGCAGAGGCTTCCACAAATCTCAGTTATTCCCATGCATATAAATTGGGCTCGAGGGGCCAATTATCCATAATGTATCACCAAAAACCATTTTATTGACCTATCTTTTAACAAATATCTTTTGTGCATGCCAACATTCTTTGTGAACTAGGTTCCCCAGACCTTTTCTCCAAGAATGCTTCTCTAGAAAATTGGGGAATCAAAATCTATTATTTCTCCACAACACATCAGAGATTAAAATACTACTCTGTAAGTCGGGGATTTTCATATAATATTTTTGAATTACCTCCACAAACAGGCATAGAAAAACACATAAATCTTGAATCAAATGTCCATAAAGATGATGCTCGGAAGGTCCTTGAGGATGCTGCCCGAGGACAATAAATTATCGATAGCATCATGATCAGAGAGTACATATGGTGTCAATCCCACTATGAATATATGCTCGAGCTGTTGTTCGAAGTATAGAAAGACTATCTACTATAGAAGAGACCATTGTTGTATAGATTTGGTTTGAGGGATAATGTCTTCATCCTATAGGAGAGCAGGGATGACCCAGCTTACTAGTTAAGAGGAAGGAAAAGGAAGTACTAGTGGCACAGGTCTAATGATGGCCACATCTAGAAGGATCAATCACCCATCACATTAGAATGTCTCTATAACCAAAAAAATATATCCATGGGAAGGCACTAGTGGTTGAGGTATCTCCACAAAAATATATTATGATCATCTAGGAGGATCTAGGAAACCTGGAAAATGGGAGGGAAATGACTAGGATCTTCTCCAAGGTGGAAACATCAAAGAGGAATGGGCTTGGGCCTACTGGGTATATGTGTTAGGTGTAGAGTTCGGAGTTGGACTAAAGCGAGTAGGCCTATATGAAGTGAAATGGGCCTTCCAGTTCCATTTATAGAAACTAAAAGTCATCATACTTGAACTTCTAATCATATGGACATCAGATACCATTGCATTCCATCTTCTTCATGGTGAGTTCAACATTATCCTCTGAGACCTCCACCACATTTATAATATTCCCATCATGGGTGAAATTTATGATTAATTCCTTATTATGGAAAATGTGGGGGTGGACCAGGAGCACATTCCACATTTGGAAAAGGTGGGGATGAGTCTGGTGTATGACACTGATAAAGATAATAAAATGATGAGGGACGTCCATTTCAAAAAGTGGTTCAGCCACTTCCTAAACATTCCAATAAAGAAGCTTGCTGAGGGGAAGAACGTACACATGAAACTACCTAATATGCCCCACACCTACCCATAGTGTTCTCAGTGAGGAATGGAAGGAATTTATTGGTTGATATTGTATAATATCCGGTGGCAATTGTGGAAGTACATCAAAAACAGCAACAACAAATAGATGGTTAGGCTGGTCAGATTCATTGTGGAACTCATCTATGGTTAGATGCTTCCAGTAAGAGATACGCATATGGGGTCGCAAACAATAATGTTCATCATGGTGGTGATGCTAGATACATTGCAGTGTATCAATATCGAGATTTTTATTCTAGAGATATTGTATAACGTGCTCTGGCATATCATTGAGGGGAAAAATCCATTGCACAAGTGAGGACCACTCCACTTCCTATACAGCTTGGTATCACTACACAAGGGAGGAAATGAGTATCTAAATACCATATCTCCTCTTGAGAAGAACTTAGTTCCAGTGATTCTGAACATCATGAAGATTTTTCCTTTCAAATTAGGTTTGCTGGATGTGATGAGAAATATTGGGAGAGAAGAAAGATTCACTTTCAACCTATTCTTCCTACTGAATGGGGTAATAAATGATGATGTAATTTGGACTGAAGTGTAGTTGTCATATCTCCTGGACTTTCATTTTTCTGTGAAGGTTGCATTGGAGGACTGCTAGCTGATATGAAAATATTACAACCCACACTAGTTCATGAGGCAATTTAGGTGTCTACATAGGCTTACCCCAAAGTTATACACGAGGGTGTGTCATGAAGACTACACATGCATGTTGTGGAAGTTTTTGCTCATGTTTTCATGTGAATATGGAAAAATTTGGAATGATATGCCACTATAAAATGATGCATACGGGCTAGTATATGAATATTTGCAAAGCTGGGAGGCTACCTACCAAGGAGAAATGCTGAAGCAGCAGACCATTCGGGTCGACGAGGGAGTGGTCCCTCCACCTCAAGACCGAGGTCAGATGGAAATGTGATAACAACATGGTGGCAGTTCCAAAACACACTATGGTTGGATAGATTTGGTAATTGAGGCAAATTTTTTAGGACATGCACTAGACAGAGGTGAAGGAAGAGGAAGAGGCACAGCATCATAGGTCCCAGCGATTCCAGCTGGGAAAACTCGATATGAAGGGGTCCATCCAAGGGGTTTCACATAGTGTCTACCCAAGAAGCTATGAAGTGATTACATCATGTGTACATCCCTGAAGAAGTTTTTTCCTGATTCTTGGGAGACCCATGATGTCAAAATAATTTTCTTGGATTTTGATAGGACATGGGACCACCTCAACCTGCATAGAATGGAGCTTTTGGGGATCATTTATGCCAAGTTTGGTTTCCACACATCTTGGAAATTGGGGGATGATATATGGTGGAGTTGAAGGACATAGTTCACTCTTGAGGCACCGTGTGTCTAATGAAAAACTATGTGAAAGTAATACTAGATAAGACCTCTCCCCCACTACTATCAGCTGCTAAATTGGTGGAGCATTTCCCTCTTCTCATGGAACTATATGGATCCTAGGGGGAATACCCCAAAAAGAAATCCCTTGGAGGATTTCATGGTTGCAGCCTCAAAGGAAGCTTCTTTGGAGGAAGGTGAGTTCACATCATTGGAGGAAATAACCATGGAGGTATTCGTTGAAACTCTCAAAGACAACTTTAACTCATCCAATTGTTCTATAAATTTTATCATACTTTATATGTGATCCAAAACTAAAATATATTCCATGTAGTAGAATCTTCCACAAGAGACCACAACTCATGTGGAAGGAAGTTTTGTAGTAGATGCAATAGATCATTCCCCCATATCCATGTCTGGGGTGATAGAGGTCGTAAGGCCCAATAGAGTTGATGAGGGTAGGGTGGCCATCCTAGAATCTATAGAGACCTGAATAATATATGTGGGGATATATCCTAATGTTCCAGTGAAAAAATATTGAGAGGATGAAACAACAACACTTGGATTCCATAAGTTCCCTACCCTACAGATCCATACCTATAATTACTTAACAATTTTGATTGACACTATTGATTCCTATTTGAATATTGGTAGGAGTATCAAGTGATTTGTTATGAGACATGGTTTAATACAGGATCCCATTTCCATCAGTGGTGTAGGTCCATGTAGAGACAGTCACTTGATATAACTAACCCACAACCTATGATGATTGATCAACCATGGATGATGGTGATTCTATTGGTGATGAAGCACCAATGGTTGATGGGGAAAACATTTTTGATGTAGATTCATGTGACAATGAACAGCATCAATACATAGAGTCTACTTCATCTGAGAGAATACTGGAGGACCCTTCTGCTGAACATCTGGTAGTGTTCCCAGAGTATAAACCTACGGAACCTAAAGACATATATGAATCTGACTTTGATGTGACCGAAGAGAGCCTCACTATCCATTGTCGAATAGGGAAGTGCATCAAATGTTTCATTGAGACCCTAGAGACTCAATGGGTGAGACATATAAGGTCACTTTTTCTCTGGATTCATTTTCACTATATTGGAGGGTCGGTCACTCATGATCTACATGCACTGGTCCATGACTTCCTTGTAGTGAATATAAAGAACCATACAT
Source organism: Viscum album (assembly GCA_963277665.1). NCBI lineage: Eukaryota > Viridiplantae > Streptophyta > Magnoliopsida > Santalales > Viscaceae > Viscum > Viscum album. The sequence continues at coordinate 277,628,009 of OY728135.1, forward strand.
TACATACATTAATATTACATCAAAATTTATTTATATTCATTACAAAATGTAATAAATTCAGGATAGTACCATGTTTTTATAGTGTCTTTATAAACAAGGAACCATATATAATTGGTTCATAAAAAATCTACAATGTCTCCCTCTTTTTTCTTCATAAATAGACTATTTTTGGACATATCTTACTTAATACCCCTCTTCATGGCCTAGGGAAAAGAAACATATGAAAATGTGAGATCAAATTATCAGTACGGGTAAAAAAAGATAAATATCAATCATATCATAATCGTAAGACATAAGAACCTAACACTTGAAAGTCGTATCCAGCATATGAAAGATCATGATATCATGGAATGGGATAAAAGTTCATAAAAATTAATGAACATAATCCCAAAAGTCATAACATAAGACATAAAGTTTTGTGGCATACACAAAAGCATATAAAATAATTTCATATTAGTCAAGGCTCATTGTCCAGACCATTATTAGGGACAAATTTCATTAATAAACTGAGTTCACTCCACATTTCAACCCAATATTAGTGAACCAAATTTACTTTTCATTCTAGTCATGTTTATCTCATGAGATATAAATCTTTACCCAATGAATTGTAGGGAGATATAGATCCCACCCATCTCATAATAAAATCATTCTTACATGTTCCACAAAAATATAAATCATTCATCTTAGCATAACCCCTGAAATAAAATGGGTTTTTAAACATCATTCTATAATAATCCATATAAAATATCATTCCGTAATAAACACAATTTAATAATACTAATAATTGGGATATAACATAATACCTTTTAAAGAGTTTCATCTTAGATGGAAAATAATTTTGATAAAACAATTGAGCTTAATTCTTGAGGAAAATACCCTTTCTTCTTCAAAAACATTTTCTTTCTCAAAATGCCATGCAATTTTAAAAGAAAATGATTTATTTGAAAATAAACAAGAAAACATGTAGAGTAAGTTTCATGTAAATAATTCATTATGAATATGTAAAAATTTGTTCATGTTGAATAAGTTAAAAAATATTATCCTTATACTTTTTCTAGAAAAGTCAATAAGTACCTCGTATCAAATAACGACAATAGATTCCTTTCATACCATTTAGTAAAAACTCACCACTGGGAAAAATTGACTGTAAAAAATTTTAGAAGTATAGATATAATATTACATATTTTAGGAAATATGGATGTGGATGACAAATATACCCCAGTAAATACTTACATATAAACAATCTTGGATAATAATGAGATTGCAAGATTATTCCTTACCTTAGGTCGAATATCCTTCGTATGTATTCGAATCTCCTGTATAAAGATTCTAATAATTTAATTGACTTATTCCATAATAATATAAATTTTTATGATATCATATATGATCATATTAACATCCAATTTTTAGTAACATTTCATTGTTACTTGTTATTCGGATATTAACAACTTTGTGTTCTTACGCATGTTTTGTCGAATAAGTTATGGTTCTCCTAATTAGATCATAGTTATATCATTAAAATATGATATTGACATAATATATATCATATTTATTCATTATTTACATTTATATTATCATTCTATAATGAATATCATGTATAATGAATCACATCACATCGTGGAGACGGTAGACCATACGTACGCACGAGTGATGAAATCATTCCTGTAATTATTGGAAGGTATTGAAGTGGGTAGTTTATGATATTTTGGAATCAATATAATTATATTATAATAATATAAGGTTATTATTTCCATCATTATATCCATCCAAGTAAGGTGGAGGTGAAAAATAGATTACACCACGACGTGGAGATGGTAAGCCCTACGTATGCACGCATGGTGATTTCAATTTTTGTAGGATGGATAGAAAGTGGAATATGGTTTTATTATAATTATAATAAAATCTCACTTTATGTGTGATACTGTATTTATTACTTTATAATGAAATAACTCATAAATAAGAAGTACATTAAGAAATAAGTATGAAAGAATCAGAATGGAAGATTACAACTTCTTCGACGTGCTTCCACTAAATCTCCCTTTAGAGCACTAGAGTTGGTCTTGGAAGAAGACCAGAACCTCTAAAATGTGACTAGGGAATTTGATAAGGAAAAATGGTAGTGGATGGAAGAGATTTGAGGATGAAATTTAAGTGAATAGGTGAGGGAAGAGGTTCCCTTTTATAATTGAGGTGAGGGGCACTTTTGGAAACTCTATAAATAATAATTTATAATAAAATCCAACGCTAAAAAAACTTACAAAATATCCTATTTATACAATTATATGATATATAGTTGTAATATAATAGAAAAATAAATTTTGGATAAGTATTTCGGTCAATTTAATCTTTATATTTTTTATTAACAGTCAGATATTCTATTTTATTTTTTTACTAGGGAAACAAATAATTCAATATTAAAAGGGTGAAATATTTACTTATTTGATGTAAAATTGACCATAAATAACTACATTATATCATTTTATACCATATAATATTTTTTTATTTTTTTAAAAGAATAATGATTTTTAAATAATTTAATAAAACATTATTTTGATAAACAGTCAATAGTATCAATTTTGACACAATTCAATTGATTGATTTTAAAAATATTAATATAAAAAGATAAATTCAAGCCAAATGTTTTATCATATTCCTAGGAGTTCAAGGGAATCTATAAAATTCATTATATATCTTAATTAAACCAAATTATATTTTTTTTAATATTTTTAATAACATTTATTTGATATTACTTTTAATAAAATAATTACTACAACAATTTTGTATAATTATTTTATATGCTTATTTTTTAATAAAAAATAAAATTAAAATAATATGACGAATATAAATCTTCTAGATTCTAGATGAATACTTTTAGTATAATTTAGCTTCTATAAAATCCAATATTGAAAATTTTATACTTATTAATTTATGAAGGTGACAACTTTTACATCACTTTAAATTTAATAATATATGTCATAATACCTTCTATAAGGATCCAAATACTCCATAAATTGACCCTTAGATTATTATAGTCGATATACACATGACCAATAAGATTTGGTCAAGTGTATGGATCTTTTAATGGGTATTGTTTTTTAATAAAAAATATATTATTGATTTTTCATCAATTAAATAAATTCTACATAATTAATGTATACTTTATTAAGGTAATAATTTATTTCCAAAAATTTACCTAATAAATTACCATGATAAATAAAAAATTATCTTTCAAATGGGTATTTATAATCAAATTTTTCTTTTTTATAACCTTATATAAAAATGATTTAGTTATTTTAATTTGACTGAGATGTATTTAACTTTTCTTTAAATTAAATAAATTAAATATCCAAATACCATCCAAGTGGATTCAAATGGATTGCATTTAGACCCAAGGATAATTTAGGTAAAAACACACTCATACAGTGATATTAATACAACTATTAGGGTAATTTTATAATAGAATTCTTACCCTTAATTATCCGATTTACCCTTTTATCGTATTAATAAAAATTGCAGATGTTACTATTCATAATGCTCAAAAATAAAATAAATCTATTTACATAATTTAGAACAACTGATTAAAAATCTGGATTCCATTTTTTAAAATTCAATACATTGAATTTACAGTAATTAATTTAAAATTAATCATGTTGTCGAAATGAGAGAATGAGTTTTTTAAAGTTAAAACATTACAAAAGATTGAAATGTTTTTACATATGAATTCAATGCGAAATTAATTATAATGACATATTTTATATTGAATGATAAAAATATATTCTATTTATAATTTAAAACCATTCAATATTATAATTTAACCATATAAATTATTTCTATGAAAAAGAATTTCACATAAAATTTATTGTATCTTTATTATTCATCAACACTTGAAAGTTATCAGAACAATATTAGAAATTCATCCAAAGTAATTTTTTATATACCTCTTTTAAATAATATGTTTATGTTTTCATATTAAAATTATTAATGTGACAAAATCCTAATTTAAAATGGGTTCTCTATTACAAGGTGGAAAATATTCCTTTTGAAAAGTATAGGTTTTTATACATCAAATAGGGTGTATTCATATATTATGATAAAAATATCAACTGAATGAATATAAAAAATATTTTATTAATTATATAACATATATATTTCATTTATTTCATTTATTTCATTTATTAATAGTAATTAAAATAATAAATATACAAATATGTAATTGATTTTTATTTTTTATACATTTTCATAAGTTTGTTATATTTATTCCCACTAACCTAATGCCTAAGTTATAACAGTCATTTTATACTAAGGGCATCTCATGGTTTGTTTAGACTCATGATTGTGTGAAATAAAGCTACTGAAGAATTAAAATTATTTAAAAAATATATTTCATAAAAACATCCAGGTGTTACATTCTACCCCCTTAAACTAAATTTTGCCCAAAAAATTTATTACTTGTAAAAAAATGGATGAAGATACTTCTCCATCATCATATCCTCATGTTCCCATGTAGCTTCCTCAAATTTATGGTTACACCATAATCCTTTAACCAAACTATTGGTCTTGTTTTTTAGAAATTTTTCACTATGATCCAAAATCTCTATTGGTTGTTCTTTATATGAAAGATCTTGCTCCAATGGTATGAATTCTGAGTTTAGTACATGTGAAAGATTTGGTATGTACATTATGTGTAGAGATACATGGATCACATCCTGAACTTAAGATAGATTCAGTGGAAGCACCAATCGGTAAGCTACCTTCCCAACAAGATCCCAAATTTTAAAATCACTAATATACCTAGGGATAAGATTTACCTTATTTCCAAATCTCATTACACTCTTCCTGGGAGATATTCATAGAATCCCCTTGTCACCCACATCAAACTCATGGTTTTTTCTTCATTTTTTAGCATAACTCTTTTGTCAACTTTGAGTTTCTCTTATGTTTTGTTGAATAGATCTGACAATTTCATCCATTTCATCAATAAGATCAGGTCCTAATATCTTTCTTTCCCCATCTTTATCCCAAAAATTTTGAGTTATAAACTTCTTTTCATATAGGTATTCATAGGGATCCATCTAAATAATAGAGTGAAATATATTTTTGTATGAAAATTCTACCCAAGGTAGGTGTTGATCCCAACCACCTTTGAAATCCATAGAGAAATCGATCAACATGTCTTCTAGAGTTTTAATTATTCTCTAAGAATGTATATATATCTGAGGATGATAAGGAGTGCTGAAACTTAACTCTATATCTAGAGCATACTGAATTATTTGCCAGAACATTGAGGTAAACCTCATATCCCAAACAGATATAATGGATTGTGGTACTCCATGAAATCTTACAACTTACTTTACATATATCCTGACAAGATGATTAAGAGATAAATCATCTCTAATAGCAATGAAGTGTGCCGACTTCATAAGGAGATCAACTATAACCAATATAACATTATTGCCTATGGATGTTTTGGGAAGTCTGATGACTAATTCCACAGTGATGTTTTTCCATTTCTCTTCTGATATGGGAGATGGTTATAAAATCCCATCAGACTTTTGTCTCTCTACCTTAACTTTCTAACAAACCAAGCATCAAGAGACATATTTGGAAACATCTCTTTTCATTCCATCCCACTAGAAATATTCTTTCATATCCATGTACATCTTTGGGATTCCATGGTGAATAGAGAATGAAGAACTATGAGCCTCAACCAATAGGTCCTTATTTAATTCTAGATGGGAGGAATACAAACCTCATTTCTAAACCTTATTATTCCTCCACAATCACGGTTGAATTCTAGAACATTTCTCACCTTCTTTTGTAGCTCAACATCTTCCTTCTGTGCCTCCATAATATTCACTTGTATATATGGTTGAACATTAATTTGAGATAGATAATATTTAACCCCTTCCATTAAAATTACATGATCTATCCTTTGAAAATCCATAAATATTGGATCTTTTGTGATCCTCATCATGGATAGGCTAGCATGGTCTTGTTGACTCAATGAATATTCCACCTTTTTCTCCTTCCCGGGGTGGTAATGTATTGAGAAGTTGTAAATTTTAATCAAATCCAACTATATTCTTTGATTCATATTCATCTCATTTTGTGTGAAAATATACTTTAAACTTTTATGATTAGTATAAATTCACACCTTTCACCATAAAGATAATGCCTCCATATCTTTAATGCAAAGATTACTATAGATAACTCCAAATAATGAGTTGGGTAATTTTTCTAATTGATTTTCAACTAATGTGAGGCATAACATATCACTATATCATTTTTCAAGAGAGCCCATCCCATCCCATTCTTGGATGCATCATTGTAGATCACAAACCATTCTCCACTACAATACAGTGTGACCATAGGTTCACTTTCTAACATTATTTTTAGATCTTTGAAAGTATCTTCACATTCCTCTGTCTATACAAACTTAACTCACTTCCGAGTCATCTTGGTGAGTGGATTATATAAATATGAAAAATATTTCAGAAACCATCGATAATATCCATCCAAAACAAGAAAACATCAGATCTCAGTTACCTTTTTTTGGTCTTGGCCAACTTTCAAAAACTTCTATTTTTAATGGATCTACAGATATCCCATATATTGAGATTGTATGACCCAAAAATGAAACATTTTAAAGCCACAATTAACACTTGGTAAAATTTTCACAAAGATTATCCTTTCTCAGGGTCTTTAGTACATTTATCCAGTGATCTTCATGTTCTTACTTTCACTTCGAATAGAAAATAATATCATCTATAAAGACTACCACAAACTAATCAAGATATTCTATAAAGACTCTATTCATTAGATCCATGAAGATAGTAGAGGAATTATTAAGAGAAAAAGGAATCACTATAAATTCATAATGTCCATACCTTTTATGGAATGTCGTCTTCAGTATATCCTTCTTCTTGACCATTAATTGATTATATCTTGAATGAAGATCAATCATGGAAAAGTATTGAGCTTCGCATAGTTGGTCAAATAAAACCTCAATGTGGGGAAGAGGATATTTTCTCTTGATAGATATCTTGTTAAGTTCTAGATAATCATTGGAGAGTCTCATTGATCCATCTTTCTTATTAAAAAACATAAAAGGCGCTCGCCAAGGTGATTCACTAAGGAATATAAACCCCTTATCAAGATTCACTTGAATTTACTTCATAAATTCCTATAACTCAATTGGGGTCATTCTATAAGGTGTCTCCTAAATAGGAATAACACCCGATAAGATTTCTTTTTAAAGTTAACTTCACGATTTGGTGGAAGACCTAGTAATTCCTTTGGAAAGACATCATGAAACTCTCATAAAATGGGTGTATTCTTAATTGTGAGTTTCTCCCCATGAATTTGAGAGAGATAACCTTCATTTCTAGGAGTAAATACCCCTAATATGGATGAAATTTCTACTTAAAGGTTAAATTCACCCTTTCACCAATATATTATCATAGATGGATCAGGAATATGAAATGTGACTTCCCTTCCTTGGAAATTGATATGAGGTCCATATTGACAAAGCCAATCTATGCTAATAATCACATAAAATTACACTATAAGAAGGATCACAATATTTTTAAGAAGCACTTTCCCACATACTTCAACCAGAGAGAAATTATAAACTTTTGATGTGACCGTTGTTCCATTAAGAGTTGTCACAGCAAACTCAACATCTAATTTTTTAGGTAATAATTTGATGCCCTTATAAAATTCTTTAGAAATAAAAGGGTGGGTGGATCTAGAATCAAATAAAATATTTTCTACTTTAGAGTGGATGGTAAGTGTACCTTTCACCACTTAATTATAGTACTCCACAATGCTGATAGTGATCCCATGTAACTTTCCTTTTTATTTTTCCTTAAGGGTTTTCTGACGTTAATCATAATAAATATCTCTTGGATTATGGAATTGATTGGTATAAATACAAATTTCCTTGTGCATATAACATTGAAGTGTAGGAGGTGAATTCTATGTATCCTTTTCTCTATTCACATCATTTGACATATTTCTTCCATCACGTCGGCATTCAACTGCCTGATGACTATATTTTACACATTTAAAACATTTACTAGTCCCATTAATACAATTTATTCCATGTTTATCTCCAAAATTTGAACATAATTCAAAACTCATATTCTTTTCAATGTGGTCTTTAGATTTTCCCTTGAGTTCCATTTTTGTCTTCTTATCATACCCATAGGACTGTTGGGTTACTCCAATATCCATCTCAACCATGAGAACACATCAATAGATTTTGTTATAGCTATTTAAGTCCCATATGGATAATTCCCTTTGGAGACATGGTTTTAAGACACTAAAGAAACGATCAATTTTACTCCTAGGTTTGCTAATAATTCCAAAATCATACCTGGAATATATTGTTAAGTTTTCTTCATAGGTACCAAAGGATTCATCATCCTTTCTATTAAGGTCAAATAACTCCTTCCACATATTTGTTTGAAGAATATGAGGAATGTAATTATTGAAAAAAAAAGTTTTTTAACTCGTCCCATTCGATGGATTATATTTAATTTCTCTACTTCAAATTCTTGATAAGTTTCCACCATTTATCATCTTCACCTTCCAAATAATAGAATTATTTGATGAATTTATCATGTTCTGAACATTGGGGAATAGAAAATATCTTTTCAGTGGTACAAATCCATTGTTCAGCCACTAATGGATTAGATGATCCACTAAAAGAAGGTGGACACTGCCTCATTACGAACTCAAAAGACTGTTTTTACCTTTTTCCCATTTGTAAGTCCTTCATGATTCATTTATTGAAAAAGTTGAGTGATCATAGCTACAATATTTTTCATTCCAGCTCTAATAACATTTGGTTTCTCAGGAGTAAAATCATTGCATTTCTTGTCACATTCAGCACTAACATGGTTCCTTTGGGTCCTAGGCATTGACTAAAACCAAGAAGCATAATGTGAGAAACACTGATCATAATGTTAAAACTACATAATGAAGAATAAAATTTCAATTTAAACAATTTTAGTTCTTATCATAGGTTATTCATGATCACTTCTAATATACTAGGATTGTATTCTATACTTTGACATGTCCTTATGGTTCTTCCTACGTCTTTCTCATCATAGTTTCCAAAGGTTAAATATTACTTTCCTCTAATACCATCTATAATGACCCATACTTTACATACATTGATATTACTTCAAAGTTGAAGTATATTCATTAAAAAACATAATAAATCAACGGTAGGATCATATAGGTATAGTGTCTTTATAAATTGGGAAATATAAACAACTGGTTCATAAAACATCTACAATGTCTCCCACTTATTTTTTTCATACCTAGACTCCTTTTTGGAATATCTTACTTAATAACCTTATTCATGAACAAGGGAAAAGAAACATATGAAAGGGTGAGCTCAAATTCTCTATAAGGGTAAACAATAGAAATTCTAATCGTATCATAATCATAATACATAAGAACATAACATTTGAAAGTCTTATCCTAAATATGAAAAATCATAATATCATGTCATGGGATAAAAGTTCATAAGAACTAATGGAAATAATCCCAAAAGTCATAAAAAGACATGTTGTATTTTGGAATACACATAATCATAGAAAAACATTTCATATTTGTCTAGGCTCATTTCCAAGACCATCAAAGCGAACAATGTCCATTACTGAACCGAGTTCACTCCTCATTCCAGCTCTATATTATTGAACTAGATTTACTTGTTTTTTCATTCATGTCTATCTTGTGAGATATAAATCTTTAACCAATGAATTTTAGGGATATATAGGTCCCACACATCTCATAATGAAATCATTCTTACATGTTCCACAAAAACATAAATCATTCATCTTAGCATAACCCAAGAATTAAAATGGGTTTATTAAACATCTTTCTATCATAAAATAATCCACATAAAATGTCATTCCATAATTAACACAATTGAATAATTGTAAAAATTGGGATAGAAACATAACCCTATTTAAAGATATTCATCTTAGATGTAATTTTTTTTATAAAACACTTGAACTTAATTCCTGAGGAAAATATCCTTTTTTCTTTAAAATAATTTTCTTTTCTCAAAATGACACTCATTTTTAAATGAAAAGAATTTTATTGAAAATAAACTTGAAATCATGTAGATTAATTTCATGGAAATAAGGCATTATGAAGATGTAAAAAATAATTCATGTCATATAAGTTTAAAAACATTCTATTCATAAAGTTTCCATAAAAGTAAAAAAGTACCTCGCATCGAATAACGACAAAATATTCCTTTCGTACCATTTATTAAAAATTCACCAATCCATAAAATTGACTTTAAAAAATTGTATAATAATACAAATAATATTACATATTTTAGGAAACATGGATGTGTATGATAAATATAACCCAATAAATACATACATATAAACAGTCTCTGATAATAATGAGATAGAAATGTTATCCCTTACCTTAGGTATGATATCCTTCATATGTATCTTAACCTCCTGTATAATGAATTTAATAATTTCATTGACTAATTCCATAATAATATTCATTTATATTTAATAATATAAGATCATATTATCATCTTTTTGTTAGTAACATTTTTTTGTTACTCGTTATTTGGATATTAACTGCTTTGTGTTCTTATGAATGTTTTGTCAAATAAGTTATGGTTATCCTTATTAGGTCATAGTTATATCATTAAAAATATATTAACATAATATATACCATATTTATTCATTATTTACATTTATATTATCAATATTTAATGAAGATCATGTTGAATTAATCACATTGCATCGTGGAGATGGTAGATCCTACGTACGTATGAGCGACAATATCATTCCCATAACTCTTGCATGGTATTTAAGTGGATGGTTTATGATATTTCAGAATCAATATAATGTTATAATAATAATAATATATAGTTATTATTTCCATCATTATACCCATCCATGTAAGGGGAAGGTGAAAAACATATTACACCATGACGTGGAAACGGTATGTCGTACGTACACACGCGTGGTGATTTCCTTTTTCGTAGGATGGATATAAGGTGGAATATATTTGTATCATAATTATAATAACATCTCAATATATAATTGATACTGGAGTTATTAATTTATAATGAAACAACTCATAAAGATGATGTAGAAGAATATTGAAGTTTAGAAGAATCGGTAGAGGAGATTACCTCTTCTTCGACGTACTTCCTCTAAATCTCCCTTTAGAGCACTAGGGTTGGTCATGGAAGAAGACCAAACCCTCTATAATGTAACTAGGGAAGTTGATAAGGAAAATAGGTAGGGGATGGATAATCTTGAAGGATCAAATTTAATTGAATAGGTGTGGGATGAGAAGCCCTTTTATAATTGAGGTGAGGGGAACTTTTGGAAATTCCATAAATAATAATTTATAATAAAATAAAACCCTAAAAACTACAAAAATCATCCAATTTCAAAGATCATATGATTTATGGTTGTAATATAATCAAGCAATAAATTTTGGACAGCTATGTATATCAATTTAAACCTTATCTTTTTAAGTAACACATAGTTATTTTATTTAATTTTTAACTAGGATTACAAATTATTCAATATTAATAGGGTGAAATATTTACTTATTTGATGTAAAATAGACCATAAATAAATATATTAGATCGTTTTATACCATATAATAATTATTATATGTATTATTTTAAAAAATAAGGATTTTTAAATAATTTAATAAATCATTATTTTGATAAATAATCAATAGTATCAATTCTGACACTATTAAATTCATTGATGTTAAAAAATTTAATATAACAAGATAACTTTGAACCAAAGATTTTAATATATTACTAGGAAGTCAAGGGAATCTATAAAATTCATTATACATGTTAATTAGACCAAATTATATTTAATTTAATATTTTTAATAACATTTATTTAATATTTCTGTTAATTAAATTATTAATACAATAGTTTTGTGTAATTATTTAATATGCCTATTTGTTGAATAAAAATTAAAAATAAAATACTATGATGAAGATAAATATACTATATTTCAGATGAATTTTTTTTTAGAATTTATCTTTTGAAAAATCCTATATTTAAAATGGTATATTTATTAAATTATAAAGGTGATAATTTTAACATCACTTTAAATAAAATAATATTAATTTCATACTCCCTTCTATAAGTCTCCAAATGGTCCATAACTCGACCCTTGGATGATTATTGTCGAGATATACTTGAAAAATAATTTTTTATCATGTTTATTCATCTTTTAATAGGTATTATCAAATTAATAAAAACTATATTGTTTATTTTTCATCAGTTAAATAATTTATGCATCATTAATGTATAGGCTATTAAGGTAATTATTTATTTCCTAAAAATTTCAAATAAATTACCATGATAAATAAAAACATTTTCTATTTGAAATGAGTATTTATAATTGAATTTATTTTTGTATAATACTATATGAGAAATGATTTAGTTATTAAAATTTGAGGGAGACATATTTAACTTTTATTTAAATAAAATAAATTAAATATCCTAATCTCATCCAAGTGGATTCAAATAGATACCATTTCTACCCAAGGATTATTTAGGTAAAAAAACTCATACAGTTATATTATGATAACTATTATGGTAATTTTATAACAGTATTCTTACCCATAATTACACGGTTTACCCTTTTACCATATTAATAAAAATTACTGAAGTTACTATTCATAATACCGAAAAATAAAATAAATATATTTACATAATTTAGAACTACTAATTCTGAATATAGAGTCAATTTTTCAAAATTCAAAACATATAAGTTGCAGTAATTAATTTAAAATCAATCTTGTTGTTGAAATGAGAGAACATGTTTTAAAAGTTAAAACATTTCAAAAGATTGAAATGTTTTTACATATGAATTCAATGTAAAGTTAATTCAAATGACATAAATTATATTTAATCATAAAAATATATTCTATTTATACTTTAAAACCATTATATATTATAATTTAACCATATAAATTATTTTTTATGAAAAAGTGTTTTTTCATTTATAATTTTGTGTATTTTTACTATTCATCAAAACTTGAAAGTTATCAAAAAAAATATCATAAACTCATCCAATGTAAATTTTTATATCCCAATTTAAAAGAACATGTTTGTGTTGCAATATAAAAATTATTAATGTCTCAAAATTTTAATTTAAAAGGGGTTCTCCCTTAAAAGGTGGAAATTTTCCAGTTTCATAAATATTGGTTTTTATACATCAAATAGGTTTTATTCATATCCTATGACAAAAATATTCATTGGATGTATATCAAAAATATTTTATTAATTATATAACATATATTTTTCATTTATTTCATTTATTTCATTTATTTCATTTATTTCATTTACTAATATTAATTCACAAAACAAATATACAAATATGTAATTGATTTATATTTTTTTATACATTTTCATAAGTTAGTTATATTTATTCTCGCTAACCAAATGACTAGGTTATAATGGAAATTTTATAAAAAGGGTGTATTGTGGTTCTTTTAAAATCAGTATTTTACACAATTCAAGCTACTGAATAATTAAAATTATTCTAAGAAAATATTGCATAAAAACATCTGGATGTTAAAGTGAAGATGCAGGAGAGAAGTCGGCACTTGGAAAAAGCCTGGTGCAAGTAGAAATCTGAAAGAATCTAGAATCTTAAGGAAATTGAACGTGATATCTTATTCTTGGATGAATAGATGAATGAACATTCCTCCTTCATCACTAATAAATCAGAACTTGTTGCATGATTGAGGGTCCAGCTGACAAAGGGCCAAGAATAGTTATGACATGCAAGTCATCAAGTGGCTGATCTCCATGCTAAACTGGACCAGGCACAAATTGGGGATTATAAGCTATGTCTTGCGGCTAATCATGAAGGCAAGGAGCTCAAGAAGTGTTAGCATATCCTTGGGACACACACTAGAAGGTGGAATATCTAAAGCACTCCATTGAAATATATGATCCCTATGGGATTTTTTTGAAACTGATGAGGTTTTCATGTTGTTTATTTTGATACATTTTCATGAATGAACACATTATTTCATGTTTTAATTATTTTAAATCAATCATATCTGTAAGAAAACTAATGATTAATCCCTAAGCTCACATGGTTCGTACCCGGTGTAAAAAACAATGGAAGACCACATAATTGTTCACTTTGTATGAGAGTTCCAAATAATCATCAAACTCTTAGGGTATGATGTTTTTGAATGGTCACTGATAGAATTCGGGCTGAGAGAGTCTATGGTGGGATAATATAGTTCTTGGAACATCCAATTTTCCTTTCCCTATATGCTCTAGTGCTTGAATGGGATAACTCTAGGGGTTTTGGAATCTATCCGAAAAAAGGGGAGTGGTGAGTGTGAATCACGCTACCCAAAAATTAAAAACACAATGGGACTTGTGTCATTATATAGGATAAATACTGACCATGTTCGACAACACAACATCTAATTTTCTTAGCCTGAAATGGGGAAAAACAAAAAATGGTCAACCACTGACCTTGTTCAAAACACAAGACATATCTTGAATTGTCATTCAAAGTCTTTTGGGTAGTTGGCCCAAGACATTAGGTGAGCCATGTCCCAAAACCATTCCGTTATGGTGTCCCTTCAAACATGAAAGATGACAAGGATCTAAATAAGGGGCATAAAAATCATGGGAGTGGAGTGATGGAATGTTCAAATGTCTTACAACACTCCCAGAGTTATGCCACTGTGGGATAGAACACATTGGTGTGATCGTACTATCTAGAAAAAATATCAATCCTATATTCCAGGGGAGTATCATCTCGAATTCCAAGCAATAGCTATAGATGTGAATAATGCATTAGATCACCAGCATCAAAGAGAGGACCTCTCAGGTGAATAATGGGATTATTTGCAGTTTAATGTCATTCAAGTGATGATGATAAACACATAGTTTGATGTCATATGGTGAGGATTGTGCATGGTATAGATTAATTTCATCGGGTCAAGGCACATCTTACAATTTAACATCATGTGATAGGGATGTTGCAATTTGTTTAAAGTCATACTACCTGGACCCTAGAAAATAGTTTAATGGAACGTTTTCAGTACTATGAAATGTCTTAAAATATATTTGTGATAGGAAGGGTATAAAATCACCATAAATATGCCAAAGTGGTCTTGCATATTAAAAAAATATCTAGGAACATGTGGGAATATGGATTCCAAAAAATGTGTAGAAGTGGTGTGGAAAAGTGATAAACCCTAAAACAGACCGTATAAGGCCTAATGTCTAACCAAACTTTTCCTTCTAGGATCATATTTTATATTCATAAAATTCATACTGAAGGGCTTACATGAAACTCGATAACATTGAGACACACCCTGCCCAAAACTCCTAATCCAACATTGTTCGTGCTCCATGTGGGAAACAAGGAACAATACACTGGTCTATCTAACATGTGGGAGTGCACATAGAGGGGGGACACTATAGTATAAACCTTACCATGATACAAATATGTAAACATGACGTAATTTGAGTCTTTTCAAGGTCTGGATGAAAGAGGAACTATACTCAAAGATCAATTGTTGACCATGTTTGAAACACAAGATCTTTAATTTTCTACCTATGATCCATTTGGGTATTAGACTAGGATGGGAGGTGAGACAAAAAGGCATGATACCTTCATTTTTATGGTTTCTATCAGGATTTGAAGTATGATATAAAATCCAAACCATAAAGGGATTGAATTGTGGACCAAACATATCAGAGGGTGAGATTCATACAAAGGCATACAAATAGTTTAAGGTTGTATTGAATGGACCATAAATTAGGAAAATGGGGTTTATGAACCTATGTATGGGCCCAAATACAAAATTTAAGGTGTCACCATGTATCCCATGAGTACAGGAATCAATCCACAAATAGTTCTAAAACACAGTGTGGTAGGAGATCAACAATGGTTTGGGAAAATTTCACTGGAGAGGAAGATAAAGCATCCCACAATTATTATTGGTCATCTTGAACTCTTTTAGGGTAGTATCATTGTTTAATTTCATATGTTTAAGTATTTTTAATCCAATTTTAAGGTCATGGAGTTCAGACCAAGCTCACATTTTAAGGTCATAGAGTTTAGACCACGGAGATCGTATCTTAGAAGGGTATGTGTAGTGCGATGTTGTGATAAACTCAATTTGAATGCGGACCAGGGAGGTCCACACCACACCTTGGTGATGAAGGTTTGATGGAGTTTTTATATGGACCCAAATTAAAAGTGTTTGGGCATCGTTACGTATCCCATAAGGATGGTAATCAAGCCATGCATATTTCTAGTATTTCGTCTAGTTTAACATCATGTTAATAGGATGAAGATGTACTGATGTGAAAGTGTGAAAATGATGTGTATGGGACTAAATTAATAGTTCCTAGATGTTCCTACATATCTATACATAGATATGGATGAAATTATACCTTTTTTATTATTTTTCCCTTTTTTGAGTGGCTGGATGAGGATATAAATTCTAGGAATGTCTACATATCCTTTATAGTTAGGAATCAATCCATATGTATTTATTGATAGGTGGAATAGTAGATGACATTTTCCAAGGGTGATTTCCTCTCAGGATAGAACTCCACAATGTTTTGGTGTTTTTTATCATGTATTCAGGATGATGATTCCACATTTTTAAATTCATGTGATAGGACAGACCCATGAATTTTAACATCATTTGGTAAGGAAATTGGTTGCTACATAATTTATCATCATGTGACTGGGACATTGGGGGGAGAGGTATTCTATAGGGGATATGTATGGTGTTTTAAAATAAACCATCATGAATGGGGACCGTGGATTCCCACACCATACCACACACTCTAAGGAGAAACTCATGCCATGGGTCTAAAAGGATGAAATTGTTGTTGGTCCCAAAGGTTAAGTGCACATACATTCATACATATCCCATAAGGATGAGAATCAATCCATATGTAGTTCATTAGATTGAAAGGTATAAGACTTTTTTGAGAAATTATGTCCTCTCAAACAATAATTCCATGATGGCGCTATGATGGTTACAGTCATATAGAATGGATTTTATGGTTAAAATTTTAAGGTTATATAATTCATACTATGGGGTATTCTTTGGATATATGTTGTGTGGTGATGTAACGAACCCGATGAGAATGAGGGTCATGAAGTCCTGAACCCACACTGCATATCCCTAGTGAGACTTGTATATAGTTCGGATTCATGATGCTTGGACTATAGGGGATGAAAATGGTTTAAGGTCATAATTCTTATAACTGATGTAGAAAGATTAAGGTCATGTTTCCTAGACCATAGGATCTTATTTTAAGGTTATGGAGTGTGAACCATAGTGGAATATACTCGAGGAGATGTATGTGTGGAGGTGGAATTATAAAACCCAATGTGAATAAAAAATAGGGAGGCACACACCGTACTACATACTCTCAAGAGAAAACTCAGGCCAAGGGGCTCAAAGAATGAAATTATAGTTGGGCCCGGAGATAAAATATTTTGGTGCTCCTATGTATCCCATAAGGATGGAAATCTTACCCTATGTAGTTCTATAAGACTACATGGTAGATGACCAATGCTGAAGGCAATTTCCACTCAAACGAGAACATTATGATGACACTGTTCAGGTTTAAATTCATAAATCTTTAACTGTAAGGTTCATATTTTACGGTCGTAGAATTTATACCTTCTAATGGGAATCTTAACCAAGAGGGATATATGAATCACATAAGGAGTAAACTGTCATGAATGAGTACCATGAAGGTCGGTGCTGCACAAAAAACTCCCATTGAGATTCACACATAGCTTAGAGTGATAATTCTTGGAATCTGAAGCCCAGTTTAATGTCAAGTTCTTGGGATGTAGAGTTATATTTTAAGTTCATAGAGTTTGGAACATTGAGATTATGTAGCTCATTCATTTAGATACAAACCCTACCCAGATTTCTGATCCCAGATGATTCATTCTTGGTTTGGCAAACAAGGAGTGGTGTAAAGATTTCCCAATCACAAAGAAGTGTAAAACAATGGTGAGAAAATTCCGATTCAAGAATGTCATTAAAAAATTGGACTTCTTAATAAATTCATGAAGATATGAGGATGGGTAACACTGAGGCTGTTGGATTTTCATCAAAACATAAGATGGTGGAAAAAGGTGGTTCAGAGTGACTAATATCTATAATAGAATGAGGGTGGAATGACCTTGGAGGATAACTGCTGACCTTGTTCGAAAAAATATCATACATATATTGTTACCATTCATAGGGAAAAAATGATGTTGGACCATTGACGATGTTCAAAAACACGAGGAATGTCTCAAAATGTCTTCCGAAGTCTTCTCAGGCATTGGCCCAAGATGTTAGGTAGGCCATAATGGCATGAGACCAAACTGTTAGAGGGCCCCTTCAGAAGAGGAATGGGATGGTTAGCCAAATAAAGAGACATGTGAAGTATAGAGATGGATTGATATAATTTTCCTACAGATTCCCACATTCTAGGTTTCAAACTACATTGAATTTGATAATGTTGGTAGGGAGCAGCAGGAGGCAAGATTAGATATCCCCTCAAATATTGGGTTCTCGAATAGGGCCAAATATGTAGCTATAAATTTGGTTAAATTACCTCATTGTTGAAAATAGTTTATGGTAATATTTCTTGGATCATAGGCACTTAGTTTAAGGTTATAGAGTTTGGATCGGTATCCTATATTAATATCATGTTCCTAGGATGTGTCCATTCATTTTAACATCATGCAGTAAAGGCGATGATTGCAACACATTTTATCATTATGCGACCATGATGATGGAAGAGAGGAATGTTCTCATGGGAGGTACAGGGTACAGTCATTATAAACTGACTTGAATGAGGACCAAAGAGGCCACAAACCACACCATATACCACTAAAGGAAACTTTGGACAGGTGGATGAATATTTTAAAGTGTATGCTGGTGGTCTCAAATACAAAATGTCTAGGAATTACTAAATATCCCATAAGATTGATAATTAGGAAAAACATAGTTCTTGAACATAGCATGGTAGATGTCTAGTGTCAGGTCAATGTCCACTAAGGAGAGAACATCATGGTGGTGCTATGTAGTTTAAATTCATGCTGCTTGGACTGTATGGTTCTTAGTTTAGGGTCATAGAATTAGAAACGTGGGGTAAAGGGATTTAAGCGGACATGTGTATTATAATGGTATGGAAAACCTGACATGAATGAGGACATATTAGGTATCAACACTTCATAAAACAATATAAAGGT
Organism: Viscum album; assembly: GCA_963277665.1. Classification (NCBI taxonomy): domain Eukaryota; kingdom Viridiplantae; phylum Streptophyta; class Magnoliopsida; order Santalales; family Viscaceae; genus Viscum; species Viscum album. Next base: position 277,647,301 of record OY728135.1, read on the forward strand.
AATCCCACGTATAGATTAAAGTCATAATGCTTAGACTCAGGTGACCAGTTTAACACCATGTCACTTGGATGGAAAATGTTATGTAGTTTATTTTTTTCCAACCAGGAAAATGCAGCATAGATTAACATCATGTTACAGACACGAGTATGTGCAGTTTGACGCCATGTGGTAAGGATGCCAGTTGTTATGCAGTTTATCATCAAGTATCAAGGTCATTGGGGAACTGTTTTTTTTTAATAAAGATGAGTGCAGAGCTCTAAAATTGATAAAACAAGCATTACACAAGTCGAAAAGCAGACATTTTACATTTGTCCCTGTCAAGGAGCGGGGCCAAATCACTAGGAATGTCATTGATATGTATTTCCCTCTCTTCTGACACCCCTTTGTTTGCAAGGCCATCTGCAATGTAGTTCGCCTCCCGAAAGGTATGCGTGATGAAGTAGTTAAGGGAATAGATTTTATCAATGCAATTTATCCATTTACCTGTCATCTTCCATGCCAATCTAGATTGTCCGGTTCTAATGGCATAAACAAGCATTGTAGAGTCACATTCGAACCAGATGTTGTTCCATTGTCTTTGACAAGCAATATTCACTGCGCTAATGAGTGCTATCATTTCAGCCTCCAGAGCAGTGGTGTGCCCACATGGGCCATAAATGCATTCCACAACCTCCCCCTACTGATTCCTAAAAATAACTCCATATCCGGATGGCCTAGGGTTACCCTTGGAAGCTCTATCCGTATTGAATTTCAACCAACCATTGAAGGGGACAGTCCACATCACCTCCATCATGCCCCTTGGTTTGGGGTAGCAACCCACAACCCTTAATCTTCTGAGAATCATGAGTTCCCTGACCGAATTGCTGCAAACCTCCTTGATCTGTGAGCTGGCGTTTTGAGTGGCCACCAGAATAGTATTCAAGGTCTGGGCTACGTTGAATCCTGTCTTACGATGAATGGCATTGTTGCGGTCCCTCCAAATGACATGAACCAGTTCAGAACAGGCCACCTGCAGCAGCGCATTGAGCTGCTTGGATTGTTTCACTTTTAGCAGGCTTTGGATATATTGTATAGCCGAAGAGGTACTGGGGGGATCCAGTTCAAAAATACTAAGAACTGCCTGCCACAGAGAATAGGAAGTATTGTAGGACAGGAACAAATGGTCAATGTCCTCCCTATACTGGCCACAAAGCACACACCTTGAGCATAATGAGATCCCGACCTTTTGAATGTTCGCTTCCACTATAATTTTGTCATGTCAAATAGATGTGTGCATGGTATAGTTTAACATCATGTGATTAGGACATGGGAAAGGTTATGTGAAGTATTGTTTGAGAAACCTAGACTTGGTTGGAGGAGTGATGTGCTTCCCATCTATGTTGACCAAAGAATTCATGTTGTTGGGATAGACCATGTGAATGATGTAAGGACCTTCCCATTTAGGTTCAAACTTTAGTGGATTACTACCAGGTATTATAGCCATCCTTAGATCTAGTACTATGTCACCTTTAAGGAAGGAGTGGATAAGAACTTTCTTTTTTAATTCTCTAGAAATATTTTTTTGGTGTGTCCCTAGATTATGAAACGCATGAGCCTATTCTCTTCGAGGGATTCTAGTTTAGCTAAATGGACCTCTTCTTCTTTTTTGGAAATATTCCGATCATATAAATATATATGGAGTGATGGAAATTTAACCTCGATAGGAAAGAATTTCTATTTCCATATACCAAGGAAAATAGAGTCACCTGGGTGGAATTTTGAGTCGTCGTCTTATATGATAAGTGGGAATTGGGGATATTTTCCTACCAAATGTTCATTCTCTGAGCCACTATCATATACAAAATGTTAGATATGGTCATATTAAATGTATCTATCTATCCATTTTCTTGTGCATTGTAGTGAGAAGTATGGTTGGACCGGATGTTGTACTTGGTGTACAATTTATTCAGATCAGCATCTTGAAAGTTGGTGTCGTTATCGATGAGAACTATCTGAGGGACATTGAATTGATGGATGATTTTGGAGCACAAAAAATCAAAAATAGAATGGGACTTGAATTCCTTGAGTGGAATTTCCTCTTCCCACCTGGAAAATAAATATTTAGTAGTTAGAATGAACCAACACTAGTGTGATGTCGCTGGTGGATATGGTCCCATGACATTGAGTCACCAGACATCAAAGGGATAATAGTACATGGTAGTATAGAGGGAATCTAGAGGTCATTTCAAAAATTTAGAATGGATTTGACATGTGTTTCCCCTATTGGTTAAATCGATATAGCTGTGGACCATGGTGGGCTAGAAGTAGCCCAACCAAGTAATCTAGTGAGAATGCTTCAACCCATCATGATGATCACCATAAGACTCAGTATAAGCATACTTAATAACATTGGTATTCTAATATCCTTAGATTCAAAGGATATAATTCCTTCTAACCCACATTTTCATAGTATCTGATCAAGGCTTGGAAAGCTCTGGACGGTGAACTGTGTTGCACGACGATGGATTTTCTTGTGTTTGGCTCTGTCTGTCGATAGATTATTGTGTTGGAGATAATCGATTAAAGGAGTTTCTCAATCAATGTTCTCTTCCAATGTGGTCCAATTTGAAGGTCCTGATCTAGATGTACCAGAAGTTAAGTGATTTACCTGATGGTTTTCATCATCATCTGGAGTGACGGGAGCGATGAACCTTTAATGTGCTACATGGATAAAAAAACACCCTACTCAGGATCTACAGGAGATGTGGATAAACCTTTTAGGGAATCGACATTTCCATTCAGCAACACTTGAACACGAGTGACCTCTAGATGAGAAGGGAATTGGTCCATCAGCTGGGGAGTGAACTCTAGAAGGGGTACGAGCTCTATCTTCCTGACGATATAATCACCATTGATCTGTTTGATGACTATCTCAGAGTACCCCTTCACATGTAGGTGGGTAGAATCAATAGTGAGAGCTATCTCAAGACTAGTAATGAGAGTCTGATCTTATGCCTCTTTTTTTGTGCAACCATTTTATATAAAGAAATAATATGGTAGGACAACTTTTATAGGTGTGATGAAGACAATCCTTGGTCCTACTCTGTCGAGTCTGGGATCATCGAGTCTTCTATCAGTTGGGCTTCAGGAGTCACCATCGAAGTGAGTCTTCCATCATGGAATATCTTAATCCACTGAGGGAATAACCTTATATAGAAAATCAAGGTCCAATGACCTCTCTGTAGGGGTCGGATGAGGGTCTAGGAAGCTTATTAATGCCTGACACTTGAATGATTTCTATGAAATGGACCTGTTTTCTAACTTCTAATGGATCACTTCCCAATGATCTAGAAGACCTGTCAACAAGGGGAGATTCAATATATACTTTAGATAATTCATGCAGGATACCATATGTTTCTCTTGATGATGCTAAAAGTGCCACAACATCTGCATTGAAAAAACTAACATGAGGCATCTCTTATAGATTAGAGAGTATCTGGAGTCTGTGTCAAGGAGCATGTGACTGAGATCGTACAAATGGTTCTATGTACCTTCATTGTTATTTTGAGTGATTAGGGTGATAAGGGATCATTCCAGTGTTGTCACATAGAGGAACATAGGCTTCCCAAATATGGGTGGTATTTGAACCAGAGGTTATAGTAGATACTTCTTGATTTCTTAAATTTCATTTTGGAACTCTTCGTCCCACTGATAGAAGGTACCATTCTTCATGAGTATAGAAAAGGGATTATAATTGATGTCTAGATTTTCAATGAATTGACATATGAAGGCAATGTGGCCTTGGAGTCCTTGGAGCTCCCAGAGGTTACTCGGAGGATGCATCTGAATGATATCCTTGATCTTCTCTAGATCGATATTGATGCCTCTATACCTGATGAAGAAGCTGTGAAAATTCCCATAGGTAAACTCGAAGGTAGACTTCCAAGGATTCATATTCAAATGGAGGGAGTATAGGAAGCTGAACACTTTCTCAATATCTATGAGATAGTCCTGACATCATTGGTACATTACCACCAAGTCATTTACATATCATTATAATAGCATCCCATGGATCAACTTGAATATGTGGTGCATCGTACACTGATATATGGCCCCTGCATTCTTCAAACCTAAGGGAATTACCCTATAGAAGAATAATCCTTGAGGTTCCTAAAAGGTGGTAAACTCCTCATCTTCAGGTTACATTTAGATATGGTTATAACCAGAATACCCATCCATGAAGGAGATATACTGGATATCGATGGTTGAATTGATCAAAGTTTCTAGACATAAAGGGGAAAATCATACATCGGTAAGTAGCGGTTGAGATCTCAAAAGTCGATGAAGACTTTGATATTCCCATCCTTATTTATGATGGGGATGATGTTGGCCAACCACATGGGGTGTTGGATCTCCATGACGGAGTTGGATTTGATGAGCTTACTAGCTTCAGCATGAACCCTGGCACCATGAGAAGGGTTTATTTTCCTAAGAAGCTACTTGAAACCAGGATGACTTAGCAGGAGTCCAATATGGTGGATGGCAACCTGATGGTGTAGTCATGGAATCTCATCATCACGACAAGTGAATACATCATGATTATTCTTTAGGAAATCCACATAATTTTGTTATTCCTCTACATACATGGCTGCATTGATCAATATTGGTCTTAGATATACCTTCATACCAAGATTCACCTGAATCGACTCATCGACGGTGTTGGGGATTCCATCCTTAAATGTGGGTGGGTCATTTTTTAAACCCTCTTCATCTTCTAATGAATGGGGATAAATGGGAGGAGATGATTCATCCATGTCAACTAATCCTAGGGGGACACTGGTGCCCAATTGGGCGGATGTGTAATCCTCCCTGGGAGATTCCTACAATGCTAAAACCATGATGACCAAATCTTCCATTCAAATCCCATCAAGACATTGACAAAGGGGTCCATTCCTGATGCTATAAATGGAGTGGTGGGAGTTTAGTTTGTGTTGGTACAACCCAACTCGTCCAAATAGGTAACTCTGTCAAACAGTTTTATCCAGTGGGTAAACATATCAACACCTAAAAGGGGTAAGGGGTTCTGGTATCACTCGATCCTAAACCATGTAAGAGTACAAGTTAATATTCTAATGTTCCTTTCATCTTCTATCACATCTTACCTTCTTCTAAAAAATGATTATGTAGTATCCCAAGTCTGGCATTATGGCCTCCAACCGGTGAATCGAGAGAATGAAAGCATTGTTCATGCGTTTCCACAGGTTGGACACAGTGGTATTTTGATCAACCTCATTGGTCTGAATTCATTTTTAATTTCTATTGTAAAATTAGGCATCAAAATAGTGGGCTTCACATGAAGAAAATTAATATACATCACCTTGTAGCACACTCACTTGATTGTTGAGGGAGTAATTAAGGCATTGGTGATACGAGGAGGGGACTTGTACATATAAGTGAAGCCAACATCTACCCTTCAGTGCATTGTATGTGGTATCCTATGAGAAAACCATGAATTTAGTGTTTGAAACCAGTGCACTGAACTAGGTCTCCATGTAGATTCTACAACATGGCCTCTGCTCGGTCCTACCGTAAAACCAAATCTTCATGTCAGAGGGACTCAAATTTTCTTCAGTAAGTCTAATCTTACATAGCATTTGGGTTAGTATAATATTGATACTGGAACTTGTTTTGACAAGACAATGATGGATTTACATGCAATTGAACGGGTCGGTGATGTAGAGTTGGTGGATGGGAACCTATACAGGAGATTCATCATCTTCTTCTCAGAATGAGATGATGGCCTGATATTCTTCTTTCTCAACTTCCTCATAATGGAAGGCCTCAGCAACTACTACCTCCATCTCAAATGGGATGGACCCTTAAAGGTCTCTATGAGGTATTTTCACATATCTTCTGATAGAAGGAGAGTATATAGGATTTAGAGATTTTTTGGAATGTTGGAGAGTTTCTTAAGCACATCATACTTCTATGCTAGGTTCACATTCCTACCTGTAAGAGGCTTCCCTTTGGTTTGGGGGATGAAGGGCATTGTTGGTCAAACCAGCATATGCTGGATGGTGATAGAAATTTCATGTTGTTCACTAGAAAACCCGCTAAGAAACACCACTGGCTAACAATCAACTGGATAAGGTATCACTGGGAACGGTCGATCCTGATGCGTTCATGGTTGTTTTTCTGATTCGAGTAGAAATAATGGTGGTGGAATCAAATCTAGAAATATGGTCTTGGAGGACTAAAACTTCTTAGTTCTATGTTGAGCCTGATAAATGGTCTCGATAGCATGTGTGGATTGTCTTAAAGTTTTGGTATGGGTATTCTAATGATTCGAAAATCCATGGTTCTATCAATAATGGCATCAACCTAAGTAATTTGGAGGGTTTTATTGATACTCCTCATCATTATGGACCATATATAGATCCACAACTAAATGGTATTCATGGAGGTGTACTCTTGGTCATCATCATAGGAGTATTCCAATTACAGATAAACTATATGGGAAATTACCATCTCTAGAGGCATGAAACCACCAAGAGAGTGAGATAGTTTCTACACTAATGAATGAAATTTCATTCCCTTGAATCTTTCGTTTCATATCCTCTTAGAAGAAAAAGGATATGATGTAGATGCAGAAGCAGTAGCTAGAGAAGGGGAAAAGACTTCAAGAGGATCGGGCCGATTCAAATGGTTACAGATGACACTATGGGCATGATCTACTACCCTACAATCCAACAAGTTATCATACTTCTGAGATCCATGGCTAGAGACCTACATCCTTTCACCTTCATTGTCATTGTCAGACTCTTTAGAGATGTATGCTACATGTGATTGGGTATGGGCCAATATGACTACATTGTTATCTACCGGATCCTAAAGCCATTCCTTAAACACACATCATTTATTGATGATGTGTCCAAGGATTATGGGAAAAATGAAGTAGTCGGGACAATTAGTTAGATTAGCCTCTTGCAGATTCCTTCATTCTAGAAGCTTTAGAATTCCTTGATCCAAGATACTATAGAAATTACTAGAAACCTAGGCCTCATTGAATGAGTAGGTCTAGTTTCTCATATCTGGGAAGGTAATTCTAGGATCCTGACCCAAACGAGGGGTTGGAGCCTAGCGAGGGGCCGGATCCTAGTTGTCTTCCCTAAGAGGCACCAGTGCATTACATGGTGGCACCTTCTGATTCTCCAATTGGATATTATATGCCTAAAGTTGGGACTAAGGTTGTTTCCCTCGGCAAGGTTGTGAGTGATGATCTACTGGTAACACCTCTAGCAACCTGGGGGCCTCTATCTGTGCGACGAAAAAAGTCTCTGACTTGGTATCTCTTCTTGCAGTAGTTGGAGGAAGCACCGATCATTCCTTTTTGGCTTAATACAAGTATTCACCTACACATTTATCCTTATAAAAGAAATCCTAAAATCCAGATGGAAAATTTTGAGGGATGTGTGATTGTACCAATTCAGTTTTCACATTCCCCACACACATAGTTAGTTGTTTCTATTGAGTAAGTGGAATGTCACGTGAATACGTGAGAAATTTACACCTGTAGAAATGACTTTAGCACACTAATTTGGCCATTACATGCACTTGAATACAATTGAAATACTATCTTTTGGGTGGTGGAACTGAACTAATAGAGAAACTGCTTGCAAAGATCTTCCCACTCAGTAATAGACACAATGGGTAACTGGTTGTACCAGATAAATTTTGTCCCTTTCAATATCATTACAAAACATTGATGCTTCATTGCTTCCTCCAACTCTATAGTTCCCAACATGGATCATCACCTTGAGATTAAGTGGGTCAGATGTTTCATAGGATCATCCATCCCATTGAAGGAGTTGAAGGTAGGATTCCTGAAACTTGGGGGTGATTTCATGTCATCTACCCATGCCAGATACAAATTTCCATCAGGTGGGATAACCACATATCGCATTTCCATGGCTTCAAGGTGAGTATTTAGGGAAGATATCATATCATCCTCATGGGTATTCCTATCTTGGTGAGAATTACTAACCACCAATGGGTTGAGAGGATCATAAATATGATAGGAAGTCGCAGCGGCTCATGGAATGGAAAGTGGAGAGGCTAGTGGAACTGCTGGAAGAACGAATTGAGGAGTGGCTGGTGGTGCAGGTTGATCCAAATCCTAAGGAGGATTATCATGCTGCTCAGTTGGATTTGGTGACACGTACCTCAATCTAATACCGTAGACTTCATCCTATACCATTTTGGAAATTTTGGGATTGTCGAGATCGACGGGATGCAATTGGTTGAGAAGGACATTTGGTTACGCATACTTCCCCCGTGGAGGAGGGACAGGATTGTGTCAAGGATCACCATAATCCAGATTTCATTCTGCCAGGTGTGTGGCAAGAAGCATATCAATAATCCTCATTTGTTCTTCCATCTGTTGGAGCAAGGAGTCTCGGGTGGGAGTGACCTCTGTATTCTATGTGGAATAGGATGGATTAGAGGGATTGGAGGTCCCAATCAGATACATACCATTGTTTTCATTATTAAAAATGATAAATGATGTTGAGGGGTCCCCAAGGCCTTGTAACTTCATCTACTAATGAGTGATAAAAACTATAGTTTCCATCTCTTATGAAGTCCCTACACTAGCTCCCCCTTTTTGGTGTATTTTGGGGACAACTATGTTTACCATGACGATGCTCAGAGGCATATCTTCAATATCACCGGGTAGGTCTAGCTATCACATTATGGGACTAAAGTGGAGTGTAGAGTACTTCCCCCAGCCCTAGATATTCACTTTCATAGAGGCCTATTCAATAATATTGAAGAGCACCATAAATCTTTGAACAAATTTTTTCTAAAGGGTCTGGTGATATCTGGGTGACATAGGATGTTGGACCACTGGATGTGTTTCCAACTCAACTATGTGACATTGTTTGATGATGTTGTCATAATGATCATGGATCATCAGATAGACTAACTTACGACAAAGAAGGTGGAAATTCATCACCCATATGGTCCAGCAGATGCACATGACCTCATATTGGGTGAGAGACTCTAGAATGTCGTAGTTGGGTGTGGCGATTGTCCAGAACATCACAAAAAACTCATCTGTAGTGACTATGTCCTATAAGCTTCTCTATTTGATATCGGGGTCCAACTCCTCATTGACCCAGGATTCGACTGGCAGTGGCTAAGAAACTGACAGTGGCACTAATGTATACCAGTGCGATGATGGAATGGACAGTGGAGAATCCACTGCATAAGATAACGAATCATTATGTGATGGATCATATCTCGGGGTGGTACCAATAACATCATAATGTCCTTGTATGATTGGGTGTTGACCATTATCCCATGTGTGAGGGTGTCGATTGTTGTTGTAGAGTCCAGTGGGGGCTTGTTGTCTATCAAGATCCATGAAAAGTATCAGTGATCTCACATTGAGGTAGAGAATGAAAATGTAGATGAAAGAGATTAATTCATTGAAATACCCTGGAAGGGATCCAAATATTTCTCCGCCAAAATGTACCTACATTGGGATTTGAGGATCTTGTAAATCTCACCTTCCTAGACGAAGAAGCTCACATGTTGCATTCCTTTCCCAAAATATTATGCAATGAATAAAGGTGAAAGATCCATCGTTGAGTCACATTCCTCTTCATAATCGGAGAATTAGATTGTATTGATAATAACTCAGTGCTTCTCGGAGTTATTCCTTCAACAAAGATAGTTCACCCTTCTACCCCTGGATGGTTCTTCAAGGCAAGTTAACTCTTTACCATGGGGAGGACCTCCACACGAGTGGTTTCTAGAGAAGGGAGGACCTACTCTTGAGCTATTTGTGATATGAGGAGGACCTCTATATATTTCGTTATCAAAGCGGGGAGTATCACGACTTGGGATGCTATTATAATTGGGAGGGCCTCTACTCCGGATACTAATGTACTAGGGGGACCTCTGCTTGAGTCACCAGAAACATGGGGAGGGCCACCATGTTGAATGTGAGAGAAGGTATGACCTCCTCTTTCATGAGTTGAGGTGTGAGGAGCACTTGGTAATATATCAAATGAGACATAGGGAGGACCTCCATATTGAGTATCATGGATATAGGGAGGTCCTTCATACTAATTATTAGATGCGTGGGGAGGACCTAAGTGGGGAGGATTGCTAGAGCGGGGGGACCTCCGCATGAGCTGATTAGAACATGGGGAGGACCTAAAATTTGGATCTCTATGGAACAAGAGGACCACTATTCTAGTTTACGGTGGTAGCATAAGGAGGACCTTTGTACTGATCGAACTGGACACGGGGAGGTCCTCTATCCTGGTTGTTGATGAATTGGGTAGGACTTTATCTTTGATGGGTGCACGAGTGGGGAGGACCTCTACTAGTGATGGGAATGATGCAAGGAGTGCCTTCATATTGGTGGTCTATGACATGTGGATCACCTCCATATCGGGAACCATTGGTATGGGGAGGACTGTCAGGCTAGACATCGACATGGAATGTAGGGCCTCTACTTGGACTAATGTTGATAGCATGGTGAGGACCTCCATGTAGAGAATGAGAGCGGGGAGGACCTTCCCTATAGTTGTAGATGGTATAGGAAGGACCTTAGTACTAGATTTCATTACCATGGGTCGGCCCATAACGGCGGCTGGTTGCACCAGTGATCAAAAAAGTCAACCCAACCTTCTCGTGGAGTGGTTGAGGTCTCAATTCCAGTCGGGCACTGGTGAACACTTGATCTATGGTGGTAGAGATCTGGTGGAATGCACTGGGGTGGCATAGGCCACTAAATCCATGGAATATGATTCCCTATTATGGGAATCCTCCTAATATTTCACCCGACATTGGCGTCGGGTTATCCAAATCGAGGCTGACATATCAGGGGTGTAGGCCACCAGTTCTTCGTCCTGAGGGACCGGTCACTAGGGGTATTGACAAGGTAGAATGAGATCCCTCCTCCACATATCATGGGAAAACATTGTAGCAGAGATGAACCAAGAATCCCCTACCTCCTCTATATAGGGGAGCGAGTTATAGGAACATTCTAGGGAGAGGCTCTCAAAATGGTTGGATGTTGAAGTGGGAGCAGGGGCTCCCTACGTAGCCCTTGGGGGTAGCAGTGTTGGCGACGCATAGAAGCCTCAGGGTCCTGGCGGACCTTGTCCCTCATGGGAATGAACCCCCCATTCTCATGTCGTCATATGAGGGCATCTATCACCCTCCCTTGAACAGTCACCGAGGATGAGACGGGCCGTGATCACACATAATCCATGGTTGTTGCTGAAATCATGGCAGCAGTGGAGCCGTGTTGGATTTCTGCATTGACGTTACATATGCCCATGTGTCTGCAAGCGAGAGGGGGTTTATTGGTTTCATGTATATTTCCTGATGCCACCCAATTTCCAAAGTTTGAGATATAGTTCCATGATAATAATTCCACAAACCGAAATGTCCAATGTTAAATTGCCCTAATTTCTAGTGAGTTTTGTGCGAGGCCCACAATTTTTTTGGTGAGACCCACCGCCTGATATCTAGATCTAATTACATGCTTGTCTATTTATTTCTCGAATGGTACTAGTCTCTATGATAAAGATAATAGATTTACATCGGGTTTACTACTACTATTTCTGACACTTTCATCGGGGCACACCGCCTGTGTGTGTTATCGCCCACTAGCATGCAATTGTTTCCCCTCATTCTCACTTTCCAAAGGAGGTATACTTTCATAACATTCTCAGTGATGTCAGCTCCATGATCGAAATGGGATGATGGGATGTCGATTCCTCCTTCTGTGGATTCTTCCTCAAAATTTGTTTCTTAGTCTGAGTCTCCCTTAGAGATTAAGATGTGGTTCATGAATCTCAATCTTGGTGTCATCACTTTGTGGATTCCAGTTAATTAGACTAATCTATTTGGACATTTCAAAGGGTCTTGATAGGGCATCGTATTTCGGTTAGGGGAGTAGTCACATTGGGCATCATTGGTATGTATGGACTCTAGAACTTTGGTCACTCGTATTCTTCCTCATGTGAGGGATTCTCAGGGGAGTGGAACTCAAGGTATACCACATCGATCATGGGGTATTTTATTCCAGTGGCATGTCTTTTGAGGTTTTTCTCAGGCATCTCATGTTTATTACGGGGTAGGCCACGAGCTTAACATCTTATGGAGATGGCGAGGAATGATCGGAACCCCCTGTGGTGGTGGATCGGAGAGGTAGATCCCTAGGAGGGAACACCTGAAAGGTTTATTAGATGGGTGGATCAGAACACCCAATGAGTGAGGACCCTAGATGGCATGTCCCATAAAGGTAAGATGTTACATCGTGAATGGGTACGTCCCTAGGAGGGAGGAATCATGGTTTACCGTAAGGATGGTTCAGAACGCCTGATGAGGATGGACCCAGGATGGTGTGTCCCATATAGGGAAGATGTCACACCATGAAGGGTTGCATCCCTAGTAGGGAGGAATCAAGGTTTACCTATGGTTGGGATTAAACCTCAGGGAGTCTTCCTATGTACCATGTTTAGAAGACAGGGATCAAAACCCGTGTAGTTCAAGAGGGATGGTGTGTGTCTTATTCATTGGAACTACTGATCCCAAGAGTATCGCTCTTGGTTAGATGACGAATGATGTGTTTCTTACGCATGTTTAGCTAACCAGGTTATTCTACAAGCAATGATGATGTATATGGGTCTTACATGTTGGAACAGCACAAATGGATGGCATGGTCACCCTAAGATAAGGGTGATGTGATGGAGTAGATGTTGAGAATGTTGGGCTTGAACCCGAGAGAGGATTCCAACATATCCCAGTTGGTTGGGAATTAAATTCCATGTAGTTATGAATGGGGAAATTAGGGCTTACACACAATAGTAGACCAATGGTCCTGGATGAGATGAGGTCTTCCAGGTGAGGGGCATGTCTTTCTCAGGTGTTTCCCATAGAATATTAGGATGGATGTGGATGGTGGGAAGTTATTGTGGCCCGACATGTGGACTCCTTGGAGGAGGGAATCAAGGTTTACCATAGGTCGGGATTGAACCTCATGGAGGTGTCCTACATACTCGTTTTAGAAGATAGGGATAAAAACCCACGTAGTTCAAAATGGGTGGGGCTTATGTGTAGGAATGACCCATGAAGGTGGAAGCTGGGGCTTAATCCAGAAGGGATTCCTAAGGGATGGAGAAGGGTTTCATTGTCACTAAAAACCTCTATGACAACATGAGTTATGCTCAGTGTGATAAATAAGATAAAGAAGTAGACAAGACGATCGCGTCAGGAATGGTTTGTTTGCGATAGGTGGTGTGGGGATTACACACAGGAGCCGCCTTTGGAGGATGTTATTCCATGTGAGGAGGATCTAATTCCATGTGAGGAAGATCTCACTCCCATGGAGAATAGTGGGATTAGAAAATTCCCAAGGTGTGGAACCCCATGTGCATTGCACGGGGTGAGACTATATTTTAACATCGTGTTCTGAGGACGATGGTGCAAGTTATTTTTACATCTTGTAGAAGAGACATGGCAAGCTCACTCCTCACCCCTTAGGATTACATCACTAATACCCACCCACACATAGGGAATAGAAGGCATCATCGATGATAGGATGCAACGGGGTGGAAGGGTGGTCAATTATGGGGTCTATGTTATCGAATCTATGCAGAAATTTAGTACCCATTAGTGTATCAATGATGAAATGCAAGAAGGTAAGGCAGCACTATGTGGGACTAATAACTCACTATGTACAAACCTGGAGGGCCACATGAAAGAAGTTCTCATGAAGTAGGGGTCTTTCTAAGAGGTGATTCCCAAAGCTCAGGTGCTTCATGGAGGTCAGGGGCTTGACGAATGAAGGAGCTTCATGAATCAGGGTGAACCTTCCTTGGCATGAAGTTAGGAGTTAGAAAATGAGTTCTTCGTGAAGGATAAGTGATTCACAAAGACTCAAGTACCCCAAAGAGTCTTCTTCCTCCATGAAGTGTGAATGCCTTCACGAAGGGCATCCTTACTATAAATAGGGGTACTTTGGAACAAGGGAATGATGGTTTCTCAATGCTCTATTACCTTGGGTGATCCATTTTCTCTCTAACTCATGGTGGTCGGGTGCTTCGAAAAATGGGAGATCAAATGTTGAAAGGTCAGGGTCACCATTCCATTGAGGGGGGGGGAGATATTTATAGGCAAAGGGGCCTCACAATGTTTGGAGGTGCACCACAAATCAAAAATGAGCTTCATGAAAGAGTGGCTCTATTGGATGTGTGGAGTTGTTCGTCAAGGGCCTTAGTGTTGTTGTTGGGATTGTCGAACTTGCGGGTGTACCATCCCTACCCCGCACGCCCGTGATGGCGAGGGATCTCAAGGAGCTTCGTGTGGAAGACCTTTTGGATGATTTTTTGGAGCCATTTGTGCTTGGATTTTCTTCAAACCATATGGGGCTTTCTCAACTAATCCAATGTCATGTATTTCAGCACCAACATATATATATATATATATATATATAACCTAAAGTTGTTAATATTATTCATACCCAACAATTTAGTAGCTGGGTTGTAAGGGTAACATATATTGTGGGTCTTTTAAGCTCGATGTTACGTGTTGAATACTCTATGAAACATAAAAATATAATTTTTTAATGTACTATAAGTTATCTAAGAGATTAAATATGGTTAAAAATAAATATATCAAAAAGTCTTGGGGAGTTACATTCTCATCTAAGCTCATTGTTACATTTCGTTTACACTATTGAACGTAATTCTATTCTGTTAAAATCTCAGAGTGTTAAATTTATCATGGTTTTATCACCTACAAAATGTTAATCATGATATAAATATCATACATATTCATTATTTAAATATTTATAGTTCCCAATAAAAGTTAGAGATAGAAAAATAAATTACATTGTTCATAGTGACGATAGACCGTATGTATGTATGAATATTGTTCTCATTTTCCGATGGATCAAAAAAAGAATGGTAAATAATAATTCACCATTATAGAAAAATTATAATATCATCTAAATCATATATATTAATTAAATATATCCTTATTACCATCCATTTGAATATAAAATAAGAAATGAATCACATCGCTTTATTGAGGTGATGATCAACACGTACACATGAGCAATGTCATCATTTTCCAACATATTAGAAGGTATGGAGGAAGATATGATATTATAATATTATAAGAATAATTATATCGTAATTTTAATACATATATATATTGAAGATTTTGTGGGTCGGACCCTCTTTAATGAAAGCACAAATAAATTAAGAAACCCTTCTTTTAACAGGAATGGGTGAAGGGGGAACCCAAAGCATGATAGGTGAAAAGCCATAAGAAAAATGAAAAAGGTACAAAAAGGTCTTGATTGATAAAAGGGAAGCAAAACTCATGGTGAGAATCCAGGAAATCCTCGTCGCCCTCTCCACCAGCCCCAGCCCATGAAATAGAGGAAACAGTCAAGATGAAGTGTCGACCCCCTGCCAAGAAGCTGAATCATGAAAAAAGGCACCGTTGTAGCTGAAAAGTGGGTCACGAAGCCAATTGACAATAGAGTATCCAAGAACTGTATCATAGTGAAAAGTCTCACCAGCGCAGCAAAGAAGCACATCATAAATCCAAATGAAAAAGGAGCAGTCGAGAAGTGCATCCGGGAGCCAAATGACAACGGAGAAACCGAAATCACATCATGAAGCTAAGTGACACCAGAGCAGCCAAGAAGCGCATCAGGATGACACCAAAGCTGCTGAGTGGAACATCACATATCCAAATGAAACTAGAGTAGCTGAGAAGTGCATCATGATGCTAAGTCACGTCGGACTAGCAATGAAGCAGATCATGGATCCAAACGCAAACACAACATGGCAGAGCATCCATCCCACAAAAAATAATGTGTTGGGACGGTCAGACGGTAAATGACATCACACCTACCACACTTTAAAGCCTCCCACCCAACAATATAAAGCACATATGCAACCTGATGAAACACAAAATCATACCAAGCCTTTGAACCAAATGGTAAGACAGTGTGCTTATCCGTCCATTAAAGAACAAATAGCTAAAAGATGACTGTCACCACAAACATCTCCCTTTCGGGGACTCCCACGCAGCAAACCTGCAAAAAGCCTCACCAAACCTAATGCGATAGAGAAAAAACTAAATCCATCCATGAGCACTACCGCACAAAAAAACAAATAGTCCCAGAAATCATTATGAAATCCAACAAAATCCATTCTGAATTAGGAGCAGATCACCCCACCAGCAATGCAGTGCTGATGCCATCAGAAGAGCATGCCCATGTACACACCATGTCGCCCAAAAACACCATCGAACTGGATCCAAGGAGTGCTCAGAAAACCAAGTGAAACTAGATATGATAGGATGGTCCCTCCTACCGCCGCTTGATGCGAGATCCATCTCCCACCAAAGGAACCGACAACCAAAAAATTGGATCTGAATTCCCATAGAACAACCCAAATCCCCTGCCGACATTGCCGATCTCACTAGAACAAGTCATGCACAACCCAGAGAAATCCCAGACCATCATCATCTGAGGAGGTCAAAGCCATACTTGACCATTGCGAACAGCGCTCGAAGGTCCACCCTCTCAACGTCGCCGCTGCGAAGCGTGAGACGAATGCCAAACCAAATCCAAAGTTGATCTAGAGAATAGGGGGCACGCCGTCAGATCCAAGAGCCAAAAAATCCGTACAGACTGCTGGGAAGAGGACAGAGCAATTCTGCACATCCCAGATCCAGGGGAGGAAACACCCATGAGTCCAATCAACATTGCTAAGCATATATCTACCCCAACCGTGATCTCAGGTTGGATCTAAGTCTCCTCCCCTACGGTCACCTCGAGGTAAAAAACCTAACAAGAGTGCATAAGAATGGTAAGGATCAGATGAACCAAGAATGGCAGTCAGAAGAAAGTGAGAAAAAATTGCACATCATGGAGGAATTCGTCGCCTTGATAAAAATGTGGGAGAAACCCTAGCGAGAATCCAGCACAAGAACACCCGCGAGCGCGAGACCAGTCGATTCCTGAGCCATCGGAGTGGCTGTATATATATATATATATATATATCAAATATATAATTATATAATTCCATGTGCGGAGATGACCTAAAATGAATTACAACGGTTTTTGGGGCAGTCCATCGTACCCATGATTGATAGTTTCGTTTCACATTTGATAGAAGATGAAATGAATATAGGTTATTACATTAACAAAATAAAATATAAATATGTTTAAGATTATTCTTTTATTATATAATAATTTTTGAAGAATATATCATGTTGGTAGACAAAGAAATTAAATGAAAACACATAGTTAAGAACTATAAATCTTCACCGGACAACCCCTTTAGGTTTATACTTAAATCCTTCATAAGATGGTTTTTTTGAATAGATCAAGAATAATAGGTCATGATGAGTTTTTTAAGGAAGGTATTTTGGAATATAGTTTCTAAATCAAAAGGATCCTAAAGTGTGGATAGTAGAAGATATAGGGTATCCTTTTAAAAGTAGGGGAAAGGACACACTTGAGATTTTTTTGAATAATAAAAATATATAAATTTATCATTCAAAAAAAGGATCCCTAAATAGAACATTCAGGAATATTATATGATATAGGGTTGAAATATGTTTATCCAATAGAATGTAAAAAAAATTGTTCATTATAACCCTTGTTACTTCACTTTAACCGCCTGTAAACTAATTTTAAATGAAACTGTGGTAACATATTTTTACTTGTTTTACTATTAATTATGAAAAAAATAATTTTAACTTATTAAGAAATATTAATTATTATGAATCCAATTATTTAATCCATTTTATCATATTAAATTCGCATATGTGGTAGAATTTAATTTAAAATTAAACCTGCATTTGTGAAAAAAGCAGTTCTCGAAAGAAAAATTTTTCTTAAGTATAAAATGTTTTTATATAGAAATTCAAAATAAAATTTATTACAATGACCTAAATTGAATTAATAATAATAAAATTGAAATAATTTTACATATAAATCATTTTATAAAATAAAAAAACTTTTTAAATTATTTAAACGCAAAGATATATTTTAATAAAAATGAGTACTTTTCAATATTCCTCAAAAATTTAAAATTTTCCAAAAATTATAAAAAATCCACTCTAAACTATTTTTGATGATTTTATTTTAAAAATGAATTTATTTTTTCAAATACATTTTTAAAAATTAGAAAAAATTAATTATATTATTTTCTCAGAAAAATCATTAAATGACATTTTATGGAAAAAGTATATTTTTCAAACATATAAGGACTTTTCTATAAAAAAATATTTTCATTATAAAAACCATTATAAAATTTTCTAAATATGGTTATTAATATTCATAAAACCAATTTAACAACTAGATTACAATGATATATTATATTACATTTCATTTTTTCCTCAGGGTTGTCTGTATCACAAGCAATCAAAGAGAATAAATTAATTTAAAAAGGAAATATATCATAATATCTTCAGGTGTTACATGAAACATGTTGGATCCTTTTTAAGAGAATGATGATTTTACAAAATATTCCACATGTATTTTAGTAATATTGTTTTCTCACTTTCCAAATTTCTTTTATAATATTATGAGTAAATTTTTTATAATCCTTGTAAGAAAATTTTGATGGGTCGAAGTGTAATCTTACCACACCAGTAATTATACAACCTCCTAATTGGGACTCTCCATTTGAGATTTTATATGATTCTTCAACCCATACTACTTTTTTAAGTTTTTCCCTATTAGTGAAAGGGATAGAACTTTTTATTACCTATCCTTTAAGAACACTGGATGTGGATTAGAAATACTATAATACCACAAAACATTAGTTTTTAGAAGAAACAAAATTCCATAGATAAATTCAGATAATATCATCTTGGTACTAATGTGACTATTTTCTCATACCATACATCCCACAGATACATAATAGAAAATGTATAAGTAAATACAAGAATGGTAAGATGGATTCTATTGATCTAGGATTTTGATTTAGGGATAAAGGTTTAAATTAGAGTTGGAAATCAAGTATAATATCCCTTGATTAGGCTACCTTACAAGCCCAAGGTATTAATTCAAGATAAATAGCCACTTAATGTCTTCGATATAAGAGAAAATATTTATAATATTGAATGATAGGCACCATGGAATGCTTACATGGTAATGTTTCTTACAACTTCTCATGTTCTATAATATCTAAACCAATGAATTATTTTTAGAATCGAAGTTAAATCAAAAATTATTTTTGGAATGATTCATTCCTTTGGGAAATAATTAATGCACAAATGATAAGGTGATGTTTTCCAGGAAGTGAAGTATACTTTTAACTCAAATTTCTCCATATCAAAGCAAGTGTAAGTGACTTTGGACATCAAAGAGATACAAGAAAAGTCTTAGAATTTGGAATATGTTGTTCTACATTTTTTGTGGATGCCTATGAATTTTGTAACCAATGTGAGAATGTTTTGATAAAAATGTGATAATTCCCAATTAATGGAAAACACATCGAAGAGAAAATAAATTCTTCATAGACCATTGATTTTTTTTTTGAAAAAAATGAATTATGGGGAATAGATTTTATAGGACCTGCTCCCACAATATATGGAAATTCTTATATCCTGTTAGCTATAGATTATGTCACAAAATTTCTGAAAAAATTCCACCAAAATTGATGATTCCCTTTTTGTTTGTGGGTTTATTAGAATTATATCTAATATAGATTTAGAATCCAAAGAAAATCTAACAATGACTAAGGAACCAACTTTTATAACAGGATCGTGGAAACATTAATGATGAATTGTATAGGGAACTATAAAACTTCATCCACTTACCATCCACAAAAAAATCTTCAAGAATGCTAGCATCCTAAAAATTCAAATCAAACTTTCTTTTTTAATAAATGTTTATTAAATTACTATTTTTATAATTAAACCCACCTAAAAAGTGTTTTAATTCAAAGAACCTATTATAAATTGATTTTCTTTATTAAAATATGTATAGATTTTAAATTAAGTTTCAAATTAAAAAAATATTGTATTTTGTTTTATTTTACAGGAAATATTGTTTTATTTTCTAAATTAAAAAATATATATATATTTAAAATGTCTATAAAATTCCTTTTTGAAAATTTTTAATGAATTATTGTTATATGTTAATAAGTTTTCTGATTTTTTGTGAAAATGTATATAAAAATATTTTTTAAAGTAAATTATTTTAACAGAGGGTTATAAAACTATTATTAAAAAGATACTAAGTAAATAATAATACAAAGAAAACACTAAATGTAATTTTTAAATTAAAATGATAATTATGTATAGTTATAGTCAGATATATTTAATATTATTTTTAAAAACACTTTGTATAAAAGAATACCTATTTTTGTAAATTATTTAGAATTAAATCTAATTTAATAGAGAAATTCAGAGTTTTCAAAATATTATTATGAATTTAAAATATTTATAAGCATTGGTTAATAATATTTTTATTACTCTAGTAATCATATTTAATAAAAATAATTAGTACTAGTACATTATGCTAAAATGATAATAAAAAATATATAAGTAACATAATTTCATGAGATTAAAAAATATTAAGACTAAATTATAATCTATAATATAAATAATTTATTTAGAATACAATATATTCTTGAACTTAAATATTTATAAATTTTATATAAACAATGTTCCCAACTCTACGTACAAGCCACAAGGGTCCTTCCCTTCTACCCTATATGTGGAGAACAAGCTCAACCCACATTGGAGGTATAGCCTGAGTAGTCCACATAGTGGCTAGGAAGGCAAACCACCTTCACTGGATATGTGTGTGCGTAGTAGTCGCATGATTCGTGGCACACACTGAGGCACATATTGGGTTAGGAATATCATATTCTCCCAAATTAGGCATGTGAAGGTGTTCGCGGGTGCTGAACATGATGCCTGGGAAGTCTCAAACATGATGAATAATATATTCAAACACTCAACTAATTTTTTTTATGTGGGACAATACATCACATGGAACTGTAGCTCCACTTAAAAAGGCTCATTTAAAAGTTCATCATCCAACCACTTTCATCTGAACTGTCAGATTAGATTATGTGTCATCTTCTTCAAAGAACAAATCTAGTTATTCTTTCTTCAACCATAGAATTCCAAATCTGAGGTTTATCATCTCTCTAACTCCTTCCACCCTAAGAAATCACTAGTATGAACTACCAACTCATAGTTCACCTTGATGCTCCTACAATCAAGGTCATTTTCATTTAGAAATAGGTATGTGACCCCCAACCCATCAAACAAATATTTTCTTTGTTCTCTCATCCATAGAAATCATCCATGTCGACATCACTAGTGAAGCTTCACTTGATTCAATGAATCCTTCCCATGGAAGCTTGGCATGGTAAAAAAATAAACATAAATAAATTTATATAAAAAATATCCATTTAAATGTCATCTGTGATGATTTAAATGTCATCTGTGATGACTTAAATGTCATCTACGATGATTTAAAAATCACATGTGAATATATATATATATATATATATCAGAAAGAAACTATCATTTTTTTAGCCAAGGATCATCATCAATACCATTTAGATCCCCCAATTTCATCACCTTCTCCTCAGTTTCTATCAACAATAGGCGACAATATATTTATAAATGTTGAGGGGTTTGCGTTGTGCAAGGTAGTCCCCCATCCGAAATATCCAGGATCCATTTGGTATAAATTAGGTTTGTATAATCCCAAAATAAGAAATCACAAAACAATGTATATTATAAAAATGAATATATTTGTAAAACAAATTCCAATAACCAGAATTAGAATGATTTAAAAGTGAATAATTCAAAAACCAGTAGTGGTTACAACATCAATTCAAGTTAAAATTTATTCTCATAAACATCCAATAAGTATTTCAAGAACTGATACAAGATTATAATACATAAATAATCCATTTAGAAAACAAGAATAAAAGGGAAGAATCAAACAAAGATAAATCCAATCACAACCATGATTAAACACATTCTTTATCACCAAATGAATTCAAACCAGAATTGAATTGAATCATGTAGTAGAGCATGTTCAGCAATTTACAAGTTGACAAAAAACAAATACAGAAAGTAGTAAATGGGCGCACAAATTTATGTGCTTCGTCCAATTGGCCTACGTGCATAGGATAGAATCATCATAGATTTTCACTATACAAGAAAAAAAGTACAAGAACTTATAGGGAAAATAAGGTAGAGACACTACACAACAACCAAGACAACATGTCTAAGAATCAAAATACATAAAAACACAGGACCGAGACCCCCTTACTAGGGCTCAGTCTCACCTGGCATCGCTGAATCTTCATTTTCATGGTGCTTCACATCATTATTAATGTATTCGAGTCCTCACGGTGTGCTGATACTATATAGGATAGGCATAACCGTCTGAATCCAGCGCTGCTGCCCAATTTTATCACGATCCAGGTCTACCGCTATGATCTAGGCTCGATGCAAACATCTGGATAACCTCCACGGTCCAGGAACAAGAACTAATTTTTGTGCATGAATCTACTTGTCCAAGAATCAATGCCCTCCGGATACAAGAACAATAACTGCTACCTCCAGCCACGGTTGATCTTTGCATATAGCAACACAGATACGCTAGTGGATCGATGAAAACCCTTCTTCGATTGTGCACAACACTTCTGTCTAGATCTGGTGTGAGCCAGATCTGCTATCCTCTGCCGCTTGCGATGCTAGTGACCGGAACCCGAACCATTCTTGAAGAAGATTACCACCATATCACCTTCTGTTCATATGTCGCTGAGCTGGATGTGCCACCGTTGGAATCCCCAGTCATCATTATAAATGAAAACCTGATCATCACCATGGAAGGAGATGTTCACAGTGCCCGATAGCCCTATCCACTCTAGAGGAAAACCAGGGAGCCCTTTTTTGAAGACCCTATCCTTGTCTCTTATCCAAGTCGGGTTTCTCCCCTATTGTAAAGACCACTGAATATCACAGAAACCAAAGTCATGAAAAAGACAGAGGAAAACCAACTGGATCAGACACGTGTACAGTGGACCTTGAATGGGCAGTGGGCTTCATTTATGATGTGTAAGAAACTCTCAAAATAGAAAATACATTTAAAATAAAAGTAATTTTAATTAACAATAAAAAACATGAAACATTATTTCACAATAAATTTATATATGTAAATATATCAATTAACATCAAACAAAGGTATTTCCATTGAAACTTTCATATTGAACCATAATCCAAGAACTTGTATTCCTTTTGGAATCTTATAGAATACTAGGTACAATGTATTTGTAATGACCTTCGAATTCTCATTGGCTTGAGAGGACAACGAGTCATTACTAGGCCTTAAGTGACATCCCCAAGATGCTAAAGGCTAGAAATAATGCCAAAGGGTTTCAAATACATGTGGGGGATGATTTAACCTTTAAGAAATAATCCAATAAACCAACCTACCATTCACTATATGATTCATGAACAAAGAAAGAAAACTCAACAACTTTATGTATCTGAAACCACATCAAAGTATCTAACAATAGAAAAATAACCAAGTATCAAAGTACATAGTGGATAAATGACACAAGACTATCAAAAGACTACAAGACTCCATGCTCCACAAGCTCTAAGCTCCACAATCTCCAAACATCCCAAACATCATGAGTTGGTGCTAAAAATGTGGGAAAAGATACCCTTACCCCTGTCCTGGAAGATAACATCTGCAAAAGCACCAAAGATCCAAAGAAGGAGTGAGTATAAAACTCAGTAGGTTTTCCCCAATGACTTTATTACTCACTCCACTATGATAGAAAAGTTATCCACATTTATATAAAACAGTTTATATAAAGAAATTTACCAAAACATTTTATAACCAAATATAAACAAGTTCCAAAATCCATTTACAACCATGTGAAAGAAAAAACGAATGAAACCAATTCCTAACAAGATATTTTTCAAAAAAAAACTAATCAATTCTTTAAAAACCATTATTCATATCATTTGGTATACCCAATTCAATAGTTCACAACACACCCACACAAGCATGCTTCGTTTGACACTTTCATACTTATGAGTTATCTCTCATCCAATTACCTTGTGTCCCAATGATGCATTCCCCCGATCTAGGGTCAAATCCCACATACCCCAATGGTACTCATCCCTTATTAAGGCCCTGTCAAGAATGAACTCACACCAGCACCATTTATGGAAAATATTTCCTTTTCCAAAAAAACCACATTAATAAAACTTAACTTTCATTGAAAACCAAAGCACAACCAATTTCAAAGCAAAATTTCATTTCAATAAAACTTCCCCATTTATTGAAAAAAACTAGTCCCATTTATGTGTCATAAATCCAAAAAATTCCCATTTTTATAACCCATGTTTTAAAACCATGAACCAAAGCATTCATTTAAAACCCCCAATTTTTTAGATTTCACAACCATCACTCAAGAAGGTTTCCAACAAGTGTTCCACAACAAAATAACAATAAATTCCACACCACACATTCAATTTGAAAGAATTACAATCAGTTATACTATGTGTATTTGAGAAAGAATCCTCCTACCTCAATGGTTTTGATGAAAACAACAACAAACGAAGAACGCTCATGAAAACCAGGTTGATTCTTCAAGAACCCAACTTAGATCTCTTCTCCTAGCAAGACCAAGACCAAATCACATAATATTTGTAATCCACACACTTAGATCAACCCATAAAAGGCATAGATATAATAAACCGAGAGAGGAGGAGAATTAGATCTAAGTAGATCTATGAAACTCATCAAGAATGATGAAGAACGATCACATAACTCATGAATCTGGATTTGATTCGCCAAGGAAAGACATCTGATCACCTCCAAAATGATTGGGAGAGGTTCTCCAACCTTCAAGAGAGAGTAATCCCAAGTTATGTCTGCTTAGGAGGAAAAACAAACCATTTAGAGGTAAAAACGTGCGAGATCCAATTTTTTTGTATCTCCCAGAAGTGCCTACACAGTTAGTTCACACGGTTAGACAAACCATATGCTAACTGTGTGTTAGCCACTGCCTAGCCAGTCCCTCTCACAACTTCATCACATGGTCTCTCTAACTGTGCTCCAACCGTGTGGGAGACACTACCTCAAAATAACCAACTATGCATGGTTTGGCCGCACAGTTAGGAAAATCGTGTGCTACCCATGCGACTTCCCCTTTGCCTCAAAACGTCATTCAAAGTTCCCTTGAATCTCTCATTCATCACCCTAAACATTATAACCATGAAATGCATAATGTAAGGGTTACATACTAGAAACTGAGGGTAATAAATTATTCAACCATTGGTCTTTCCTTCCTCAAAATGTAGAATACCCTCACCCAACTGAAAGAGTTCCGACCACTGCTCTTTCATTTCCTTCTCATGTTCCCATGTCTCTTCCTAAATCTATCCATGCTGTCATAAAATGTGCACTAGACCAATGATTTTCCCAGAAATACTTTCTCTTGTCTATCCACAATCCGTACTGGGATATGTATTAACGAATCATATGGCTCTAGGTCAACGTGATCCCATCTAATCACATGGTCAGGATCAAGCTGATACTTTTTCAACTGAGATACATGGAACACATTATGCACCGAACTGAACTATGGTGGTAATGCCAACTGATATTCCACCTCTCCGACCTGTTCTAGTATCTCGAAAGGGATAATGTATCAAGGAGATAAATTTCCCTTCTTCCCCAAACGACGATGTCCAAGCCTTAGAGATATCCTCAATAAGACATGATCACCTGCAGCGAACGACAAGAGTCTTCTACGGTGATCTGCATAAGATTGTTGATGACTATGAGCCATCTCCATCCTCTTTCTGATCAACTGGATATTATCTGTTATTTCTGGGACACGACTCATCCCAAATAGTGATGTTTCAGCTATTTCCACCCAGCATATTGGATAACGACAAGTATGCCCATACAATGCTTCAAACAGAGCCATATGTATCGAGGCCCGATAGCTATTATTTTATGAGAACTCCACCAAGGGTATATGCTCCTCCCATGATCCATAAAAATTTAATACACAAGAATTTAACATGAATTCCAATGTCTGTATTTTCTGATTGAATTGCCCATCCGTCTTAGGGTGATACACCGTGCTCATAGTCAATTGGGTCCCAAGGGATTGATATAAATATTTCCAAAAATGAGACGTGAAACTCGGATCTCGGTCTGAGACTATTGAAACTGGTACACCATGCCTCTTTACCACTTCTTGGATATAGATTTTTGATAGATCCTCCACCATATGATTTTCACGAATAGGGATGAAATGAGATGACTTGGTAAGACGATCCACTATCACCCATATGGAATCATGTTTCCAAACTATTCTTGGAAGACCTATTACAAAATCCATCACTATCTGCTCCTATTTTCCACATTGGGATAAGTAAAGACTGCAACATTCCTACTGGTCTCTAATGCTCTGCTTTAACCTACTGATAGGTTAAGCACCGCAAGACGAACTCGACCACCTTCCTTTTCATGTTGCTCCACCAAAACTACGCCTTCAATGAATTATACATCTTCTATGTACCTGGATGTATAGCCCATTTTGAATGGTGGTAAACATAAAGGAGTTGTTCCTAACAAGACATAGGTACAAATATCTGATCTATAAAGCACAAAAATAAAATCCCATTAAGTTTCCAGCCCTCAATGGTCTCCCCACCATTGAGTTTGAAACTCAAAACCATACATTCTGCATCAGATGTTTGTGCCTATTTGACCATTTTTACCAATTAAAGGACAATCATAGCTGAAAAGAAAACAACAACATCACCTTAGTCTTCATATTCCACATGCATGTCAGCTAGGACCGACATCCACTACCATTCATCTGAAGCTTCTTTTTCCAACTGGGCATATGACTTTCTACTCAATGCATCTGCCACCGAATTCTCTTTTCCTGGTGTATAAATCAAGTCAAAGTCAATAATCTAGAGATAATCCATCCATAAAATTGTCTCAAATTCAAATCTCACTGTGAGAAAATGTGTTTCAAGCTTTGGTGGTCTATAAACACAGTGTATTTACCACCAAAGGGATATTTTCCCTATATTTTCAAGGCATGGATGACTATAGCTAACTCCAAATCATGTGTTGGGTAATTCTTCTCATACACCCTCATCATCCTTGAACCATATGCAACCACATGGTCTCCTTGCATGAGAACACATCCCGACCATGATCTTGAAGCATCACAGTACACCACATACCCCTGTCATGATTCTAGAAAATTCAAGATATGTTCTTATTTAAGCTGAACATTCAACTCTTGGAATGACATCTGACATTCCTTTGTCCATTGGAATGGTGAATTCTTCTTTGTTAGAGCTATCATTGGTGAAGGTAGTCGCGAGAAATCACACACATAGCGTTAGTAGTAACCTGGTAGACCATGAAAAATTCATATCTCAAAGACATTATTCAGTGGTTTCTATAAGATAACAACTTCTATCTTTTCAGAATCAAAAGAAACACCTTTTCAGAAATAACATGGCCTAGAAAACATACTTAATATATCCAAAAATCACACATTCATAATTTGGCATACAAACAGTGATCTCTCAAGATTTGTAACACTATTTCCAAATGCTCCTCATGGTCAGCACATGTCTTTGAATACACCAAGATTTCATCCAAAAAAACCACAATAAAGGAATCTAGATATCACTGAAATATCTGATTCATCAAATCCATGAATATCTTTGGTTAATTCATTATACCGAAAGTAATGACTGCATATTTTTAGTGTTCATATCTACTTCTGAAAGCTATCTTCAAAATATCCTCCTTCCGAACTCACAATTAGTGATATCCTGATTGTAATTCAATCTTGGAGAACCACTGGGCTCCCATTAATTGATCAAAAATACCATCAATGCGTGGAAGTGGATATCTATACATTATCATAACACGATTAAGCTTACAATAATCAACAAAAAACTGAAGAGTTCCATCTACTTTCTTGACGAACAAGACTGGTGCTACCAACAGAGACATACTTGGTTGAATGAAACCCTTGATTTCTAGTTCAT
Organism: Viscum album; assembly: GCA_963277665.1. Taxonomy (NCBI): domain Eukaryota; kingdom Viridiplantae; phylum Streptophyta; class Magnoliopsida; order Santalales; family Viscaceae; genus Viscum; species Viscum album. Next base: position 277,675,429 of record OY728135.1, read on the forward strand.
CCAACTTCACTTTAAATTCCCTTTACCCTATTGGTTCCATCCTATAATACAAAATAGAAATAGTATTGGTCCCTAGAAGGAGATCAATCATAAACTCCACTTCTCTAATAGGTGGTAACCTTGAGAATTTATTGGGGAATACATCTAGAAATTGATCCACAACAGCTAGAAAACTATTTTCCTCAATCTCTTCCATTGATGCCAAAGTCAATGTTGCCAACTAATAAGAGATCATTCCCACTGTTGGTGCCAACAAACTCTTTTCCCCTTTCTTTACCAACCTCTCTACTCTGAAGAGATGCTCAATGTTGTCCTTAATTTTGAAACTTACTGTTCTCCTATAATAATCGATGTAAGATTTGAACATTTTCAATCAATCCATACCCAGGATTACATCATATACATCCATGTACAATATCGAGAAGTACCATTTCATCTCAACTCCATCAACAGTTATAACACATTATCGACAAAAAAAGGCTTGACATACTCTTTTATCGAGGGGAGTTTGTAGTTTTAAGAAAAAATGCATCATTTCCAACATTAAAAATATAAAATCAACATCACAATAAGCAATGAAAGAATGAGATGAACCATTATTGAAGAGCACTTGTGCAAGGGTAGAATTCAAAAGAATTGTACCTCTCACCATAGAGGGTCCAGCCTAATCATCAACTATCATCTGCTCTGCTCCCTATAATCGGTTCGTCGCTTCACTATTATCCTTATCGACTTAATGAGATTTACCTGGTTGAGGAGTCATGGTATTTCTAGAATCACTACGGCTATCTATTTTATGTTGATGAGACTGATTTTTCGGTCCTCTCCATGACGAAGCATATGATGCTTGCGATGCCCGAGAAGTGTCTTGAGCACCTGACCTTGGAGCCCTGTGAAAATAGAACTGAAGATGTCCCATATTATTGCAAATATGAAATGCCCTAGGTTGTACCGTACACTCTCTATTTATTTGTTCAAGAGAACCACTTTGAAAGAAACTTTCATTCCACCGGGGTCGTGGAGGAAGATTCGCTGATCTCGTCGTCTGACTCTGATTTCCACTTCCAACTTGGACATAGGTTTCCCTTTTCTGATTTCTCTCAGTAGTTGATTTCCCACCATTCCCTATAGGTTTCATCATTATTCCTCTGATCGATCCCGAGATATCACATTTATCCACAATTTCTCTAATCACCATCTCTCTATAATTCGTAATACAAAGCACCACAATCTTCGATCGAATGTCCTACCTTATCCATGATTTGAAGATGTGTTCCTTCAAACATACACTTTCCACAACCTCTGGTGAAAAACATAATGAATTCATGAATTTTTCTGCATACTCTATGATAGAGAGGCTCTCCTGTTTCTGGTTGAAGAAGTCTATCATTTTCTGGATCTTGAACGTATAAGGATAGAATTTTTTGTTGAACAATCTTGAAAATCCTCCCAGGTAAGGCCTTCATCCAATTTAGCCTACAATGTTAAATCTCACCACTATCATGCAAGATCCTTGAGCATATACTTCTCCAGCTTGACCTTTAGCTCCACTGGTGTGCTGATAAAATAGAAGATGTTGTTCATCCTACTCTGCCACACCTTTGCTTTTTCGGGTTCAGAATCACCTCGGATGTTAGGTGGATTCTTCTACATGAACTGGATGGTATGATCCTCATGCCTTGGTTAATTCCTCTAGTTCCCCATATCCATATCTTGAAAAGATTATAAAATACTCTGAATCAACTCTTGATTCACTTGTGGTTCAGGTGAAACCACATTCTCCGCAAATTTTTAGGGTTGGTTTCAACGACGCCTACCAGGTTCCATTTTCTAAACAAATAACAAACTCTTTTAATCTCACTTTCTAGAAACTGATGGCATAACATTTCAAATTCTATCACATCAACTATCAATTTTTTTTTCAAAACGACATTTTTCCTTGTTCAACCATTTTTGAAAACATTCAACAAGTTTTTTGAAAATCAAACCATTTTCAAAATATACCAAATATCTGGTTTTCAAAATCATTCACTTGAAGTCCCTGTGGAAATCCATTCCTCTAAAATGAATTTAATGCTCATCTCATTGGATAAACCCATGACAATGATATTTCTAACATTCTAGAAGTGTATCCAAAACACGTATGTACCCAACACCCTAGTAACTTGAAGTTATCCATAAAGAGGTTAGCTATGTCCTTTTATGCAATACATTTAATGTTCTAACAATCCTACTCCAATAATAGATTCCAACCCAAGGAATAGATGAAATGGAATTCCAACTCAAAGACCAAGAACACTAATGATTTGTACCATAAGGGAAGGACTAGACTGATACCATTTGTAATGACCCACCAATTCTCATTGGCTTGAGAGAACAACAAGTCATTACTAGGCCTTAAGAGACATCCCAAAGATTCCAAAGGCTGGAAATAAATTCTATAGGGTTTAAAATACATGTGGGGAATGATTTACCCTTTACCAAATAATCCAATAAACCAACCAACCATTCACTATATGATGCATGAACAAAGAAAGACAACTCAACAACTTTATGTATCTCAAACCACATCAAAGTATGAAACAACATAAAAAATAAACAAGTATCAAAGTACATAGTGGATAAAAGAAACAAGACTCTAAAAATACTACAAGACTCTATTCACCACAATCTCCAAGCTCTATAATCTCTAAACAGCCCAAACATCACGAGGTAGTGCTAAAAACATGGGAAACATTACCTTTGCCCCTATCCCAGAAGATAGCATTTGAAAAAGCACCAAAGTGCCAATGCAGAGGTGAGTATAAAACCCTGTATGTTTTCCCCAATGAATTCCCTACTCATGCCACTAGGATAGAAATGTTAACCACATTTATATAATATATTTTATATAAATCAATTTACCAAAATAGTTTAAAACCAAATATAAACAAGTTCCAAAAACCAATTATAACCATGTGAAAACAAAAATCAATGAATCCAATTTCCAGCAAGTTATTTTTCAAAAAAAACTAATCAAAGATTTATACCCCATTCTTCTTATAATTTGGCATACCCAATTCCATAGTTCACAACACACCCACACATGCATGCTTCGTTTGAAATTTCCATACTCATGAGTGGTCTCTCGTCAAATTATGTGGTGTCCCAATGACACACGCCCCCGATCTGGGGTCACGTCCCTTGTACCCCAATGGTACTAATCCCTTATTAAGGGCCCGTCAATAATGAACTCACACCAACACCATTTATGCCAAATATTTCCATTTCCAAAACAAACAACTCCAATAAAACTGAACCTTTATTGAAAACCAAATCACAACCAATTTCAAAGAAACATTTCATTTAAATAAAAATTCCCATTTTATTGAAAACAACTAGTACCATTTAGGTTTCATAAATCAAGAAAAATTCCCTTATTAAAACCCATGTTTTAAAACCAATATCCAAAGAATTTATTTAAAACCCCCAATTTTCCAGATTTCACAACTGTCACATAATAAGGTTTACAACAAGTGTCACTAACCAAATAACACTCAATTAAACACTACAAATTCAATTTGAATTCATGACTATCATTTCTACTATGTGTGGTCCAAAAAGAATCCGCCTACCTCAATGGTTTTGATGAAAACCACAACGAACGAAGAACGCTCAAGAAAACCTGGTCGATTCTTCAAGAACCCTACTTTGATCGCTTCTCCTAGTAAGACCAAGACCAAATCTCATCATATTTGGAATCCAAAAACTTAGTTCTACCCATAACGGGTGTAGGTCTAAGAAACCAAGAGAAGAGAAGAAGTAGATCGAAGTAGATCTAAGAAACAGATCAAGAACAATGAAGAACGATCACATACCTCAAGAATCCGGCTTTGATTCGCCAAGGAAAGCCTTCCGATCTGCTCCAAAATGCTTGGGAGAGGTTCTCCTACCTTTAAGAGATATTAATCCCGAGTTATGGCTGCTTAGGAGGAAAAAAGATGCATTTAGAGGAAAAACATGTGAGATCCACTTTTTTAGGATCTCACTTAAGTGCCCCCATGGTTAGTTCACACGATTAAACAAACCGTGCGCTAACCATGCGTTAGCCACTGCCTGGAAAGACCCTCGCATGACTTCCTCACATGGTCTCTCTATCTGTTCTCCAACTCTAAAGGAGCCACTGCCTCAAAATGACCAACTACGTATGGTTTGGCCGCACGGTAAGGCAAACCGTGGGCCGCCTGTGCGACTTCCCCTTTGCCTCAAAACTTCATTCAAAGTTCTCCTGACTCTCTCATTCATTACCCTTAACATTATAACCATAAAAAAAATAAAGTAAGGGTTACATACCAAAAACTAAGGGTACTATAGTATTAATTTCCATGGTTTTCACCCACAAAACTTTTCTAGACATCCAAGCTTAGGAAGCTTCCGAATTATTTTATTTCTATATATACATACAGAGAATTACCTTCTTTTCACTCATATGAAAAATTGCAGATGACCCAATATTTATCCTCCCTCATTATTATTATAATTCATACACTAGAAATGGAGAAATATAACCACCTTATCTCATTTTAGTTTTTTCAGTTTTTGGTAAGGAATTTATTTTAAAAATTATAATTTCATGCATTTAAAACTATATTGGTTTTCTTTTAAAAAATTATATTTTGTAAGGTTTATTTGTTTTAAATATTTTAATTTATGGTCATACAAAACCCTTTTATGTATGGGATTTATATATAAAAAACTATTATTTTATGTATGGGAGAATTTATTTTCAGAAAAAACACATAATTCCTGTTTATTTTTAAAAATCCTTTCTTGATTTTTTTTACAAAACTACTTTCTGTAAAGGTAATTCTATTTTCAATGTAATGTGTAGTTTCTTCAAAAGCTATTATTTTTTGCAAGGGTAATATATTTTCAAAACCCTATTATATTATAGTATGTGATTTTTGTTTTCAAAACTATAAATTTATGTAAGGAATTAATATTTTTAAAACAATGATTTTACAAAATGGGTGTATTTTTATTATAAAAAAGTATTTGTGATTATATTTCAAAAACCATAATTTTATATAAGGAAAAAAAAATTTCAAAATTATTATTTCATGTAAAAAATCTATATTCACGGTTTAATTCAATTTTTTTAGAGTATTTTATGATTTTAGAAGTATTTTTTTTGGTTTAATCAGGACTTTATATTTTTTCATGTCCACATTTTACGAAAAATGGTTTCCTTAAACTTATTTTGAAACCCAAATTATTAGATAAAATTATAGATAAATATTACATTAATTTTATTTATATATTAGTTTTAAAGTGTTCAAATTATCATTTTGGGAATAAAAATTCATTTAAAATAAATGGATAGTGAACATATGTATAGGTATGGCCATACATTATGTATATCACTAACAAACCACACTTGTTTTAATGAGTTTTATTATCAATATATTTGAATACTTGATATTAATTAATTTATTTCTTATATATATATATATATATGAACTTATATATATACATGTGTGTGTGTGTGTAACTATTTATTGTAATAGTTTCAAACGTATAATAAAAAACATCAGCTAAATAAGGGGTCAAGCAGAAAATATTTTATTAAAAAATAAATACATTGAATTTATAGACATGATGAGGACTTGGGGAGTGAACCCTGCCCTCCAAGATAGGCAGGCTTGATGCATCCTTCAATGTTTCAAGCAGCCTCATGGGTTTTTATGATATTGCAGAGGATTTTTATGAAAAATATTTGGATTATTTTTTATGTAAATTACTTCCAAGACATATTTCAGAGGATATTATATTTTGAAAAGTAATTTTGTTTACAATGTGATATATATATTTTTAATGATTTTGAACATTTCTAGGCAGATTATTTTTTGAACACCCTAAAGATATATTTTAAAAAGGTATTTATTATATGAAATGTTTTATATTTGACATATTTTTTTCAAATAGTTTTATAGTATCTATAAAGGGATTTTAACCCTAAATTTAAAACACTTTATTAAGAAATATTATTCTCACCCTATGTTTTAAAATGTTTATTTTAAGTATAGTAGAAGTTGAAAAGGTGTTTGGAATCATTTAAGGATCTAACACTAGTGAATCCAAATAGCTATTTTATTTTAAATTTTTTAAATTTTAATATATTATAATATATATTACTAATTGTACAAAACCTAGATTGGAAAGTTCCTTAGGAGTGTAAACACTATAAAAAATTCACTGGTTAGAGATGGTTTAATAGTGGTGATTATATTAATTGATGTGAAATAATTTCGATTTAAGAAATAAAAATATAGGTGTAGTTTCATAAAAAAAGCCACTGTTTTTTAATCATTAATAGTTAGAGGTGGTTTCCAATAATCCATCACAATATGTTTATTTAAAAACCCTATTTCATCCCCCTCTCATGTTACCTCTATGCAACCTGACCCCAACCCCTATGCTCCCCGCACCCTGTGTGACCCCAACACCACAACCCCCCTAACTCCCCTCTCCCCATTGGTTCCCCTCCCCGATGATGACACAAACCCCCTCCCCCCAACCTCCCTCTCCTAGGCTCGGTCCCCTTCCTCCTAGCCTCTTAATGATTATTTGGTGATATAGTGTTGCACGTTGTGGATGTGTGAGATCAGATGTTGGTTTTCCCTATTTCATAGTTCATTAAATTAATTAACACTGATTTTTTTCTTCCTTAAGCTAGGTTTTAGATTCCTAATGAAACTATTATATGTGTATATAAATCTATTTTAAATGGGAAACTTTTTCCTCTTGTTTTACTTTTAATGTGAAGGTTTTTTATATGAAAACATTTATTTTAAATTTACTTTTAAACTACCATGCACACCTAACATTTGATAAAATAGTAGAATTTATTTTATTAAATGATTTCATGAAGTTAAAAGTTATTTTGGTTCTTAAAATATGTTTTAATAAAAACTTGTGAGTTCCAAGGGTGTGAATGTATTTTTAAGAACTAATGTTGGGTTACCTTAAATACAGTGACTTTATGATGATTGATTATTTGAGTTTTAAAAGGAAATTTTATAAAGAGGTTTATCAGAGTGTATTCAAATTTATGGTTATAACATTTCATAAATAGTCTTAAAATTTAACAATATACCATAACCCTTGTTATATTTTGGAAATTGAAATTCGAGGGTGATTTGAATGCTAATAGGGGGTTTTCATATTGATTATTGTGCACAATTAAAGAGAAGGAATGATTTTAAATGTGTGTACAGATGTCGGGGTGAGCTTATATATTGAATGGGTAACTATATTCTTGTGTGATAAATGATGTGTGGATACTATTTTATAACATGGGATGTGATTTATTGTTTTTTAGGAAATTTAGGTTCACATATAAAATGACTATAAATTTTTTATTGAAGTATAATCACATATAATAACCTAAAACTTATGTGTTTATCATTTTTAGCCATTGAATATTGTGTGATATCCAAATAAAGTATACATTACATTCATATTTTTAAAGGGGTGCTCTTGGTATTAGTTAGGCCATGGGAAATTGTTCGGATATTGATCAATGTAGATAATTTTTCAATGTAATGAACCCCCTTAGTTACAACCCTAAGATAGAATACTCTATTATATTTTTATCCCATAAAAAAATATGGCCAACATAAAAAATATCAATAATTGATAAATCTTTATCATATTTAATGTAGAGGTTGTTTTCCACACTTCAATCATTAAATATTAATTGTTTCAAGAATGTACCTAACATCAAATACCATGATCTTGAGTCTTTTTCTAATCCGTATATATTCTTTATTTATTTTTATTGTATCAGTTTTATTAAAAATTCATATCTTTATATTTGAATTCATAGGTACAAAACAATCCAATACTTATAGATAAATGTTGGATTAATTTACCTCAAAACAAACCTTGGTATGCTATGGGATTAGAAGGAATTTTAGATTATTCAATTATAAATCGATCAGTTAAAAATAGAATAAAATCTATGTGTATTGATTATAAATTCAAGCTATGGATGAATATAAACGAAGTATATGAGAATTTTATATTGAAATAGTTTCATGATCGTTGTGTATTTTGGATTTGGCTTGGTGAATCCTATGTTATGGAAAGTCAAAACAATGAAAATATTGTCAATGAAATACAAAGTGACCCAGAAGAGGATAATTGCATTCAAATTTTGTTAAATAAAGGGTTTAGTTTACTAGAATACAATGTATATTATTTTAATAGATCAATAAAACCTTCAGTTGAACATGAGTAGGTAAATCTAGCTCAAAAACTTAGTTACCAAAGAATTACTTTAATGTATTAGTTGAAGATGGACAACAAGAACTTTATGAAGGGTGTGAAAATTATTCGAAGTTGTCCTTTTTAATGAAGTTGTATCATATCAAATATCTTTTTGGAATTAATGAAAAATTAATGACCCTGATTTTAGAGTTTTTTCATGATGCATTTAGTGAATCTATGATCCCTGCATCATTCTATGAGATGAAGAAATCCATCAATAAACTTAGACATGATTATATAAAGATAAATGCATGCCCTAATGACTACATCATTTACTAGGGAGAAGATTCTGATTAAAATGAATGAACAAGATTTCATACAAGAAGATGGAAGTTAATGAACAACAATGAGAGTATAAATCAATTCAACCCCATGAAGAAATAGAAGACGAAAACTCCTGCCATGGTATTGTATTATTTTCCTATGAAACCACACTTGTAAAAATTATTCATGTCATATAATACTACATACAACATGAAGTGGCATGATTAGGATAATAATAATAGCTTGATGAGAAATACAAAATATTCAACATCATGTAATATGTTTGATTCTCTATATTCATATTTTTCTTCAGATCCTAGGAATGTAAGTTTGGGATTGGATTCTAATGGGTTTAAACTGTTTGGTAATAATTATAGCATTTAGACAATTGTTTTGATCCCCTATAATCTACCTCCATGGATGTGTATAAAGAAGACTTCTTTCATTATTTTGAATATTATTCCTAGAAAGAAAATTCCTAGAAATGACATTGATGTATACCTTCAACCTCTAATCAAATAATTGCAAGAATTATGAGATGATGGTGTGGAAACATGTGATGCTTCAGCAATACAACAATTAAAAATGCATGGTCATTTAATTTGTATAGTTAGTGACTTTCCTAGACTATGAAATTTATCTGGTTAGAAAACTCATATTGTTTTGTCTTGTCTAGTTTATAATTTTTATTTTGAACCTCAATGATTACCTTATATAAGAAAATGGTGTTTTATGTGTCATCATCGATTTCTTAATGGTTCTCATCAATTCAGGTTTTACAATAAATAATTCAGTAAATATATTGAAATGAGAAAGTCACCAAAGGTGTTATCTGGTTTAGAAATCACTGTATAATTAATGAATGTCCTTGATGAATTTTTAAAATGTCATAGTTTAATGGAACAGGAAAGGGATATGAGCTATAGTATCCGAAGAACCTGGAACACAACAATGGAAGAAAAAGAGTATATTTTTCAAACATCCTTATTGGGATTTTAATTTGATACATCATAATCATGACATAATGAATATTGAGAATATTTTTTGTGATAGTGGATTTTTTACAAATCTTAATGAGTAGGGTAAATCGAAGGACCACCTTAATGCTCATAAGAATTTGGATTCAATGAATATAAAGCATGTTTTGTGGAAAATGATAATGAAAAGTACCATTCAGTTATTTTTATAGTGAAAAAACATGAGAAAGTCATATTCCTTTGAGCTTTACAGAATTTAAAAGTTCAAGATGGATATTCAAGTAACATATCAAGGTGCGTTGACTGAAAACATCAAAAATTGCATGGATTAAAAAGTCATGAATCACATATTTTGAGGGAATTTTTATTGTCATTGGATTTACATAATACATTACCTAAAAATATAAATGTTGTTCTAGTTGATTATTGTACCTCTTTAAGAGTGATTTGTGGAAAAACACTAAATCCAACCAAGATTGATAAACGCCAAGAAGGAATTATTTTTAAACTATATCATTTAGAGATGTTATTTTCCCCTTCATTCTTCACATTCATGATTCATTTGACTATTCTTTTGGATAAAGAATCCAATCTAGGTGGATTGGTTCACTATCGATGGATGTATCCAATAAAAAGGTATGTTGATATTTTTTTATTTTCATTGGTGAATTAGATTTTATCAAATATTTGCATAAATGTTTTTAATATTCTTTTTTTTTATCAAGTACTTAGGCCATTTGAAATAATGTGTGAGGAATAAAACTCAACCCGAATTCTCTACTATTTAAGGTTACATAGTTGAAGAGTTCTTGAACTTATGTTCTAGGTATTAGGATGGGATTGAGATGAGATTCATTTATACTGGTCATGCTGACGATATCTCCACTAATTCTCATTATGAAAACTAGTCATTAGTATTTCCAACTATTGGATGAAAAATTAGAATTGGGTCAAATATTAATTTGACTAAATTAGAGTTTTTACAACCGCATAGATATGTGATACATAATAGTGTTATTACAGATCCATTTATATATGAATTGTGAGTGAAAACAAAGTGGAAACTAAGGGGTCGAGCTTGAAATGAGTTGGAATTAATAAAATATGTTAATAAGGATCTTGTCGAATGGGACACCTCTTGTGTATGTACATACTCATATTCATATTATTAAAATGTAGTTACTTTTTCTATGTTTAAAGTAACAGATTATATCATTTTTTCTAGATAATGAAATTTAACAACTGAGCTGAAATATCAAATGGTTTGATGTTTTTGGGTCAAGGTCATCTATAGATGGCCAAGAGTTTCGACGCCTATAATATTCATGGATTCAGATTTCATACAATTTATTATGAAGAAGACATTAAAACTCTGAATAGTTGTATATTTAAATTTGCATTAGTGGGATAGTATGGGAAGCTGAATGATATAATTGAATTAAACTATCATATCCTGCATTTAGTTTTCATATTCAAATGCAAGTCGGTCAATATTGATAGGGGTATAATGAAAGAGTTTTAATATTTTAATTCCATAAACGTATCTCATTTTATGGATACCAATGAGCATGCAGAACATAATCCATTTATCTTGGATTCACAAGTGAAGATGGTTTATTTTTTGGATGATGATACACATGAAGGTTGGAGTGTTATTATACACCTAAAGAAGATAGACTTATATTATATGGGAGAAGAAGATCAATTGGTTCTTTGTGACAGTGAACCTCATTAGCTACAAAAAAATGAACATATTTTTCCTGAAAATATGTAAATAGTAGAACTTTCAAGAGTGGGTGAAAATGAAGGACCTGTCACAATTAAGGTGGATAATAATAAATATAATGAAGATGAAGATAATTGTTTGTATAAATTGGTAGTGAAAACATATTACAATTTCTCTTTGATAAGTGTTTCATATATATATAAATTGTTATTGTTTTTATTTTTCTTTTATTTAAAAATTTTAGTTTTTCATTTTTTATACATTTAATATACATTAACCTTTTGAAATGCTGGAATTAGGAGAAAAACATTAAGGATCCTAGCCGATCAGCATCTCCGAGCATGACATCGCTACCATCATCTTATGTGGATCATGTTCATTCTGTCGTACTTGAGACTACTAGTGAGATGGTGTTTCAAATGCAATCTAGGGAGATATTATTGAGTAGCTTGATTATAAGATGGTGATCTTTCCCATTAACTTCCCCATGTTATTTTACGTTGTTTTTTGTAAAACATTTATTTCTAAATAAATATGAACTGACTTTTGAGTAAAAAAAAACAAATAATTACTATAATTTAACTATAAAATTCATCGCTAAATGATTGTTGGCCATGAAAAACATGGCAGTTTACTTAACTAAAACTAAATAATGTATTGGAAGTTTAATGCACCACTAGAAGTAAAAAATCATCGAATAGACCAGATTTGTTTGTAGTGAACCTCTTGTAACAACTTCGAGCACTGCATTCCTTTGACAAGAGAATGTGGTTTAGGTGTGAGGTGGACCAAGCATGGGGTGTGGTGTTATGAGATATGGCATGATATGTGGTGTGTCTAGATAGGGTACGAAATAATACACCACTGGGTATGTTGTGCTATATTATTCATTTTATTATTAAAACATTAATTGTACAATTATAAATTAAACAAATATTTAATTATAAAAATAGTTATCATAGGACAAAAACCACATATTGATTTGTGAAATATAGTAATAGATGACATGTCAATCCGAGTTACGGTTTTCCTTTGATTCCCTTAAATATGTTTTCAGCTTTTTAAAACACTAAAATGCACATTTTACGATCAAAACAATCACCAAAGATCTCACATTAACCTGAAATCATGGGAAACCCACCAGGTAATTATTTTTGGAATCTTTAAGAAAACAACACGTTCATTCAACTTGTGGTGTACTTGGAATGAGTTAATAAAATTTTTAAAAGATATCAATGTTTTAGAAACATGTGTTGGGGGGTCAAAACCTATAAAATGACATCGTATTTCCCTGAAATCAGTGGGAATGACTATATATCTAATTGGGAAATGTATGAATCGAATTAACTTCATTAAAAATGATAGTTTGACCGTTATGGATGTAAACGTGCTTTTAGTGTTCTAAAACACTAAAACGTGTTTGGAATGGTAAAAACTATAGAAATAAGCCTCATATTGATGTGAAATTATTTGAAAACCACTTCTGAGTTACTTTTGATGTGTGTGCGTAGACAACACCTCAATACAATGTGTGATGTAGTTGGAATGACTCAATAACCACTTCATAAAGGTACAAAAAACATTAAAAACAAGTTTTGGTGGGTAAAACTAGGGAAACACCATTGAATTGCCCTAAAATATTGGGAATATGACCATATGTTTAATTTTTAAATGTAGGAACTGATGGAACATCATTTTGAATGATTCTTTGACCGTTATGTCTGTAAATTCATTTTTAGTGCTTTAAAACACATAAACATTCATTGAATGGTCAAAACCATAGAAAACAAACTCATATTGAAATAAAATCATTGAAAAACAACCACTGAGTTATTTTTTACATTTAAGTATAGACAACATGTTAATCCGATGTGTGGTTTGATCGTAATGACTTATTAACCACTTCTTAATGTTTCAAAAACATTTTTAAACCAGAGTTGGGGGGTTAAAAATTAGAAAAAGCTGTCATATTTCCCTAAAATTAGTGTAAAAATACCATATACATAATTTTGAAATATAGTATTCGACGACACATCATTCTAAATGACAATTTGAATGTTACATCCATAAACGTCTTTTTAGGGTTTTAGTACACCAAAACGTTCTTGGAATGGTAAAAGCCATAGAAAAAAACCTTATATTATTTTGAAATCATTGGAAAACCAATGAGGAGTTATTTGTGATGCTTAAGTGTAGACAACACATCAATCCAACATTTAGTGTGGTGAGAATGACTCTGTAACTACTTTTTAAAGGTACACAAACCTTTAAAAACTTGTGTCGAGGTGTGCAATCAAAATAGGGAAAGATACATTGGATTTCCAATAAACTAGGGGATAATGATGGTATATTTAATTTTTAAATACAAAAACCTACAGAATGTCATTCTGAATAACAGTTTTACTATTATGGTCGTAAACACATTTTTAGTTTTTTAAAACACTAAAACGTGCATGGAATGATCAAAACAATAGAAAATGACCTAATATTGACATCAAATCATTGTAAAATCATCACTGAGTAATTTTTGACATGTATGTATTGAAAACACCTTAATCGCATCTATGGTATAGTCATAATGACTTACGAATAACATATTAAAAGTATCAAAGCTTTAAGAGAAAGTGATAGGGGTCAAAACTAGGAAAACAATGACAGATTTCCCTGAGGTATAGAGACAATGACTATATGTTTATCTATGAAATTTAGGAACCAACCACACATCATTCTGAATGATGGTCTGGATATTATGGTTGTAAATGCGTTTTTAATGGTTTACAACACTAAAGCATTTGTGGAACTGTCAAAACCATATCAAACGACCACAAATTGATGTCAAATCATTGTAAACCCAGTGATAAGTTATTTTTTACATGTACGCGTAGACACGACAACAATATGACATGCTATGTGGTTAGAATGACTTAGTTACCACTTCTTAAAGGTACAAAAACCATTAAAAATAATTATTGAGGGGTCAAAACTAGAATTACTACATTAGATTGTCTGGAAATTAGGTTAAAACGACCATATGTTTAATTTTGAAATATAGGAACCAACTTCTTGTCATTATGTATGATTTTTTTCGTTATGGACAAAAATTCATTTTAGTGTTTTAAAATAGAAAAATTTGTTTGGAAAGGTCAAACAAAAAGATAAAAACCACATATTGAATTAAAACCCTTGGAAACCCACTACTGTGTTATTTTTGAAATATAGGACTTGATTTAATATCCATGTCTTTAAAAAAAATTATTAGGAAAATTTCAAGCACACTACATATCACATTAAAAATAAATTATAATATTTACTTAACCCTTTTAAGTTTCAAGTGTTAAATCTTATCATAAATAGGTATGTTTTTGTCTTTAAAGTGTTTTTAATTATATATTAATTGTTTTATATTAAAATTTCTTCTATTGATTAAAAAAATAGAATTTTTAGGTATATCATTCTGAATATATTCCGTGCCACTTCTTTTTCAAATTTATTTTCTTATATATTTTGGTTTCCATTGTAGGTGGAAGATGCTAGATGTAGGTAGGAGGTTGACCATTCAGATCCATGAAATTTTTCATAAGGTAGTCATAATAGCTCTTAGTTTCTATGGTATGTTAAAATTGTACCAATTATTATACTATAACAATGAATTATTATGTTTTGATTTAATTTTTGTTTTATTTTTTATTACAGTTGATGAGATGACATGGTCAGTTTCAGTTGATGAGATGTGGTGGAGGCAGAAAACTACAATGGAGGTTATGATTTGGATGTATATTCGTCATGAATTGGATATAGTGGTGTAAAATAGATGTATTGGATTAAATATGTATGGGTTTACAAAGATTGATGTGATGATGACTGTGGAAATTTGTATATTTGTTATGGATGTATGACGTATGTTGGATGGTTCATCATATATTTATGTTTTAGTTTATTTCAAGTCACTTTTTTTTATATTTACAGTTTTTTATTAAATATTTTAAGAAAATATCTCATTTAGTTGTGGTTTATAGAAACCACCACTAAATACATTTAATAAAATACTCTTAGCGGTGTTTAGGATTAATTACTGTTAAAACAAATTGTCATTGAACATATTAGCAGCAGTTCCTTACAGTTTTCAAATATTTATCTAGGATAATTTTTTTACAAAAACCTCCACTAAATGAAATATAAACTGCTTGTGAATACTCAAAAAATGATACATAGTAAAATCGCCATGGAATTTTTGAAACCATTTCTAAATGACTAGAAACCATGTAATACGCGATAGTTTTTGAAACTGCATCAACACTAATAGGAAGTGGGTTTAAACATCCACTAGTCCACAGAATAACTACCGTTATTCCCCATTTTTACATAGTTAAAGAATTTTATATTTTTTATTACCCTTTTTAAAAATAATTTACATCAAGTTTTAGGAGTATATCTCAGAGTGTGAGTCTCAGGAAGTCCTATTTTGAATTAGAGAGACACTTTAGATAAATTTTAAGATTATGAAATTTTAGTTGTGGGTAAGTTAAGAGTAAGAAGTTTTCTATTTAGGTACTAAGTGATTAAATTCTAATAGACTTCTAAAAATATTGAAATGTTAGCAATCCATGTTTTTTATAATTCTAGAAATGGAAATTATGATTTTATTTAAATGTGATGAAAGAAATGTAAGGGTGAAATTTTGTTAAGGGGGTAGAATGTAACATCCATGACATTTAAATCATAGTTTTCATTTTTAATAAAAATTTATTATATAATATGTTTTTTTAATCAAAACCAACTAAAAATTATATTAATGAAACATAAATTTTATTAATTGAATTTATTTAATCAAAATAAGTCCCCATTATAACTTTTTTTGAAATTCTAAAAAATATTATATTTATTTTATTTCCCATGAGATTATATTTTATTTACTTTGTGAAAATATATTTATTTTGATAAATGACTATAAAATCCCTTCTGTATAATATTTAATGAACTATATTTATAAGTGAATAAGTTTAATGAATTTTTTATTAAATTTTATTTAATTGTTTTTTTGTAATAATTTATTTGATGTGTGGTTACAAAACTATTATTAATGAGATACTATGTAAATATTAAAAAAAATAATACAAAAAATATAATTTTTAAAAAAATGTTAAATATGTACAATTGTGGTTGGATGTATTTAATATTCTTTTTAAAACTCAAACTATGTAAAATGTACAAGTTTTTATTATATGTTTAAATATACATGTATTTTAACATGGAAATTTAATTTTTTCAAAATAATATTTTGAATTTAAAATATTTATAAGCTTTGTTTAATTTTATTTTTTTCTCTAGTAATAATATTTAATAAAATTCACTATTAACACTATATGTTAAACATTTAATAAAAAATATATAACAAACATAATTTCATGATAATTGAAAAATATTAATGTAGAAGATAAATAATTTATTTAGAATACAATATATTTTAGATGATATTTTTTTAAAATTTTACATATAAAATGTTTTTGACCATACAATCCACAATGGCCAAGCCCTTATACCTGATATGTGGGGTGAAATCTGAACCCACAGGGGAGGGATAGCTTGAGTCTCCCGCATGGTGGTTGGGAAGAAATAGAGCATACACTAGATAGGTGTTGATATAATTCATACATGGTGCATGGTGTGCTTGAAGGTGCACAAGGGGTTTGGTGTGTCACCTCATCCCTATTTATGTGTGTGAAGGTTTATTTGAGTGCCGAACTAGGTCCCTTAGTTTGAGTGGTCTTAAGACTAAAAAATAATTTATAGAATCTCTCATGGGTCCATTTTTTGATATGGGATAAGAACAAATGAGTTATTATATCTCCTCATAAAACACCAATTTATAACATGTACACCTAATCAATTTCATCTAAATAGTCTAATCATCTTATGTATCATCCTCATTATAGTCGAATGCCTATTGCTCCTTCTTCTTCCTTGATATGACATATCTGAGTTTCTTCCCCTCCAACAACCACAAGATATCACCAATTTGAATGACATACACACAATGCACCTAGATATCCCTACATTAATGGAGGTTTTCATTTAGCAATTGGTCTGTGACCCATGGCCTATCAAATAATGACCTTTAAAGTTCTCTCAAACATCGAAATCATCCATGTTGATATCAATAGTGAAGCATCACCTGATTTAAATAATCCTTCTTGATGAATCATGGAAAAGATGAAAATAAGAATATATGAATTTATCTATAAATGACTGAATTTAAATGTCATCTATGAATATATAGATATATATATCATAATGACACAATGTTTTTTATTTTAAACTAAGTATAGTCATGAACATGATTTAAATCCACCAATTTTATCTCTTTCTCATCAGTTCTTATCAATCATTTTATACAACACACACACACACACACATGTAAATATATATGTAAACATCAGACAAAGGCATTATCATTAAAAACTACAACTTTATCCTCAATCTAGGAACTCTAATTCCATTTGGAATCTTATGGAATATTGGGTACACTATATTAATTTTCATGGTTGTCACCGTCAAAATATTCATGGACAACCATGATTAAGCAATATCCTAACTTTTATATATCTTTATAATTATATGTAGAAATACCTTCTTCTCACCTACTAGAAAACCCCAACATAACCCAAGATTTCTCCTCCCTCATTATTCTTCTCATTCTTACACTAGAAGTAGAGAAATACGACTACCTATGTCCATTCTGAATTTTTAGCTTCATTTAATATATTTATTTTAAAAAATATAATTTGAAGGTTTTTAAATGTTTAATTATTTTCATAAAAAAATTATTTCATTAAAGGTGATTTTTTGATAAATATTTTAATTTATTATCTTTCAAAAACCCTTTTATGTAAGTGATTTACATTTTAAAAACTATTATTTTATGTAAGTGATAATTTATTTTAAAAAAATTACAATTCATGTTTATTTTCAAAACTCTTTTCAGGTAATTATTTTTCAATACACCTTTCTATAAGGGAAATTATATTATCAAATATATATTTATTTTCATTAGAAACTATTATTTTATGCAGTGTTAATATATTTTCAAAACTATATTATATTATATTAATGGATTTATATTTTCAAAAATATTAATTTATGTATGGAAATTATATTTTCAAAATAATTATTTTATATTAGGTGGTTATTTTTTATATAAAAGTATTTAAGATTTTTTTTCAAAAAAATATTATTTTATATTAGGGAAAAATCAAATTTCAGAAGTATGATTTTATGTAGAAATCCTTTATTCATAGGTTAATTCAATATAGAGTGATTATTTTATGATTTGATGTTTTTTTGATAAATCATGCTTCTATATGTTTTCAAGTCCCTGTTATATGGAAAATAGTTTTCTTAAACATCTATTAAAACCTAAATTATGGTAGAAAATGATTTATACATATTATAAAAATTTATATACATTATTTTTAATGTTTTTATTATCATTTAATGTATTTAATTTCATTGAAAATTTATTGATGTTGCACATATTTATAGGTATAGTCATGCACTGTATATGCCACTAACAATCCATGCATGTTTTCCTCAATAAAAAATCACATTATATTATAAATATTCCCTTCCCAGCTACTTTAGAAACACAAAAAGCCTATAGAAATCCAAACATTAGATTTTATTGATGAAAACATTTCTTAAAATTCATATTTTGTGTGATGTGAGAAATATTCTTAGGAAGGTTGGTGTAAATGAGCATGAAAGGATGAAAAAAGGTATGACTGAATTGAATTAACTTTATCGATAAATTAGAATTGATAACATATAAGAGGAATGAAAAGATATAGTACATGTATATTAAAATGGCATATCATATTAGCTTTTCTTTTGAATTTTCCTCAGGTAATACTTTTTATATAGATTTATCAAAAGTCCAAGTCATAAGTACAGTGGAATTTAAGGATGTTAAATAATTAATTATATATTATTGATATTCAATTAATTTTATTTATTCATATTTATATATTTATTGAGTTCTAAAGACTATTAAAAATGAAGGATCATTTTATTTAAACTTTTGTTTACTACTTAAAATGGATGAAATAATGAATTTAATTGATTTTATTAATTTCATGAATAAATGAATGCCAATACATAAATAATTATTTTGTTTAATATTTTAATTTCAAAGAGGAATGTGGATGAATTAGTGAAGTTAAAAAATTTCAAAGTCTATATGTCATATTTTTTGAATTTCCAAGGGAACACCTATGGTATAATCTATGGATGTTCTACACTGAGAAGTTAAATTAATTTGTTTATAAGAATTAATCTAGATGAAATAGAAATGTATTTGGTGTTAAATAATAATTTAGGATCATAAGAAAGGAATTTATCATTGTATGTAAGAAATATTTCCTAATACATGAATAGTTTTCCTTCATTTTTATGAGGGAGATGAGCTTCTCTGAGATAAATACGATTTTTACGCATAGATGTAATATATATCTCATGATATATAAGTCTTTTATAACTTTTGTAACATTTTTTTGGAACATACATAAGATTTTATTAGTTCTCTATCCACTCATGTAATATTTTTCCCTTTTTGAATTTTTTTGTTCCCAAGAATGAAATAATGGGAATGGATAAATATTTTAAAAATGATGAACAAATATAGTCATTAGACCATATTTATTATACGTGGAGAATGTTCATGTCAAGGGAACTAGGATAGGTTCTTTTTACATGAATGCTTAACAAAATAAAGAAATAATTAAACCTACAGGGAAAATATTAATTGATATAGGGATGAAAGAATTTAGATATTCATATTTTTATGAATCCTATAATATAAAAGTGGGTATTAAAAATTTAATAAGATATAATATCTCATAGAATTACCAGAATGATGATAGGAATGTGTAATCTTTTTGGAGGTCTATAATCTTAGATAAAGGTTGATAAAATTTCGAGTTTTGGGTTCAGTATTTGTATTTTTTTCTTTTTGATTTCGATAAACTATAACATATAATGGTAAACTATTTTAATTATTGGGATGAGGTGAAGGATGAAAATTTTGTAATTATTGAGTTTGAACCTCAAGAATGAAAATCTTTATTCTTATAATTATTCAAAATATTTTGTGGTAGGGTGTTATTTGTAATTCAATTGTATTGAGTTTGTTGTTCCAATGATTTTTTACTACTTGGTTTAAAAATCATAATTCTCCCTCCATGTAATTTTTCGTATAATGGTGTAATAGACCACATTTATAGGTGAATATATTGATATTTTTATTATATGAGTGAAAGATAGTGAATTATTTTTTAATTTCATGGGATTACTATTACATGATTGGGATTTTCATCAGTAGTTTAGGGAAATGTTATTAATGAGATGTCACTATAATTGTATGATATCCTCCCATAATCATATGAATGTGGTTTGATTGTAAATTGTTTTTTATTAATCCTTACAATTTCCCTCAACTTAAATGGTAGGGTAATTGATTATGAATTATTTCATAGATAAGTTAATAAGAATATGATTGTACTTTTTTAAGACTAGAATATAATTAGAATTGGTAATTCAACCCTTTAATAAATATATAATCATCAATTTTTAAAATTATAATTGATTAAATTTATTTTTATTCCTCTATAATCAAATTCAAAAAAACCTTTTTGACTAATTATAAAATAAAACATTACATTTTCACCCATCCTAGAGACATCCTTTGGTCTTTGATATACTTTATTATAACCTTATGTTATTAAAATCTTAATACACCACCCTATGATATGTTCGTTATAAATATGGCATCGTTTTTTGTGGGGTAGTGTTTAATTAATATCCACTAATTGTATGACATGATCCATCACTGAATTATAATTCCACCATCATCCATGAATTGAGAGAACATTATTATTTGGACTTAGACAATTGAGAAAAACTTACAATTTAAAGTCAAAATCTAAGATAATTCTATTGATTTAATCATTTAAAAATTAAAGTGAACATTTTGATTCTACATCTATAATCATAGAAGTGAATCCAACAAAAATTTTAGGAGATCTGTGTGCACCTCATTTCATAAAATAATCTAACAAGATTTCCATACCCACATTATAAGTTTATTTTTAGTTTAAAATAAGTCTAATTCTAATTTTTCTAAAGTTTCATAGACTTGTAGGTGGGTATCAAAAAATAATATCAAATAATCCCCATATTTTTCTTTACATTACACCTGAGATTAGCTTCTGAATAATAATTCATATGGAGAGCATTTTAGCTTTCTTTAAAAATAGTAATAAAAGTGTGTCATTATTCCTTATAATTGGGATAAATCACCAATTATATTAACATAAAAGTATAATTCTGTAGTGATTATTTCCAATATGAAGGTGAAATTCTACAATGAAGATGATTTATGAAAAAATATATGACACAAGAGTGACACTCTATGTGTTCTAGGAGAGATTCATGATGTTATGTCTATATTTTCCTCGTCATCAATTAAAGGAAAAATACTTTATTGTTTTATTTAAAAAAAACTAATTATAGTGTTTTTAATCTATTTAATACATATTTGTAAAGTGATTTTATTTAAAATCACAAGTTAAATCCATGGGACTAATAGAGAATATAGCTCAAAACTCACAATAGTTTTGTACAAGAGGTACTAGCATAAGTGGATTGTGTGATTTAAGAAATAATAAATCATGTTTACCAAATTATATACATGTGGAATGGACCATTTTGGTTAAAATGAGGGATTTTAAGTAATAAATAGATAAAAACACAAGTAATATAATGCACCGGCCCCAGAATCCCAATTCTAATTCATTACTTTATTACATTGGAATGATTACATGGAATCAAATAATAAAGGACCGATCAATTTAAAATTCTTGAAATCTATATTTAATACATGACACCCATAATACTTTGGGAAATGGGAAATAAAACCATTATACACAATAAAACAAAATAAACTATGTCCTTGAAAGCTTATTAAATGAGTTTTTCTTCATAACCTAGAATATGGAAACATAATAATGGTGAGCTCAAATTCTCAGTAAGGGTAAATAAAGAAAAAATTATGAATTGAAGAGAATAATAAACATGTAAAGGTAAATAACTAATAACACATGCCATTAAAATAACTAGATAAGGAAATATCAACATGATAGGGTAAAAAACTGAAAACACATTCCAATTAATCAATTAAATAAAAATGCAATGCATCCATAGATATGACGATGCAAAATCTCATCGATAAAAATGATAACTAAAATAAAGGAAATTATTTAATATTGGATGTAGCATATCTATAACATGAACCACTATACCATTAAGATATATTCTCAAGATAGTTTAAACTATTCTGATTTTTCTAATTGATTCATTTAATGAGACTACAAATTCATCGAGGGGCTATCTATAACCATGACCTACCCTTATTTTACAGTCCAAGCATTCATCATCTGTCAAATAATCGATGTAATTAATAAAAAAATGTGACTTATCATCAAATATCCATATAGAATATGTAACGACCCTGACTTTTGAATAATATTTTGTTTCCTAAAAATGTATGTCTTACATTGTCATAATCAATAAAAATATATATTTATAAATGAAATGTGACCTTTGGGTTTTTACTATTATATGACCATTGGTCAATAAGAATATTGAAAAAAATAATAATTTTTAACATTATAATTGTTTAAAATATAAATAATAATGGATAATTAATGCAGAAACAAGAGTTGATGGCCTCATCCAGTAGACTCAGGTCGTACGAATCCCATCTGCCAGATCTTGGGAAGGAGGTATCATTACTGGGATTTGTTCTAGACCAAGACCAAGCTGAGCTTCAAAATGTAAAGATTCAACATAATCGCCTTCTGGAGAAGTTCAAGATGATATAAATAACCACTCAGGAAATGTTGTCTGAGCCACCCCATGTTTCTATCACCATTGCACACCTTACTCTTAGGTCCTATGCAGGTGTTATAACGGGCTATGTAACAAGGCTGTAGTTTCTTTGTGTGATATTTTTGTATAAATAAAATTTATATTTCTTATTATGGTAAATTTTTTGAATTTTAAATGTCAAATTAAAAAATATGATGAATTTTGGGATGTTTCATATTATTGATGAATATTAAAAAATGAGAGTATTTTAAGATATTTTTTATACTTTAAATAATTAATAATGTGAAATGATATTAAAAAAATGGACATATACCATTGGGATGAGTAAGAGATTAAGAGTCTGATAAGAACAACATAATTTTTTTTGGTGAATAGTAAATTATGAATAGTAATATTACCCTTATAAATAGTAATGTGTCCAATGGAATATTAACCTCACTTAAGAAAGTATAAGTATAATTTAGACATCTTGAATGGTAATGTAATATAATAGCATAAGTAAATAACCATTTCAGAAATTATTAGTTAAGTATTTGTATTTTTTTCAGCTGAATAATGATTTTACATAAAAATTAAATATATCATATTTGGAAAATAATTTTCATAAAATGATGTCCATTTTTGAATTCAAAAGATCAATATTAGGTTAGGGTGAATTTATGAGATTTTTATATATTTTTTTGTTTTTTGGTGAATAGTAAAAATATAGTTTTTGATTTTTCACTGTGTTTTATGACGTAATATTGAAGTAATAAGTAATTTAAAATGTTGGTCAACTAAATTGGATTAAAATATTATTTTTTGTGTCCCATGTGGCCAAAAATATGGGAAAATACCATTGGAAAGCCTAAGGTTTTTCAAATACCACTAATGTGGTGTCCCTTGGAAATTAGTAAAATAATCCCTTGTTTTTGCTATAATACCAACCCATTCCTTAATTATTTTCATTAAAAATTCCTCCTCAAGGAAGATCTGGCCTTTTTACCTCCCAAGGATTCCTCCCATTGTTCCCTTAAGCCTCTCAAGTTCCCAACCATTGAGTTTTCTAAGTTACTCTTCAAGGTAAGGGAACCTTTCACCCTCCTCTTTTAGTCAAGACTTCTTTTATGCTATGTATTTTTGTTTCCATTTTATTATGTTGATGTTTTTTATTATATATCTTTATTTATTTTCATTTTATTTTCAAGTGATTAGAGACACTTTTCTCTATCATGAACACATTTTCTGATGTTTTAAGTGATGTCATTAGGCTGCTGAATTTTCGTAACGGAATTCTGAACATCTCTTTTTTCATTCAATTTCACTTCTATGTGGTATGACTTTCAAGATTCCATACCATGTTATTATATTAATATTATTATGTACAACTATTTTATTATAATTATTTTATGAATGGGTGATCTTTTTACCCTCTCTTTTTAATGTTTTCTAAAACCATGTTGCATAACCGTTATGTTATAGATTTTTCATCTCAAAATATCTCTCTTTTTCTCATGAAATTATTTTATTTTATTTATGTGAATACCCAATCCTATTTAATTTCCTCATATGTATTCAAGTTATGGTATAGTGAAAAATTCCTAAAGGGATATTACAACCATTATCAATACCAGTAAGAAAGTGTGACAATATCACTATGGACTTTATCACCGGTCTCTTGAGAACTTCCAAAGGAAACAATGCGATATAGGTTATAGTGGACCGTCTCACCAAGACTGCCCATTTTATCTCTATTCAAGAAGATTTCTCTCTTGGTCAACATTCCAGGATTTACGTGAAGGATGTGTTAAGGATGCATGGAGTTCCACTTTCTATCGTATCTGATCGCGATCCATGGTTCACATCAAAATTCCAGAGAAGTCTTTAACATGATCTTTGTACTGAATTTAATTTCAGTATGTCCTATCACCCCCAAACTAATGTACAATATTAAAGGACAATTAAAACACTCTAGGAAATGATGAGAACATGCTCAATGGAATTTAAAGGTGGATGGGATCAACATCTCTCATTAGTTGAGTTCTATTAAAACAATAGTTTTTACTCAAGCATTCAAATGGAACCGATGAAGTTCTATTTTAGAAGTGATGTATAACTCCAAATTGTTGGGATGAAGCTAGTGAGGGAAAGATTATTGGTCCTGATCTTATGAAATAGATGATAGAAAAGCTGCATGCCATCCAACAAAACATTAAGGCTACTCAGAGTCAGAAAAAGAGATATGTCGACATTTGTCGAAGGAACATGGAGTTTGATGTTGGTGAAAATGTATTTCTATAAATTTCACCTCGGAAGAGAGTCCTATGGTTTGGGAAGAAAGGGAAGCTCAGCCCTAGGTACATTGGACCCTATGAAATCCTCAATCACGTAGGAGAAGTGGCCTATCAACTTGCACTTCCTCCAAATCTAGAAAAAGTTCATGATTTTTTCATCGTATCACTCTTGAGGAAGTACATACTTGACCCTTAACATGTACTAAATCCAGAGGCGGTACAACTGAAACATGACCTCTCTTTTGAGGAGCAGTTGGTGGAGATATTGGATTCTAGAGACAATGTTCTATGGAAAAAGAATATCCACCTTGTTAATGTGTTGTGGAGGAACCACAAATACAAAGAAGCCACATGGGAACCAAAGGATTCAATGAGGAAGAGGTACCCAGATCTATTCTCATTTAAGGGTACAAGTTGAAATTTTAGGGAAGAAATTTCTTAAGGTGGTAAGAATGTAACAAACAGATCTTTTGAATAACGTTTTTCCAAAAAATGTATATCTTAAATTGTCATAATCAATAAAAAGACATAAGTATAAATGAAATGTGACCTTTGGGTTTTGACAATTATATGACAATTGGTCAATATGATTGTTGGAAACAATAATAATTTTTGACATTATAATTTTTGTTTAAAATATAAATAATATTGGATATTTATTATAGAAAGAAGAGTTTTTGGCCTCATCTAGTAAACTCAGGTTGTACAATGCCCATCTGTCCGAGTATGGGAAGAAGGTAGCATCATTGGGCTCTTCTCTGGACCAATCCCAAGACAAGATTCAACATGTAATGATTGAATGTAATCACCTTCGTAAGTGGTTCAACCTGATATAAATCAACACTCGAGCAATGTTGTATGAGCCACCCCAATATTATATCAACATTACACACCTTACTCTTAGGTCCTATGCAGGTGTTATAAGGGGTTATGTAACGAAGCCTTAGTTACTCTGTGTAATCCTTTTGTGTAAATAAAATTGTTATATCTTATTATGGTAATTTTTTTGAATTTAAAATATCAAAATAAAAAATAAAATAATTTTTTAGAAGCTTCTTATTATTTATGAATATTAAAAAAAGAGAGTGTATTTTAAAATACATTTTATACTTTAAATAATTAATAATGTGAAATGATTTTAAAAAAATGGACATATACAGTTGTGATCAGTATGAAATTTAGTGCCTGATAAGATCAACATAATTTTTGCTGAAAAGTAAATTATGAATAGTAATATTACCTTTATGAATAATAATGTGATCAATGGAATTGTAACCTCATTTAAGAAAGTATAAATATAATTTAGTCATTTGGAATGGTAATGTGGTATAATAGCATATGTAAATAACTATTTTAGAAATTATTAGTTAAGTATAAGTATTTTTTGGATAAATAGTTATTTTAATTAAAAATTTAATATCTCCAATTCAAGAAATTATATTCATAAAATGGAGTTTATTTTTGAATTCAGAACATCAATATTAAGTTTGGACGAATTAATGATATTTTAATAAAATGTTTTGTTTTCGATGAATAATAAACATATATTTTTTGAGTTTTCGATGTGATATATGACAAAAAAATGAGGTAATATGTAATTTAAAATTTTGTTATAATCATTTGGATTATAATATTATTTTAGGGGCCCCAAGTGGCCAAAAATGTGGGCAAATACCATGGGCAAGCCCTTGGAAATTAATAAAATAATCTCTCACTTTTGCTATAAATACCAACCCATTCCTTCACTCCATTCATTCCAAATTCCTCCTCAACAAATATCTGGCCTTTCTACCACCCATTGAGTCCTCCCAAGGTTCCCTAAATCCCACCAATGTCCTAACCATTGATTTTTTGAAGTTACTCTTCAAGGTAAGGGAACCTTTCACCCTCCTCTTTTAGTTAAGACTTCTTTTTTTTATGGTATGTCTTTTAGATTCCTTTCTATTGTGTTGGGGTATGTTATTATATGTCCTTATTTATTTCTGTTTTATGTCCAAATGATGAGAGACCATTTTCTCTCTCATCAACTCATTTTATGATGTTTTAAGATACGCTGTTAGGTTGCTGAATTTTCGTAAGGGAATTCTCAACGTCTCTTTTTTCCATTCAAGTTATCTTATCTGTTGTATGTCTTTAAAGTTTCCATAGCATGTTATTATTTTCATATTATTATTTCTCGCTTCTATATTATGAGTATTTTATGAACGTGTGATCCCTATCCCAGATCTTTTTAATTTTTTCTAAAACCATGTTGCATAGTCGTTTTGTTGTAGAATTTTCGCCTCAAAATCTCTCCCTTTTCCTCAAGAAATTATTTCATTTTAATTATGTGAATACCAAAACCTATTTCATTTCTTGTGGAATTAATAAATACCTAAAAATGATATATTTTATTCTATAAATTAGATACATAAAACCCTCATTCCCTTTCTGTGGGTTATAAATGATATAATGATCATGTTTTTAAGTACTTTTTAAAACACTGTGATTTGGATATAAAACCCATATATTTTATTCTCTATTGGTTATTTATGAAATGTTTGATTTTGATCTATCTAGATCACATGAAAATAAATAAATATTAATTGTGCTCCTTGATAATGCTCCAATTCATTGGTTAAAGTAATTAATCTCTAGAGATGAAAAGTTTTATGATACCGTGGTGAATAACCTTGGTAATTTTAATGACACATTGAGTATAGAACTTGGTGATATGATTATGAAAGTCTAAATTAAATGTTGTAGAAAAATTTCCTATTTATGTTTCATTTTTTTATTATTATTATGATATTCTACTTTATCATTCCTTCATGATATTCCCCCTATTCTTAATGATATCGCTCAAGTTCACAAGTAAACTGTTTCACTAGTTTTCCTTACTAGGACTTCTGTTCATCATTTCCTTTTATTTAGGTCCCTAGGTTATGAGATGAAATAAATGTACATATGATGAACCTAGTAGAATACTTTCAATAGGAATAGAAGATTTTTTAATGTTTTGATGTATTATGTACCTTTTTTTGAGACACTTGACTTTAAAGATCCTCTCTTTGTAAAATGATATGAAAAGTTATGTAATAAAAAGGTGTAATTCCATATTTGGTATCAAAGGATAGTTTAGTTATTTGCGAAGATTAGGATATGAAAACCCCTGGAAGAACCCTAAAGAAAAGTTTAAATATAATAAAAACTTCCTTTTATTTTTTTGAAATATTATGTAAGTTGTTTCTGAACAAATAAATCCTTGTCGGGATACAAACAAGTGGATGTGGCCCTGAATTAAATGTATTTAGGGGTAAAACCCGAAAACACCGCATTGATCTAGACTCGAATGGGAACCGGTGCATGAAAAAAATCCTTCCTGCACTCTTAGTTTGACACTCCTGAGGGATATGTTTGGTTAATCGCATGATATTTGTGAATCATTATGAAGGATTTATAGAGAAATGTAATTATTGTTAAAGAATAATATATTTAATCATGAAGTTTTAAGACATAAAAATACTTTATTGTCAAAAAATTCATAAAATAAATAATCTTATCACTAAGGATTTATTCTTTTAGAAAATGGAAGGCAGTAGGAGGAACCGTGCAAATGTTGACCACAATGGACCATGCACTGACAACCCTCTGATGGAAGCTTGAATGGAAAATTTCATGATAATGATGAACCAACAGACTCATGTAATGGGAAATAAATTGAATCAAGATAAGAGATAGATTTCACCATGAATGGAACAACTTTCTGTTAAGTCCTTTATGCAACAACGACCACCAACCTTCAGTGGATCTATTGGCCCATTGATTTCTGAACAGTGTATCTGCTCTATCAAGAAGAAATTTTATGTGCTCCACTATTTAGAATAAGAGAAGGTCACTCTGGAGATTTACCTATTAGAGGGAGAAGCTGATCAGTAGAGGTAACTAATTAAAAACATGAGCCCTATAGTGGAGGTTGAAGTTATGGAGTGGGAAGAGTTTTGATGGATCTTCTTGACTAAGTATTTCCCTTATTCAATTAGAACAAAAAATGGAGGAGGATTTTATCGAGCTGAAGCCGAAGGAGAATGAATCTGTTGGAAGCTACGAGATGAACTTCATAAGATATTACTATTACACCTCAATTTTGTCATGGATACTAATGGGAAGGTTGAAATATTCTTTGGTGGACTATTATATCAATTTCGGATGAATGTATCCAACTGATACAATGATAATTATGAGGAGATTGTGCATAGTACTATGAAATTCTAACTAGATTTTAGTGAGGTGCTAGGGTCTCATAAATCCAATGATAAGAAGAGATCAAGGGATCCAACCATAGGGAGGAAATTTGATTAGGTAAGTGGAGTAAAGAATGTGGAATGTCCCACATGTAATAAATGTGGGAAGAATCATTCAGGGAACTGCTTTCTTAGGAGTAGAAAGTGCTACAAGTGTGTATGAGATGGCTATATCGTGCCAAATTTTCGTAGTGAGGTGAAGCCTTCAATTTACCAACACTAAAGAAAAAGAGAATATGGTGATGGCCCTACCTGAAGTCCAATTCTATAAGTGTGTATATCTTTTGAATTTTTATAATCACTGTCCAAATTTGAGGGTAGTGGAGGAGAATCACCATTATCCTCAAAATATTCCAAAGGAGAAAGGTCACACATTTTATTTCACGACAATTGGTGTTGAAGCTCCAAATGATGTGGTGGCAGGTACTCTTGTTGTTCTCTCAAAGATAGCAAGTAATTTTTTTGGTTATGGATCAATGAATTCCTATATTTCCTCTACATTTTCTTGGATTTTAGAATCAACCCCTGAATTGCTAATAGTAGAGTAATCAGTCAAAACTCCTGGTGGGATTATCCAAGCATCATCTGTTTTTAGAAACTATAGTATTTAATTTAGTGAACACAACATTATCAGAAATCAATTAGTCATTCCCATGCTGGAATTCAAAATTATACTAGGGATGGACTGTCTCTCAAATTACAATGCTAAGATCAAATTCATAAGAAATGAAATCTTAGTGCTATGGAATGGGAAACCAACAGTTATCTTTCAAGGAGAGATATATCAACCTGATATTTATCTTGAAGAACCTCATATATCCATCTTTATGGAGTTTATTGGTGAATAAAAAGAAGATAATGATAGTATAATGATAAAAAAATTTCCCCATCATCCAGGAATACAATAACGTATTTTCTAAAGAGTTACCTAGACCTACCCTAGAAATAGATGTAGATTTCTCCATTAAAATCGTTCCTAGATCTCATTCGATATCAAAGACCATATATAGGACGGAAAATGTGGAGCATGTGTAATTAAATAATAATATACAAGATCTTTTGGAGAAGGGGTTTACATGACTGAGTGTGTCTCCTTGAGTAGCCCCTGTTCTCTTTGCAATGAATAAGGATGGATCCATGATGCTATGCATTGATTATAGAGAACTGAATGAGACCACAATGAAGAAAAGATACCTTCTTCCATAAATTGATGAGTTATTTGACCAACTTCGTGGGGATCAATTCTTCTCTAAGATTGATCTTAAATATGGTTATCATCTATTGAGGGTGAAGATGTAAGATATTCCAAAAACCACCTTCCGATCAAGATATGTGCATTATGAGTTTGTTGTTATGCCCTTCAGACTGACTAACGAAACTACTATTATTATGGACTATATGAATACAGTTTTTAAGTAATACCTTGATAACATTATGGTAGTTTTAATTGATGATATTCTGATATATTAAAAGAGTCACAAGGATCGTAAGGATCATCTAAGGGTTATTTTAAAAACTCCATAGAAGGAGAGGAGTTTTTAAAAGTTCAGAAAATGTGACTTTTGGTTACACAAAGTTTCATTCTCGGGGAACATTATAACCAATGAAGGAATCATAGTTGAACTTTCAAAGAAAAAGGTTGTATAAGAGTGGCCTCAGCCAAAAAAAAATAACTAATATTCGCTGTTTCCTTAGATTAGCGGGATATTATTCGAGTTTGGTGAAATATTTTTCACGATATTATACTCCATTAACCATGTTAACTCGAAAAGGGGTAAAGTTCATCTGGAAAAAAGAGTGTGAGGAAAGTTTCCAAGTGATGAAGAAGAGATTGGTTACTACACCTATGTTAACTCCGCCCTTAAGTGGAGACGGATTGGTTATTTTTTGTGATGCATATATGAAAGGGGTTGGGTGCATCCTCATGCAAAATGAAAAGTCATTGCTTATGCATCTCGACAGTTGAAGACACATGAGCAGAACTATCACATGCATGATCTTGAGCTGGATGCAGTTGTTTTTTCCTTGAAGATGTGGAGGCACAATCGTTATGGGGAGAAATGTGATATATACACATACCATCAAATATTGAAGTATATTTTCAAACAAAAGGAATTGAACATGAGACATAGGAGATGGTTGGAACTTCATAAAAACAATGATTGTTCAATTAATTATCATCCTAGAAGAGAAAAAAATGTTGTTGATTCATTAAGCAGGAAAGACCAAGTTATTCTATCCATGATGAGGATTCATAGATATCCCTTGATCCAAGACCTAGTGAGAATGAACATGGGAATTATAAGGGAAGGGACATCATTAAACCTATCCCAAATTTTTTATCAACCATTATTACTAGAGAATATCAAGAAAACTAAGAAAGAAGATCCTTTGTTATAGAATTAGTTTGAGGCTGAGAAAGATGAGAAGTTTTCTGAGATAAATATTGATCAAGAAGGTGTACTGAAATTTCGTACAAGACTATTTGTTCCATCTATTCTTTAAATAAATAATAAGCAGCTAGATGAATCTCATAACTCTACTTTCTCTATACATTATGGAAGCATGAAAATGTATAGGGATCTTCGTGATCATTATTGGTGGGATAATATGAAATGGGAGATTGCGTACATTACTACAAGGTGCCTGGTATGTCAGAAAGTGAAGGCAGAGAGAAAAAATCCTAAAGGGGTATAACAACCACTACACATACTAGCTTGGAAGTAAGACAATATCACTATGGACTCTGTCAATGGTCTCCCGATAACATCCAATGGAAACAATGTGATATGGGTTATAGTGGACCGTCTCCCCAAGACTACCCATTTTATCACTATTTGGGAATATTTCTCTCTTGATCAACTTTACAGGATTTATGTGAAGTGGTAAGGCTGCATGGAGTTCCACTTTTTATCGTATTTGATCCTGATCCATGGTTCACATCAAAATTCTAGTGAATTATTCAACATGATCTATGTACTAAATTGAATTTCAGTATGGCATATCACCCCCAAACTAAAGGCCAATCTGAAAGGACTATTCAAACACTCTTGGACATGCTGAAAACATGCTCACTGAAATTTTAAGGTGGATGGGATCAACATATTTCATTAGTTGAGTTTTCTTACAATAATAGTTCCCACTCAAGCATTCAAATGACACCATATGAAGGTCTATTATATAAGTGATGTAGAAATCTTACTTTTTGGGATAGAGATGGTGAGAGAAAGCTTCTTGGGATTAACTTTGTGCAATAGATGACATGAAATGTTCATGCCATCAAACAACACATTAAGGCTGATCAGCGTCAGAAAAAGAGCTATGTCGACATCCGTCGAAGGGACTTAGAGTTTGATTTTGGTGAAAAAGTCTTTCTTTTAAATTTCAACTTAGAAGAGATTCATGATGTTTGGGAAGAAAGGGAAGCTCATCCCTATGTACATTGGCCCCTATGAAATCCTTTTTTCACGTAGGAGAAGTGTCCTATCAGCTTGCACTTCCTCCAAATCTATCACAAGTTCATGATGTCTTCCATGTATCCCTCTTGAGGAAGTGCATACCTGACCCTTCACAAGTACTAAATCCAGAGGTGGTATGACTGGAATGTGACCACTCTTATGAGGATCAGACGGTGGAGATATTGGATCCTAGAGACAAGGTTCTATGCCACAAGACTACCCACCTTGTTAAATTATGTTGGAGGAACCACAAATACAATAAAGCCACATGGGAACTAGAGGATTCAATGAGGCAGAATTACCCACATCTTTTCTCAAGTGTATGAGATGAAATTTCAGGGAAGAAATTTCTTATGGTGGAAGAATGAAACGACCTGAAATTTTGAATAATATTTTGTTTACTAAAAATACATGCCTTACATTGTCATAATCAGTAAAAATATACAATTATAAATGAAATGTGAGCTTTGTGTTTTGACCATTATATAACCATTGGTCACTATGATTGTTGGAAACAATAATAGTTTTTAACATTACATTTTTTTTAAATTTAATTAATAATGAATAATTAATACAGAAAGAAGAGTCGATGGCCTCATCTATTAGACTCAGGTCATAAGAAGCCCATCTTTCAGATCTTGGGAAGGAGGTATCGTCACTGGACTTTTCTCTAGACCAAGACCAAGCCAAGGTTCAACATGTAAAGCTTGAACAAAATCGCCATCAGGAGAAGTTCAAGCTGATAGAAATCACCACTCAGGCAATGTTGTCTGAGCTTCCCCTAGATTCTATCACCATTGAACAACTTACACTTAGGTCATATGAAGTTGTTATAAGGGGTATGTAATGAGGCCTTAGTTTATTTTTGTATACCTTTTGTATAAATAAAATTTTATTTCTTTTTATGGTGAAATTTTTGATTTTCAAATGTCAAAATAAAAAATATGATGAATTTTTAGAAGTTTCATATTATTGATGAATATTAAAAAGAGAGTGTTTTAAAATATTTTTTTATACTTTAATTAATTAATAATGTTAAATGATTTTCCAAAAATGGACATATATAGTTGTGATCAGTAATAAATTTAGAGTCTGATAAGATCCAAATAATTCTTTGGTGAATAATAAATTATGAATATCGATATTAACCTTATGAATAGTAATGTTACCAATAGAATAGTGACCTCACTTGATAATGTATAAATATAATTTAGGCATCTTTAATGGTAATGTGATATAATAGCATATGTAAATAATTGTTTCAGAAATTATTAGTTAAGTATTAGTATTTTTTAAGGTAAATAGTGATTTTACATAAAAATGAAAAATCTTATATTTAGAAAATTATTTTCATAAAATGGAGTTAATTTTTGAATTTAGAACATCAATATTAGGTTAGGGTTAATTTATGATTTTTTAATATTTTTTTTGTTTTTCAGTGAATAGTAAAAATATAGTTTTTGAGTTTTCGGAGTGTTTTATGACATCATAATGATGTAATATATAATTTAAAATGTTTGAAGACTCATTTTTATCAAAATATTATATTTGGTGTCCAAATTGGCCCAAACCATGGGAATTTCCATGGTTTTTAAAATACCACCAATGAGGTGTCCCCTGGAAAAAAAATAAAATAATCCCTCACATTTGCTATAAATAACAACCCATTCCTTCATTCCATTCATTCCAAATTCCTCATAAACTAAGATATAGTATTTTTACCTTCCTAGTAGTCATCCCAAGGTTCCCTCAATCCCCCAAAGGTCCCAACCTTCATGTTTTTGAAGTTACTCATCAAGGTAAGGGAACCTTTCACCCTCATCTTTTAGTCAAGACTTCTTTTCTGTTATGTCATTTAGTTTCCATTTTCTCCTATTGTGGTATGTTATTATATATCCTTATTGTCTTACATTTTATTTAAAAATTATGAGAGACCATTTTATCTCTCATCAACTCATTTTTTTGATATTTTAAGTGATTCCATTATGCTGCTGAATTTTCATAAGGGAATTCTCAACGTCTCTTTTTTCCATTAAAGTTCTCTTCTATGTGGTATGTCTTTCAAGATTTCATATCATGTTATTATTTAAATATTATTCAGTCCCATTATTTTATTATGAGTCTACTATTAATGGGTTATCCCTATCCCCTCTCTTTTTAATATTTTCTAAAACCATGTTGCATAGTTGTTATGCTGTAGAATTTTCATCTCAAAATCTCTGTCTTTTTCTCAAGAAATTATTATTATTTATTTATGTGAATACCAAAACCAATTTAATTTTCTAGGTTATTATTCATGACATAAAAATGATATATTTTATATATTAATTTACATACATAAAACCCTCATTCCATTTCCATTGGTTATAAATGATATAATGATCATGTTTTAAACACTTTTTAAAATGCCATGATTTTAATATAAAACCCATATTTTTATTATCTATGGGTTATTTATGAAATTTTTGATTATGATATATGTGGCTCACATGAAAATAAATAAATATTAAGGTTTATCTCTCATATCTCTCCAATGTATTGGGTA
The DNA here is from genome assembly GCA_963277665.1 of Viscum album. Taxonomy (NCBI): domain Eukaryota; kingdom Viridiplantae; phylum Streptophyta; class Magnoliopsida; order Santalales; family Viscaceae; genus Viscum; species Viscum album. Next base: position 277,711,205 of record OY728135.1, read on the forward strand.
AATAAATTAATCTCTAGAGATGACATGTTTTATGATACCTTGGTGAATAACCTTGGTAATTTTTATGACACCTTGGGGATAGACCTTGGTGACATTATTTAGAATGTATAAATTAATTATTTTAACCAAATTTTCAAATTATCTTTCATGTTATTATTATTATTATTATATTTCTATTTATCATTCCTTTATTATATTCACAATGTTTTTATTTATATCGCTCAAGTTCACATGTAAACAGTTTCACTTGTTTTCCTTACTGGGACTTCTGCTAAATCATTCCTTTTATGTATGTAACTAGATTATGAGATGAAATAAATGTACATATTATGAACCTTTAAGAATCCTTTCAAGAGGAATAGAATAATGTTTTCATGTTTTCATGTATTATGTACATTTTTCCCACGACACTAGACTTTAAAAAACATATATTTGTAAAATGAATTGAAACGTTATGTAATTAATATTTGGGATACCAAAGAATAAAAGATAAAATTTTAGAAATAATTTCCCATCAGAGGATTAGTGTCAAAAAGTGTTTTTTTATTAATGAAAGTACCATTTAAAGATCATTAAAACGTTATTGAGGAAAATAATCATAAAACATTCTAAAGTGTCCCATGCCACTTTGAAACATTCGAATCATAATCCCCATGAAGGAATAAAAGTAAAAGAAATATATAAAATCATAAGAATAAGGATATTAATTATATAAAATTTTAAATGTAATTATATATTCCATATAAAATTAAATTGGGGTATAAAAGTCAATTATGTCTTAATGGAATGTAAATTTAGACGAAAAATATTACCTTAACCTTCCTTGGGTTGTGTGATATTTTTTATCAAATATTAGGGTTAAAAATAAGTTAATAACTAATACCATATCTATAATCATGTTTATTATATCATATATATTCTTCTTATAATATCTTATAACCCATTTGTTAATACTCCTTCATTATTTTAACTATTTCGGTTGTTAATTGCCTAGTTTTCTTAAGTAAGTTTTTACTTGTCATTTGTTGTTCCTATGAATTTGAGAATGATTTAATCATCTCTAGAATTTAAACCATGAATTAATTATCTTATATATTCACTAAATATGTATTTATAATAATTGATAATATTTGGAGAAAATAAATTAAATGCACTGTTCATGGATACGGTAGGTCATACGTACGTATGAACATTACTTTAGTTTTTTTTTATATTAAATGAATGAAAATTAATTGATACATATATATATTAAAATTATAGTGTCATGTATATTTAAAATATGTTAAATAGGTTTATTAAAACCACACTAAATATATTTCATGCATGGCATGAATGAGTCACATCACTTTTACGGGGAGGTAGTCCACACTTCCACAAACGATGTTATATATTTACACAAAATGGAATGTATAGAGGTAAATTTGATAAAATAATAAAATAAGTTTTATAAAATTATAATTATCATATATATCATTTATAAATATATTTTCCACCATAATTCCCACCAAGAGAGGTAGTAAAGTAAAAAATGAACAATCCTCGATTTGTATGGTGACAGTTCGTCATACATGTAAACAATATGTTATTTACATATTAAATAGAAGTTTGTTTAAGTGTCAGTCAAAAAATTATCAGAAAAATGTTAGTTTATTTATGATACTCATTTTGTTATATATTATTATAATAAATATATTTTAGGGTTTTTAGAAACAAATAAATGAAAAGATTTTGAAGGAAGATGCTACCTCTTAATCGAGTAAATCCATTTCGTTCATACCAAAGAGATTCCTTATCTGGATTTATTCCCAAAGGAAGGATTATATTTCAAGGGGATGGATTTTGGGAGACTATATGGGATTATTTTGGACAATCCACAGTGTCTTGAGAGGTTTTAAGAAGGGGTATACTGCTTGTTGTTTATAGTTGAGGGGGAGGGAAAATCTTATAAATACCAAAAGGTATTCATTAATGGGAGGACAAACTTACATAATTGTCCTCTGATTAGCCAATAAAAAAACATATTTTGATTACATTTTAATGGTATTAAATGTTTATTTTTGATCTTATGGGTCTGAGTTAGTGGATTTTAATTTTGAACATCCATTCTCTTCATTTGTGCACTCCATGCCTAATATGCACCAATTTAGGCCCAATGTTTCATCTAATTTAAAAGAATGTAATTATCCATATTTTAATTTGATATTTTTGGAAATGTATATAAAATTAAATATGAACATTTTTCATTCAGGGATCAATGGAGGATTCATAAAGGATGATGAGGATTTTTGGCGAAGAAAGGAAACAATTCTAGAGAAGGCAGACTGGATATCATCCCACTGATCGGACTTTGGTGCCCACAATACAGGCCCAATGAAGCCCAAAATTCATGGGAGACTATAAGAAATATATAGGAACAAATAATTATTCTGGATCCAGTGCTAATACATCCTAAATGGTGGTGATTAAGGTGGCCCAAGTTGAAGATTCAATTCTGGTCCAGATTCTGAGGCCCAGAAAAACATCCCACTATTTATATAATATCTCGAGAAAAGTTTATTATTATGAGATGAAATTTTACAGGAGGTTAGAGAACATCCGGAGATTAATTTAAGTCTTATAGGGCCCACTCTAATTCTGCCTTATAGAAGGTCCTTTAGGCGCGTCTTTCCGGTGGATGCAAGCTGACTGCAACTTCGAGGCAAGAGTTGAAAAGTCTCTTATGCATTAAATGTCCACCCACCTTTCTCCAACAAAATTAATTAAAGGCACATGGGATGATGGGAGCTCGGCCAAAGGATTCCAAAATTCATATTTAAGGCAGTAAGGATGGAGGATTTGAGGATCTTGGTGCTTTCTTTTCATTGTAGTGTTATTATGCCAATTTGCCTTTGTAATGTTCTTCCTTCTCATGTAAGTTGTTCGAATCACCTTAGTCTTAAATAAAAGTTCTTCTTCTTCTCTTATTCTATTCTTATTCATATCACCTTGATACTGTTGCCTCAAGGTGTGAATTTTTTCACACCAAACCTTGTGATTTTGTTCACACAACAGTGGAGTGATCGTTATTTGTGTTGTTTTTACTTCTTCAATTCCACCCTCATAAGTCTACTTTCCGCTTCCGTTGAGAACTTGTCATCAATGGAGGGCTAGCTCTTTTATGGGTTGATCCAAGGGAGTAGAAAGGGGCTGGATTGAATGTTATTTCTCACTCTCTAAATGTTATTAATTTCTTTTAATTGAGTTTCTTTCATTCAATGATTTTTATTCTTCCTCTTCCTTATTGAATTTATTCACCCCACTTTGATGTGCTAATTATATCCTTTACCTTGGAGTGCTCATGAAAATGATCCCACAAGTGTATAGGTGATTATCATGTTTTGTGAAGGTGTTTAATCAGTAAGTGATTAGGTTAGTTTGAATTCATTGCATGAATCCTTCTTGAGTTAATGAAATTAAAATCGTAAAAAAAAATGAATTCATTAAATCCACCCCGAGCAATAACCTGGGATCAACTCATTTAATCATAATTTGAATTCCATAGATCTTTTAGTGATCTTTCAAAACCATCTAAAATCAACCCAAGTTGGCAACTTCATAGCCCAAAATCCATCTATTTTTATTGAGTGTCTAAAGGTTCTTCTTAGGTCTCTGAGGATTCGACAACCCAAGATGCACTACAAGAGACCACTTGACCCTTAAAATTTGGGTAAATTTAGGCGAAACCAAATTTTGGCGCCCTTTCCGGGGACCAAGTAAGTTACTTAGACAAAAACATTCTTTCCTAACCTCCTTTCTTCTATTCTCACCCAAGATCTCTTATCTTTTCCCTTTCTTGCTTTTTTTTTTCTTTTGGTGCATGTCCGCCTTCACCCGCGATAACTCAAACAGACTAGTTATGGTGGAAAGTCATAGGATAGGGGAGTCAAGTACACCATTGGATCCTAATATTCCCAATACCCCAGAGTTAAAGATTGAGTCAATTTTAATGGAGGTTCTTCAAAGAAACCAACTCATAAACCCGGGTGGGAACCAAAATGGAAATCCAAATGAGGCAGCCCCAAATTTGGGGAATGGAGTCGATCAAACCATGAATGACTACCTTAAACCTACCTAGACCAATGCACCCTCTTGCATTAGGCATGATGCCCTAGGAGATGCCAACTATGTCTTTAAACCTCATGTCCTAAACCACATTCCAACTTTCCATGGGATGGAGTCAGAAATGCCTTACCTTCATGTCAAGGAGTTCAATGACATTGTTGAAACCATGTGCTCACCACATCAACTTGAGTCAGCTAAGATGAGGCTCTTTCCTTTCTCACTTAAGGATCGAGCAAAGAACTGGTTAAATAATCTGAGACCTTCATCAATCCACACTTGGAACCAACTGCAAATATAATTCTACAAGAAATACTTTCCCCACCACAAAACAACTGCACTTAAAAAGAGTATCCAAAACTTTTTTGAAAAAGAGGGAGAGTCATTCTATGAAACATGGGAGAGGTTCAAAGACACCCTAAACATGGTTCCACACCATGGTTTTTCTATTCCTGAACAAGTAAGAATTTTCTATGAAGGTTTGGTCCCAGGGAACAAAAAATTCATTGACATGATGTGTAATGGGACCTTTAAAAACAAATCCCCAAATGATGTCTACGAGTATCTAGAAATCCTTGCTGAACAAAACCAAACATGGGGAACATCACCTTATTCTGAAAATCCTCAAAGAACTGCTGGAATGCATACACTTAGAGAAGAGGAAATCCTTAGGGTGAAACTTGAAGCACTCTCTAGGACGGTTGAAGATATATACTATAGGAAAATCCATGAAATCCAAACTGTAGACCCTGTTTTCACAATCTGTGACAAACATGACCACAAAATAGACAACTGCCCAACCAATCCATCCATCAAGGATGTTCTTTTAGGAGGAACACCTGCTGAAGTCAATGCCCTAAACTTTCAAAAGCCTCAATACCAAAATACATTCAACCCAAGGTATAATGACCACCTAGGCTTCCGATGGAAAGATAACCAACAACCTAGCCAACCACAAGGACCAAACCCCTACCCTACACAAAATTTTCAAAACCATAACCAATTCCAACCACAAACAGTCCAATACCAACATCCTCCAGTCCAATACCAACAACCCATCCAACAACCAAAGTATCCCCCTGGGATAACCCAACCAACACAAGCCCCTTCCCAATATGTCCCTCTCCCAATCCTTGAACAACTGTGCAAACAAATGGAAAGGATGAACTCAGAAGTCTCTTCCCTGAAACAAGAACTTAAAACCATCAAAAATGGAAAGGCACCCATGCCCACACATGAAATTCCACAATAAACATCAAGGGGAGAGACAAGTTTCACTCAAAAAACTCATGAACAACTAAAGGCTGTGACAATTTTGAGAAGTGGGAAATCGATTGAGAAACCTGAACCAATAGTTCAAAACCCACCTGAAGATTCAAACTCTAATGAAAATTCAAATGAAACACATGACCAAACTGAAGATACTAATAAAAATGTGAAAGAAACAACTCTTCAAAAAACAACCCCACAACCTGCCCCATTTCCTCAATGCATGAGGGGGAAAACCAAGCCTGAATTGAGTGAAACATTGAGGGAAATATTCTCACAAGTCAAGTTGAACATTCCACTCCTCGATGCAATTAAAACCATTCCTGCATACTCAAAGTACCTTAAGGACTTGTTCACTTTTAAAAGAAAATTTTCACATAAAAACCAAGTCCTTTTGGCTGCTAATGTGAGTACCACCATTCAAGGGACCATTCCTCCTAAGCTGAAAGACCCGGGTTGCCCTTACATCAATGTTGAACTAGTAGAGAGAAAAGTTGTCAAGGCCAGATGTGACCTAGGTGCTAGTGTCAATCTCATCCCCTATGCTGTGTACTGCCAATTAGGCCTAGAAGAGCTCCAACCCACATCTGTCACATTTCAACTTGCTGATCGTAGTATTAGGGTTCCAAAGGGGATCTTAAAGGATGTTTTGGTGAAAGTTGAAAATTTTATTTACCCAGCTGACTTCATTGTTCTAGACAATCACCCAAGCTTAGTTCCTAGGGAGCAAACCCCAATCATCCTTGGTCGCCCCTTCCTTGCAACAATCAACTCTATTATCTGAGTCCGAAATGAGAACATGGCCATCACCTTTGGAAACATGAGTCTAGACTTGAACATCTACAATGAAAACTCTCAAATTTTGGATGATGAAGAGATTCATGAGGTTAATTGGATAGGTAGTGTTGATAGTGAACTCAAGTAACATCAAGGAATTACCGAAGGATGTTTAAGTAAAGAAGAGATTGATTTTATTTGTTTAGATGAGGGAAATTTGTCTCCTTGGCTTGAATCTCTTTAAGATTGCTCTATTGATGATTTTATAGAATCACCAATCAATGATACCATGGGTGAAATCAATAACATCGAGTCCATACCCATTCATGAAACTACTCTATCTAATTTAGTGGATGAAAATTCTTTTCACAAGGAACCAATTTTGTCAAGAAATCTGAACAAAGAAACTGAGTTCAATACAAAGTCTCATCCTTTCTTGGAAAGTGATAACCACTCTGATCTTGAATTTAAGGCTTTACCTTCATCACTCAAGTATGCGTTCTTAGGGGAAAATCAATCCTTTCCTATTGTCATTTCTTCCTCTCTTGAAGCCAATCATGAGAGGATGCTTCTAGATGTCCTTAGGAGACACAAGAAAGCCATTGGATGGACCCTATCTGATATTCTTGGGACTAGCCCACTTATCGGGACTCATAGAATTGTTCTAGAATCCAATTCAAAGCCATGTCGTCAACCTCAGCGACGACTCAATCCTAATCTCATGGAATTAGTGAGAAAAGAACTTTTGAAATTGTTAAAAGCTGGTATGATCTATCCTATAGCTGAGAGTGAGTGGGTTAGCCCAATCCATGTGGTTACAAAGAAGGTTGGAATCACAGTAATAACCAATAATGATGGAGAGATGCTTACAACAAGGGTTATTAGTGGATGGAGAGTCTGTATTGACTATAGGAAGCTCAACTCTTGTACCAAGAAAGACCATTTCCACTTGCCCTTTATTTATCAAGTCCTCGAGTGAGTGGCGGGTCATCAATTCTACTGCTTCCTAGATGTATTCTCAGGGTATAATCAAATAGAATCCTCCTTAAAGGATCAAGGAAAAACAACCTTCACCTATCCATTCGGCACTTTTTCCTTCAAGCGCATGCCCTTTGGGTTCTGTAATGCCCCTGGTACCTTCTAGCGGTGCATGATGGGAATCTTCTCGGACATGGTGGGGGATTTTTTAGAGGTCTTCATGGATGATTTCTCCATATTTGGGGATAATTTTGAGGGATGCCTTCTAAATGTTGAAAAGGTTTTGTCAAGGTGTGAGGATAAGAATCTCATACTAAATTGGGAAAATGCCATTTCATGGTAAGGGAAGGACATGTTCTAGGTCATCTGGTATCTGGTAGAGGTATTGAAGTTGATAAAGCTAAGGTTGACATCATTTTTCACCTTCCCCCTCCTAAAACTATTAAGGAAGTGAGGTCCTTCTTAGGACATGCTGGCTTTTATAGAAGGTTCATTAGGAATTTCAGCTCTATTTCTCGACCACTTTGTGCTCTATTGGTAAAAGATGCTCCATTGTTATGGATAGAAAGCTATGATGAATCATTCTATACACTCAAGTCAACTCTTATATCTCCACCTATCATGAAATCTTCAAATGGAAACTTCCTTTCGAGCTCATGTGTGATGCAAGTGAATTTGCTGTAGGGGCAGCCTTAGGAAAATAGTGTGAGAAAACTCCATGTGTAATTGCTTATGCAAGAAAATCTTTAAATGATGCACAAATAAACTACACCACCACTGAAAAAGATCTGTTTTCTGTTGTCTTTGACTTAGATAAATTCAGGTCTTATCTCTTAGGATCACCCATCATTGTCTTCACTATCCATTCAGCCCTAAAATACCTTTTCCAAAAACAAGATTCCAAGTCTAGATTGATTAGGTGGGTCCTTCTTCTTCAAGAGTTTGATTTAACCATTAAGGATAAAAAGTGTGTTGAAAATGTTGTAGCTTATCACCTCTCTAGGATGGAATTCAAAGACAACTCACACCACCTCTCTGTGTCTGATTCATTTCCCGATGAGCACCTCTATTCCGTGAGTGATTGCCCTTGGTATGCTGACATAGAAAACCATTTGGTGATGGGTGACATTACAAAATTCATGAGGACCCAAGCTAAGAGGAAATTCCTTTCTGATGTCAAACACTACGTGTTTGATGATCCTTACCTCTTCAAGTTCTGTCCTGATCAAATCATCAGGAGATGTGTTCCCGAGTCTGAGGAAGAGTCCATTCTAAAATTTTGTCATGGAGAGGCATGTGGAGGCCACTTTTTTACAAAGAAAACCACTGCAAAGGTCCTCCAAAGTGGTTTCTACTGGCTGAACCTCACTAAGGATTCCTTCGAATTCTGTAAAAGTTGTCCTCAGTGTCAGCAATTAGGATCCATTTCCAAAAGGAATCAAATGCCCCTCACTCCTATTCTGGTCGTTGAAATATTTGATTGTTGGGGAATTGATTTCATGGGACCCTTTCCAAACTCGAAGGTATACCTCTATATCCTCTTAGCTGTTGATTATGTCTCAAAATGGGTTGAATCCATTCCCACCAAGTCTAATGATCATCAAGTTGTGATCCGATTCCTAAAAGAGCATATATTTTCTAGATTTGGAGTTCCGAGGGCTATAATAAATGATCGTGGAACCCATTTATGTAATCTCCCATTCTCTTCACTCATGTATAAGTATGGAATTTCTCATAAAGTTTTCACTGTGTACCATCCTCAAACCAATGGTCAAGCTGAGTTAGCAAATAGGGAGATTAAGAAAATTCTTGAAAAAACTGTCAACCCCTCTAGGAAAGATTGGTATGAGAAACTCTTGGATGATCTTTGGGCATATCGTACAGCATTCAAAAACATCCTAGGAATGTCACCATATAGGTTGGTTTATGGAAAATCATGCCATTTACCTGTTGAAATTGAGCATAAGGCATTTTGGGCAATCAAAAAAATGAATTTCGACATTTCTTTAGTCGAAGAAAAGAGGAAATTAGATCGTAATGAACTTGAGGAACTTAGGATGGAGGCTTATGAAAATTCAAGGATAAATAAATCTAGAGTTCAAGCCTACCAATCTAGGAATATCAAAGTCAAACAATTTGAACTGGGAAAACCTGTGCTCTTGTATAGTTCAAAACTTCATTTACACCCGGGAAAGTTAAGGTCTAGATGGTCAGGTCTATTCATAGTGCATCATGTGTACCCCCATGGGTAAGTAGAGATTCAGGATCCCACAAGTGGTAACATTTTTAAGGTCAATGGTCATAGGTTAAAACCATTCATTGAATCATTCAATAAACAGGAAATAGAGGTAGAGTTAACAGAGCCAACCTATGAACCAGGAAAAAATTGATAGATTTAGGATCCATGTCGGGCTAACGATGTTAAACAAAAGTCCTACACGGGAGGAAACCCGTGGTCTTCATGTTTCTAATCTTTTTGAATCATTTTTCCCTTCTTCTTCATTTTTTTTATTTAAAAAAAATATATAGACTGTTGACCTGTTCTTCTTTTATGAGTAAGGATGGGTATGAAAGGGGAGCACCGTATTCATCTGTGTCACGCGGTGTGATCCCTGAGTAATACCTTACCCAGAAAATATAAATAAGACAATGTATCATCAATTTATTTTATTTCATTTTATATTTTTGTAGGTATTTTTTAAAAAAATAGATTGTTGACCTGTTCTTCTTTTATGAGTAAGGATGGGTATGAAAGGGGAGCACCGTATTCATCCGTGTCACGCGGTGTGATCCCTAAGTAATACCTTACCCAAAAATTTAAGAGAAGACAATATATCATCAGTTTATGTTATTTGTACCTTTTTTTAGGTTAAAAAAAATACAAAAAAATATATATATTAAAAAAATTTAAAGGCTTGTCATAGGTCATTGGGAAAAGATGGTCACAACCGTCCAAGCCATTGGGAGATAAACCAAAACTAAAGGGAGACATGGGAATGCATTTTCAACATCAACCACCAGGTGACTTCATTCCATAATTTTCATTTTCAATGTCTTTGTTGAACTTCTATCCCACCCCTTCTATGTTTCAATTCTTTAAACACTGGGACAATTTTATTCTAAGTTGGGGGGGAGATGAAAATGTGTGGAAGGAAAAATGTCATTAACCTTGAACATGATAACACACATTCCAAACTCTGAAATTGGATATCAAATAATTTTTCATGCCTTGATTCTGATTTTAATGCAAGTTTATGTTCATGTGCATAGATATTGGAAAGTGCGGTTGTCCGATGTGATTTTTCACTGTTATATTTTCATCCATTTAATAAAAAAACATAATGCACATCCTCTATATTGTGGGGTTTTAGTTTGAGTTCTTAGGGACCCATAATAAATAACATATGATTGGCGATCATTTTAATTTTAACATGAGTATTCAAAAAAAAAATCAATTGCACGTAGAGCAATGAATTGACCTAATGTGTGGATTTCGGCACTTGGGGATCATGACTCCATAGTTGTCTGGCCCAGAGTTGGGCATTTAATCTCTATTTGTGGTAATTTTAATTTGTTTTTGATTGAGTTAACTCGAGATGATGTCCGAGTATGTGAGCTTCACTTGGTGCCCTAAGGTCTTTGAGCTTGGGAGTCATCGGCAAAGTCTTGCTAAATGGGTTGACTCGATTGAGTTCAATTTCAATTACCATAGAAAAATTGCAAAAAAAAAACCAAAAAAAAAGAAAATAAAAAAATGAGTACTCATCTTATTATTAAAATTTGATTTCTCCTAGCGCTTCTATCTTTTCTCCCTCGAATGGAAATGAACCCCCATGTGTATTGTGACGCACAACACTTCATCACGCTTAATTGAATTTGGATGAAATATAGAAATGAATTTGAACAAAGGAATGGGCTTGGGATTGAGATATGCCTGTGGAAATAGCTTGTTTTAAATGATTTTGATGGGTTTCATAATTTTTTGGTATGTGATCTTTGGGTGAGAAATGTGTATTAAAATGTTTTTGGAAAAGGTCATTCGAATTTCATTATTGTGAGATATATTTTGCTCGGGACTAGAAAAACTCAAGTTTGGGGGTGTGATTAGCCAATAAAAACACATATTTTTATTACATTTTAATGGTATTAAATGTTTATTTTTGATCTTATGGGCCTGAGTTAGTGGATTTTAATTTTCAACATCCATTCTCTTCATTTGTGCACTCCATGCCTAATATGCACCAATTTAGGCCCAATGTTTCATCTGATTTAAAAGAATTTAATTATCCATATTTTAGTTTGATATTTTTGGAAATTTATATAAACTTAAATATGAACATTTTTCATTCAGGGATCAATGGAGGATTCATAAAGTATGATGAGGATTTTTGGCGAAGAAAGGAAACAATTCTGGAGAAGGCAGATTGGATATCATCCCACTGATCGTACTGTGGGACCCAAAATACAGGCCCAATGAAGCCCAATATTCATGGGATACTAGAAGAAATATATAGGAACAAATAATTCTTCTGGATCCAGTGCTAATTCGTCCTAAATGGTGGTGATTAAGGCGGACCAAGTTGAAGATTCAATTCTGGTCCAGATTCTGCGGCCCAGAAAAACAGACCACTATTTATATCATATCTCTCGAAAGGTTTATTATTTTGGGCTTCAATTTTACATGGGGTTAGGTAACATCCGGTTCTTCATTTAAGTCTTCTAGGGACCACTCTAATTCTGCCTTATAGATGGTCCTTTAGGCGCGTCGTTCTAGTGGATGCAAGCTGGCTGCAACTTCGACGCAAGAGTTGAAAAGTCTCTTATGCATTAAATGTCCACCCACCTTTCTCCAATAAAATTAATTAAAGGCACATGGGATGATGGGAGCTCGTCCAAAGGCTTCCAAAATTCATATTTAAGGCAGTAATGATGGAGGATTTGAGGATCTTGGGGATTTCTTTTCATTGTAGTGTTATTATGCCAATTTGCCTTTGTAATGTTCTTCCTTCTCATGTAAGTTGTTCGAATCACCTTAGTCTTCAATAAAAGTTCTTCTTCTTCTCTTATTATATTTTTATTCATATCAAATTGTAAAATTGCCTCAAGGTGTGAAATTTTTCATACCAAACCTTGTGATTTTTTTCACACAACGGTGGAGTAATCGTTATTTGTGTTGTTTTTACTTCTTCAATTCCACCCTCGTAAGTCTACTTTCTGCTTCTGTTGAGAACTTGTCATCAATGGAGGGCTAGATCTTTTATGGGTTGATCCAAGGGAGTAGAAAGGGGATGGATTGAATTTTATTTCTCACTCTATAAATATTATTAATTTCTTTTAATTGAGTTTCTTTCATTCAATGATTTTTATTCTTCCTCTTCCTTATTGAATTTATTCACCCCACTTTGATGTGCTAATTATATCCTTTACCTTGGAGTGCTCATGAAAATGATCCCAAAAGTGTATAGGTGATTAGAATGTGTTGTGAAGGTGTTTAATCAGTAAGTGATTAGGTTAGTTTGAATTCATTGCATGAATCATTCTTGAGTTAATGAAATTAAAATCGTAAAAAAAAAAGGAATTCATTCAATCCACCCCAAGCAATAACCTGGGATCAACTCATTTCCTCATAATTTGAATTCACATAGATCTTTTAGTGCTCTTTAAAAACCATCTAAAATCAACCCAAGTTGGCAACTTCATATCCAAAAATCCATCTCTTTTTATTGAGTGTCTAAAGGTTCTTCTTAGGTCTCTGAGGATTCGACAACCCAAGCTGCACTGCAAGCGACAACTTGACCCTTAAAACTTGAGTAAATTTGGGCGAAACCAACCTCCAAAATGAAAATATCATGGATTAATGGAGAATAATGGTCTATAAAAACCCCCACCACACAAAAATATCTTCATTTTAATAATTTGGTTCCTCAACTTCTAAGATACCCGAAATTTATCATTTTGGTTTTTATTAAAGCATCTAGTTTTATAACCTTAGTAATTTAACAAATAAGAATAAAATAAAGTGTTATTTATTAGAAAATATACATCAAATAAATTATTAATATTATATAAAATATATATAATAAAAATATCATGTATTTTGGAAATTAATTTTAAAACAAGTGCTTGTGTCGTGCTAAAACAATACTTAAACCCGTACAATGTTAACAACATTTTTAAAATATATGGGCAATATGTTAATTATAAAAGATCAATTAGTCTATTAAAAAAATATTTAATATTTATTAAAACTTAAAAAAAATTCATATAATATGTTATTTTTATTAATTTTAAATCATTTAATAAAACATAATTTATTTCAAAACAACAATAATGTCAATTTTGACATTATTTATTTTATTATAATTTAAAATATCAAAACAGTATTTTAATTCAAATATATTTGTTTTTAATTTTTGTAACATGATATATTCGTCTAGAAAAGTAATTAAAGACAATAATTCAATCAATACACTTCACTTTTAATATTTATAGTGTCTTTATTTTAGTTAACTATTAACTAAATGGTCACTACGTTGGCATCTCTTACTAATTTTAAGTATCTAAGTCATATTTAAAAAATTAATACTAAATTGTTATGATTAAATTAACCCATTTATATTTAAAAAGGTTATTTATAATAAAAAATATTAGCTTTTTTACATATATCAATGTTTTATAAATGTTAAAGGTAAAGAAAGTTCTTTTTTTTGTCTCTTTCTTTACTTAGACTTTTATAAAAGAAACATCCTTTTAATAATATCCCAATAACCCATAAAATTAAAATCAAGATGGTATTGTTTCTAAATATATGTATCCAATGGTTTTTTACAAGTGTCAATGTTATTTTGGCACTTAATGTTAGGTTTTAATCCCCTGTTAATCTTAATATTACCTTGATCACTGTAATTAATATTAATGACATTCACTAATCATTTTGGTCAAAAAATAAGTTGATCTTATTAGAACAAAAATATTATAATAATTTCAACTGTGTATTTCCATTATTCAAAATTTTAATCATAGAAGTGGGAAATTTAATATTAATTCTAATCCCATAGACGTAGTGAGAAGGAGGGTTTTTAATGTAAAAAAAATTCAAAAGTTCAATAAGTTTCAATATATAATTTCAATATAAAAAATATTCCAATAAACTTAATTGGATTAATATATTTATAATGGATATAATGTGACTTTAAAAACCAACTTAAAGTATAATTTTAACTCTAATAGGTATTTAAAAAAAAGACCATTTTTAATTAAAATGTAGTATTTTTCACAATTAATCAAAAAATTAATCTCTCAGAAAAATACAAAAAAATTCCCTAAGATAATTTTGACATTCCAAATTCAAATTTTTTTTTAATTTTGAAAAATATGATTTATAAAATTTTCAAAAGTTAGTTTTAAAAAATTAGTTCCATTAAAAGGTGGTAAAACTCGGTTTTTCATGTATCACAAACCAACTTAGTGTTGTGTGTAGATTAAGCCTAACTTTGTGTATAAATCATGCTAAAAAAATATATTTATTCTAAAAGAAAAATATTATAGATTATTGGGGTGTTACATACTCCCCACATTAATTAAATTTTGTCCTCATAATTTAAAATTTATCTTTGTAATCAAGGGAATCATATTTGAAAATACTATTTTTGAAAATCCCACATCAAAAATAGGGTTAATAAAAACTCTTCTTAATAAGAGGGAAAATGAAATGAAAACATTACCACAGAACTATGATTTCTAATATAATAAAATTAGTGAAAATATAGATATTGAAGATAAATCTAGCTATCAAGTTCTGATGGAGAGTTCTAGAGAACATGGTTAAGAAACCATATGGGACGTTTTTATAAGAACACTCTTATAAGAACACTCTTATTTCTCATTCTAAGAATATAAGTAAATATACTTACTTGGAATGCTTTTTTAAGAACACTATTATCCTCTTGTTCTCCCTAGAACTATTTATACTTCATATCTTAGAATATGAATCATTATATAGTGATGTAATATGTCAATCTATAAAACCATATCCAATGTTCAACATAATCCATTTCATTAATGGTTTACTTTTCTAAAAATATTTTCATCCAACACTTTGTAAGTAAAGTCACTGAATTTATAAAATGAACTTATCATTTTCCTTTAATAAACATGAATCAGCTTTATATTTTCACATTCCAAAAATTTGAATAACCTCACTACGTATCCTCTTAAAATATGTTAATAACTTCAATTACCATAATAATTTATTGGGATAATTAATTATTTCTTTTTTCCCTGAGTAAAATTATTATTATTGGATATATTCCTTAAATCCAAAAGTATGGTAAAATCTATTAATGATATAATGCAACGCTTTTCGACAAGTCAATCATCAGTTACAAGGTAGCAAGAACTTAACTAAATTAATAATTTCTTTGTAATTATCTCAACAACAAGAACATATTAATGGGTTTTCCCTCAATCATTTGTTTCCTGAAATGTTTAACTTTATAGTGAATAAATTTTCTTGATAGCATTCAGTATATGATCTCAAATCCTTAACGAAAAGTACTGTAGTAAAATCATTATATATTTTTGACAATTCATAATTCTTGAATACAAATAGATAAACACATTGATTATTCCACTTCATCATTAATCCATTAACATTGATACCTTGTCCTAATACTAAATACCTCTTACCTTTCACATTTCACAATTAGTTTCTTCATCATCAAACATATAACCATAACTCATACCATCTTGCTGACTCTTATCATGATATTCCCACTTAGTACATTGATTTTCATAAGGACCATTCATTCCACAGTTAAATAATTTAACCTTAGATGATTTCTTAGTGAGGCCAATATTCTCATCCATTGAATTAAACAGAATCTTCATTTTTCCTATGCAGTTACATTCTTTGTGTCCTTATTTTACATAGTCAAAACATTTTCTTATTCCATTAAGAAATCCAAGTGGGTGAATATTTTCAAATTCCTGAATTATAGGAAACTAAATAGACATTTCTTCACAGTCTTCATTACCTAAACTCTCAGCGAACTCATTGCTTCTCTACCTTGTCTAGTTAGAGAGTTGGTTAAGGTATACATTTTTAATAATGTTCAATGAAAAATGATTAGGAATGATCAAAACATCCTTCACTACATTGATTATTACTCTTAAATACTCATCAGAAAATTGTTCATTGCATTCAACTTTAACCCAGTTCCATCCAGTACCCTCCATTGACTAAAAAGATAAAGCACAGTGCGAGCAACACTTATTCAAACAAAAAAAACATAAACATATAGAATTACTTAAAGTATGCCTAAATAAGGGTTCCTACATCTTTAATATATGATAACTTAGGATTATCCTTGGTTATTCATACTAATATTCTACTTAAATACTTCATGATGATTCATAAATAAAATTTTAATTATCCTACGAGTATCCCCTAAGAGTGTCAAACAAGGTGTGATTAAGGACCATTATCGTATACCATGTTAGTTCAAGTCAGGCCCGACACAACATGTCAGATTTGTTACTCCTAGGTATATTTGTGATAGAACCACATTCACATGTACTAGCCAGAAAGAGATGTATTTCTAGGAATACCCACATAATCCATAAATTATTAAAATCATAGGATGTTCTTCTATACTTATCCTCAAAGATTATCTCAGGGTTTTTCCCCATAATAAAAGTTTTTCTAAATCTAGTTTCCAAGGTGGATTCTAAACATCCTTTAATATCAGTTATAACCCCCTAAACCTAGAAGCCCGAATCTGGTACGTTAATTTATTACATTGTCTTGATTATAAGGAATCATATCCTAAAGGATCGATCAATTTAGCAGTCTTGGAAATCCAGATTACATATATGATACCCATAATATATTGTGAAATAGGAAATACAAACATGATACATTATAAAATTAAATAAACTCCATCCTTGAATGATTTTTCAATAATTTATTCTCTATAACCATGGGAATGGAGATATAATAAGGGTGACATAAATTTTTTAGTAAGGGTATATAAAGTGGAAAAAATAATTAAATGAAGATAATAATCAATATGGAAAGGTAAATAACTGATAAAAAATTCCATTTAATTAAATATTTAATTCAATATCGATATTTCAAGTTAAGAAACTTCAAAAACATTCCATTTTATCAATTAACTAAAAAGTAAATTCATCCATGTATATGTTGACGCAAAATCTCATAGATAAAAATGATAAATAAAACGAAGGAAATGCTTTTATATTAGAATGTCATGTATATGGAAAATGAACCATTATACCATCAAGATATATTCTCAATATAGTTTAAACTATTATAATTTGCAAAAATGATTTTTCTCATTAGACTAATGATGCCTCGAGGAGCTATCTGTAACTAGGCCTCACCCGTGTCTTCCATTCCAAATCATTATTGATCAATAGAATAATCAATTTAATTAATAAACAATGTGAATTATCATAAAATATCCATATTCAATAATGGATATAAATTTATCAATAATTCCCCTATGTAGGATAAGTAACAACAATTTCTCTTATTTTTTTATTAATGGAAATATTGTTTAAATATATTTAAAACTTTCTTGAGGAAAATAATCATAAAACATTCCAAAGTGTCTCGTACCACTTTGAAACATTTGAATCAAAATAACCATGAAGGAATAACATTAAATTAAAATTATAATACCATTATAATAAGTATATTCAAGATATAACATGTCAAATGGAATCATATATATCATATAAAAGTAAATTGGTGCATAACAAACAATTAAGTCTCGATGGAATTTAAATTGAGATGAAAACAATTACCTTCACCTTCCTTTTTTTGTGTGACATTTATACTCATGTATAGTGGTTTAAAATATGTTAATAACTTATACCACTACCATACTCATGTTTATAATGTCATATATTATCTTCTTATAATATCTTATTACCAGTTTGTTAACACTCTTTCATTATTTTAACTATTTCAGGTGTTAATTACCTAGGTTTCTCAAGTATGTTTTGACCTGTTATTTGATGTTCCTACTAATTGGGTCATGAATTAATAATATACATAATCTCAAACATGACTTAATTATGATATTTATTCAGTAAATATATATTTATAATAATCTATATAGTTTGTAGATAATAAGTGGAATGCACCGTTCATGGAGATGGTAGGTCGTACGTATGCATGACTGCTACTTTAATTTCTTTACCATATTAAATTAATGAAAATTAAGTCATAATTATTTATATTAAAATTATATTATCATATATATGAAATATATTTTAAATATATTTATTAAAATTATCCTTTATACATTCAATGTATGGCATGAACGAGTCACATCACTTTGAGGGGGCGGTAGTCCACCCTTCCCCAAATAATGTTATCATATTTAGACAAAATGGAATGTGTAGAGGTATGCTTCATAAAAGAATTAAAGAAGAATAAATACATTATAAATATCATAAATATCATATATAAATAAAATTTTCTTCATAATTCCTACTATGAGAAGTAGTAAAGGAAAAACGAACAATCATCGTATCATGAGGCGGTAGTTCTCTGTACATGTAAACAATACGTTATTTAAAAATTAGATGGGAGTGTGTGTAAGTGTTGGCATAAAACATAGTATAAAAAAATATTATCATATTTAGGATACTATTTTTTTAATATAATCATATAATAATTAGATTTTATGCAGTGGAGAAACAAATAAATTAAAATATCTCGAGGGATGATGATACCACTAAATCCGGTAACTCCTTTTGGTTTTTACAAAAATGATTCCTTATGTGTATTTATTCTCAAATATATTCTTCTACCTCTAGTTTAAGGAAGTTGTTATACTATTTGGGAAGAGTTTGGATGAGAAACAGTGGATTAAGAGGTTTTAAGAAGTGGTGGAGTGATTTCCATTTTATAGAAGAGGGGGAGTGGCACTCTTGTAAATACCAAAATGTATTCATTAATGGGAGCTCTAACATACCTAATGTGCCTAAAAATGACTTTTTTTTGGAAAAAATGGGACTCAATTCCTATAAAAACATCCACCTCACAAAAATATGTGAATTTTAATAATTTTGTTCCTTGACATCTAATATTCCCCAATTCTTTCATTTTGATTTTTATTAAAAAATCTAGTTTTATAACCTAATTAATTTAACCATTAAGACTAAAATAAATAGAAATTTAATATAAAATATACATCCAAAAAAATATTAATATGATATAAAATTTATAAAATAAAAATTCCATCTATTTTGGAAATTAATTTTAAAACAAGCGCATGTGACGCACCAAAACACTACTTAAACTCGAACTGTGTTAACAACATTTTTAAAATATTTGGGTCAATATGTTTATTATAATAGATAAATATTTCCATTTATATGACATAATTAATATTTATTAACACTTAGAAATAACTTTCCAAAATATAATATTTTTATTAATTTTAATTCATTTAATAAAATATCATTTATTGTAGTATGACAATAATTTCAATTTTGACATTATTTATTTAAATGTAGTTTAAAATATCAAAAAAATATTTTAATTAAAATATATTAATTATATAGCTATGTAAAATGATATATTCATCTCAAAAAATAATTAAAGATAACAATTCAATCAATCTACTTCACTTTTAATATTTATAGTATCATTTATTTTAGTTAATTTTTAAATAAATAATCCCTATGTTGGTGTCTCTTAAGAATTTTAAGTAACTAAAACATATTTAAAATTTAATGATAATTTTTTATGATAAAATTAACCCATTTATATATAAAAATGATATGTATAATTAAAAATATGGATTTTTCTACAAATCTCAATGTTTCATAAAAGTTAAAGGTAAGGAAAGTTCCATTTTTGTTTATTTCCATACTTAACCATTCATATAGAGCACATCCATTTAATAATATCCAAATAACCCATTAAATTATAACCAATAGGGTATTTGGTCTAAATATTGGCATAAAATGGTTCTTGTACAAGTTTTTAGGTCATTTTAGCCCTTATGATTTGGTATTAGTTGCCTGTTAATCTTAATTTTTCCTTATTCACTATAATTAATTTTAATTGCTTTCACTAATATTTTGGGTCAATAATTAAGTTGATCTTATTAAAACAAAAATATTATAACAATTACAATTGTGTTTGTATATTTTTTATATTTCAAATCATATTAGTGGGAAAATTAAGATTAACGCTAATCCCACATATATGGTGAGAAATCATGTTTTAAAGTAAAATAGTTCAAAAGTTCAATAAGTTTCTAAATCTAATTTCAATTAAAAATGATTTTAATTACCTATATTGGATTAATATAAGTACAATTGATCAATTTTAACTTTAAAATCCAATTTAAAATAAAATTTTGACACTAATAATTATTTAAACAAAAGTTTGTTTTTAATTAAAAAGTAGTATTTTTCACTATTCATCAAAAAATGAAACATCTCATAAAATATTGAAAATTAACCATTAGTTAATTTTGAAATTATAATTTCAAAAATGATGTTTATATTTAGAAATAAGATTTATAAAATTTCCAAAATTTAGTTTTAAAATAGGTTTAAAAATAAAAGGAGGTGAAACTCAGTTTTGTGTGTAACGAAATCTAACTTAGTGTTGTGGGTTGAGTAAGAATAAATTTGTGTGTAAATAATTATAAAAAAAATATATTTTTTTAATTAGAAAAATTTAGATTCTTGTGGTGTTACAAGTAATTTAATGTGGTTTTTATTCTTCCCTAATTCATTTAACTCATCAATGTGTTAAATTATAGGAATCTAAAAAGTGTGTTTCTACTTAAAAATATATGCAATTTCAACAGTCCAATCATGGTTTGAGATACAATCTCCATGTATAATATGGATTTGGAAATATAAAATCTTAATCCATACCACCATTATAAAACCAATATCATTAACCAATTCTATTTCAAGAACCCTTGAAGAAAGCATACAATTCACCAATCTTCTCACTATAACAATTTAAATAAAGGAAATGCAAGTATAAACACTCAAATAGTTCACGACCATTTGTTTTGAACCAAATAGATTCAATAATCGTGGAATTAATGAATTAGAATACATTTTTAAAGTTTCATTTATGAATATGTATCTAAATTATGACAAAACAATACTTGGAAACTTACTATATGAACAATTTGAAACCCAAAGAGAAATGTGAGATTGATAAATAATAGGAGTGGTATGAGGATTCACCATGATCTGAAACTAGATATGAAATCGACTAAGAAATCAAATGTTCAAGAGGAAGTTAAACCTAATAAAAATTAGATGAATCATAGAAACTATAAAAATGAAATATAAAGGAAAAAATATATATTCCTCTACCATTTTCCTTAATAATGGTAAAATCAATGAAGATTAATGAGGATGAAATACGAAAAAAATAATTTTACACCTTCAAAAAGGTTTATAATAACATAACTCTTCTTCAATCCCAAAAATGTATTCCCAAATATGCTATGTTCTTTAATTAATTATACACCATGAAAAATAAAATTCAAAAGGAATATGAGTTAGTGTATTTATAGAGAAAATGTTTCATCATTGACCAAACCACAACATCCAAAAACGTATCATAATCCAAATAATTTATCTCTTCCTGGTACAATTGGATATATGACTTTTATATGTGAATTATATGATCTTGGAGTTTCTATTTATGTCAAAAATATTTTTATGTTTTCATTATAAAATATGGGAGATCATAAACCAATAATATTTTTTAAAACTATCCAAAATACCAATAGAAATACTAGTATTATTTCAGGATGATTCCTTAGTAAGGGGTTATAATTTGATCTTATAGGATGATTTTTAAGTTCTAAAAAAGAAAGGATACCATCTCAGTCACCCATTATTTTGGGAATTACCATCCTAAAATAGTGAATATAGTCATAAATATCATTTAAGGTAATCTAATAATGGAATTTGGAGAAAATATTTTCTATATTAATATATTTGATTCTATGAAATTTTAAAAGGATGCACAATCAAATTTTACACTATCACATTCTGGTGAACATAATTCATGTGGAGAAACTAGTTTTTTGAAGGAATTTATCATTTATGTGACCAAATTTTATTTTGAAATTCTATTAAAAATAAACGGGATAGTCTCAATAATTTTATACAATCATGTATGGTTGAGTAGAATCCTAATTTATTTTTTGGGATTTATTTTTTATCATTCATGAATAATATGGTACATTATCTACTGTGAAGGAACCTAATGTTTTATATGTAATTAAACCCAATCTGATTTTATCTTTAATCCATACCCCAAATATAGAATTAAAAACATGGAATATAGATTTAATGTAAGAGTTTTTAATAGAAGGGGGAAAGAAGTAGTAACTATTTTTAGAAACTTTCATTATAATATAGAATAAAAATTTATAAGTCATTTAAGTATAAAAAAGAGTGTTATATGTAAAATTTTGAAATTGGTGAATCTGGATGTGAAGGGGGTGATGAAACTGTTCTCCCTAAAGAAATATCATGACACTTCACCTGGGTTTCCCTTATGCTCATGTCAAAAATCCTTGTTGATTTGTATGGATGTGTTTCTCCCATTAGTTGTTTAATTATCTGATTATTTTTTGTGTGTGGTTAATTTATTTTATGGTCTATAACTCTAAGATGTATCTTATTTCTCATATTTATTTTCTTGTTTTGTTATATTCCTCCAGGTTTTTTATATAAGTTCTAGAGTCAACAAGATTCATTCACTCTGTTTCATTCTTAGTTTAGAGGAAATCACTCAGTGGTGGATTCTATTCCAGGCCCTCGAAGGAGGAATCTCTAATGGTCCTCTCATAGTTGGGTGTTAATCCTTATAGACAAAGAGGCACTACACCATACAAGGACTCCATATTGTCAACATGTATCAATGATATAATACTTTCCAGATATGGGTTTATGTGTGAAATTTTTTGAGGGGTTAATTCATTTGTTTGATCCAAGTGGAGGTTATATGGTTCATTTTGTTTCATCTACTATTAGAGTTGGTATTATAACATTTCCTGTTGGTTTCTAGTTATTTATTGGTTATCTAGTTTTTTTATGTTATCATTCCACTAGTGGGTATTTCCTCTTTAGTGTAACAGGGGATTCTTCTCTACCCACGATTTTAATATTGGTTTGGTTTTTTATTTTTGGTGTTTCTAAATATGATGGTGATGTTCAATGAAGATAGTTCAACATGATATCTATGGTGTTTTTGTTTTTTGTCTCTATGTATGGTGGTTGGAATTTATTTTACTCATGATGAAAATATTTTTAAACAATGATTTGATATTTTTGGTTATGGGAGTTGAAGGTTGGAAAGGCATATATGTTTTTTAATTATCTAATTGATGTTCAGTGTTTTTTGTCAGTAGTCCTAGTAATAATGAACAATCTTCAGTGATGCATAATGGTGAAAGTGAATGATGAGTAAAGGAAATGTGATGCATGTAGTCTAAGTCTCAAGGTGCTCCTTAGGCTCCCCACCTACATTCTAGACATTCAATTTGAATATTAATTTTTTTTGTATTTTGGAAATCTCAAGGCCTAGGTGCATCATTTTGTATAATATTATTATTGATGGTGTGTATGGTTTCTACTCATCCTTAAAGTGGTAATTTTAGAAAATAATTTTGTTGGTATAAATGGATAGAATTTGGAAGACATTATTAAGATCATTTCTAAAATATATATGAAAAAAATTATTCTATGATGTGATGAAGATCCTATTATACAACATCATAGGAAACTCAACCCACCATTGATGGTGGTATCAAAAAATTATATTGAAAATCATCATAATATTGCATTATATTCTTTATTTTTAACTCATAATGGGTAGTCCTAGTTCTATTAGTGCCCAAAAAATCTATAATAACAATTATAAAGAATGAAAAAAATGATATAATTCTCATGATACTCCATAACACTTTGAAGTTTTAAATTGACTAAAAAAACTATATAAATTCATATGAAAAAATAATTTTCTCAAACCATTTATTAACAAAATTACTGAAAACAATATTGGTTTAAACTCATTAATACTTTTTAGATGAGTTTTAAGGATACTTCCATATATTAATTGACCCCATTAACCAATAAAATAAAATTTTCACTTGTCCTTATATAACCTTTTGTTATGAATAATTCCATTTGGTATATGAAATTCAATAGGAATATTTTAAATATACATGGTAAGAATATTATCTTATTCAACTAAGGACATTCATGAATTATTTATTGATAATTTTTTTTTGTTTTTATATTAATTTGATTTCTATTTAGATAATTTAGAAAAATTCATGAAAACATGTGTTGAAAAGAGAAATGTGTTGAACTTTAAAAAATTTCCATTTCAGGGATAATAGAGGTATGGTTATTTGATATGTAATTTCACAAAATGGGATTGAGTTTGAAATATATAAAAGTTAATTTATCAATTTAATAACATACACAACTTATTTGAAACATGTTACATCCATTTTTAAGCCTACAATATTTTATAGAAGATTCATTAATGATTTTAGAAATATTTCTTTTCCATTTTTTAGATTACTTGTAAAATATTCTATTTTTATTTTTTAGGATCACTACATGAAATGTATTTATGAACAAAATTATAAAATGAACACACCACTAGTCATATAGCTACATAGTTTTATTTCATACATAAAACAATTCTATTGGAGTCGTTTTTCCTATAAAATTGAAGTAAGAGAACATATTATTGTCTATTATTCAAGAACATTAATACTGGTATGAACTATTATAATATAATTGAAAAAGTGTTTTTAATGGATTATTTCCTTAAATAATGTTATATTATATCTTTGTGGAACTACTATGGTTGCTTTCTCTAACTATATATACACTAGGTACCTAATAAATAATAAAAAAAGAAAATACAATGTTATTAAAACAGAAGTTATTCATATAGGTTATTTATTTAGAGATAAATGAAAAAAGGATAGATAAAAATCAGGTAGTATATCACTTTAGTAGGATGATTGAAATTGTTGAGGTATAAATTATAGATCAACAATGATACACATATCTATAACAAGAGTGGCACCTGAAAAGATGATTCAACAATGATACACATATCTAGGTGAAAAATTACAATTTTAAAACTCAATATTGAAATAAATTATTGTTAAACTTCAATATAAATCATAAAGATCATTTTCCATTTGTAATGTCTACCCATTTGGGGTTGTTTAGATTATTAGAGAGAAGAACCCATTCACTATCACTGGACATAGGCTGTAGAAAAATTTTGGGAAACTATAAGACACAAAATTTTAAAAAACACAGCTAATGATATAATAAATCATTTTCATTTTTATTAATATGAATTATGTAGTTATACTCATTATAAAAATATTAAATTATTTTTTAAAATAAAAATGTAAATAGTTTTAATTAAAATTATTTTATTAAAATGTTTTATTTAAAATTTAGGACAAAAAATTTTCAAATATGAAAATTTGAAAATAAATATCATTTTTGAAATTATTATATCAAAATTAACATAAGGTTAAATTTTGGTATTTTTCAAAAAATATTGACTTTTTAGCGAATAGTGAAAAATATCGATTGTTTTTAAAATGTCATTTCTTTTTAATAACACAAGTTATTTAAAAGTACCAATATGTTTTTATTATTATTTAATGAAATAAAATTATATTTTAGTCATATTTAATCCACTTATTTACTTTTAATCAACTTATATTAGATTTTATTTTAATTTTATTTTTGTGTTTAACAACAGGATTCTTCTAAAAATTATTTTAATGTGCATAATGTTTTTTCTTTTTAATCAATTAATAAAGATTAAAGATGAATTATTTAATTGAAATATATATTATATATAAATAAATATTTATTTATATTTATTTAATCATTATTACTAGTCTTATAGTTAATATAAAATCATCATTGTCTTGAAAAATATACTTCATGAAAACCTGATTTTTCATCATGTCTACGGGTTTAATTTTAAGTTAAATTATTCCACATCTAAGAATTTAATTTGGTAAAAATGGATTCCTTATTTTTAATCAAAATAATCTATAGTATCTAATAGTTTCATCATATTTTTTTACCATAATGACCAGTGAAAATAATAAAAACTAATTACTATAGTAAAGGTAAGAATGGATTTACCCGAGGTTAAAGTAAAACGGTAAGGGTTTAAATTACCTAAACACTTGTATAAAATATATTTTATTGAAATATATCAAAAATATCATGTATAAGTCTCTATAGGGGTACATTTTATATTATTTTTCATGTTAAAATGTGGACACACATTTTTCTTTTCAGAAATTACATGTTTTCCACTCACCTCACTTAAAAAAGGAAATCCCATCTCTTCTCCCATTAACACCTTCAATTCCCATCGATAAAGTAAATAACTACCCAAATATATTCTTTAATTCCATCCCCACAACCTATATCCATTATTTTTATCATGAATCCATCATAATAAGGTTTTTGGTTCTTACATTAGGAGGTTTTCCAAAGAAGAGGTATCATGCTTAACAAAGAGTTTTTATTTTATTTCTTCTTCATCATCCTAAAAATATACTTTGATAGATTTTATTTAATAAAAGATTATATCCTATTTTATTTATGTTATTATTTTAATGAAATAACAAAATTTCATCTCCTCTTCGATCAAATGGTATAAAAAATCATTAATTGTGTTTACGAAGGACTACTACCTTGTGAACAGACGTCATTCGTTTTCCATCATCATATTTAAATATTTATTATAATGATGGTTTTAAAGAATATATATTATATTTTTAACATTTTTATACTTATTTATATATCATATCACATAAAACTTCTTACTTTCTATTTCTTGGGGGATACAATAACATCACACATGGGTAAGGCGGACTACCGCCACATAAAGCGATGTTATTCATTTTTCACTATCACTTTTCATGGAAGTTAATAATGATAAATTTAATAAATACATGTGACATAAATGAAATAATTATAATATTAATGGAATATTTATCATTCTGAATCGATAATATGTATTTTTCTTTCTTATACTGAAAAATGATAACGTCGTTCAGGTGTATGTGTGGACTACCGCATTTATAAAGTTATGTGACTCTTTTTTTCATAAATAAATTAATTTTATGACATATGTAAGTATATTTAAATAAATAATATGATATTTATGGTATTATGAGCATTCTATAATGATTAAATATTACTTACCTTCTTTCCATAATGATAATTGAAAAATGGAAATGTTACTCTTGTGAATGTATAGCCTAACATTTTCTTGATCATGTAGTTATTATATTTTCATAAATTTCATTCATACTTGATTTTAGAAGTATAATTTATGTATAAATTTTTTAATTATTTAATGTTTTTTATTTTTTAAATGTTTAAATAATGAACTATTTTACCATAGTCAACCTACTAAAATTGTTTTTGACACATAAGTGGAATTACATCAAAACATATGACATAACATAATTGAAAAAGTGATCTTATATAACATGATAATATGTGAAATAAAATGGAATAATAAACATGAAAAATTATCTTAATAATATAAATGATTAACATATGTTTATTATTCCGGAACATAAAGAACGAAGTAAGACTCACGATAAGGGACTTCAACACAATTTCCACTCATTTTGGCATATTTTGATGTTATGCACATATATTATTTTATGAGGTGTATATACAACACCCTTTCAAATTTTATATCATGATTTTATCTATTATCATGAAATTTAATGTCTTTTTAAAGTTATCTTTTCTTGGGGAATATAATTCAAATGATTCCAATACAGTAAGAGACTTTTTTTAAATTATATTTCAAAATTTTCCTTCAAATTCTATTTTTCATCCATTTAAATTTTTTAAAAATTATTTTTGGAATGAAATTATATGTAAATGAGTGTTTTAAAAAAGTAAATTAATATATTTCATTCCACGTTTTTCGAAAAGTTATATTTGAACGGAATGTTTGGCTTTATTTTAAAATGACAAATGGAATGTTTTATTTTAATGTATATTGCTAGAATGAACTTTCCCACCATTGTAACCATTATATGAATATTGGATTTAATTAAAATGTTTCATGTTTTAATATATGAAAAACCCCTTTTATTATTATTTTGTTATTTA
Organism: Viscum album; assembly: GCA_963277665.1. Lineage (NCBI taxonomy): Eukaryota > Viridiplantae > Streptophyta > Magnoliopsida > Santalales > Viscaceae > Viscum > Viscum album. The sequence continues at coordinate 277,739,564 of OY728135.1, forward strand.
AAATGGTGTTTTAAAAGAAAAGGTTATTTTTATATCTAAAATAGATTCACATACGAGTTTAAAATATTTTTTCAAATATTTAATGATGAAAATGTGAATCAAAAAAATGTTTCATTACTCATATAAAAAAATATAATTTTATAAGAAATTTTTTAGTCTAGTATATCTTATATGATAAGTATTCCTATATAATTATAAGTGACCTTGATATAGCTTATATTATGGGTGGTCCTAGATAACACTGGGTGAGCCTAATATAGCTTATACGATGGGTGTACCCAGGTAGAAGTCCAATGTTGTGTATAATTTCCTTGTATTAGTTGGAATCAAGGATGGATATATTAAAGGGTTTATCCTATTCATCTAACTTGTCTCCAGTTATTTCTAACATGGGTTTAAAACTGGTTATCAATGTGATGCTCTAACTTTACAAAATAGGGATTTGATTTTGTTGATATGGGTTATGATGATTTCCTTTGAGAAAATATTTTGTGTGTTTTCATGTGAAAATTATTTATTTCTTTTTTCAAATGACATTGAGATAAATGTAAAAAATTTCATGGGTTTTCATCAGTTTCATTGGAATAACATATAACGACCCATACTTTACATACATTGTTAATACTTCAAAATTGAAGCATACTTATTACAACATATAACAAAACCATGAAAGGACCATATAGGTATAGTGTCTTTAGAAACTGGGAAACATAAACAACTGGTTCATAAAGCATCTACTTTGCCTCCCATTTATTTCATCATATCTAGAGTCCCTTTTTGGCATAGTCTACTTAATAACCTTCTTCCTGACCTGGGGAAATAAAACATACAAAAGGTTGAGCTCAAATGCTCAGTAAGGGTAAACAAAAGAAATATCAATCACATCGTATACATAAGCACATAACTTTTGGAAATCTTAACCTGCAAAAGAGATCATAATTTCATAACATGGGATAAATCATGGCAGTAAAATGTAATCACAATAATCATAACTTAAAACATGAAACTTTGTGGCATATACACATAATCATAGAGAATCATTTCTTGTTAGTCAAGACTCATTGCCAAGACTATCTTAGTGGACAAAGTCCCTTTCTGAGCTGAGTCACCCTCGTTTCAGTCCTGTTTCACTGAACCGGTATAACCTACCGTTCCAGCCATGTCTATCTCATGAGATATAAAATCTTTACCCAATGCATTGGAGGGAGATATAGGTCCCACCCATCTCATAATGATACCATTATTATGTGTCCCATAAAATCATAAATCATACATCATTCCATAACCCATGTAATACAAATGGGAATCTTAAACATCATGACATCATAAAACAATTCATATAAGATAAAGGAATTCATAAAAATAATTCCATCACAACATAATCAAATCAATTTAATAATAGGGATAAAAACAGAACCCTTTATTATCTTAGATGGAAAATAATTTTGATAAAACACTTGAACTCCATTCTTGAGGAAAATATCCTTTCTTCTTCAAAAACATTTTTCCTTTCTTAACATGTCATACAACTTTAAACTAAAAGAAGTTGATTAAAAATAAACTTGAAAACTTGTAAAGGAATCTTCTTGGAAATAATGTTTTAAAAATCCATTCATGCCATATAAGTTAAAAAAAACATTCTTCTCGTACTTTTGTCAGAAAAGTCAAAAAGTACCTCGTACGAAAAACGACAAAAGTTTCCTTTCATATCTTTTACTAAAAACTCACCGAAGGGTAAAATTGGATATAAACTATTGTAAGTGGATGGAAATAATATTACATATTGAGGGAACATGGATGTGGATGATAAAATACACCCCAGTAAATACTAAAGTATAAACAATCTCGGATAAAAATGAGATTGTGATATTCCCTTACCTTAGGTACGACTTGCTTTGAAAGTGTCCGAACCTCCTGTATAATGATTTAAATAATGTTATTGACTTATTCCAGAATCATAATTATTTTTATGATATCATATATGGTCATATTCTTAGCTTCTTAGTAGTAATATTTCATTGCTACTTGTTATTTGGGTGTTTATAACTTTTTGTTCTTATGCGTGTTTTGTCGAATAAATTCTTATTCTTCTCTTTAGGTTATAGATACCTCATTTCCAGAATGGTATTAGTGTAATATATATCATATTCATTCATTCAATTCATTTATATAATCATTATGAAATGAAGATCATGTAGAACGAGTCGCATCACATCGTGGAGACGGTATTCCGTACGTACGCACGAGTGATGATATCGTTCCTATGATTGTGGAATTGTATTGGAGTATATGTATACTATTTCAGAATCAATATCACTTTATAATAGTCATATATGGTCATTATTTACACCATTATACCCATCCAAGTAAGGTGGTGGTGGAAAATAGATTACACCACGGCGTGGAGACGGTATTCCGTACGTACGCACGCGCGGTGATTTCTTTTTCCGTAGGATGGATAGATGGTGAAATAGGGTTGTTTCATACTTATAATAACATATCATTATATGAGTGATACTGATGTTATTACTTCATAATGAAACAACTAAAGAAGAAGAAGTGGAAGAAGAAATAAATATGAAAGAATCAGTAACGGACATTACCTCTTCTTTGAAGTGCTTCTTTGAGACCGTCTTTTAGGGCACTAAAATTGGTCTTTGAAGAAGACCAGAACCTCTAGGATTTCACTAGGGAAGTGGAGAGGATAAAGTGTCAGGGGTTGGCCGAGATTGAAGGCTCCAAGTGGTGTGAGGAAGAGGGGGAGGAGGTGTCCTTTTATAAGGGAGGAGAGGGGCACCTTTGGAATAACTAAAACTATTATTTTATTATAAAGTCAAGTTCGGTTTTAAATAGCTCCAAATTGATATATTTCGAAGCTAAGGTGGGTATGGGTCGAAATCCTCTCATCCAATAGAATTTAGACAAGTTTAGGTTCCTATTTTAACCTTATCATTTAGATTTAACATTAAGTTAAATAATTTTACTTTTACCATGTCTTCTTGTGTTCTTATACTATAAGGTTAATAAACTTACTATAAGTAGCCAAACGAACCCCAAGTTGTTTATTATTAATATATATAACCTTATATAAGTCATTTGGCCGAACCTTAGATTTTTAGGAATAAAATAACAATTACCAATATATTATTTGTTTTAAAAACTATTTTATGTCAATTTTGACACTATTTAGTAATTGATTTTTGTGAAAAACATAACAGAATTATTAGTTCGAACCAAGTTAATTAAATCAATACTAACATGTCATATTAACCTAGAAAATTAGTGGTATTCATAAAAAGTCTCAAATTACATTTATTTTGGTGTTTATAACATCAATTATGTCAATATTTCATTAATAAGATAATTACTGCATCATCATTGTGTCAAATAAAATACCATTATGTAGGAAATCTTTTTAGCTTTCTAATGAATATTTATAGTTGAATTTATCTTATGTATAACTCCATATTAAAAATTATTTACTTATTAAACTTTGATTTTAACTATTTTAACCCTTCTTTAAATAAATTAATAATAAATGTCCTAATCTAATCCAAGTGGGCCTAAATGGTCATATTTTATTCCTAAGTTTGTTTTTGGTCGAATTAAACTTATCCAATAGAATTAGGACATGTGTTAGGGTAATAATAATATCATATTTACCCTTAATTACCCTATTTACTTTTTACCGCGGTAAAAAAAAGTAAAAAGTTACTATTCACCAAAAATTATTTTCATCACATTGAACCACATTTTAGTCCTTGATATTAACCGTGTCTCTCGGATTTTCGAAATTCCACTCACAGAAGCGGTAAAATTATGTTTTATGAAAAATTCAGTTTTTTAACTACCACTTAGTGGTTTCACTATTAATCAAAAATTGAAAGTTTTCAGAAAAATACCAAAATTTCACCCTAGGCTAACTTCGATATTCCGAATCCAAAAATGAAGTCCATTTTGAAAAATAAAATTTATAAAATTTCAAAAAGTGGTTATTACTATTCATAACGGCTAGTTTTAATAATATTTTAATAGCATATCGTTGTTTAGTGAAACTCGGTATTGCGTACGACGCACGCTATCGAGGAAGGTCGCGATTTCGTGTAAAGAAAGCCAAGCAAGTGTTGTGTAGAAAAATATTCCTTTGATGATTTATATAACATAAAAGTCTCGGGTGTTACATTCTACCCCCCTTAAAATGAATTTCTCCCTCGAAATTCGTCACTTTTTAACAAACAGATGAGGATACCTCTCCCTCATCATATCCTCAAGATCCCATGTAGCTTCTTCTAATTGGTGGTTCCTCCATAAAACTTTCACCAATCGAGTGGTCTTGTTTCGTAGGACTTTTTCGCTACGATCAAGAATCTCTATCGGTTGTTCTTCATAAGAAAGATCTTGCTCCAGCAGTACAACTTCTGAGCTGAGTACGTGTGAAGGATCAGGTATGTACTTTCTCAGGAGAGATACATGGAACACATCGTGAACTTGAGAGAGATTCGGTGGAAGCGCCAATCGGTAAGCTACCTTCCCAACACGATCCAGTATTTCGAAAGGAACGATATATCTAGGGCTCAACTTCCCCTTCTTTCCAAATCTCATAACCCTCTTCCAGGAAGATATTCGTAAGAACACTTTATTACCCACTTCAAACTCTAGGTCTTTTCTTCGGTTGTCGGCATAACTTTTCTGTCGACTCTGAGCTGCTCTTATGTGTTGTTGAATAGATCTGACCTTTTCTGCCATTTCATCAATGAGATCAGGTCCTAATAGCTTTCTTTCCCCAACTTCATCCCAGAAATTTGGAGTCCTGCATTTCTTTCCATAGAGAGCTTCATAAGGAGCCATCTGAATACTGGAGTGAAAGCTATTATTATAAGAAAATTCCACCAAAGGTAGGTGTTGATACCAAACTCCTTTGAAATCCATAAAGCAAGCTCTCAACATATCTTCTAGGGTTTGAATTGTTCTCTCAGACTGACCATCTGTCTGAGGATGATAAGCAGTGCTGAAACTCAACTCTGTATCCAGAGTATGCTGAAGACTTCGCCAGAACTTCGAGGTAAATCTCGGATCCCGATCATATATTATAGAAAGTGGTACTCCATGCAATCTTACCACTTCCTTTACATATATCCTGGAAAGATGATCCAGAGATAAATCCTCTCTAATAGCAATGAAGTGTGCAGACTTTGTAAGACGATCAACTATGACCCAGATAGAATTATTGCCTTTAAATGTTTTAGGAAGTCCTGTGACAAAGTCCATAGTAATGTTTTCCCATTTCCATTCGGGTATGGGTAATGGTTGTAACATCCCCTTAGACTTCTGTCTCTCATCTTTAACTTGTTGACAAACCAAGCATCGAGAGACATATTCAACAACATCTCTTTTCATGCCATCCCACCAGAAGTACTCTTTCAGGTCCCTATACATCTTCGTGCTTCCAGGATGAATAGAGAATGAGGAACTATGAGCCTCATCCAGCAGCTCCTTCTTTAATTTGGGGATGGGAAGAACACAAACCCGATTCCTGAACTTTATTATCCCATCACAATCAAGGTTGAACTCAGGAACATTTCTCACCTTCTTTTGTAACTCGACATCTTCTTTCTGTGCCTCTTTAATCTTCACATGTATAGATGGTTGAACATTCATTTGAGAAAGATAAGATTTTTCCCCTTCCATTATAATTCCAAGATCCATCCTTTGTAAATCCATAAATATTGGATCTTTTGTGATCCTCATCATGGATAAACTAGCATGGTCTTGTCGACTTAATGCATCTTCCACCTTGTTTTCTTTCCCAGGGTGGTAATGGATTGAGTTGTCGTAATCCTTAATCAGCTCCAACCATCTTCTTTGACGCATATTCAGCTCCTTTTGTGTGAAAATATACTTTAAACTTTTATGATCAGTATAAATATCACACCTTTCACCATAAAGGTAATGCCTCCAAATATTTAATGCAAAGATTACCGCAGCTAACTCCAAATCATGTGTTGAGTAATTTTGCTCATGGATTTTCAACTGTCATGAGGCATAAGCTATCACCATATCATTTTGCATAAGAACACACCCTAATCCCTTCTTGGATGCATCACTATAGATCACAAACCTTTCTCCACTACAAGGCAGTGTTAGCACAGGTGCACTGGATAACCTTCTTTTCAACTCCTTGAAATTCTCTTCACATTCTTCCGTCCAGACAAACTTAACTCCTTTTCGAGTCAACTTGGTGAGTGGATTAGATAATCATGAAAAATATTTCACAAAACGTTGATAATATCCAGCCAAACCAAGAAAACTTCAGATCTCAGTTACTGTTATTGGTCTCGACCATCTTTCGATAACCTCTGTTTTTGATGGATCCACAGATATCCCCTCTTTTGAGATTATGTGACCCAAAAATACAACTTTTTGAAGCCAAAATTCACACTTGGTAAATTTGGCATAAAGCTTCTCCTTTCTCAGGGTCTTCAATATAATTCTCAAGTGATCTTCATGTTCTTCCTTGCTCTTTGAATAGACAAGAATATCATCTATAAAGACTACCACAAATTGATCAAGATAGTCTCTAAAGACTCTATTCATCAGATCCATGAAGATAGCAGGGGCATTAGTAAGACCAAATGGCATCACTATAAATTCATAGTGTCCATACCTTGTACGGAAAGCCGTCTTTGGTATATCCTCCCTTTTGACCCTTAATTGATGATACCCTGAACGAAGATCAATCTTGGAAAAGTATTGAGCTCCGCGTAGTTGGTCAAATAGGTCATCAATGCGCGGGAGAGGATATTTGTTCTTGATAGTGATCTTGTTAAGTTCTCGATAATCAATGCAGAGTCTCATTGATCCATATTTCTTCTTAACAAATAGAACAGGTTCTCCCCAAGGTGACGCACTAGGGCATATGAATCCTTTATCAAGATTCTCTTGGAGTTGCTTCTTCAATTCCTGCAACTCAATTGGGGCCATTCTATAAGGTGTCTTTGAAATAGGCAAAGCACCTGGTACGAGTTCTATTGAGAACTCAACTTCACGATTTGGTGGAAGTCCCAGTAATTCCTCCGAAAAGACATCATCAAACTCCCGTACAATGGGCATATTCTTAATCGTGAGTTTCTCACCAACCATTTGAGATAAATAACCTTCATTTAGTGGAATCAAGACCCATAAGATGGAAGAAATTTCCACTGGAAGGTTATGTTCATCCTTGCATTGATAGACGATCATAGATTGATCTGGAATATGAAATGTGACTTCCCTTCTTTGGAAATTGATATGAGATCCATATAAAGAAAGCCAATCCATGCCAAGAATCACATCAAATTCTACTATATGAAGGATCACAAGATTTGCAGGAAGCACTTTCCCACAAACTTCGATCGGAGAAGAATTATAAACTTTTGATGCGACTGTTGTGCCATTAGGTGTTGTCACAGCTAACTCAACATCTAATTGTTGAGGTAATACAATGATACCCTTAGAAAATTCTTCAGAAATAAAAGAGTGGGTGGATCCAGAATCAAATAAAACATTTGCTACTTTAGAGTGTATGGTAAGTGTACCTTTCACCACATCGTTATCATACTCCACATCGCTGATAAAAATTGCATGTGACTTTCCTTTGTCTTTAGCCTTAAGAGTTTGTTGACGTCGACCATCATCATCAACCCTTGGATTAGGGCATTTATTGGAATAATGCCCCATCTCCTTGCACTTGAAACATTGAAGTGTAGTGGGTTCATTCTGTGTATCCCTTCCTTTGTTTGCATCATTAGACATCTTCTTCCCATCATCACGGCATTCAAATGCCCGATGACCTTCCTTTCCACATTTGAAACATTTACTTGTCCCTTTAAGACAACTCCCTCCATGTTTCTTTCCACACTTTGAGCATAAGGGAAAGCTCATCTTCTTTTCAGTGTGCTCTTTAGATTTTCCTTTGAATTCCATTTTCCTCTTCTTATCAAACCCATATGACTGATGGGTTACTCCAATCTCCATCTCGACTTTGAGAGAACATCGAACGATTTCCTCGTAGCTATTGAAGTCCCTTATGGCTAACTCCCTTCGAAGACTTGGTTTTAAGCCACTAAAGAATCGATTGATCTTACTCTCAGATTGGATAATAATACCAGAAGCGTACCTTGCAAGTCTTGTAAAATTTGCTTCATAGGTACCAACAGATTCATCATCCTTTTGCTTCAGTTCAAGAAACTCTTTCTCCATCTTTGTTCGGAGAATACGAGGGAAGTACTTATTGAAAAATAAGTTCTTGAACTCGTCCCATTCCATGGACTCAATTTCATCCCTTTGCCTCGTATTCTTAATAAGATTCCACCATTGATAAGCATCTCCTTCCAAACGATACACTGCTAGGATGACTTTATCATGTTCAGAACATTGAAGAACTGAAAATATCTTTTCAGTAGTACTAATCCATTGTTCAGCAACTAATGGATCAGTAGACCCGCTGAAAGAAGGTGGACACTGCCTCATGAAGGATTCAACAGAATGTTGCTCCTTCCTTTGCTCGTTTGGAAGTCCTGCATGATTCATAGCTTGAGAAAGTTGTGTGAGCATGGCTACAAGATTTTTCATTCCAGCTCCCATAACGTTTGGTTTCTCAGGGGGACAATCATTACATTTCCCGTTGCATTCTGCATTAACACGGTTCCTTCGGGTTCCAGCCATTGACTAAAACCAAGAAGAATAGTGTGAGCAACACTAATTATAATAGGAAAACCACATAATCAAGAATAAAATTTCACACTTAAGGTCTTATCCTAGATTATTCATGTCCATTTCTAAAACACTAAGATTGTGTTCTATGCTTAGACTTATCCTTAGGGTTCTTACTAAGGCTTTCATATCCTAGTTTCCAAAGGTTGACTATAACTTTCCTCTGATACCAACTATAACGACCCATACTTTACATACATTGTTAATACTTCAAAATTGAAGCATACTTATTACAACATATAACAAAACCACAAAAGGACCGTATAGGTATAGTGTCTTTAGAAACTGGGAAACATAAACAACTGGTTCATAAAGCATCTACTTTGCCTCCCATTTATTTCATCATATCTAGAGTCCCTTTTTGGCATAGTCTACTTAATAACCTTCTTCCTGACCTGGGGAAATAAAACATACAAAAGGGTGAGATCAAATGCTCAGTAAGGGTAAACAAAAGAAATATCAATCACATCGTATACATAAGCACATAACTTTTGGAAATCTTAACCTCCAAAAGAGATCATAATTTCATAACATGGGATAAATCATGGCAGTGAAATGTAATCACAATAATCATAACTTAAAACATGAAAATTTGTGGCATCCACACATAATCATAGAGAATCATTTCTTGTTAGTCAAGACTCATTTCCAAGACTATCTTAGTGGACAAAGTCCCTTTCTGAGCCGAGTCACCCTCGTTTCAGTCCTGTTTCACTGAACCGGTATAACCTACCGTTCCAGCCATGTCTATCTCATGAGATATAAAATCTTTACCCAATGCATTGGAGGGAGATATAGGTCCCACCCATCTCATAATGATACCATTATTATGTGTGCCAAAAAATCATAAATCATACATCATTTCATAACCCATGTAATACAAATGGGAATCTTAAACATCATGACATCATAAAACAATTCATATAAGATAAAGGAATTCATAAAAATAATTCCATCACAACATAATCAAATCAATTTAATAATAGGGATAAAAACAGAACCCTTTATTATCTTAGATGGAAAATAATTTTGATAAAACACTTGAACTCCATTCTTGAGGAAAATATCCTTTCTTCTTCAAAAACATTTTTCCTTTCTTAACATGTCATACAACTTTAAACTAAAAGAAGTTGATTAAAAATAAACTCGAAAACTTGTAAAGGAATATTCTTAGAAATAATGTTTTAAAAATCCATTCATGCCATATAATGCAAAAAAAACATTCTTCTCGTACTTTTGTCGGAAAAGTCAAAAAGTACCTCATACGAAAAACGACAAAAGATTCCTTTCATATCTTTTACTAAAAACTCACCGAAGGGTAAAATTGGATATAAACTATTGTAAGTGGATGGAAATAATATTACATATTGAGGGAACATGGATTTGGATGATAAAATACACCCCAGTAAATACTAAAGTATAAACAATCTCGGATAAAAATGAGATTGTGATATTTCCCTTACCTTAGGTCCGACTTGCTTTGAAAGTGTCCGAACCTCCTGTATAATGATTTAAATAATTTTATTGACTTATTACAGAATCATACTTATTTTTATTATATCATATATGGTCATATTCTTAGCTTCTTAGTAGTAATATTTCATTGCTACTTGTTATTTGGGTGTTTATAACTTTTTGTTCTTATGTGTGTTTTGTCGAATAAATTCTTATTCTTCTCTTTAGGTTATAGATACCTCATTTCCAGAATGGTATTAGTGTAATATATATCATATTCATTCATTCAATTCATTTATATAATCATTATGAAATGAAGATCATGTAGAACGAGTCGCATCACATCGTGGAGACGGTATTCTGTACGTACGCACGAGTGATGATATCGTTCCTATGATTGTGGAATTGTATTGGAGTATATGTATACTATTTCAGAATCAATATCACTTTATAATAGTCATATATGGTCATTATTTACACCATTATACCCATCCAAGTAAGGTGGTGGTGGAAAATAGATTACACCACGGCGTGGAGACGGTATTCCGTACGTACGCACGCGCGGTGATTTCTTTTTCCGTAGGATGGATAGATGGTGAAATAGGGTTGTTTCATACTTATAATAACATATCAGTATATGAGTGATACTGATGTTATTACTTCATAATGAAAAAACTAAATAAGAAGAAGTGGAAGAAGAAATAAATATGAAAGAATCGGTAACAGACATTACCTCTTCTTTAAAGTGGTTCTTTGAGACCTTCTTTTAGGGCACTAAAATTGGTCTTTGAAGAAGACCAGAACCTCTAGGATGTCACTAGGGAAGTGGAGAGGAGAAAGTGGCAGGGGTTGGCCGAGCTTGAAGGCTCCAAGTGGTGTGAGGAAGAGGGGGAGGAGGTGTCCTTTTATAAGGGAGGAGAGGGGCACCTTTGGAATAACTAAAACTATTATTTTATTATAAAGTCAAGTTCGGTTTTAAATAGCTCCAAATTGATATATTTCGAAGATAAGGTGAGGATGGGTTGAAATCCTCTCATACAATAGAATTTAGACAAGTTTAGGTTCCTATTTTAACCTTATCATTTAGATTTAACATTAAGTTAAATAATTTTACTTTTACCATGTCTTCTTGTGTTCTTATACTATAAGGTTAATAAACTTACTATAAGCAGCCAAAAGAACCCCAAGTTGTTTATTATTAATATATATAACCTTATCTAAGTCATTTGGCCAAACCTTAGATTTTTAGGAATAAAATAACAATTACCAATATAATATTTGTTTTAAAAACTATTTTATGTCAATTTTGACACTATTTAGTAATTGATTTTTGTGAAAAACATAACAGAATTATTAGTTCGAACCAAGTTAATTAAATCAATACTAACATGTCATATTAACCTAGAAAATTAGTGGGATTCATAAAAAGTCTCAAATTTCATTTATTTTGGTGTTTATAACATCAATTATGTCAATATTTCATTAATAAGATAATTACTGCATCATCATTGTGTCAAATAAAATACCATTATGTAGGAAATCTTTTTAGATTTCTAATGAATATTTATAGTCGAATTTATCTTATGTATAACCCCATATTAAAAATTATTTACTTATTAAACTTTGATTTTAACTATTTTAACCCTTCTTTAAATAAATTAATAATAAATGTCCTAATCTAATCCAAGTGGGCCTAAGTGGTCGTATTTTATTCCTAAGTTTTTTTTGGTCGAATTACACTTATCCAATAGAATTAGGACATGTGTTAGGGTAATAATAATATCATCTTTACCCTTAATTACCATATTTACTTTTTACCGTGGTAAAAAAAATTAAAAAGTTACTATTCACCAAAAATTATTTTCATCTCATTGAACCACATTTTAGTCCTTGATATTAACCGTGTCTCTCGGATTTTCAAAATTCCACTCACAGAAGTGGTAAAATTAAGTTTTATGAAAAATTCAGTTTTTTAACTACCACTTAGTGGTTTCACTATTCATCAAAAATTGAAAGTTTTCAGAAAAATACCAAAATTTCACCCTAGGCTAATTTCGATATTCCGAATCCAAAAATGAAGTCCATTTTGAAAAATAAAATTTATAAAATTTCAAAAAGTGGTTATTACTATTCATAATGGCTAGTTTTAATAATATTTTAATAGCATATCATTGTTTAGTGAAACTCGGTATTGCGTACGACACACGCTATCGAGGAAGGTCGTGATTTCGTGTAAAGAAAGCCAAGCAAGTGTTGTGTAGAAAAAGATTCCTTTGATGATTTATATAACATAAAAGTCTCGGGTGTTAAATAACAGTTTTTCTTTCCTTTTATATCCCTTGATGAGATTTTTTTCTTCATCAAAATTTTTAAAATTATTTACATAAGGTTTAAGGATGGTTACGTGAAAGGAAGAAGTCATGTTGGAAGACATGAATATTTTCCCTGAAAATAAATCATGTTTTATTTTTAATGTTTTATATTTTTTTAAAAGTATACTGATTAGATGTTTTCTCTTTGTATATATATAGGGTTATTATTTGTGAGTTTTGAACTATCTCTCTAAAAATCTAAACAAAAAAGATATTTGAGAATTTAATATTTCTAATTATAGTTCAAAGTCAATAGAATATGTAAGGTTTAATGTTTGATCCTTATAGTTGGTATCATAGTATAGTTTAGACAACTTTAGAGGTTATGATAAGGTTAATATAATTCTCTTGAAATATTTTAATTTATGGTCTTGTTGAAATGATATATAATTTTAAGATTATCATGTCCCTTCATCTAAAATATTTATATTAATAATGGTTTTCCACAAAGGAAATAGAGAAGTTTTAGTGATAAGGTTGTAACGTCCCCAACCCGGAGGCCCCTAACCGATGCCCTGATCCAGGTCACCACACGCCCACAAGCATGCCTCCCCATTCCCTAAAGGTTTCCAATATATGGTGATGATTTAATAGATCATATGAGAAGACTATACCCTATTTACCATAGTAATTCACAACAAATAACATATGAAATAAAATAAACAATAAGTAGTTACCCAAAACATGCATTATCAACCATTTCCCAAAACTGGGTACAAGCCCACAACCAAAAGTAAACATGCTATGAAAGGTCAATACAGTGCCAACTATAAAGAAAAATCAAAATAAATACAACCTAAGAATCCCCAAAATGGGTTCCAATTTCAAGTATGGATCCCTCACTAATGAACATCCCATGAGAACTCAACTCTCTAGTATAGGGCATTTCCCTTGTCTATACCCAGAAAAATAAAGTCTCTTTGGGTACCCAATGGAAACTCAAGAAATATGTGAGTACAACTCAGTAGGCTACCACCAAAAGTCTCTAAAAAATATTCAGTCTAAATTGATAGTTCATAAAAGTAATAAATAAATGACAAGATGAAAAAAAGACAACTCGGGTTCCATTAGTTTACAATATTCACTTTATCTATTTTCCTAATTTCTTTTATGGGTTATGAATTTACATCATTTACAGTAGAACCTATGCCAGTTAATTTTTACTCATAAAGGAGTATGTCAAGTTCCCTATCTCACTAGGTAGAACATATCATAACACTTTAATCACCCTTACCTTGGTGCCTCACTCCAGGAAGTTTTATCCTATAAAACCATTGTGGGCCAAGATCCCCTGCCCGACTCCTTAACCCATGCATTCTCTGGGTGGGGTTTAGAGCATCAGTCTAACCCAACCTATGGGAGGAGACTCGATCCAATATCCCACACACCACCAACTCATGTTCACATTCTTATTTAACCATTTACCACATATACCATGTTGCAAACCATAAATAATCAATACACATAACATTCACAACTGATATTCATTCATATAAAACTCAATTTCAAGCCTTAACTCATTAGCACATTTACCATTTATATCACATAGCCCATTTGACCCATTTACCTTTCCATTAATTAACCCAATTAACATAATCAACAATTCTAATAAATTATCCCATTTCAAATAATTCATCAATTAACATGCATCATCCCATTTATAATATTGAATTATAAACTCATATGTCATTTTACACATTCAGTTTATTCCGTTTAAACGTATTTCAAATTTTTCCAAACAATCCTTTATGCCACTTCCAAAAATTATAAAAATATACCATTAATTCCTCTATATAATCCAAACTAACCTGTAAACATATTTATCATTTTCTATACCTTATTACAAGTTAATTCCTTGCATAATTTTAAACATTTCCATGTTCAGAAATATCGGTGCACCCCATGGGTGTCCCTAATCTGGTATAATCAACCTCAATGCATCCCATGTGGATCATGAGGGGTTAAATTTACCATTTATCCAACCATTTTTTCAAATCTTACTCAAGGAAAAAATGAACATCATTATGGAAGCAATATCACAACCACACATGCACAAATTGACAACTAACTATGGGATATAACTTGTAGACCACTTACCTCAAATCCATAGACAAACACTCTCTTAACCTTAGCTGTATATTCTCATTCAAGATCCCTTTGATGAACAAACCAATAATCCACTGGAAAAAGGGGTTTTAGGGAATCAAGATAAGAATAACGAAACCGTAAGCATTAATCTAGAAAAGAGAATCTAAGGAATTATTAGACTTACCCGAAGCTTCGATTCCAACCCAATGACACTCCAAACTTACTAGAATCGAAGGCGATCAACCATTATAATGATTTGTGGGCTCATGTTCATCACTATGGATATATTAGGAAGAATGGAGAATAGAATTTTCTGAAACACTTAAAATTATTGAGGAGGAAGAATTGTAAAAACACACTTTTAATGTGGTGCATGGTTTAGCCGCACAGTTACATGGGGATCTAGAATAGTTTTAAAAACCATGTTTTAACCATGAGAAATTTATTTTTCCAAGTTCACATGGTTTTTATTTCCCCCATGAATGGTTTAACTATGTGTTAACAGTGTAACATGCACTAGATGACCTGATTTCTCCTTTTATCATGTCCAGAAACCTAGAGCTCCCCTGAGCATCCTAATACACTTAGTAAATTTTTAATTATCCAACTATAAGAGATTCAATGAAAAATTTATACAAGAACATACCTCCATGAAATTCAGAATCTAACAACATCCCCACCTTATAAAGGCTCTTCCTCAAGCTGCTCTTCCCAAGGATCACTGAGCTTCCAATGTAAAAAGATTAGACAATAAGCCTGAATATCCATATCCCACACCCAATTATCTTCCTTAATATTACCATTATTCAATAAGATTCAAACTAAAGGCAAAATATTTCATTGCATTACTTTCTCTCTACAACCCAATATACAAATTAGATGCTCCTCAATGGATGCATTAGCCTCAAGATCAACATCCTCAAAATCAATCACATGAGTTGGGTCAGGGTGATATCACTAATTCTATGACACATTAAAGACATTGTGAATCCCAATATATGATTGTGTATGATCCAATCAGTATTCCATTATTCCTATCCTCTCCACAATCTGAAACATCCCCACGTACCCGGGTTCCAACTTACCCGGTTTCCAAATATGATTGTGACCCAACCTTGGAGACACCTGAAGAAACAAACGATCACCCAACAAAAACTCAAGAGGTCTACAACTTCGATCAACATAAAACTTCTTCAAACTCTGGCCCATTTCCATATGTTCCTAAATCAAGTGAATTGATTTCGATGTCTCCTCCATGAGACTCGGTCTCAGCAACTATGAATCCCCAACTTCCATCCAACATAATGGAGATCTACGCAGCCTATAATAGAGAACCTCGTATAGTTCCAGTCGAATCGTGGCTTGCTAACTGTTGTTGTAGGAAAACTCAACAAGGGCCAAGTGCCTCTCCCACGATCCACCAATGTCTATGACACAAGCTCTCAACATGTCCTCTAGTACTTAAATTGTATACTCTAACTGGATGTCTGTCTGTGGGTGGAAAGGCATTCTCAAAAACACCAGGGTTCCAAGTTCCTTCTATAGTCCCTACTAGAAGCGTAATGTAAAATATGGATCATGATCTGAAACTATATATTGTGATACCCATGAAACCACACTACCTATCAAACATACAACTCATTCTTATGAGGCATCCTTTAGAGACCCACCAATAAATAAATAATAACTTCATCACATATCCATTCTATAATGGGAAACAACTGCAAAAAATCACCCATTTTCTAAGGCACATCCTTCACTTACTAGTAGGTAGGGCATCACAACATGAAACTTGCAACCTCTTTCTTCATCCCTAACCACCAAAACCGCCTAAAAATATCATGATACATTTTTTTTCAAACCATGATTCGCTTCCGACTTGGATGAATGAAAATATTGTATCAACTCCTCTCGCAAACACATTGTCACAATAACATGACCACGAATGAAAACTATCTCATCATTATCAGAGATCCAACCAGAAGGTGAATCCCCAACTTTAAAATAGTCCCTTAAATTGAATCATTCTAAATCCTGATGTTGTTTCTCCTTGATCCAAATCAGAAGTACAAACTCAACTTCTAAGGATGCTAGATTCATCTTTCCTTATCCCTCTTGAACCACTATATACATCTTAGTGAACAATTCCATCATCCTCCACTCTGAACTATATTATAGAACTACATGATTTCGAGTCTTTCAAATAGAGAAATCTACAACATTATTCCCCTTTCCTGGTGTGTAAACCATCCCAAAGCCTTAATAATACATTTATTCAACCCATATTCACTAATAAATATTCAAGTCTTGTTGGGAGAAGATATTTTTAATGATTTTAGGATCAATATACATAATAAAATTTTCTCCCAACAAGTTGTTCTTTAAAAACAATAATGTTTATATAACTGTGGAAAACATAAGATCACGAAGAGGGTAATTTATTTCATGAGGCCTCAACTTTCATGAACTATATGAAACCAATGATTCATCCTTCATCAACATGTACCCAATACAAACATTATATGCATAAAAAAACTAGGTATACCCCTTACATGGATAGGGTTAGACCTGAATCAATGTTATTGTTAAATGCTTCCTTAACCCTTGGAAACCATTCTCACATTCCCAAGAAAATTTAAACTTGATTCCATTCTTGGTAAAGCCTGAGAGTGATGCTTCCAAATAGGATAAATCTCTTATGATCCATTGGTAATATCCCATCAATCCCAATTAACTTTTGAAATTGTAAAAATTATTTGTCTCCTCCCAAGACACAATTGCCCGAACTTTCACTAAGTCCACTAACACACCTTCCTCAGAGATTATGTAACCCGAGATATGCAACCTATCAATCAAAAAATGAAGCTTGTATAGATTTGTGTATATACTATTTTCTCTTAGTGTACTCTGGATGGTGTCAAGATATTTGGAATGATCTTCATGAGTCTTAGAGTACACCAATATATTGTCAACAAAGTAAACTATAAACTCGTTGAGGTAGGGGTGAAATATTTAGTTCATTAGGACCACAAACATTTTCAACATATTGGTCAGTCCGAATGGAATCATAAAAAACCAGTATAACCCATACATTCTCCTAAAGGAAGTTTGTAACACATCATAATGTCTCACACTCTACTGATGATATCCCTATCTCAAAAAAAATCTTAGAGAACACTAAAGCACCTATCAGCTGGTCAAAAAGATCATCAATTGAAGCAAGATGGTAACTATTCTTAATTTTCATCTGATTTAAATTTCTGTAATCAACACAAAACTTCAACGATCCATAAGCCTTGTTGAAAAAAAACAATGGAGATCCCCAAGGTGACGCACTGTGATGAATTAAACATTATTCTCCAAATCCACTAACCATCTTTTAAGATCATGGAGTTATGTCAGTTTCATCCTATATGGTGGAATGAAAACTTGTTGTTCTCCTAGAAGCAAAACTATCATGAACTCAACATCTGTCTCGGGAAGTAGACCCGAGAAGTCATTAGGGAACACATCCTGTAACTGGTCCACCATATAAGAAAGATATTTTTTCTCTAATCTCCCATCATTATGTATAAGGAAATTACCTTTGGATGTCAGTTCACACAATTTCTGAAAAACATGAACTGCATGGCCTACATGGATATCCCATTCCCTAGGATGAACATAAGTGTCTCCATCAAGGGATGTAAATGTCACCCTATGATGGTAACAATAAATATAGGTTTGGTACAATGATAGAAAATCCATTCCCAAAATCAGATCAAAACTCAACATCTCAAGAACCTACAAGTCCCACAAGAACTGTTACCCACCAAACTCAAGAGAACACCCCTTACATTGTCTGATATTTTTAGAATGCACCCATAGCTGTGTATCAATCGATAGGACCCGACACACATATTCCATCACTAGTTCCAAAACACTCACAAACTGATAAGTTATAAAATAATGTGAACTGTATGTTTCAAATAAAGTACCAGCAAGTGTGGAAGCTATAAGAATCATACCATGAACTATCGATGGCCCAGGCTCGCTACATCCATATATAAGGTGAACTACATGAAGCTGGATCATTCCTCTACCCTGGTATTTGTCTTGAGTTCCTAGTGCTACACTACCATGGTGATATGGATACTCTGTTCCCATAGTACCATGTTCATTACCCTGACTGGTATGGCCGATGGACCTCTAACTACCTATTTGATATGGGGTAAATGAACCCATTCTGTACTCTGCATCATCCTTGATCCTCCATCAATACCTAATTTCTGATGGATACTATAGAACATCTACACATTCCCCAATATTTTTCATGCTCGACACTCAACTAGTGTTCGAGGACACGGACATCACATGTTCCCCAACCTACTGCATTGATAATTTGAAACTTGATCACTTCCTTGTGAGGTTGGTTACCTTTTCAGACTACTCTTTCCACTACCGCATTGATGTAAAATCTAAAAATGGTTCTTCCTACCATCAGATGTTGCACCATAGGATTAACCAACTAGTTCTGCATGTCCACCACCAGATACCTCCTTGAGGTTCCCTTCTAAAATAAGGTCATGATACACTACATATAAAACCCTCTTTAAACCTAACATATTTACATTTGACTTGATCTAATGTCTAAATATATCCTAGAAACATCTCATTATGGCTTCCTCATCACCTAACAATGCCGGAGTGAAGCATTTAAAGTCATTGAAGCAACCAACATACTTCGTCACTAACATAGACCCATGGGTCAACCTCATAAACTCAAAAACTTTCTCATTTCTCAATGTCTCTAGATATAAATTCTCCAATAAATTTTCCTATAAATCCTTCCATGTCATACCATTAAACTACTAGGTCTAGACCAAATCATCCCACCATCTATTTACCTAACCATGTAACATATAAGTCAACAACTTGACTCTCTTGTCCATAGGAGTCTCTAAGTGATCAAGAGTCATCTGTATAGAATCTCTCCAGAACTCAACTACATAATGTACACACTATCCATTAAAAGTAGGAGGGTCTTACAGCCGAAACTCCCTAGTCATCTCAAAAATACATTGTACAACCCACCATTTTTCTCATTACCTTATTTTCATAAAACAAGTGATGTTCTCATGGAACTTCTCTTCACCTATATTATGCTAGTTCAACGGTTTTTCTTGCTCCACTTCTAGAGGATCATTCTCAATGGCGACCACTTGTCACCCAACTAGAACATGACTTAATGGGGGAATATTCCTACAAAGAAAAATATGCACCTAATAATATATAATGTAACTCATACACAATTACACAAGGAAATCTCTTAACAATGCACAACTAACCCATCCCACATACACTATCCCAAAGGATATCATCACACCACCTCCCAAGTTACCGAAAAAAATTAACCCATTTATAACTTTTCATTAAGAACTATTCATTAACCATTATTTAACATTATTTACATTTACCCATTTTAAGTTTCTTTATTAAACACCCATTATTTCAAATTTTCAAGGAAACCAACATTCATTTCTACCCCTCATGTATGGAATATTTTTCCTATGTGATCTAACCATGATGCATGCCACATAAATTTTTATGTGTCTAAATGATGCATGAATTCACAACCTTATGACATTATATACATGAGAAAAATATCAAAAAATAGTCATTTTAGACCACAAGTGCATCACTCGATGGTGAAATATCATTCATCTATAACAACACGTATCAATAAAAATAATTCTCATCATTGGTACTTAGGTTTTACCTCGTACATGGGTTAGATACTCCCATGAATGAAATAATTTCCAAGGCTTGACACTTCCTAATATCCTTTATACCATCCTAAATAGTAATACCAAAAAAATAATCTCTTTGATAGCACTTTTTAACACCCCAACATGGAGGGTACTGACTGGTGCCCCAAGACGGTTGCCACATGACCTCAATTGCGCCTCCCTATATGTTAGAGGTTTCCAACTAGTAGTGAGGGTCTAATAGATCATGTATGGAGACTACACACTCTTTAACAGACTAATATATAGTGTATAACATGTGAAATAAATTAAATAATAACTAGTGAACCAAAAGTAAACATGCTATGCAATGTTAATAAGGTTCCATGTGTAATGAATACCCAAAATAAAGACAACTGAACAACCCCCAAAACAGGTTTCAAATCCATGTCTGGATCACTAACCCATGAACATTCCATGCTATCTCCACTCTCTATTATAATTCCTTTTCCCTTGTATAGACTTGTAACAAGGATGAATTCTCAGGTATGTAATGTCGGCCATATAAGGGTGTGAGTACAACTCTGTAGCACACCCAGTTTCATGTAAGTAAATCCTTATTTATGCCTTTTAATCATGTAAAGTGTTTGGGAGATGTTTGGGAGGGTTTGAAGTACTTTTTAAATGTTTTTTTGGGTATTTTTAAAGGTGCATGGTTGGTTCACAGTTAGTGAAAACTGTGAAACTCCTACAGGAAATCGTGTAAGGTGAAATAGGGGCCTCTGGGTAGGTGCATGGTTTAGGCACATGGTTTAGCCAAATCGTGTATCCACCAAGTAAAATATTTCACTGTGGGATAATGAGACTTTCATGGTTGGAAAATAGTTTATCTAACTATGTGGGCCAACCATTCACGGTCTTCGTTGAGGTAGAAGATAACACATAGTTTTCCTAACGGTGAGACTAATGACATATGGTTTTAAAAAAGATCCTAAAAAAGTGTTGCTGGGTTGGATTTATGTTTAAACCCCTACTTTATTCCACTTTTTAGACCCCATCATGGGATTTATTCTTCTAAATGGTTTTGGAAACCTTCAACATTGAATAAGAAGCAATCTAAAGGCATTTATTTGTGCATTGAAGCCTATCTCTCATGGTAAGTCATCATTTAGGGTAGTTTTCCTTGGTATTTATTAAATATACTTTAATATATTTTAATTTATTATATCTAGTCCACTACAGATATATCTATGTTTTTTGGTGCCAATCATGATTATATTTGTCCTTATTGATGATAGGGTAAGATATCTAATGCTGGTGTTTGGAGATTCAAACTAGTTTCATTATCATTTTAGTGTTGTTCTTTAATTTTGCTTAAATGTCAAGGTAGGTGGCATAAATCTTGAATCATCTATTTAGAACATGAAGGAATAAATTCAAATTAATTGTTTTATTTAAAATTTATTGTGAAATTGGTTTGTGAATCATGGTAAAAACCACATTTAGTGATTGTTTAAGAGGTATATGGATTTTTTGTGAAATTATGGAATTGTGGAAAGTGGTTATGAAATGTTCATTTTTCTCTTGATGTAATAATTTTTATTTTAAAATGTGAATTTTCTAGATTTTTGTTAAATGGTATAATTGAAAATGATTTTCAATAAATGTTTGGATTGATTGAAATGGTTTGTTGAAAAAGGGTTTTTTAATAAAAGGATGGTTTTTTCTGAAATGGGTTGTTAGAAGATTTTTTAAATAAATGGTTAGTTATATTGAAATGATTAAATTGATTTGGAAAATATGTATTGTCAAGTGCTCTGTTAAAGGGTTATGTGTGATTGTAATGGAAGGATATTGGTCAGGAAGTACCACCATCAAAGGGAGTGGGTTATAGATGTGAAGTTTCACTATTAACGGTAACACCAAGATCGTCTTTGGGGGTGTTTGGGGGTGTGCGGCTATGTGGTATGGAATGGGTAATGTAAATTAAATTTATGAAATGGTAGGAAGGAAATTTTTGGTTTCTTTCCTTAGGAATTGGTTTATTTGTGAAAATTGCTTTGTCATGGAATTGTTTGGCCTTGTTATAAATTGCTGAACTGTTTTACATGGTTTTATATAAATTGTCTTATATAAATGTGATAACATGTTATATCCTAGTGTCAGGAGTTAAAAATCCTTTTCTCGAAATCCTACTGTGTTTCATTACTCACCCATACTTTGGCATGTTGGTGCTATTGCAGATATCATCTATCAAGATACATGTAATGGTAAAACATCACACTTATTTAGTGGTGCTTCATAATACATGGGAATGGAGGTGGATTTGGATCTTGGAGTTGGTGTCTTTGGAGACTTTGAGTTTTGTTAGCATTGTCTACTATTGTGTACTTGATGTTATTAGTCTTCCACTATAGTAATTTCTTGTAGTTGGTTTTGACATCAACGGTATTACATTGAGTTCCTTTTATAATGTTATCATGCATCATGTAGTGGTTTTGGTGATGGAATGTTTGGTTGGGTTGTTTATTTCTTATAGGGTAAAACATCCCCCACTTGTTTATGAATCCCAATATATTTATTTCCATCCTTTGGAATATTAGGGATGTCACTTAAGTCAAAGTATCAATTCTACCTCGACTCAAGCCAGTGAGGAGTAGTGGGACCTTACAAGTGGTATCATATTGTTAAGTCCCTACATAACAAGTGATCATCAGTTCTCATGGTCAAGTTGAAATTCATTCTTTTCAATTTATAGTTTCGGTTAGGTATAAAGGAGTAGGATTGTCAGGAATTGAAATATAGAGCATAAAAAGATGTACTAAACCTTTTTATGTGGAACTTCATGGTACCAAAGAGTTGGGTACATAAGTGTTTTGAAGACACTTATAGGATTTAAAATATCATTTTCATGGGCTTAGCTAATGAGACAATCATGGAAGTCATTATAGAAATGAATTCCCACTACTAGTGTATATTTCATTTTGATTAATGATTTGGTGAAATGTGTTGTTTTCTGAAAAATATTGACATTGTTTTCAAATGAATGATTTTGAAAAAGAGAATGTATGTGATATTATGAAAATGGTTTTATTTTTAAAAGAAAGTTAATCTTTATAAAAAATGGTAAATATTTGTAAAGGTTGACTTTATAAATGAATGTTTTGATAGTACGATGTGGTAGAATTTGAATGTGTTAAGCCTTCAGTTGATAGAGATTGAGACTTATGGAATTTGTTGCTTTTTTTAGAAAATGGAACCTGGTAGACATCGTAGGAACTAAATGAAGGAATATATTGAAAATGTGGTTTCACCTGATCCATAGGTGAACCAACAACTAGTTTAGATTATTTTTCAGGCATCCCGAGCTATGGATACAGGAAAAAATAGGTATGGACCAAGGAATGTGGATCATTCCATCTAATTTAAGAATCAAAAACCACAAATATTTTATGGTTATTCGAAACCATATAATGCGGAGGTGTTGTTGAATATGATGAATCATGTCATTGATTTCTTTGGTAAACCATAAGAGCTGAAATTCAAGCTTACGACATATATACTAGAGGATCTTGCATGCCACCACTGTAATTTAGCAGTTTAGGATAAATTAGACGAAGTCCTATTTTGGGATGATTTTTAGGAATTTTTTAACAAAAAATCTATCATCATACGTTTAGAATTAAAAGGATGATGCACTTATTCATCCTGAAGCATAAAAATATTTTTTTCATAGAGTACGCAGTTAAATTCATCAATGTAGTCCACTTTTCACTCGAAGTTGCTGGTAGTGCATCCTTGAAGGAACACATATTTAAATCAAGGATGTAGGAGGATATTCATTCAAAGATTGAGGTTTTGAGTGTTACAGATTATACAGAGATGGTTAATTGAGTGGTGGTGGTAGAAAGGGACATCTCAAGAGATAGAGGGGGAGGAACTATGTTGATACCTATGGGTAATGATGGTAACCCTAATGTTGGAAAAAATACTAAGAGGGACACCTATTTCCAAGGTGGGAACATTACATAGAATCAGACAACAAGATTGGTAAATCTTCACCTAAGAGCCAAGAGGAAGCCGGGATGTTTCCAATGTGGATATCATAGTCACATGAAGCTAGAATTTATTGTAGCACCTAGATAATTCCACAATTTTAATCAGATGGGGAATATCTAGTGTGATTATTGTATTTATCCAAGTTTGGGTGTTCATGACAATTCTAAGGTTCCATAGGCGTCATATGATTTGATGGGATGAGGTCATAAAAATACCTCACGTCAAAATAATAGAGCTATCCATGGTGATTCCTGGAAAACGTTGACTCCTAAGGTAGTGAAATATCCACAAGGACATAAAGAATAATGTTTCATGAGTAATAAATTATATTGATCTAAGCAGGTTATTATGGATGATCAATTTGAACCATTATTGGAGAGAGGTTTGATTATTTTGATTTATACCCTTATGAAAACTTTTTCGGATATGGGTGTACCTAATTACATTATTTATTCTTATGATTTTGATTTATTGAGTTTGAGTGTTGAGTTTCTTCTTTCTATTTTAAAACAAAAATATCCTCTTGGTTAAAGAGAATGTTGAGCCTTTTTTGTAAATCATGTTCCATAATGGTTGATGGAGTCAAGTTGATATGTGATTTTTCTATTCTTGAGATGGATTACTATGATATAATCATGGGTTTGGATTGGATGGAATAATTCAAGGCTCACATCTATTTTATAACTGACAGGTTTTTTTATGACTGATGATGGCTTCTAGAATATCTTCAAACGAGACAAAAATGTAAAGGCAGGTGCAACAAGATTTTTGGAACAAGTAGTTAGAATGATATCATACCGGTTGGAATATTTTACTTTGGTATCGATGAAAGAGATCAAGAATAGCATTTTCCCATCAGTTGTTGATCAATTACATGATGTTTTTCCTAGTAATTTCTTAGGGTTTCCACCAAGGAGTGAAGTGGGTTTTATTATTTATCTTCTTCTTGGGACCAGTCCTATTTCCCTTCTGTCTTACTAGATGGTTCAAATAGAATTAATGAAATTGAATGTTCTTTTGGAAGAACTGCAAAAAAGGGTTCATTTTTCTAAGGATGTCTTTATGGGAAATGCAATTCGTGTTTTTCAAAAAGGAATATAGAACTATTTATCTATGTGTGGATTATTATAATGTTTACCAAGTTATAATAAATAATTGGTATCCACTTCCACACATTGATGATCTATTAAATCAATTGAGGTCATGTTAGTGGTTTTATAGGATTAAATTGTGATCAGGATATCACCAACAGCAGGTTCAGAAGGAGGATATTCTAAATAAATCCGTTAGGAGTAGATATGGCCATTATGAATATGTGGTAATTAATTTATGTCTTAGGAATTCACCAATGTAATTTATGGAATTTATGAATATGATATTTTCGAGGTATCTGGATTCTTTTGTG
Source organism: Viscum album (assembly GCA_963277665.1). NCBI lineage: Eukaryota > Viridiplantae > Streptophyta > Magnoliopsida > Santalales > Viscaceae > Viscum > Viscum album. The sequence goes on from OY728135.1 coordinate 277,765,420, forward strand.
GTGATGTTTGTGAATGACATATTTGTATATGCAAGGACAAGAGATTTTCATGAACCACACTTGATGAAAATGTTGGGAATTGTGATTGATCATTGTTTTTATGAAAAATTGTCAAAAATTGTTTTTTGGATATAATTGGTACGTTTCTTGGGCCATGTATTCTCTAAAAGAGGTGTTTCAGCAGATCTAGAAAAGATAGAAGATGTTATCTCTTGGAAACCACCAAAGAATATCTTCGAGATATGTTGTTTCCTTGGTCTAATAGGTTATTACCGATGCTTTGTTCATTAATTTCCACAACTATTATCATTTATAAAATCATTGAAAAGGAATATTTTTCCATTCCAATGGGATGAGGAATGTCATAAGTCTTTTGATGATCTTAAATTTCTCCTTACATCAGCACCAATATTGATTTTTCTAGAATCAGGACAAGGGTACGTGGTGTATTGTAATGATTCCAGATTTGGGTTGGGATGTGTTCTCATGCAAGGAGTTCATGTGGTTTTTTTATGGATCATGGATTTTAAGGAATCATGAAAACAATTACCCAACACATGATTTGGAGTTAACTGATATAGTCCATTCTTTGAAGATATGGTATCATTACCTCTTTAGTGAATAATTTATTGTGTTTGCGGATCATAAGAGCTTGGATCATATTTTCTCACAAAGGTATTTGAATCTAAAACAATGAATATGGATGGATTATCTCAAAATTTTTGACTTTTCTGTGATTTATAAACCAGGTAAAATTAATTTGGTGGAAGAAACATTAATTCAAAATTCATATGCTCAGTTAGAGAAAGAAGCTTCAGATGAGCAACAATTGATGTCATTCCTAGATGACATTCACTTTGAATGTGTTGAATAAGGTGAATCTATTGTGTTCTTTCTATTTTTGTTCATTAATGATTTAGTAGATATGATTAAAGAGGCACATACATCCAATTCATCATGCATTGAAATGATGTCAAAACACAATGGTGGGGAGACCATTGAGGGAAGGAATCTGGATGGGGGTTCAGTTCTTTGGTTTCAAGATCAGATGGTCATACCTATAAGGACCTGAACTTATTACATTACATAATCATTAATTTAGTCAGGAAATCACTTAATTTTACATTAAGTATCTTTTCAAGTTTAGATATTTAGATAATTTGGACATAATACATTCATAAAATTACACATTATTACCGAGTAGATACCATAAAATCAATATTCATTTCTTGCAAAATATAAATCATTTCACGTAAAACATGATTTCTTTGAAAAAACATCAAAAAATTAACTTGGATTAATTCATTTCCTTACAAATCCTTATAACCTAGGAAAATAATTTATAAACATGGAATGATCACAAAATCGCAGTAAGGGATATAAAAAGAAGGAAAGAACACATCAGTCCTTGAATACTTGTAACATATGAAATCACTTTAAAAAGAAATAATTGCAACACATATATACTTACTTTGTGTGACATGAGATTTTCAAAAGATTCCCACAAAATGTAAGAACATAAATAGAACCATAAAGGTATATTGGGGAATTACATACAAATATTGTAACTCTCTCAGCAACCTTATAATTTGTAACCCTCAAGGATACCTTTCAATTTGTGTAACCATCGCAGTTATACTCAGAGTAACCATACAACTAACCTCCAACTTACACATACCCAATACATTGGAGGGAAATATAGGTCCCACCCTTCATCATAAACAAATCCCACGTTTCAGAACATAATCATACAACATGAATAATAGCATAAAAACATTTCTTTTGAATTTTGTAAAACAGAATTTTAAAAGAAGATTTTAAAAGAAAATCCCCTTACATAAATCATATAATTGAAGAAAAACTTAATAGATTGGACAGAATATGTATATACACTATAATTACACATAATTAAACAATATATAGAAAACCCATCACACAAACAATTTTAAAACCACATAAATAATGAAGTAGAAGTTTAACCCAAAGAATGGAAATCATGTTAAAAACTCCCTTACATCCAGTTTGTATTACTTCAAACATGATTAAAAATCCTATATAATGGTTAAAATTGTGTTATTAATATCTTATAGAAACATATCCATATTTTATAATACCTTATATGATCTTTTCATTACATAATTTCACCCTTTAATTGTTATTACTTTGTTCCTTGCACTGTTTTTGTGTGAGTTCATTACATGGTTTCCATGATTGGTTCATGATGTTTGTTCTTGTCAATTGGAAGTGAAATTACAGAATTGGAATATAATGGTATTCACATATTTCCAGTTCCATAAATTATAACACATATCATTTTGAATTCTGACATGAGGATGATTCAGGAGTTAAAACATTATTGATATTTGTTTAGGTTATTTTGGAGATTCTTTGATCATAAATATCTCATTTTGTTTCATAAATTAATAACATGTGTGAAAAAAGATTTAATAACCTTATATAAGTTATAATAAGTAAATTATAATCTCTTTAAACTATAAAAATTTCTTTATGACTAGTCTTTAAGGAATTAAAATAATTTTAAATCACATCGTCCACGATGTCAGTTAATTGACACATCACAGACAATGTATTAATCCCTGGAATAGGTCTGAGAGGAGAAGAATTTTGATGAGGAATTTTCCATGAACATGATAAAATTAAGTATATAAAATATTATATATCTTTCATTCCTCTTGGATAAGATGAGGTGAGGATAGAATATGAACAGAAAGGATCTCAAACTAAAAGAAAATTTGAGAAATTCCTTGCGAAAATTCGGCAGCCTAACAACGTCGTTTACATTTTCATAAAATAATTTGATGAGAGAAAAGGGGTATCTAATCCTTATTAAATAAAATGGGAAGTAATGGGGATATTTAATTAAATATCCCAACATAAGATAATGGGAATGAAAAATAATAACATAAAATTAAAGGAAAGAACCAAAATAAAAGAGGATTTTTATCTCTTGATCTCTTCTCCTTGAGATCCCTCTTAAGGCCTTTGGTTTTGGCCTTTTGGTGAGACCAGAAGATCTAGGACGTGGGAAAGATCCCTGGAATGAGTATTGGATATAATTTAGGTAAGGATCAAGGCTTGAGAGGTGTAGAAGGATGAGGGAAATGAGGGTGGTATTTATAGTGGAGGGGAGGGGTATTTTTCATTATTTTAATCATTATTATAATGTTTTTGCTCAAGACTATGAATAGTATTCATTCATGTGACCCCAAATATTAATAATAGAATGTGAGTTATAACCAAGTGGGCTTACATCACTTATGATCTCAGAAGTAGTGTATTTAATTGATAATTTGAATATACTGTATTTTACAGTATATAATAATCATCGAAAAATCAAGTATTTCAGAAAATTCCCCAAAATTCACCCTAACCATTTTTTGACGCGTAGAATTAAAAAATGAACTCCATTTTTTGAAAATAATTTTATAAATATTATTAATTTAATTTTTAAATAAATTCATAATTGATTAAAAAATTAATAATTTTCGGACTATAACTGCTTTTATATCACATTGAAAAATTAACCAAGATGTCATTATCTTAAAGCCTTGAGAAAATAAAATATTAATACAATATACTATTCATTAAGGTCATATTATTATTCATAAGGGAATGTTACTATGAATCAAAAAAATTTAGTTCCATTAGACTCCAAATAACATACCAAAGACAATTATAGATTTCCTTCTTTCAAAGTTCAAAACACAGAAGTAGTAAAATTATTTTTAAAGGATAGTTATAAATATCTACATAAAATAAGAATTCATGCATTTAAATTTAATTTTAGAAAACCTCAAGGTGTTACATTATCCCCACCTTCTATAAATTACATTCTTGCAATTTTATTTACTTATTAAACATTTTAGGGTACCTTTCCCTCCTAGAATTTTCAGACTCCCATGTTGCTTCCTCTACCATGTGGTTTCTCCAAAAAACCATTACCTGGTTGATTACCTTATTTCACAATACTTTTTTCCTTCGATCAAGAATCTGAACTAGTGTCTCTTCATAAGAAAGGTTCCCTTTCAGATGAACTACTTGTGGGCTCAAGACATGTGATAAATCAACCACATACTTCCTCAACATCAAAATATGAAAAACAGTGTATACCTAAGATAAACTTAGAGGAAAAGATACTCAGTATGCAACTGGTCCAACATTCCCCAAGATTTAAAAAGGACTGATGAACCGTGGACTTAGCTTCCCTTTCTTACCAAAACATATCACACTTTTACAAGGAGAGATTTCAAGAAAAAATGGTCACCTACCTCAAAAGAGAATTCTTTCCTTCTGTTATCTATATAATGTTTCTACCTATTCTTAGCTGTTTTTATGTGCGACTGGATCATCTTTACTTTATCATCCACTTACTCTACTAATTCTGGCCCCCTCAACATTCTTTCACCAACTTCATCGCAAAACACTAGAGTCTGGAACCGCTTCCCATACAGAGCCTCAAAAGGTGTCATCTGTATACTAGAATGAAAACTGTTATTATAAGAAAAATAAACTAAAGAAATATGTTGATCACAACTTCCCTGGTAGTCCATTGAAAAAGCTCGAAGCATATCCTCCAAAGTCTGAATCATTCGTTCTAACTGCCCATCTGATTGAGGATAAAAACCTATACTAAAATTTAATTTTGTGCCCAACAAATTTTGAAGTCGCTTCCAAAAGTTAGAAGTGAACCTAGGATCCCGGTTAGATACAACAGAAAGAGGACCTCCATGTATCCTGACAATATCATTGAGGTACAGTCGAGAAAGATGATATAAAGACATTGTATCTCTAATAGAAAGAAAATGTGCAGATTTTGTCACCCGATAAACAATAACCCAAATTGCATTATTACCTCGAGTAGTATTTGGTATTCCCACCATGAAGTCCATGGATACATTCTCCCATTTCCACTCTAGAACTGGAAATGACTGAAGCATCCCCTTCAGTAGTTGCTGCTATGCTTTAACCTGTTGACATGTCAAGCATTTGAAAGTAAAATTAGCAATATCTCTTTTCATTCCATCCCACCAATAACACTCTCAGAGGTCTCTGTACATCTTAGTACTTACAGGATGAACAAAAAATGGAGAACTATGAGCTTCACACAATAATTCTTTCTTCAACTGGGAATCACAAGGCACACAAAACATTTTACCAAATATTAAAAAACAATCTTTATAAATGTTTAATTCTAGAAACTAACCCATTTTAACCAATTCTACCTTTTTTTGTAGCTCATGGTTTTATTAAATGTAATTGACATTGTCTTATGATATGAATTATTTCTGGACAAACTTTTTTATGTTCACTTGTATAAGAGTCTAAAAGTTTATTCTATGAGAATTTTCATAGATAATTAATTACTTTTGTCTTATTGATATTTAACTAAATTTATTCCCTTTAAATATTTTATTAGTTGAGTTTTATTGTGTTTTGGAATTAAATTTCCCTTTCATTAGATATCATGAGTATTTAATTAAAGGGATTACATTTTTAATTAAATTGATTTTATTAATTTTTGGAATTTAATTAATGGGTAGTTATGGATAATACTTTGATTTATAATTTTGAATTTAATTCTCTTAAAGACTAAAGATTACTTTGTTACTGAGATGGAATTTGGATAAATTGGAAAATTATTGGATAATATGAAAGATTTTACATATCATATTTTATGAATTCATCTTTGAACATAAGAAATATGGATTGATACATAATGAATTTCCCATTTCTACAAGGAGGGAGCTAATATTTTTTGATATACATATGATTTATATTCCCATAAATATAAAATATTTAGTGATAATTATGCTATATCAGATATGGATTGTTAAAACATAATATATTATGGAACTTATGTAAGATATTATGGAACTAAAAAAATATTTAGAGGATAATAAATAAGATTTTATCAATTGTCAGGCAACTCATGTAATGTTTTTTCCTTTGTAAAATCATGTTCTTCAGGAAAATAGAATGTTTAGCTAGGATAAATATTATCAAAACACTCATGAATAATTATATTCATATAGATAATATTTTTGATATTTGGATTCTATGCATACTAGGGGAACTAGAAAAAGATCTTATTAAATGAATAATTAATCAAATAAAGAAGAAATAAAGCTTTTATTCTATCTTTCAACTGATGGAAATAGAAATAAATTCATAGATTCATATTTTTAGGATGTATAAAATCTAAAATGGGATGTTCTATATAAATTTGAATAGAATATTATAGTGAATACCTATAAGTAAGATGGTATTTAAATTTTTTTAGGGGATGGAATATGATAAAAATGTCACTAAAGTTAGAGTTTTGGGTTTGGTTATTATACCATCTTTTATTTTTTTATTTGATGCATGTAATCTCTCATGTGGAGAGGTAAAACCATTTGGTGGTAGGGATAGAGGGAAGGATGACCTTTTTAATTCTTGATTCTATAACTCATTGAAAAAAAATCTTCTTCTTATGTTAATTGATTTCAATATTCCATGGAATGGTATTATTTTTAATGCTTTCATATTCCATTTATTATTCCTATGAAATTTTTAATTCTTGGGTTGAAAATCATAGTTTTTCATCCATTTATTTTGACTTATATATGATTGAATAATCCTAATTTCCTATTGATTATCTAAATATTTATGAAAAATTTTTGTAAGGAAATTATATTTTTTGAATTACTTTGGAGAACCTTAACTCAATTTGGATTTTCCTCAGTTGTAAAGGGATTTGATACTATTGATATCTCAGTGTGAACATCTAATATCTTCTCACACATAGGAAGATGGTTTGATCAATAGTGAATATTGATTGATCAAACCTAAAAATATCCCTCAATTTAAGGGGATGGATAAGTTATTTCTTATTATTTGACTGATCAGTTAATAAGAGTAAGATTCGAAAAATATTAAGACTATGAGAGAAATATAATTGGTAATCTATCACTTCAGCAAATAACTGGTCATTTTTTTAAATTACCATGTATTAAATTTCATTGTAGTTCCCTATACTCAATATTCACAAAAAAAAAATCATCCAATTATGATAATTTTTTTACACCCCTCCTTAGAGACAACAATATTTATTTTCTATATTGTAGTCTAATATTAGCTTATTAATATATTGTTTTGCCAGCCCACTATAGTTGTGTCAGATACTCTTGGAATGGTTTTACCTCTGAGGAATATTCCATACTCTTCTATATAAAAATAAAATAAAACACTATTTATAATATATTTTTTTACTACATCTCCCTTTGAATTACATTTTCATTTAAATTCATGACAAAAGTGAGAGGATTGGAGGTCGAATCATCGACATTTGATCATTTTTTCTAGTATAGAAGTCTCTTCTAGTCATAAGACTTGTTCATGAAATCCTTTAAAGTAATAATATTGGTTATCATTTTTTCGTGTTTACAAAATGATTGATTAAAAAAAATTAATTTAGAACAATATTTTACAGAGTAATTATAATATATGTCATTTAATTGGGATCTTTAATTACTCTATATTTTAATTACATATAGAAAGGCACCCTTGAATATAATTTGATTCCATAAGGTATAATTTTTATAAAAATATGTTAAATGTGTTATAGTGGTGGGATTTATCTCTAGAAATATATTTCCTATGCATCTCCATGATGGTATTTAAGACCCATATAGTTTTACACTATATATTAAGGCATGTATTACTATTTAGCATCATATGATAAGGACTAATAGTGTTTATTTTATGCTCGTTTATCCATAACCATTGAGCACTATAATTTATGGCCATATAACGTGTATCACTAGAAAATGATGCCTAAAAAATGTTTGGTGTGGAACTTATGAATGAGTTTCACATTTACATTTATCTGAAGAAATGATTTAGGTGAAGTTATAAACGTACTTACACTAGAATGGTTTCCCATTTATATCTTCATCTCATTTATTAGGAACAAAAAATTTCTAGACCAATGGGTAGAAACCAAGATGGTTAGAATGGTATAGAAGAAATGCTACTTGTTTCTTTTAGATGGGTTATTATCGAAGGAGTATGTGATTGATATAATTCTAAATATCATTGATTGGAGAGGAAAGACATTGGGAGATCTGTAATATAATACTAGATTCTCATTATAAAAGGAATAAATGATTTAAAAATCAATGTGAAAGTTGAAAATGACCGATTCATATACAATGGGAGGCCAATGATAGGGGTTAGGAGAAGTAGAATTTTTGATGGGTGGAACAAGGTGAAAGAGTGTTGACAAGGACCAATAATACTCTAGGGAAAAATAGTGAAGCTTCGCCTATATAGGTGACCTGAGAGAGGGTTGGGGCCATGGTAATACACGATAAATATGATAGATAGGGAAACATTTTCTATTGTGAGGGGGAGGTAAAATCCAAGTGAAATTGTGTTATATGGGTTATGAGAACCATTAGTATGACGTAAAATGATTTTCTTGGGTGGGTGATGTGGGTGAGGGTCACACTCATGTTATTCCATGAGGTTTTTTCATGACGATCCTCTATTAGTGGGGCCTTATAACCATGGACATTAAATATTATTACCTATAGATCAGTGTTATAAGGATAATTAAAAATAATCCATGCAAATACTTACCATAAGAGGTATTTTATTCTAGATGTTTGTGTGAAACACTTGATTGATACAAATACCCCTAATTTCCATTACTTTCACATAGTTTTTTTTAAATCACTTGTGGGAGTTCATGGAGTGGTAGGGAACTCAAAATAGGTATCCATACACTCTAGTTATAGTTTATATATTCTCTATCAACATCAGTTTCAAATTTAGAGTTTGAGTTTCCTTATATAGGCATAAAATCCATGATCAACCAGCCTTCAGGACGAACAATCAAGGAACCCCTCATCGACCATGGATGCACACCATGGTTTAGGATAGGGTGTGTGTGATGTGTTAGGGGGTGGGATGCACAGAATTAAACCTGGGTATATACATAGGATTAATGTGATTTTCAATATTGGTTTTCACTAGGGTTCCTTCTTGGATCCATTTTGGTCACTGCCATGAAATCTCCCATTATAATTCATATAATCTATTTGGATTAGAATTTAGAGTTCCCACCAATCCTCAAATAATTGGATAAATTAGGATAAAAACTATGGAATTCATAGAATAATATATTACCTTTTCAATAATAAGTGTGTGTTCCCAAAATTGATATGGGGGAATGCTCTACTTTCATATGTGTGTGCTTCCTATTTTATCCATATGCTACTATTGGATCAAAATCATCTGGATCCTTCTTTACACATATTAAGGGACATCCTTGAAAAGGAATATGAACCAAACAGAATATTTTATACATTCACTTCATCTTCTCACCTAATATGACTAGTGTGCTTCCTCTTATGTAAGTTAGAGGGAACCACCACTTCTCTCATGACTGAGTGTATATATCAGATCCAACTTTATTTAAATGTGATATTATTATAATTATTAGAAAATGTTGCAATTTAAGTTTATAGATTTTTATAAGTATTTTTTGTGGGAAATGATATTTATTAAAGGTATTATGGTATTGATAATGTATTGAAAATATATATTATTGATTTTAGATGTTTTGGATGTGTTCATGGTAAATAAGACAAATTCATGGAAAAACAATGTTGGAAACCCCATGCATGAGGATATGGAAATTTATATTTAAGAGGTAATGTCTAGCCATACCACAGATAATAATTTTAGGTTGAAATGAGGACCTTATGATAATTAATCCATGGTTATTCAATTTAGTTGAATATGCAACACTGCAAAGATAGGGATCACACAATAAAAAATAATTAATCTTTAATGAAGAATTATAAACCATGAAATAGTAAGAGTATATGAGAAAATAGAGAAACACAAGTTGTATCAAGTTGAAAACAATAGTCCATAACAAATAATTACATGCCTCATTGGATACGAGGTTTATTTGGATTTGGAAGAACATGACACAATTTTCATGGTGTTTTAAAATGCGTTTCATCCAAATTTTATAGATCAATGGTTTTCATAAAATCACTCCATAATGGTTTATATCACACTAAAATATAGTGATATTGATGTACAGCATGTTACAATGTAAGATGTTACACCATGATGTGATCCTTCATAGACAGTTTTCAAATTTTTAATATTTTTTTGAAATGGGAAAGATTTTACTTTATTTTTTTATTTTATATGGAACATTATGATGGTTCTAGTGGCCAAAAATCATGATAAATGTGGATAATTTTAAAGGAATGAATTTAATTATTATTAAGAGTAGGGGGTATCAATGGAGGGGATATGAAACATATGAATAGAATTAAAAAAATTTAAATTGAGAGAGAAATACTATTATGAAGGATAATATTTAAGATATTGATTCTATAGTGGAGGTAGAAGTACAAGGATAATACTATCACCATTTTGTGTCTTTAATTTATATATAAATTATTATATGCCACCATTTCAGAAAGAGTTTTGTTTACAATCTACCAAAGTATTGGATTGAGATATAATTAGAGTTGGTAACCCAATGATCATCTATGATATTTTCTTATTCTATTTAAACATAAATATTGGATAGATATTTTTGTATATAGACACATCACCCACATGTGATCCTGGGATATAACCCTTAGTGGTGACCCATGTAAACTATCAATGTAAAAATCATTTTATTATATATTTTAAGGTGTTGTATATTTTATTGAGGTTGACATTTTCAAGTAACTATTTCCTATGTAAGAAAAATATCCATTTAATGTTTTAGAAAAATAATTTAAATCCTAATCACCCCACTTAGTATTTTTGGAGACATTTAGGTTAAAATATTTTGTATCAGATCCATAAATTTTAAATTGATTAATCTATAAGAGGAAATTAAATAGTATATATAACTCAATAAACACTAAAGAAGTATAATTTTATGGTGGTAATTTCAATATCGGTAATAATAGGATATCACATCTATGAAATTTCAAACAATCTATTTTCCATACTTTTATTCATGGAATTAACAATGTTGATGTAGAGAAGCTATCCATTACTGAAGAAGATAATAAATTACATATTGTTGATACAAAGGTTCTAGATTATTATTCTATGGCACTAAATCATATATACATGATGGTGATAAATTATACATCCGTTAGAGAAATTGAGAACAAATTATCAAACAACTATTAAGGTAATAATAATGTGAATGAGCCCAAGTTATATGTTCTATACAAAAAATTTAAATATTTGAATATGATTTCAAATACAAAAAATTGATTGTTCCATCATTCAATTCATTGATTTTATTAAATCTATTCATGGAATTTTTGATTATATGGTGCTTATAATTTGATGAAAAAAACATATTGAGATTTATACCATTATAAATTCCAAATCTTTTGGTTCTTGAAAAGGTAATCCTACATATCTAACTCTTGATGATTTTCATTGCAAGCTAGGGGTATATGAATGATTTTAAATCTATAAAATCACCAAGGCACTCATCAATGAAGATCATAATCAAGGATGTGTAGTATCTAGATATAAATTAAAATAGAGATGCAGATTTTTTTGTAAGTGTTGAATTTATCATTCTTGTATTAAGAAAATATAGGATGGAAGGTTCAGAGGAAAGTTACTAGTTCCACATTACAATCATATAAATTTTGGGTATATTACTTTGAGATATCCTAAGAATGTTGAGAGAGAAACTAAGTAGAATACTAAAAATTAGTGATAGAAGTTTCCCCATAAACAAAACCTCAAATTTTGAATATATGGGGAGTAATTTTCAATGTATGATATCAGTAATAAATTAATAATATGATGCTAAAGTATATTTTGAAGAAGGTGATATTGAATTCAATTAGGATTTAGAATATTTCAAATTTGAAACTATTTAGAATCATAAAAAATAAATTGAAGAATAAAATAAAACAAAAGGTATTTTTATCTCTAAGTAGAACTTAAAGGTGTTATTGAGAAACATGGTATTAAAAATATTTTAAAAGAAATATTGGAAGTTTCTTGGATTTTTTTTGAATATATTCACAAAATCAAAGAAACATCACTTCATTATGAAAGTTAGAAGAGTATAATGGGTTTTTTGAAGAATCATCCTATGGATTTTCATATTTTAAGTTGAAAGTTGAAGAACCAGATACGGTTATCAATGACCACAATTATTATATCAAAGAGAAAGTAAAGAGATCTACATTAATTTAAGAGGAAGTGGTCACTCTAAGGGAGAATAATAAAACTGAAACAAAAAAAGTGGTAACAAAAAAAAGTGGTAACAAAAATAATACATTATTTGGGAATTTTTAGGGTGATGATCTAAGGAAAAAATTGGACATATTATAAGGAATAAATAAAAGGTGATAAATGATCAAAGATAAAACTAAATGGGTAATATTTTACATGTATTTGAAGATAAAGAATCTATAATTAGAGTATTTATCACCAAGAAAAAAGTAATGTAAAATATTATAGATAATTCTCGATCATTAAGAGGTTATAAAAAACTAAGAGGATAATTGTAGGTAAAAAAGTTATGGAGATAAGGTAAAAAAATATTACATATGATGAATTTTTTTTGTGGATACTTATAATATATAATTAAATAATACGAATAAAATTCTAATTGTAAGAAAAGACTCTAATAAGTTAATATAACAGTAAGGGAATATATCCTACACCTCAAAGAACAAATTTTTTATGGATAAAACTTTTATTACTCAAAATATAGTTGTAAATATATGAATTGCAGGGAATGAATGAATCAAAATACCTCTTATGAAGGATCAAGGATAATAGAGAGATGACCTATGAACATTCTTACCTTGGGAAATATTTTCTCCCTTTTTAAGAGGAATAATACAATTATTCCCATTATACAATGGATAATGAGGAGACATTATCCTATATATTAACTCAACTGATGATTTATTATAAGGAAAGAAGAACAAATATAAATAAATACAAGTCAAGATTACTATTAATGAGATTAAGAACATTAAAATATTGATTTCATATCGCATGGGTTCATCCCACATGACTAGGAAAATTAATCTCATAAATAATTTTAATGGACATACTGATGGTACAATCAATTTTGAAAAATATTGAGCCTTGAAGATTAAGGTAGGTGGAATTAATAGGATCGTTGGAGATAATTTAAAAAATATAAATGTTCTTTATATAGATAGATTTAAATATAATATTTTTAATGAAGTGAACTATGTCACTTGAGACTTGAAGTCTCATTAAACCAAAGAATGTATAATATATAATTTAGGGTTTGAAATTCATTAATGACGGGATAAGGAAAAAATAGAAATCTATATCATATGGAAAACATGGATAAAACTTGATTCCTTAACATATAAGATGATAAAAACATATGGAATTTAATTACTAATCATTTACATTAAAAAATTATGGAAAATTTATCAATGATAAAGTCTAAGATAGATTTTCCATATTTGAAGCAGGGTTGGAAGAAGTCTTGTGATGCAATAATGAGATCAAATATAGAAATATATTCCTATAGAAAAAAATTAGAAAATGGTATTAAATCTACCGGACCTAATGCATATCTATTTTTAAAGTCTAATTACACACTATAAAACTCAAGATGAATGATAATTTTGATTTTTTATGATTATAGTTGAACAAGTTGCATAATATTTGTACATAATAACAAATAAATCATGTATTACATTTATGTTTTATATAGGTGACTAAAAAATGAAACTAGATTATCAATAAAGATTATTTAATAAATTAATAGAATGAATTAAATTTATATTAAGGTGGAAAACAATTTGTTGAAGTATATCATCAAGAATGAATTCTAATCCATGAGAACACTACAACAAAATATTATTATAGACTGAAGAAACTGATTGGATAATAATACAGAAAAATACTAGTCCTTGAGCATGTTTTCTTAAGGAATTATTGAATATAAGTAGTGAAAATAGTTGTACACTCCCAAAACTAGGCTTTTCTATATCCCATATAGGATAAGACTCTGATTGAAATGTTATATAGAAGTAAGACAACTCTTAATCAATTTAGAGTGTTTGGTAGCATATGATATAACCAAAATAAGGAAGGAGTCCAAGGAAATTCTAGATATATAGATGATTAATGATTCAACTTAGGATAATACATTATGTTTAAATCCTAAAAATTATTTCATAATAGTTTGGAAACGATGTCAGAAATTTTTGATATCAAAGTACTTAAAGATAAGAGAATAATTAAATCTTAAAAAATATATTTGAGAAAAAACATTTAATGTAGTTTATTAATTATAAACAAGTTCAATAATACTATATAATCTCTCATGTGACAAGTATCATGAAGTTGAATCTAAAAAAAGAAGAATCTACTAAATAGAGTCACTATAGTCTCAGATAATAGGGATTGATGATTCAAACATAATTTGTGATAAATATTATCTAATGAAAACTTGGAGAATGGAGAGTGTATAAAATATTCTATATTATCATAGGAAGAACCATTATTATTTTAATATTTAGTGAATTATATATCATTGTTCAAGGACATGGCTGAGTGGTTGGACCAAATTGCGAAAAATTAAACATGATACTTTTAGAAAGGCCAAAATATTTCAACATTATTATCAGAGACAAACTGCACTAAGACTTAATAGTGGGGTGAATTGAATACATAAAATTTTCTTCACATTGAAATAGAACCTCTTTATATATGATTAATTTTGTTATTTTATTAACTAATAAACACAGTGTAAATAGATACATAAATAAAATAAATCATACACAAATATTTATAGTATTTTAGGAAGCATAAATCCCATAGTGTAATCCACCAATGCTCAAAAACAAGAGAATGGTAAATTTTAATCGATCATCCCATTTACTAGAGACTCTTGATCCTTTTTCTTGTGATTGAACGACTAAGTGTATGCCGTTTTCACTTAGTATAGTTGTGGTTAAAGATCTCAACCAATGTCCAACAAGGCTTTAAAAACAACATCCTTCAAGGTTCTATTAGCAGAATCATTTATAATAAAAGAAATAATAAATATAGAGTTTATAGTTTGAGGTCATAGATGTGAAATACAACTTAAGAAAGATATTTAATATCTAGGATATATGATAAAAAATGAAAATTTTCACAAGGATTTTCTTTTGAAATGATAAAAAAGACGATTGAGATGTCAAATATATAGATCTTGAAGCTTCTTATTCATTAGAATTAAAAGAGAGAAGTTCATAAGAGAATTAATATAGAATTATTGGATGATTGGACAGAATTTCTATTATTCTCAATATTCTCTTTTTCACACATGATAAAACAAACAAAATTCATTCAAGCAACCTCACTTTCAAATGCACACTATTTTTTCCATAAAATATGAGATTGGGTCTTAAAGTCTACAAATTAATTTCATGTAAATAACCAATAAATAGTATTTTCCAATATAATAACATCATACATTTTTCATTTCTTGGTATATGACTCTTTATTATAATCAGTTTTAAAATAATGATATAAATAAAAAATTAATGAATTCATTTAAAAATTAACAAGTGATGAGATAACTCCAATAGTAATAAATACTAGGTTCTAGATCGACATAGATGATTCCATATCACCACATATCCAAATTATACATATTTAAATTTATATAGTGGAATTGATCTATATATCCAATCTTTACTTAACTAATCAAATTATGTATCCAATTTTCACAGGCATTCTTCACATAGAATATTTTCTTCACATACCCAATTTTTCCACATATATGAATTTCTCTACATAGGAAAAATGATTTACAAAGGTTATTTAATCACATATTCAAATTCGAATGTAGTCAAATAGAATTATGTAACTATTTGAAACCATGTAGATGATTTCACCATGCATCCAATCACTATAGTTAACTCATTCACATTAAAAATTGATCTACATTGTTGAATTCCCATGTAGAACATTCATCGTCATATGATATTTACACATAAACATTTTGAAGACAAATCCACTTCACATAGGATTATCCATCAAATAGGATTTTGACAAATCTCATTGCTTGATGTAGACATTTATCTAATTACCCAAATGCCTCACTAATATTATTTTCTAGACATAGAAAAATTTCAACCCAAATTTGAATAATTCCTTACATAATGATTTTAATAAAAGGAAAACATAAAAATAATGAAAATATAAAATAAATAGACTGAAAAACAAAAAATTGGTAATATATTCAATTTTTTGGGATCATCAAAATGTGAACTACTTGGGATATGTTAAAAAACATTAATAGTGCAACAATATCATACTTTTTTATGATAAAATCCCATAATATATTAAAAATGATGTTTTAAAATGTTTTTATAAAATTTTCTAGAAAGATAAATAATACACATATTTCTTTTAAAATGTTGTGTTTATCCATTTCTTATCCCTCATAACATGATACTTCTATGAAAAGGGTACTTCCTAGGGAAATATTTCCCCCCTTTTATGTTAATAAAAAATAAGGACATATGAGAGGGGAAAATTTTGATTTCTAAATTATATATATGAACAAATTAAATATAGTTATAAAAAAAAATATGAAATTATGGAATGAAAGTAATTATGTAAAAAAATATAGTAAAACCATTACATGAAAAATAAAACTCTAATAAAATCATAAGAAATGGATGAAGGGAAATTTAATTAATGGGAAATAATTTTTATAAAAATAAAACCACTCAGCAACTAAAAAAATACATATACAAAAGGCTAGTTTGAAGACCTGGGCTTATGGATATGGTAGAAATAAGAATTTTGTTTTTTGGGACATAACATGAAGTTAGGTGTAGTTATAGAGGTAGTAGGAAGGTCCATTGGTGATACTAGAACAACTCTTCCAATCTTTACAACAATACACTCTTCCCTACCAACAGATGATTTGTCTTGTGGACTCTAAATAGGCTATCCAAGTACACTTTCAAGATTCTCTTATGTTATATAAAAATAGTAATACCTATAAGCTATAAATTCAATCTTCATTGGGGGACCAGAGGATGTCGCTACTTATATAGATTTCTTATCAAGATAATAATGTATCCACCATGGACTTCTTTTTCTTATAGATATTAGATATATCATAAAATACATCAACTCCTTTTCTGGTACATCCAAAGGTATCTAGAGGAGACAATGTAATATTTTCTCTCTCTATAAAGTAAATTTGATCATTTTCACACGTGTCTATTCTCTTAATGATGTTTGAATTAAAAAAATCAGGAATAATAGAATATTTTTATTTGTTTATTTGAGAAACTTATGAGAACCAATTCTCTTAAATGATTCAATTTGAAAATATTTTTAATTATAAGGGACACTATAAATTGGATATTTTTAATAAATCTGTAATGAGGACTAAAATTATGAAATCATATTCTCCAAAAATCAGTTCACTAACCATTGATCATTTATCATTATTATATTCTTGGATAGAAACTTATTTTACACATTGAAATGTATCTATACCAACACTTAATCAACCTCCTAAAAACCACTAGATGGAGAGTAAGGAATGTTGGCACTAGTAGTAGAGGAATCAAGTACAACTAGAGAAGAAATAGAAGGGGTGGGAGAAACTATTTGTACTAATTGTGAAACACTGAAAGAATTATATAAAACACACTCATTTATTATAAATGCAACTAGAACTAATGGAACTTACTTATATTCTAAGGAGTTAGAAACCATTTAAGATTATAATCCCTAAAAATATTCATAATCTTAATATTACAAAAGCTAACTTGCAATGATGATTTCTTGATACTAGACCAAGAGACCTAAAAATAACCCATTTAATGTCTTTAGAAATTTTTTGTTACACCCATAACTCTAGTACCATGTATCTAGTGGATACTTTATTAAAATGGTATAAAAAAATTGGATCCAATAATTTTATATCCTCATGAAAACTAAATATATAATAGAGTATTACCTTACATTTAAATATAAGAATACATTACATGAAAACATGAAAACATTATTATTCTCCTCGAGATGCTTTTATCATACGTAGTACTCTTCCTGGTTCCATGGAGAAAGAAAAATAATATAAAGTGGTGAGATCAGATTCCCTGTAAGGGGTATCATAAAATAAAATAAATTATAAGTAAGACATTATTCCATGAATAAATAAACTAATTTAGGTCATATAAAATTAAACTGAAACCATACATAAATACATGTCCAACATAAAAATAAATAAATGAATGGATAAAAATAAATAATAATATTTTAATGGGTATGCATAATCTCAGACATATTAAACATACTATTAATTCCTTGTGCCAATATATCTTACATAATGGATAAGGACACTCAAATTGTACTATTTTAATTGTCTAATGAGACCTACCATTGCACTGAAGGGAGATATAATTTCAGGACCCACCCATAAAAAAATTTCCAAAGCATTACATCATATATAAAAAATTTCATAGATGAATGTTAAATGAAATTACAACATATATAGTTAGAACAAATTATAAATGAAGTATATAAAAAAATATTTTCTCTATAGAAGAATGAATTATGTAGTATGGAATTATTTTCCCCCAATCCAAAAATTAATAATTATATATAAATTATACAAGGTAGGAGACTAGTTGATGGAGAGATAAATCGGTTATAATGCTTTGTAATTAGAATATACATCAATCAAGAATATCCCTTTGGAAGTTTCAATCAAGGAATACAGTAATTAATGTTTTCATACATCGTGTGATGATTGAGTTAAAGCCCAATGCACCATTGTTAAAGTTATTTAACATTGGAACAACTATTCCAAATCAATTCCCGATTGTAGTATCCAGACAAGGATTTCATTGTTTAAAAAACCACACACACATTACTACACAAAAATATTTCAATGGTTTTATAGTTATAGGATAGTTCAAGAATTATAACAACATTGAAAAATACTATAATGATTGGAAGTAAGTAATATCTCCTTAGGATAAATTAAAATGAATTGTAATAACATATAATTAAAAGGATTTTTTTTATATAAAAATGAATCTTAAATGAAAATATAATATTTTAATTTCAATAGAAAATTAAAGGTTAGGAATGGGTAAACCCTTACCTCTCTTGATATTTTATCTTAGAGACAAACATTTAGACCAATAAAACACTTAAAGATTAAAGTGGGTAAAATGGAAGAGACTCTTTAGGGGTTATATGATTAGAAAAATTTGACATGTGTGTGGGAGAATGGGAAGAAGTGGATGGTATTTATACTTGATGTGGGGTTCTGTTAAGGGTTTAAATAATGACTATTTTTCCATTAAGGCCATCCAAATTTGGTTCATATTAATTATAATAATTTGGGTTGAAAATTAATTTTTTCAATGCTATTTATGTTCATCCAATACATCAATCTTCCATTTAATATTATTTTATTTCTAAAATACATATTGATTAAGAATAATTACTAATAAATTTGGAAATTTCATGGGTATTTCAATTTTTTCCCTTTCAATAACACTTTAGTATTTTTATTCCTAAATTTTAATCTAGATATATTTTCAATTTTGTGTGGATGGAAAAATAATATATATATATATTATTTAATTAGAAATTTAATGATGGGTATATATTTTTAGGGGAGATAAGTGGCCATGAATTCAACGTTGAGTTGGATCCGACTGGATGGGTCCCACCTTAGTAGTAAAACCATAACTACTTTTCAATTTTTAGGTAGGCCTAAAATATTTAAATATATCAGATAACTTTATTTGAATCATTTTATGAAAATAGATAAACAACTAGTTCAAACATTACCATGTTCAAAAGTGCACATAAATTCTATGCATCCAGATTCAACAAATCTTCCAGGATAGAAATATTCTCAATAGTGATTGGAATGTAAATCCTAGAAAACATCATGTATGACAATAAAATTTTTATGATGGATAAAAAAACCAAAAGGAGAGAATCTACATAGAATTCTACAATACAAAATTCATTAACTATGGTATCCAAAAACACATGGACATTCAGTACATTGAATTTGAAGATTCTGTCTAGAAGGAATTATTTTCTATAATGAGTCATCCATAATTACTTTAGTAAATTCCCAAATAAGAAGAGATTTTGATTGAAAAATAGAAGACGTGTTAGAAAAAAATTGATGAAAACAACATATCCAGCTGCATCAATTTATTTATCTTAATTTTTTAACATTTTATATGATATAATTGAATGAAATGATTCATTCATGGATAAGAATTTATTTTATTTATGTAATAATCCAAGGTTCCAAATTAATTACATGGTATCTAATAAATTAACAACTGAACAAAATCTAAACTTGTAATGAAAATAATCTAATTTTATGTTTAAAATTTACTTTATTTCATGAATGATATAAACTAAAATATATTTTAATGACATAGGTTGTTACATTATCCCCAGACCATAGGAAATTTCATCATCAAATTTTAGTTTCATACCACACGGTGAAAACAAAAGAGGTTGATTTTTCCTGATTACTTCTTCAAGTTCCCATGATTCCCATTCAATATTTTTATTTCTACATAACACTTTCATGAATATAGTTTTATTTTTCATCAATAATTTCTCTCTAGCGGTAATAATCTAGTTATAATCAGTTGGAAAAAAATACATCAAGGTATCATTGAAGCATTTTTGAGGTGATTGTGTTTGTTGAGAAAGAGGGCCTCCATGTTGTGTTTGTTGACAAAGAAGACCATGATGTACAATTTGTTGACAAAGGGGGTTTACATGGTGATTTTTCGGGTTCAAGATATTTTGTTGGCTATCCATGTTTGACAGAAGAACCTCTACATAGGAATGTATGATCTGGAGGTGGTTCAAAAAGGCCTGATACAAGGCGGCGCCGTTTTCCAGTGTTTGCCAAATTTTTGGGCCTAAAAATCGGAAAATGGAGAGATGTGTTTTTGGAAAAGGGAGGTGCATGGAAAACGAAATGTGGTGCATGAAATCTTTTTATGTTTCTCAAAAAAGGAAAGTGGTGTGCGAAATATTTGTGTGGTGGGCGAAAAAGGAAATTGGTGCACGAAATATTAGCATGGTGCGCAAAATAGTGGATTAGTGTTTTTCATGTAAAATATGTTTCGAGATCAGAATCTTGAAAATTGGAAAAGGCATGAGGTGTGTGAAAAATGGGAGCATGGCATGAAATATGGTGTTGCACGAAATATGTGTTTTTCACGCTCAATGAGGATTACACGTGGAAGGAGGGTTTTTCGAGCAAGGGTTGGTTTTGCCTATAAATATGAAGTGACCCCCCGTCATTCTGTGCAGCTCAAGACGTAGAGAGTATCCGAGCTCTGGCACATGAAATTGGAATATGAAATGTATTTTCACGTAAATGTTAAGTTTTCACGTAAAAACGGGTGTTTGCGCATAAATCAAATGCTATGCATAAAACAAAGGTTGTGGATAAAGCTCAGGCTGCACGTAAAAAGGTTATTGCGTGTAAAGGAAAACCTGCATGTAAAAGAATACTGTTGTGCATAAAAGAATATTTTGAACATAAAAGAGGTGTTGTGCAAAATTTTTATTTATTTTAATTCAAAGGAATTACGCGCATGCTGCAGTAAGGGTTGCGCGTAAAAATTAGGGTTTCCTGGTACAACCGATGCAAAGTGAGATTCATCTACGAGTGAAAGTTGGACATCAACAGAGCATTTATTAATAGTTAAGGATGCATATTTAATTATATATAATGAAAAGAACTACAGTTCTATAAATTATGAGTGGATCCTTTTCATAGAAGTGAGAAAAGAAAGTGGAAGAATGCAATCCCCTCCACCGGTAGTGATCCAGAGAGAGAGAGAGAGAGAAACAGGGAGTAGCCCTTGGGAAAGTAGTGAGATGACCATAAACAATGTAAATGTAGTGAGCCTAGGTATAAAAGTGATCATTCTTGAACATTGTAAATTGGAATTGAGATTTACTGGATTTGGTACATCGACACATCGTCGTTGTATACTTCTTGGATGTAGCACGGTGAGGGTGAACCAAGAAAAAATCTTTGTGTATTCCAGCTTGCTTCCCTGTATTTCATCCAAAGCATCATTATCTGATAAATGAAGAAAGAAAAAGATAAACGATAACAACATAAGATTAAACAAAGTGAACCTTAAAACATAGAGGTCAAGATCCATTGGGGCAGGAAGAATTTGAAATAGAATATACGTACCCTGATTCACCCCCCTCTCAGGATATCTAGGCCCCTTTTGGTCCTAACTTCCTAACAAGATTCTCGATATATAGAAAATCATGTTTGAGCTCTATATAATATATGTGGAGTACATGATTTGGGTTAGGAATATATTTACTTATCATTGAGATACGAGACACTCCACGAAACAAAGAGTGGTTGGGATGAATGGGTGAATGATCAACAATGACTCCAATTCTCTCTTTGGTCTCAAATGACCAGATGTACTTTGGAATAAACTTTACCTTATTCCAAAACTTTATAACACCTTTCCATGATGATAAAATCATGAATATGTGATCACCATGTTTTAATTATATGTCATTTTTTCAGTTACAAGAATAGATTTTTAGTATTCTCTAATTTTCATTGATACGATTCGAGATTTATCTCACCTTCTCAGTTGTCTCTTCAAAAAATTCTAGAACAAATAGGTTCCACTCTCTAACCTCATCCTAGAAGGTTGGAGTATGACATATTGTTTCATAAATGGCCTCATATTGTTAAATATTTATACTTGAATGGATGTTATATTTATATAAAAACCCTATTAAAGGTAAGTATTGTCCCTACATTGTTTGGAATTCAACTGAACATGTCCTCAGTATATCGTCTATGGTTGGGATAGACTTTTCATAATTCCCATCAGTTTGAGGATGATATGTGGTGCACAAATATATTTTAGTTTTCAATTACTTATGGATACTCTTAAAAAAATTGGATGTTAAATGAGGATCATAATTATAATAAATTGATATTGGTGTACCATTATGTATCAGATATTCATTGATATAAAGTCAACAAAGATATTTAATCCATAGATACACCATTATTTCTAAAAAATATTGATATTTGGTAAGTCAATCAAAAATGAAAAATATAGAATCATTTCGCTTTGATGATTTAGTTATCCCTGTGAAAAATTCCATTCTGATATTATCCCACATCCCCATAGGTATAGGTAGAGATTTCATGAAAGCCATTATATTTTCCTCTCATCTATAACCTATTGGAGTACCAATCATCTAGAAAAATAATGTGAAATTTACACTATGTTATCCAACCATAAGTGCCCTTTTAGGTATCTATACATCATCGTACATCCATAATTTATAGAGATTTTTTATCTATGACCATCATCGAGTAACAACCTATTTAACTCAGGTATTGATGGAACACATAATCTTTATTAAAATTTATTAATAGGTGAACCCTACAAATTTCCCTTCTTCTATGGAACTGATTTTCTTCTGAATAACATTTCCATCTTCCTAAGACTTATTTATATTCTACAGTAAATATGGTTGGGAAATTACTTGGAAAAGCAATGATGTTTCCCATTACCTAATAATTTCCATTTGCAACTTTATCATCTTTTGAAATATAGGATCATTTTCAATCCTCATTATGGATAGAACCCCAAGACCCCTAAATATTCCATTCTTTAGATCCGTAAACAGATATCGTGCATTGTATAATTCAAATGGAATTAATGTGAACTCATAATGTCTATACCTTGTGAGAAAATCCATCTTTGGTATATCAACATTCTTTAATATCGAATGATGATAACTATAATAAATATAAATCATTACGAATTTTTAGACCACATGAAGTAGATCAAAAATATCATGAAAATGAGTTAAAGGATAGTTTATCTTAATAGTGATTGCATTTATTCCACTATAATCAATGGATAATATCATGGACCCATCCTTCTTCTTTAAGAGAAACACATGTGCTTCCTAAGGTGAAATACTGAGGTGTACAACCCCTTATCACTTAATTATTTTAGTTATTTCTTGAGAACCACTAACTCTTCCAGTTTCATCCTATAGGGAGGCTTAGATATAGGTTTTTTATTAGGGATAATAACAATAGTGAAGTCAACATCAGGGTCCTGAGTGTATACTGGTATATCCTCTAGGAATACATCAACATATTGCCTAAAAATATTTATACATTCTATTCTTAGAGCACCCTTTTCATTTACCAAATCATTACTGATGATTTCACTAAGATAAACCATGGGAGGAGGTTCCAAAAAAGACTTAAGGAAATGATTTCTCCCATATATGTTCAAGCGATTATGCACCATCCTAATAGGTTGTAGTCTTCTTTTCTTGACAATACATTGTTGCATTATTCTTTGATAGCCAATCCATCCTAAGGATTATATCAATTTCCACCATCAGTAAGATAATTAAATAAAAAAATAGTGTAATTACATGCATCTAAATAGGGATTTCATGAAATAACATAATTGAAATATGATTTCAAATTGGTGTTATGATTGATAATTCATTTATCCATTTTCTAGAAAGCATCTAATTTTATTATCAAAGATGGAAGTTATAAAAAAATGAAACGATCAAAAATAAAATAGATAACTCTCTCATTTTTATTTTACAAAAAATATACCTACCAATAAATCACTTGGAACATCAAATTCTATAGTAGTAATTCTATATGAATGACCTTTCTTCTTGGACCTCTTTTGTGGAGACTCTCTTGATTCTTGGGGAATTTAATTGAATAATGTACCATATCCTTGAAATTAAAGAACTGTAAATTAGTGGATTCCTTTTTAAATTTTCATTCATGACCTTGATGGAATTTATCTCCACATATATGTAATACTATCACCCCCTTTTTCAAAGTTATTGGGTGATTATTCCTAAATTTATTTCATCTTGAAATTTGAATCCTTTATTGTATTTTTTTTGAATTTCTACCATCATGGTGCTCAAACATCCTATTCTTATCCTACTTAACATTAAAAATAGTATACTTTTTTAATTACTATTTAGTATTGATATATCTAGTCAAAATATACTTGTCAAAAGTGTTTGGGAGACTTTTTCTCATTGAACGATTGGTTTTATCCCATAAATGAATCAATCCATTTTCTCTTTTGGATGGGAAAATAATTAGAAACATGCCAATCTAACTTTGTAAAGTTAAATTCATACTCAACTAAAAATTCATTATCATTTTACCTTTAAATTAATAATTACATTTCCGTTTCTTTAATAAAATAGGCTTTGACCCAAGAATTTTGAGTAATTACCCATCCATATCATCTCTTTTCTTGAAAGGGATATTCTTTTCAAGGAATATTTATTTATAAGTCTTATAGTCCATGTTTATTATTTCATCTTCCATGTTTTTTTTAAAATTAATTGCCAACACTAGTCAAAATATATCATTATAGGGAATAATACAATGAAAAACTACTCCATCTAATCAAATACCAAAAACATGGATAATTTATCCAGGGTCTTAACCCATTGTTCAACAAATAATGGATTTATAGCCCCACTGAATGATAAAGATTGCAACATCATGAAGTATTCCAAAATTTATGAACCACACTATGTAGAAATATGTTGTTCTATCTAAGAATTGTTGTTAGTCATAATTTGGGATAAACCCCTAATATAATCATAATTTACTCTGATCCAATACTAGTCTCATTGACTTTCTCTTGAGTGAAATTCATACATTGATTTCAAGTGTTAAAACGGTTGTTCCACCCATTAAGTTTCATTTCTAAACAATTTTATATACTCAATTATTTTATAAATCACACTATGATTTTCATTTCTATAAATATTTATATAATATCCTAACTATATCTCCCATGGTTTAGTTTTTATAACTATGTTCTTCAAAATCTAGTTCCTAAAGATTCTGTTAAAATTCCCTTTGATAAAAACTGTAACAAACCCTACTATAATACCCTAGATCCAGTATATATTTTATTTTTAATAATACAAATATAGCATATAAAATAGTTTTTTAGCCTCAGGAAAACCAGATACATAATAGAGTTATACATTATTTAGAAAAATAAAAATACACTATACGAAAAAAATGAAAACATTATTACTCTCCTTGTGACCCTTTTATCTTACGTATTACTCTTCTTATTTTACTGGGGTAATTTAAAACAATATAAAGAGGTGACCTCATGCACTCGATAATAGGTAACATATAATGGAAGAAGTAAAAAATAAGACATTATTTCATGAATAAACAAACTGAGTTATGTCATATAAATTGAAACTAAAAGAATAAAAAATCCATGGACAACATAACAATAAAAAAATTCCAAGATAATAATAAATTATCATATAGTAATGGGGATTCATAATTTAGTACATATTAAACATGTTTCTAAGGCCTTGTTCCATGATATTTTTCATATAGGGTAAAGACACTCCCATTTCCCAATCCTAATTTCCCCAAAAGACCAACCGGTTCACTAAGGGGACATATAATTTGGGACCCACCTATCACATAAGAATCCAATGTATTCCATCACATATCTAATGATTAAATGGATTTATATTCAAGGTAATAGAATCATATATACTATGTATAATTTCTCAATGAGGCATATCATATAAGATTTTTCCATGTAGAAGAAAGTATTATGTGGAAAAAAATTATTTTCCCCAATCCAAGAATATTTAATGATATATAAGGTTTACATTATATAAGACTAATAAAATGATATATAAATCCATTATAATGGTTTTAAAAAGAATTTATATCATCCATGAATATCCCCCAGGAGTGTCGAACAAATTACACAATAAGGCCTGTTATCGTTCACTAAGTAACGATTGAGTCAAAGCACAATTCACCTTTTCCGGGGTTATTAACCCTAGGTACCAATGTTATAGAGAGACACCCACTTATAGAATTTAGATAGGGATTTATTTTCTTGGAGAACCATTCAAAAATTACATCAATAAAATTTTAGGATGGTTTTATTGTTACGGGATAGTTTAATTATTATAATGGATTAAACAAAGGCTATAATGAGAAAGAGTAAGTAATATTCCATTTTGAATAATTATATTATATGACAGTAATATAGAGTTAAAAAGATTTATGTATGTGAAAAGGAAACTTAAAATACAATATAATAATATAATTCAAATTGGAAATTAAATTGGGGGACTTTGGATACCCTTACCACTCTTAAGCTTCTTACCTTAGAGACAAACCATCAGACTAACAAAGATTATCAATATTTAAGACAAATAAATGCATGAGACTCCTTGGGAGGTATATAATGAGATAAATTAGAAATGAGTGTGGGGGTAATGGGAAGATGGTATGGGTATTTATACTTAAGGAGGGATGGTGTTAAAGGTTTAAATAGTGATTGTTTTTCTATTAAGGCCAACCAATTTTGGGTTTTATTAATTACAATGTTTTTGTAATAAAATTATTGTTTTCAAGGATGGATAAGGTCATCCAAAACATCAATAACCCCTTTAATTTAATTTAATTTGATAAATAAATTTTAATGAATATAAATGATTAATAAATTTAAAATTTTCATTGGAATTCCAATTTTTTATCTTTCAATCGCGCATTAGTATTTTACTTCTAATTTTTTAATTCATCCTTATTTAATTTTATTTGGATTCTACACTAATATTTAAACATTTTTATTTAGATAATTAAATATAAATCCATATTTTGAGTGATGAAAAGTTTCCATGAAGTCAATACTGATGTGGATCCAGATGGATGGGTTCCATGATAGTAATTAGACCATAATTTTTCCCCATTCATCGATTAGAATGAAAATTTAAAATTTGTTAGTTGATTTTATTTGGATCATTTCATCCAAAAGGTGTAAAATCTGGTTTTAACATTATCATAGTCAAAATCTTGTGTGGATTCAATGCATCAAGATTCAATGAATCTTCTATGCTAGAAATATTTTCACAAATGATTCAAACATAAATCCTACAAAACATCAAGTAAGAGGATGCAGGTTTGTGCTGGATTTAATATAAATTGGGTAGAAAATATATATAATACCACAATCTAATATTTTTCCATTAAGGTATCCAAAAATGTTTGTATATTTGTTATATTGAATCAGGATAGTCTATCTAGATATAATTTTTTTCTATAATTATTCGGTAATAAAACCTTCAATACATGGATAAATAAACTAATATTTTATGGTAAAAAATAGAAGACATGAAAGAAAAACTTTCCATAAGACAACATATCATGATACATTAATTAGTTTCCCAGAAAAAAGTAAACTTTCATATGAAATAATTGAATAAAATGATTTATTAATTGCTAATAAATAGTTTTATTAATGTAATAATCATAGGTTTATAATAAATTACATAGAAACTAATAAGTTAAATACCTAATAAAATATAAATTTTAATAAAAATAATATATTTTTAGGTATTAAATTTACATTATTTATTGAATTAAAAAACTAAAATATATTTTAAAGACCTATGTGGTTAAACATTTAGTATTTATATAAAATTTCCATCAAATTCATAATAATATCCTACCATTTAATTTAAGTATATGTTAGTTATAATAAAAATATTTATAATAGATTTTATAGTGCATTATAATTATATATAAATATCTCTCTTGAAATTTTTCAAGAGCACTGGTGTGAGAAAATCAAACTGAAGAAATGGAATATGGGATGATAAAGAACTCAACTCTTTAAACATCTGAAAAAAATTCATTTAGAATGTTAACGGATACTCAGGTATCAGATGTAGAAACTATGGCTATTGGTTAAAACCTCTATATAGACTCAAATTTCCTTAACACAAAACTCTTCAGGATTTAGAGTGTCTCTTTCATTCATATCCTAAATGACTGAATATCATTGAGAACTTCTATAGATAAGTTAGATTTAACATTTTGAATCACGTCTCTTTAATATGAAACTAATACTCAAGATTCATTGAACTCTAACTTCATAGGAAAAAAATATTTTTAAATATATTACAATATCTAAATATTTTCTATCAAATAAGTTTGGGATTACATTATCCCAACAAATTGTTCAAAATAATTCATGGTAATAGAAAACTCATTAATTTATCTTTTCTCATCCATAGAATAAATTATATCCTTTTTGAATTAAGTTAATTCTCTTATGATATTATCAGAATATATTATCAAATTAGAAGAAAAATGTTTCATTTTAGTATTATCAAAGATCATAGTAACAAAGGTTTCTTCCTCATGCACTAGAGTATGAATTGATAAAAAGGTGGTGTATGAGAATAGTCAACATTATCCATAACCAAATCACTAACTCTATCTCCACTAACAGGTGATCTAAGAATAATTGAATCCACTATTTGATACTCTATTATATCTTCAGGTCATTCTTCACCAACTGAAACACTAGGAACAATTTCAATAGTCCGTTCTTTAGGAACTACATCAGTTGTCTCAAAAAATTATTCCAGTTACTGAACTACTTTATAAGATTTAACAAATTATTCTCTTTTACTCTAAATAGTCTTTTATACTGCTATACCAATCTATGGAAACTATGGATTTTTTTGGGAACTTCTTTCTCCCTAAACTCCCTAGATAGAACCATCTCAGAATGTCTTACATCCCTAGGTGGTGAGGTTTAAGATAGATTATCTTGAGCCACAAATTACTTTCCAATAGGCCTCAAAGTGTTTGAATTTGAGTCCTATTAGTAGCCATTGGTATTCAACAGAATAGTGGAAATAGTATTACTCTTATTGAATTTTATAAAATCTACCTCATTTAGATCCACTTATTTTACCATCAAAACAATGGAGATAATCCTACCATAGGGGTAATAATTATATTTTAATTTTTATTTTCAATAGTGATTCATAAAATGCATCACATTCCTTGTATGATTGATATTGACATTGTTAATCAATACATAAAATATGTACATGTCCTAGAATATGAATTTCTCCATGTACCCAACTCTCTAGGAAATCCCAGTCTAGAAAATTTTACATATGACCTTCTAATCAACTTTTAAAACTTTTATAATTTTCTTTTCTAAGGAAGAGGTCCAAACTAGAACAATAAAACATTTTTTGGTCGCATAGATTTCATAAAAATTGATATTTTTATAAAGTTGAACTCCCCCATATGGGGAAAATGAATGGTTTTTTACAACTCCACTAAAAAAACTAGAACAAACTTTCCGATGACACTCAATGAAAAAAACATCCTTTATTAAAGTGAACTATAATTTAGCATTCCTCATAAACTCATTCATGGATTACTCTTACATGAAACGAGAAGTAATTTCATCCACATTAAACTCCAAACCTTGAAACAAAAAGAACTTCTTTAGTATCATCTTGATAGTCCTTATCCTGTAAGGACCTGAGAACCATGGTTTCAGATCTGGTCCAAAAAAAATTTGTATATATTTTTTTAAAAAAATTGAAAAATATAAAGTCCCTTAAAAAACAAGGATCATTTTTTTCTAGGTTTTTGTGGAAAATTTGAAACAACTACAACATATCATACTATAAAAAATTAATAAATAAATAGTTATTTTGAATTTGCTGGTGATAGCTTCTGAATAAAGCTAAACTATTTTTGAACAACTAATGAGCATGTGAACAAGTTTTTTAAAATATAGTGTGAGCATAAATTTTCTTAATGACGAGTTTAAAAAAAACTAGTATAAAACATTTTTTTTTAATAATATTTTATAACATTTTAAAAAACATTGTTCTTTTAAAAAAATAAATAATCAATTTACAAATGCTTTTCAAAAATATAATTTTTAGGGTTTTGAAAATATGTAGAAAAAAACTTTGAAAATACATATTACTTTGAAAACATGATTTTGAAAACACATTTACTTTATATCAAAACATTTGAGAAAATAAAATATATAACTAAGGTATTCAAAATATAGTTTAGGGAAATACTGTTAAAAATCATTTAAAAATACATATTACTTTCAAAAAATTATTTTTAAAACATTATATCCTTTTAAAATATATTTATTTCTCCATTATGTTTTTAGAAACCATTATTTTTGAAAATAGTATCTTTTTATGGAAACAAAATGATACTTGGATACCCATACAAATTCTATTTGGCCACATGCTATATCACTTTTTGAAAATGTCAACTTGAGGTCATGCATTCACTCACAATTCTTCATAACCAAGTTTGATACACATGTGTTGAGTTTTATAAAAATATTTTTTATAGAGTTTTTTTTCATTTAATTTCCAATAACACATCCTTTAAAAAATAAAAAAACTTATTCTCAAAAGAAAATAATTTTTTATTTAATATACTTTTACTAAAATACCATTTCAGAAAACACTCTTATTTCAAAAAATATTGAAATCCATAATTTATAAACAATAATTAGAAAATAATTCATGTAAATAAATAATTGTCCTTATGAAAAAGCTTGTATTTATATGCCTAATATATAAAAAATTAATATATTTTATTGCAATAACTAAACATATGTGAAACATCCATAGTATTTAAATGACTTTTTTTCACATAAAATGATAACTTTAATATTTCAAAATGCCTTTAAATTATTTGATAACAATCATAAATAAAATTATTATTTTCAAAACATGGTATTTTAAAAATAATAAAATTCATTTTCATAATTGATTTTGAAAAATACAATTATTTTAAAATAACTCCCTTGCATGGAAGGGGTTATGGAAAACCATGAATTTAAAATCTTTTTAAAAAATCACCCTTACATTAAAAAATATTTTAAAAGTAATATATACATTATATGATTTTAAAAATAAAATATCTCTTACCTTATAATGATAACCCATCATCTACTCTATTTGAAACCAAGTTGAAATTTCTTCCCCCATGTCTAAACTCTCCCTCACACTATCTTCGGAACTAGAGAAACTCATGTATTTTTTCCAAGGAGTCTAGAAGTGTGTCTTTTGGTGAAGAACGTGAGTGAAGGATCTTATTTATAAGCTTCAAATGTTTTACAAATAAATAAATAAATAAATAATTTATTTATTTATTTATTTTAAATATTATTTCAAAAGACTTCCAAATAGTGGTGAATTTGTAAATATATTTTTCTTATCCATAGAGAAAAATGATATTTTATTATTATTATTATCTTATTTTATTTTTAGTTTCTCTTTTTTTATTCCTTAACACTTAGGGAATTTTATTTTATCATGTGTATATAAATATATATAAATATATATATATTAAAGATAATATATATATAGCTATATATTTTTAACACATATTTATGATAAGAATATTTATTATAACCTTTATAACTTATATATATTTATAATATAAAAATTTTATCATATATATATTAACGTGTAAATATATTTATATTTAACATTTTTTCTTTTTTTTCTTTCATTCCATTACATGTCACACACAACACAAATTACATATATGATTTATTTATGTTTTTACTTTTTAATTTATTACTTACTCTGAATGCCTATATATATATACACCTATATATATATATATATTCTAACATATAGATATAATGAATAAATATATATATACATATTAACATATATTTACAATATATATTTAAGATAATTATATTTTACATAACTTTTAAAACATATATATTTATAACATATGGATTTCAGTTTATATATACATATAATGTTTTTCTTTTTTTTTTTTCCTTCATTCATGTCACCCGCCACAGTTGCGTTTTTGTCACTCTTTTCTTCACTCACACTCCAGACACATGCCAGACACACATCATATATATTATATATATATTTTATTTAATTCATTCCTACATGAATATATATATATACACATATATATGTCTATTATATTATATATATATATTACATTTAAATAATATGTATTTTAGAATATAATTTCATATATATACCATATATATATGTTTCAATGTTTATATATATATATATATTGGTTTCCTTGCAGTAAACCCCACACATGTTTTTTTTGGGGTTCCTTAACAACTAAGCAAATTGTCACTTTGTTTTTATTCAATTATATATTTATTTGGTTTTTTATTTCCTTTATTCTAAAGGAATAACATATATAACATATCTATTATAGAATACATTGTTTTTTTATTCCTTGATCAACACACCTCACGCAGAGTCCTAATTCCCATTATATATATACAATAATTAATTATTATTTCGCATATTAAACATATTCATATTATTAGATTATTTTTTACAATAAACTTCTTAAAAAATAATTCCCACGCGTATTATATATATATATATATAAATTTTATACGATCAACCTATTAAATATGTGTGTGTTTATATATATACCAAATATATATATACATATATATTCTATGAATATATATATATAGATATATATTAAATACAATTTTATAAATCATTTATTATATATATAGATATAACCAAAAATTTTAATATCAATTACACATTGGTATATGTAAAAATATACAAGAACCATAAATTTCAAATTTTTATTAAAAAGATAAATATTTATATCTTATATATAATCTTTACATTTTTATATAAGTAAAATATAAAATTACATAATAATTAAAATGAAAATTTTTATTTTTATTTTAAATATATGTTTCATTGTAAATTTTAATATGAAATTAATATTTTTGTCACGACCCACCTCCCTGGGCCATGAACCTTGTCATTTGACACCAGGGGTCTCCTGTAATACCTTGGCTATCTTCCCAGCACACCATAGGCTATTACTCATTAGGGTCGCTTATCAGACTAATGACTGTCCCCACATGCCAACACATGTTCTTTCAATGTGTTTTGTCCTCACTCACACACACCCTGGGAAAATTTCCAGAAGGTCACCCATCCTGATTACTACTCCAGGACAAGCATGCTTAACTGTGGAGTTCTAATCAGGTATGCTCCCGAAAAGAAAGGTGCACCTTGTTGACATGGGTAGTAACATTTATCCTTTTTAAGTCTCACTTTTCCAGGGGTGTTACATTATCCACCCCTTTAAAGCACAACACCCTCGTTGTGGACCCCAAGCATCAAACCCAGGCAGTGCCTAAGCACTTCCGACTGGGTATTGGCTCTGATACCATTTTTCACGACCCACCTCCCCGGGCCATGAACCTTGTCATCTGACCCCTGGGGTATCTTATAATACCTTGGTTGGATTCCCAACACACCATAGGATATTACTCATTTGGGTCGCTTATCAAAATAATGATTGTCCCCACAGGACAACACATGTTCTTTCAATGTGTTTTTTCCTCACTCACACACATCCTGGGAAACTTCCCAAAAGGTCACCCATCCTGATTACTACTTCAGGACAAGCATGCTTAACTGTGGAGTTCTAATCAGGTAGGCTCCCGAAAAGAAAGGTGCACCTTGTTGACATGGGTAGTAACATTTAACCTTTTTAAGTATCACTTTTCTAGGGGTGTTACAATTTTATCAATATTTAAAGTAACATATTGCTACCCAATAATATTAAATACTTATTTATGAAAAATATATATAAAAAAGGAAAACTATTCTTAGAATTTTCTATGATATTACATTCTTCCCACCTAAAAATTAATATCTCCATCAAAATTATTTCATTGTAATTGAGGAAATTTCCGAATTTCCATTTTCAGAATTGAGAAAATAGATTTTATAAAACTCGTATATTATTAAGAGTCAACAAAGATATAATTATCCAAAACCTCAACTAAATTTATATTTTTTATCCTCAAATAAAAACTCTTAATCTAAAAAATTGTCTAAATCATTCTTCGAATACCAAGTGTGTTGACTCGAGACCCGTTCTTCTGGATCCGGTACAAAAAAATAATATATATTTTTAAAAAATACTATATATATTTTTTAAAAATAAAAACTACAAAATTTTCAGTTATTTAGAAAAGTGAGGAACATTTTTAGTTTAGCTATGGAGGAAAAAGACAAACTATTACAACATATCAAAGTTTAAACAATTAATAAATAAACATCTATTTTAACTTTTCTTACACTAGCTCTTTGATGAAGCTATAATCAATTGGAACCTATAATATGCTAGTGAAACTCATTTTTAAAATGTAGGGTGAGTATAAAATAACCCGGTAAGTGGTTTTAAAAAAACTAGTGAAATCCCTTTTGTAAATACTATTTGAAAACACTTTTGAGATCATTTTTTTTATATCTAGTATAAAAATTTGATAAATACTTTACAGAAATATATTTTTTAGGGTTTTCAAAATATATTGAAAAAACTTTAAAAATAATTATTTTTGGTAAACATTATAGTGAAATCACTTTTTCTTTATATCAAAAAACTTGATAGAATAAAATATACAACCAAGGTTTTAAAAATATAGCATTGAAAATATTTTTAAAAATATACTAAACATACATATTACTTTGAAACATTATCTTGAAAAAATAAATATCCTTTGAAAATACCTAAATTTATCCTTTTTGTTTCTAAAAACCATGAATTTTAAAAATAATAACTTTTTATGGAAAGAATACAATTATTGGAAACCCTTAAGAAATCCATATAGTCACTTTTTGCACCACCATTGGGAAATCTCCACTTGAAGACATGGATTCACTTCCCATTATTCATAATAACGTTTGATACCCAAGTTCCTAGTTTTATAAAAACATTTTGGATTGAGTTTTTTTTCATTTAATTTCCACTAAAATAGTGTTTTTATAACTATATAAATTATTATCAACATATATTAATTTTATTTCAAATATAATTTTACTAAAAAACATTTACAAAACATCCATTATTCACATAATTTGATAAAATCCAAAATTTATAAATAATACACTGAAAATAATTCTTGTAAAGGAATTATTTTTCTTATGGATGTGATTGTATCCATATGAATGAAATTCTATGAATTGATATAATATATGAGCGTAATTATACATATTTTCAACATAAATAATTTTAAATGGCATTTTACAGGTAAAATTATTGTGTTAATATGTTAAAACACCTCTAGTTTTATTAAAGCAATCTTAAATAAAATTATAATTTTTGAATCATTGGATTTTACAAAATAATAAAACTCTTATTAATAATAGATTTAAAAAAATAGAATTATTTTAAAATATACCTCTTACATGGAATGGGTTTTATAAGACAAAGAATCTAAAAGATTTTAAAATAGATCACCAATAAATAAATGGTGTTTTTTAATGTAATACATAAGATATAAAATTTTGAAAATAAAATATTTCTTACCTAAAATAGATAACCATTTATCTCACCTATTGGAAAAAAAATGCGAAATTCCTTCCCTAGAGTCTAAAATATCCCTCATTCTATCTCTACAACCATGGAAACTCAAAAACAAATCAGGGAGTCTGGAAGCATGTCATTTGGTGCAGAACCTAAGGGAAGACTCCCATTTATAAGCCTCAAATGTTTAAAAAGTAAATTATTTATTTATTTATTTTAAAAAACTATTTGGAAAGACTTCCAAATAGTTGTGATTTTGTCAATATATTTTTCATTCCCATCAAGAAAAACAATATTTTGATATTATAATTTTATTATTTTATTTTCAGTTTTTTTCTTTTTTTTATTCCTTAACTCTTAAGGAATTTTATTTTATCACGTGTATATAAATATATATTAAAGATAACACATATATATAATATTAATAAAATATATTTATAAAATATATATGAATATAACATTTATAACTTATGTATATTTATAACACATGAATTTTAGTATATATATATTAACCTATAAATGGGTTTATATTTAACAAACTATTTATTTTGTTTTCATTCCTTCAATTAAATCTCACATAAAAAATAATATTTATTTAATTACTTACTTCCAACACATACATATATATACGTATATATTTATATATGTATCTATATATTTGTATATTATAACATTTATATACAAAGCATATATAAAACATATATTTATGATAATTATATTTTAACATAACCTTTATAACTTATATATTTATAACATAAAAATTTTAACACACACACACAAATATATATATATATATGTCAACGTTTTATCTATATGTATATATTTAATGTTTTTCTTTGTTTTGTTTTCCATCTTTCATGTCTCCCACCCAACTAACATTTTTGTTTCTCACTTTTCTTCACTCACACACTACACACACATCACACACACACACACACATATATTATTTAATTTATCCCTACAAGAATATATATATACACACACACATATATTTATATTTGAACATATATATATAACATATATATATTACTTGTGAATAAAATATATTTATATATATATAACATGTATATATGTTTTAATGTTTATATATATGTGTGTGTGTGGGGGGGGGGGGGGGTCCTTACACTACCCAACACACACAATTTTTTTTCTTTTTGGGATTTCTTGACCACTAAGTAAATTGGAACATTATTTTTATTCAATTATTTATGTATTTTGTTTTTTTAATTTCTTTATTCTTAAGAAGTAATATATACAACATATCTATTTTTGCATATACCGTTTTCTTTCCTTTCACAACAAACCTCAAACACACACTTATTTACCAATATATATATATATATGAATTATACATTCAATCACTACATCACGTATAAAATCTATTCATATTATTATATTTTTTATACAATTAACTTATTAAAAAATAATTCTCATGAACCATGTATATATATAAATATATAATATTATTTCTATACGATCAACCTCTTAAATATGTGGGTATATATATTTACAAAATATAAGTATATATATATATATATATTTTACACACACATATATATATTAAATACAATTTTATAACTCATTTATTTAATACAGTTATATATATATATATATATTTTGCGCATATATATATATATATATTAAATACTGGTTTATAACTCATATATATATATATATATAATCATAACATTAAATTTTAATATCAGTTACATATATATATACAAGCATAATAATTTTAGCATTTTTAATAAAAGGATAAATGTTTTTTTATATTACCCTATCATTTTTATATAAGTAAAATATTAAATTACATAAGAATTAAAATGAAAATTTTCATTTTCATTTTTTATACATTTTATTGTTAATTTTAATAACAAATTAATATTTTATCAATCATTAAGGTAACATATTGCAACACAATAATGTTAAATACTTAATTATGAAAAATCAATATTTAAAAGGAAAACTATGCTTAGAATTTTCTGGGATTTTACCCTATATCACCCTTAAAATGAATTTCACCCATGAAATTTTATCATTGAACCTAAGGAAAATTCTCAATTTCTATTTTTAGAATTGGGAAAACTAGATCTCATAAAACACATATATTTTTAAGAGTCAATAAAAATTTAATTACCTCGAATATCAAATTAATTTCTATGTATTATCCTAAAATGAAAATGTATAATATCCAAAGTTATCTAAATTGTTCTTATGATACCAAATATAACGACCTGATCCC
Organism: Viscum album; assembly: GCA_963277665.1. NCBI lineage: Eukaryota > Viridiplantae > Streptophyta > Magnoliopsida > Santalales > Viscaceae > Viscum > Viscum album. Next base: position 277,804,011 of record OY728135.1, read on the forward strand.
CGCACATCTGATCTGTTAACAAAAATGAAATTTATTTTTTCAAAAAATAAAAACTAAAAAATATACGATTCATTAAAATAACGAGTAAATTTTCTGGCCAAGGTTTTGGATAAAAGGATAATATATTACAATATATTAGAGTATAAATAATTAATAAATAAAACGATTTCTAAATTATCCCACACTATCTCCTTAACGAATATAAACTCTTTTAGAACATCTAATGAGTCCGTTAAAAACATTTTTAAAATGTTTGGTGAGTATAAAATTTACCAGTAAGGGGTTTTAAACCAAATAGTGATTTTTTTTGTAAAAACAATTTGAAAACTATTTTCAAAACATTTCCATTTTTATATCATATATAAACATTTTATAAATACTTTTCAAAAATATAATTTTTACTGTTTTCAAAATATATAGAAAACCCCATTAAAATACTTGTTGTTTTAAAAACATTATTTGGAAAACAATTTTCCATTATATGAAAACATTTGACATAATAAAATATACAACCTAGTTTTCCAAAAATATATCTTTGGAACATACAATTAAAAATAAATTAAAAATACATATTAATTTGAAAACACTATTTTGAAATCAAAATATCATTTGAAAATACTAGGACTAATCCTTTTAGGTTTTTAATGACCATGATTTTTTGAAAATAATAACTTCTTTTGGAAAGAAAATATTACTTGGAAACCATTAATAAATCCAAATATCCACTTTTTGTGTCACTTTTGGATGATGTCTACTTGAGGTCGTGAGTTCACTTCATATTACTCAAAATCACATTTGATATCCAAGTGATGAGTTTTATAAAAAAATCGTTATGTTCCCTTTTATCATTTAATTTCAACTAAAACATACTTTTATATACTATATAATTATTTATAAAAATAAAATTATATTATATCAAATGTACTTTTACTAAAAACACTTCTAGAAATTACAGCTTTTTCAAAAAAAGGATAAATCCATAATTTAAAAACAATATTTTAAAAATAATTCATGTAATGGAACAGTGGTTCTTATGAACATGATTATATTTTTATGCATGAAATGTTATTAATAAATATATTGTATGAACCTAAATATATATATGTGTAACATTCATAATTTTTAAATGAAAATTTTCATATAAAATGATATCTTTAATATTTCAAAACACTTTTAAATTTTTATAAACAATCTTAAGTAAAAATATAATGTTTGAAACATGGAATTTTGAAAATAATAAAACTCATTTCCATAATAGATTTTGAATAATGTAATTATTATAAAATAACTCCCTTACATGGAAGGAATTTTAGAGAACCCTGTATTTAAAATATTTTGAAACAAATCACCCATACATAAAAGGGTTTTTGAAAGAAATACATAAGATATAATATTTTGAAAATAAAATATATATTACCTTAAACTACAACCAAACATCTCAATGTTTGAAACCAATACAAAACTCCTTCCACGAAGACTAAACTCACCCTTGTATTATCTTCCCTAGCAAAGAAATTCATTTATTATTTTCTAGGAGTGTGGGAGCGTGTCGTTCTCTGACGAACCTAAGGGATGTATCCTATTTATGATCCCCAAATGTGTAAAAAATAAATTATTTACTTATTTATTTGAAAACACTTTTTCGAAGGACATAAAAATCAGGGAGAATTTATCAATATATTTTTCATTCCCATAAAAAAATGATAATTTTTATTTTTTTTATTTTTTTTTGTTTTTATTTTCACTATCTTTTTATTCTCTAACCCTTATTTTTTTTATTTTATTATGTTTATATAAATATATATATTAATGAAAATATATATATAACATTTATATTTATAAAATATATTTATCAAAAAAAATTAATATAACATTTATAAATTTTTATAAATTTATAACATCTAAAATTGTCATATATATATATATATTAGAGCGTAAATGGGTTTATATTTGATGTTTTTTTTATTTTGTTCTCCTTTTTTCCATTACAAGTCATAGACAAAACTAAATATGTATATTGTTAATTTATTTTTATTTCAATACATACTTTCAACGCCTATATATATATATATATTAATATATATACCTTTATATATGTATATTCTAATATATATATACAGTGAATATAAATATTTTAACATAGATATATATAACATATATTTAATATAATTATGTTTTAACATAAATTTCATAAATAATATATTTATAAAACATAAATTTCAATATATATATATATATCAAAATTTTATCAATATATATATATATATAATGTTTTTCTTTGTTTTTTTCTTTTTTTCTGTCACCTGTCCGCTTGAATTTTTGTTTCTTTAATGTCATCACTCACACGCCATACACACATAACATATATTATAAATACTGTATTTTATTTTATTCATTCCTAGATGAATATATATATATAAAAACATTTAGAAACACAAACACGTATATATATATTCTAACATATGTATATATTTGAAAAATATATAATACATATATTTTTTACATATAAATAAAATATAATTTAACACATATTTTTTTATATATACCATGTGTATATTTCTCAATATATATATATATATATATTGGGTTCCTTATGCTACACACCACACACATGTTTTTTTTCTTTTTTGGGGTTCCTTGACCACTATAAAAATTGAAACTTTCTTTTTATTAAATTAACAATTTTATTAGTTTTTTAATTCCTTTATTATTAATGGAAAACATATATAACATATCAATTTTTGCATATATTGTTTTTTTCCTTGCTCAACACACCTCCCAAAAACACGTATTTCCAATTATATATACAATTATTTATTTATATTTAACACTCGGTCATTTTTCCACATATAAAATATATTCATATTATTAAATGTTTTTTATACAATCAAGTTCATAATAAATAATTCACATGCACCAGGTATATATATATATATATATTATTTATATACGATCAACCTCATAAACATGTTTGCGTGTGTATATATATACCAAATATTAATATTAATATACATACATATTTTGTGCATATATATATATATATATATGTGTGTGTGTATTAAATAAAATTTTATCTCTTTATATATATATACACATAACCATAAATTTTATTATCAATTAGACACACAGAGAGTGATATATATATATATATATGTATATATATATATATACAAGCACCCTAAATTTAACATTTTTATTAAATGGATAAATATATATATTTTATATAGTCTAATCATTTTTTATAGAATTAAAATATTAAATTACATAGTAATTAAAATGAAAATTTTAATTTTATTAATATACACGATATTTTTTATTTTAATATCAGATTAATATTTTACCAATCATTAAGGTAACATATTATTCAAAAATAATATTAAATACTTATTTATGAAAAATCTTTTTAAAAAAGGAAAACTATGGTCATAATTTTTTGGGATATTAAATATCCAATTTATGTCGGCATTCTTTAAATTAAGAAATATACACAGTGCACCACTACCTTTTTCATTATAAGATGAACGAGAACTTCCATTATCTCCACACTTAGACATTCCCATGGGAGACTAGTTGGTTGGATGTTAAGTGACTATTGAGTGGTTATGGGTGTTGGTTTTTCTTTTGAAGGATGGAAGATATGATAAGGAAGAAAGGGTTAAGGGACAATTAATATTTATGTTACGGACCTGATTCTTAAAAAAGAATATATACCTGATTTTCTGATAGGATTGGTTCTGACTGAAAATAAATAAAATAAAAACAAAAATAAAATAATTTTATTTTATAAAACCTTGATATTTAAATAATAAAATAGAATAGAATAATTTTATTTATAAAAAACATTAAAATAAAATATTAATAAAATAATGAATAATTTAAAATAATGGAAATACGATAAAATAAACCCATTTAAATTCAAATAATCTCAATTCTATTTTAATAAAATCAAAATTATCACATGTTGGGGTATTAGTACAAATTTATGCTAACTGATTCTCTATAGAGATAAAATCAATAGTATCATCCCATTTTTTTGCATGATCTCTCAATAAATGATTTCTTAAATCTATATAATTAATTCTCGAATGATTTATCAAATTATTTGAAATTTGTATTGCACTTGTACAATAAATTATGATTGAAATATGATTATAATTCAATCCAAAATCCATTCAGATTTGTTTCATCCACATAAATTGTTCACATCAAATACCAATAACCATATTTTTAAATTTTATTATAGATAATGAAACTAATGTTTGGTTCTTACTAGACAAATATACTATGCATTTACTATGAAAATGGATGGTTAATGAATTAGTTTACCCATCTAGTCTATAACCACCAAATTCAACATTCAAATATTAGGTCAGATTGAAATCATTATTTATTTGAAAAAACTAAGGAAAGTGAAAATTTTCCTTTTTAATATCTTAAAATTATTTCAGATACTTTAAAATGAGATTTATTAGGATTTACTTGAAATCAAGTGCATAATAGTACTAAAAACATAATGTCTCGTCTACTAAAATTAAAATACAATAGACTCCCAATTATTTCTCTATATATCTTTACCTTAACTGGTTTCCTAACTTCATCCAAATAAATATTTCTAATAGAACCCATAAAAGTTTTATTTCTTTTACCACTTTCATATACACACCATTTAAGTTATTTAAGTATGTATTTAATTTGATTTAGAACACTACCAACACATTTTTTATTAATATAAAATTCTAGGAAATAATTTAACTGGTCAATCATGTCCATTTCAAATTATGTTTTTATAAGTTATGAAAATTAATTACATAATTTTTTATTTATGTTACCAAAAATCATATCCTAAACATATATCTAAACTAACAAAATGTTTGAGAATGATGTTTTATTAAATTGATTAGGATATTTCTAACCCATCGAAAATCAATTTCACAAAATAAAAGGAATTAAAATATGATACTAAGATCTATGTTCTTATTTAATTCTACAAAGAGATTTTGTAGTTTTGAAAAATGAATTTGGAAGGTGAAGATTTTCAAAACCAGGAGGTTGTTCAACATAAAATTCCTCCATAATAAAACTATTTAAGAAATAATATTTTACACCAATCATATACAATATTAAATTCATATATGATTTATAGGCTAGGAGAATAATAATGACCTCTAGTATATCTACTGGTTTAATGGACTCTTCATAATCTATACATTATTTTTGGTTATAAATTTTAGTAACTAGTCCATCCTTTTTCCTATAAATCACACCATGATCATCATGATTATTCCTAATGACCCATTTATTCCTATAATAGGATAGTTGGTTGGTCTATTAACTAATTCCCATAAATTTTTCCTTCTGAACTAGTATAACTCTTATTTAATTTCTAAAACCCAACACTCATCTACTAAATATTTATCTATAGATTTAGGTTCTAGTTGAGATAAAGAGGTAGAAAATTCTATAATAATTATAAAAATTCTTCTGGTTATATTACCTTCATTTGAGTTTCATATATCTATTTATAATGGATAGTTGTTAAGAGTTCTAGGATGTCTTGGAAGAACACTTTCAAGTTTATTGGTATCCAACCTTTATGGATTTGGTACTGGAAAATGATGTTCCAATTCATTGTCCTCTTTTCTATGAAAGATATGTTCAAATATAATTTATTCAATTTTTCCTTAGATATCTATACCCATGTTTAAATTTACCACCCCATGAATTTTATCTCATGCATCAAGCTAAAATAAAATTATATTTATACTCATACCCTGGATACATGTTCCTAAATATAGGATTGAATTGCATATAATATATCTACTCTATAAAGACACATAACACAATTAATCATTATAAATTTATCATTAAGGTTCAAATGACACAGAGGTAGAGGGTTGTTAGGTATATGATACAAATAATTCTTTATAGGGATTTTAAATTCTAAAGTATAATTCATGATAATATAGAATAGTGAAATGATAAAAATCTTCTAGAACGTAACTTCTCCACACTCTAAAAAACTAAAATAAATTCTAGGGATATTCTATAAAATCATGATGAATGTATCATATTTCTTCCATCTCTCTTTTTTAAAAATTCATTTTTAAGAAAAAAACTCTCATTCACTACCTAACTACATATGGTTTATTATAAGATTCATCAATATAGTTGTGGTGATTTTTGAACTTCCTAATACACAACCCATAATTATTTTAACATGATAATCATAATTTTTCATCAAAGGTGACCATATACAACATCATATAAATCTAGAAAAAGTTTCCCCACACATATCCTTAGTAATAAACATCTCATATCTAGTATAAATAACCATTCTCCTATACTTATTCAATTCAAAATCATGAAATAATACCATTGTGTAGGGTAAGAAGGGATAAATGGGATTGAAAGTCAACTAAATCCAAACAAGGTCATTTGTGGCTTTTATGGGATTTATAAGTAATAATGTATAGGTTGGTATCAAGAAAAATGGGATTAATCAATCAAAATGGATCAATCATTTTAATAGTTTTTTCTTTCAATCATAGCCTTAATAAGATTACAATAGAATTTCTGAAATGTTTACATGCCCTAAGTATCTATCAAGAAATATATGGAAACAAGTAGGGGAAAAGTAGGCCAAAATCCCCTTGGGAATGAGAATACATATAAAAAATATAAATAACTTAAGGGATAGTAGAAAGTAAATATTCAATTCTTAAAATTATCATGGATTTAGAATGATAATTAATTTCCTAAACATAGAAGTCATTCAAAAATTCTAATCATGAGTAAATAATAGATTTTAACATCTTCCATCTAAACATTCTATTTTATTTACAAGGGTGTAATGATATTTATAGTTAAATAATGATTAAAATGGATGATTTCCCTTAGACATATGAGAAAATGAAATAATCCAATTTTAAATCCAATATAGATCAAAAACTATTCCCCCAAAATTAAATTGAAACTTTTTCCACACTATGGGAGATATGGAAATGAAAGTACAAAAATACGAAATTAAAGAATAAAAGAGGAAGTAAATTGAGTATTCCATGTAATTAATGCCATATCTTGGCAGGAAATGTTGGATTTTGATGTTAATACATACAACCTGCAATAATGTCAGATAAAAAACATATATATAACATTTAATTGATTAGTTCATAGGATATATCAATAATGAAAAAAGAAAATGAATGGGGGACACATATAAATCAAAATGAATATCAAATTATAAAAATACATGGATCATAATACAATGGATTTCTAGAAAAATACCTTATAGACATGACATAGAAAAATAAAATAAAAGGAATACCTAAATAGACTCAACTAAAACTCCAAATTAGAAAATATGTGTTTCCACGTATAATTAATTAACAATTACATCATCATATAGACAGAAGGACTAAGATCAATCGTTATAGTACATCAACTTAGTAGTCCTAAGACACTTGTGGTAATAAGAGGTAGTGTCATCTATCTATAAGGGTCATTTGGGAGGATTTACTTCCCCATAAATAGCTTAAAAAATATATATTTATGCTACTGGAGCATCCATAAATGTTGGGGATGAATCTCCTTGGTAAGTACCTGAATTGGAGTTTCATGAGAAAATACCTTATGGGGCATGATATATAGTATCCTCGAAGTTCAATCATAAGTAATACATGATGTATATGATCTATAAATAGCAAACTAGATTCCAGGGTAATTAGGAGAGTCTAATAGATAAACATTGGAAAAATGTGTATCATTTACATTAGATGTAGTAAAAAAACAAAATTCAGGGTAAAGGAATACAATGAAAATAGAAACTACACCATAAAAGAGTAGGAAAGGGTGTGGGGTACACTGGGGTATAACTATGTAAAGGAGGAAGAATATTTACAGTCACTATCGGTGGTACGGTCACTAATGATAGGTGACTATATCTTCTATGACATGTCAATATTAGTGATATAGGTAGGATTAGGTCGATCTACTATTGTAAAAAGTGTGTGGTTCTATAAGTAGCCTTATTTTACATTGGTGGTACTAGGGAAGAGGTTGTAGGATATGAGGTTCCAATTCAGGTGGAGGACATCTTTTAGGTAGATGGATCAATAAATAGAACCTTATGTGTGGTTATTAAGGATAGAACCTTGTCTGTTCTGGTGTGTTCAACCACAAAATCCTAATGAGTAGTGAGTTCAATGATCTCAGGTGGAATCTTGATAAGGGTGTTCAATGATTCTATGGTGGATTGAAGGGGAATGGAGTTGGAAGATAGTTAGGGGGAAGAAGGGTGATGGGGTGGATAGAGGAAGTGGAGGTGGATTAATGGAAGGAAACTATGGGTGCTTAGTAAAAATAACTCCAAATTGGTGTCATATCTTCTTACGGTTCTACAAAATTAATTGGAGAATATTGTTATGGTTGGTGATGACCTCCCATATAATGGAAAAACCATAGATAGAGTGAGGTGAAACTTAATACTTGTGTCTGGAAGAAGTAGGCTGATCAGCAGGGACTGAAGGGGTTGTTGATGCATTAAAGAAAATAACCTCATTGGTAGACATGGTGTATTTAGAGCCTAATCATATTGATCACCAAAATTCTCAAGTATCCCCATATTATGGATAAATACACAGTCAATATACCGAATCAAGCCTAAAGAATGGGGAGGATGGGATGTGTCTAAGATGCCCAGGTTCCTAGCCAGATGTGTAATGAAAGAACCTCTCAAAAGGGTTCTATGGCGCCTCCTGGTCTGACCCTCAAAATAATGAGAAAATTTGGGCCTTTTTCACCATGGGGGTTACAATTGCAGTGGATGGAATCGCCACCCCAGTCTATTTGATGGATCTATGTGAGTTTCCTAATGATAGCCATCCATGAGCTAAAGCATGGTGGATGATCCTAAGAGTACCACCCTTTAGATGGGTCTGTTCATGGTGGGAGGATCATGAATTTTCATTGGGTCGTGGGATATTGACACCTAACTCTTCTGTGTATCAGTCTTGTTCAGATAAATATACAGGGTGCTGTAGGTAGTAGTGGAGTGATGTCTGATAAATAAATTCAAAGGCCTACCATAAACAGTCCTTGTGTGACCTCCCAGCATCAGACTCCCAATCGGAAGGTGACATGGATGATTTCTAGCTCAAACATAGTTTGTAACTCAAGGAAGATCTCTTGATATATCTCATCTCAAACCTCAAAAATTTTCTATAGGTTCATCCACTGAAGGGCCTCCATAACTTCATAAATTATAATGATCTTGGGAAATATGTACAAATCCATAATTTTGTTAGTCACTGTCATCTTAGATTGCAAATGGTCCAAGAGTATCTAATGCTTTTGATCCATGAATCACATTAATGGAAAGACCTAAGAAGGTAGAGAAGTATTATATGAATGGTGGGATTTTGACTGTGAATCAGAACCAGAATAGGTGGAATGTGTGGTGGAATCCTCAAGTGGTGGTTGCAAGGGAGAATGAGGCAGAAAAGTCAGAAAATCAGTCAGACACATCGCTACGGGAGGATTTTTACCCCGTTCTACATTATTTGAAGGAGGAAGGCCTCTTCATTTGGTTCACACCATGGTGTTAATGAGAGAGGATGTGTCACGACTCATCCCCTAAGTCTCGTGTTGTGACTACGCCAAACCCACCTCTAATCGGCTAGGGGATATAGACTAGCATCGAGTAGGCATATCCCACAAATGGGAGGCATTTTCTTATGTACCTGTACACACGCACATGTATCTAAGAAATAGTTTTGAACTGAAAACAAAAAGTAAACAAACATGCATACCTATATGATACCAAAAATAGAGTAAGAAAGTACAAAGCTGAAAAGTAAATGGGACCATAATACAAGCCCAACTAAAAAGAGAAAAGTACAAGATCCTGAATGTCATTTGCAAAAAACCCTACTTGAAGGGTAGGTATAGAAATAGTTATATGAAGTTGCTGAAGCACACCTAATCTATCAGGTCTCTCTCTATACAACACCTGGCCCTAGTCCACCATGGACTATGCCAAAACATCTATCTTCTTTACAAGACACGACATGTGTGGGTAAAGCCTGTGCATGGGTGATTAAAACAATACTCAATAGGGTCCCCAAAACCACAAAGGTAACACCACTAAAAAATACATGAAGTAAATCACAAACATAACACATGAATTACACCGCAAAGGAAACATAAGAAGTATAGTCAATACAATATGATGACATAGGTATAAGTCTAAAGCATGAAGAGAAGGATTGATAGTTGTATTACACAAATCTCTCAATCTTAATGAAAATATAAGTTTCAACGATGGAAAGAGCATCGATGGAACATAGAGCGTTAATTGAACATGGTCTGTTAGTAGCGCATGAAGCGTTAGAGGCACACAAAGCATCAATGGCACATGAAGTGGTAATGGTGTCTAGGAATTCGATGGCACACAAAGCGTTGATGGCGCACAAAGTATCAATGGAATATGGAGAATTTGTGGTGCACTGAGCATCAATGGTTCATGGTGCATTAGTGGGTCAAGCAGTCCCCCAAGTCACATAGTCACCAAGATTACATAGTCATATCGAGATGCATGATTCTACTTGTAGCACACTTATTTTGGGAGAACCTACTCCTCATGCCATTAGGTTGTATTATAACTTCCACATAACTCACATAGAGTATCTAAGAAGGAAAAACTCATCGCAAGGGTCCCAATGTTGGAAAAAACTCAAAAAATTGACATAGGGTTTGAAAGATGTGACCAATTTAGTAAATAGGGTCTGGTTTGGTATGGGTCTAACCCGACACGGTCCGATTGCACCGGCCCGAACCAGTTCGGCCGACCCGATCTGACCTGTTCAGCAAGGTCCAGCCTGACCCGACCCGACTCGTTGGGACACTAGGCCATGTGGTCCAGCCCATTAGGTTTCCATAGCATCCCTTCTCACTGCATGCGGGCCAACTCCTTCATCACACAGCTCTATCATGCTCTCCTAGTCAACACAGCTGCCGCATTCAACACAGATTCCACCACGTCTAAACCCCTGGTCCTGCGACCACGTTGTTATGGGGTCCTCCTTTGACGTGGCCTTTGAGTCACATCCCACCGTAGCTGCCACCACGACCTCTTTCCACAGCTCCTGTCCACCACCCATGTCCAACTCCACCATGGGATCCTCCTTCAGTGTGGTCTCGCTAGACCGTGACTGTGTGCCCCACTGAAACCCAACCCCCACCGAACCGCACGCTAACCTTTCTGCCAGACACCCTACCAGTGGAATGCCGTTCATCGCACCCTTTTCCACGAGTCTTCGCCTGCCAGATGTGCTCTCATCCCACCTTCGCAATTCCATAGTTGATCAAAATATTCAGTATTGGATCTTCGCACCACAGATCATGGGCGCAATGTTCGATCATTCGTGTAGTGTTTTAAAGGGAGAACATTCAAAGAACACGATAGATTTAGGGGGGAGATAAAGCACATAAACAAATATAGAATGGATCTTGGTCTTGTTCATTCATCCTTGATCTATTCATTTTTGTGGGATCATGATGAAACCAATAACAGGATAATCACCAATATCTATTAGCTTTAATTCCACTATAATTATCCCCCCCACCTCAAAAGAAAGATTGAACCAAAGATCATCCTATTTCTAGGTTGGTCCACATTCGTCATTTGATTCTTAGAAGGTGAAAAAAAATCATTAAGAGATCGAAACCTACCTCGAGGTTGGATTAGTCATTGATGAAGAACGAGGTTCCATGTTGGCATCGATCCTCGATCTGCCAGTGTTTGTTATCGGAAGAGAGAGCTTCCTTCTCCTTACCTCAGGGGAATTCCAAGGTTATAGAGATAACACTAAATTTCCTCTAACATGGCTTATTAAAAATGAAAATCACCATTTCATTAACATGTAACGTTCACCAAAATATATTTATTATATATTTTAATTACATCTACTTCAAAAAATTAAATTTTCCAGCCGACCAACACTGGTCGATGTTAAGGCTTGTATAAGGAAAACACCATATTAAAAACTCAAAGGTGGTCTCAAATTTCCAATATAAGTTACCATTTATGAGTTATTAAGATTTTAAAATAAAATAACTTTTATCTAATTATTTTCTTTACTGTTATTCCTCTGGGGATTTTTTATACAAATGACCCTTGCCAACCAATGTTAGGTTATTCCTAGGATAAATCCACTACTCTAAGTTCAACGGTTCCCTCATATTTTTGATATGGGCACCCATTTAAGAGTTATTTGAATTTTTTAAAAAATTTATCCTCATGTGCTATTAGAAACTTTAAATATTTCAAAAAAATGTTTTGGGCACCATGAGCCTCGAAATCGCATGCCATCTCAACGAATAGTCTCAGAATTTTTCCAATTAATTTATAAAAATAAAACTGGAGAAAATATGATTCATTAAATATTAACCACCTTAGGTCATTATATCCCCAAAATCCAAAACAAGGGATACTCAATAAAATATGAGGGTACTGAGCATGAATATGATCCTCTTGCTCCCAAGTGCTTGCCTATAGATTCTTCTATTGCCACCAATCACACACCAGATAAATCAACCACCCACTGAGTATTTTCCCATGTCAATCCTCTATGTTCATCCGATATTTCATAAAAATTTTCCCATTGTCAATATGAAGCTCTTCCCAGTCGATGATGTGTGATGGATCATGAACATACCTCCTTAGTTGTGAAACATGGATGACATCATGCACATGATGAATCTTTGGGGGTAGATCTCAGAGGTACACAACCTCAACAAATCTACTCAGAATCTAAAAAGGGCCTCTATATATTGGAGATAATTTTCCACCCCATACAAATATCTACAATCCCCATCAAAGTGAGAAACAATGGAACATAGGGTCTCCATCCTAGAACTCCAAAGGCCTCCACCTTCTATCAATATACGACTTATATCACATCTGTGCAGTCCTCATCTACTCCTAGATGGTCTGTACCTTTTTGGTGGTAGCCCATACCAACTCTGGACCCCTGAGTGATGACTCTCTAGGGTCTTTCTAGCATAGTGGTGACTTACATGGTTGCCTGTTAAAGGCCTTGAACAGTGTCATACAAATGGTGGAGTGGTAGTTGTTGTTATACACAAACTCCACCAGAAGTATTTTTTCTTCCTAACTTTGGCCAAAATCTAGGATGCAAGCACATAACATGTCCTTAAGAACATATATGGTACTCTATATTTGGCCATCCATATAGGGATGAAACACCGTTCTCAAGTGTAACTGAGTTCCAAATGCCTCATTCAATCACTACCACAACTGGGATGTAAAGTGAGCATCACAATCAGAGAAGATCGTTGATGGTCCTCTGTGACGCCTAACTATATATTGCATGTAGAGACATACCAAGCTCTCTACTGAACTTTGCTCACAGATCAGTAGGAAGTAGGCCTACATGGTGAGTCAATCAATGATCACCCATATGGTATTGTGTCCCATAGATTTCTTTGGTAAAACCTTCATGATGTCCATTGATATCCCATCCCACATCCACTATGGCACCTTAACGGGTTGATTCAAACCCATTGGAACCTGGTGCTCAAGCTTCACTTGCTGACAAGTGATATAAAGACCTAGCCTTAAAACATTACATAATCTTGAATTACATGAATAATTCACATTGAGGATCTTTTTAGGTTTAGAGATTTATAGAATTAGGTTATAACTATTACATTACATCCCAAAAGTTACAAAGTAGAAACTTCTACTCAGTTCCCATATTTATCACAAAATAAAAATTCTTGAAAAATAGAGTCATGTCTAGTTGCACGTTTTAGACAGAATGTATTTTCCTTAATCCCATCCTTGACCCAATTCCACTTTATGTCCTATGAAAAACATTTCAAAAACTTGGGATGAGCATAAAATGCTCAATAAGGGATACACAAAGAAGGAAAATTGTTAGTTTTTTTAAAAACAACAAGTAAACCATGAATACTTTATCATAAGTAATACTTATCACCTTTATGAAGTAGTAAATACTCTTCAATAAATAGAAGACCATTGCTTACCCTTTTGTAACAAAAGGATTACCATAAAATCCATATAAAGAACACATAACATATAAAGGTAACTTGGGACATAAATATACATAAATGGTATAACCATACAGTCTACTTCCACACATATCACTAAATGGAATAACCATATGGCCGACTTCCATACCCAATGCATTGGAGGTCATAACATAACCACCCATCCTGGTTAATCACAGAACCACCCATCATTTGGTTTATCATGTAACCACCCGTCAAATGTCCATGTGCCATTATATTATCATAACACTTACAATAAATATAAAGGAATGAAAACATTTACAAATTTCAAACATAATATATAACTTAAATATATTAACATAAAAAATCCATTATAAAAACCATTTTCAATACCAAAATATGTAAAATAGTATATGATATTTATTTTCCTTTTTAAAAAAAATTACATCTTGTTAAGGAATCCAAAGATCAAATAATACTTGCAGTGGTTGAAGGTCGTTGTCACTGCCTACGTTAAAAGAAACATTCTTTTTTGTTGTTTAGTAAAATGATTCGTAGAAAAAGATTAAATTTTAATGAAATGAAAAGTCAAATGTTTTTATATAGAATATAAAATACATTTGTGTATTAAAACAAAATATGCCTCAATGAAAGGAGATTGAGACGAAGTCCCTTTCCTCATGTCCGACTAGACTCGTTTGTTCTTTAATCTCATGAATAATAAAATAAAGTTAATTTATACTTTCTTAATAACTTTTTTCAAGTTTTTTATATCTTTTATATAACATATTACCATTTTATAAAAATTATGAAATCATTTAAGTTAATAACGGCCATTTTGTCGATATTTGGTACTTGAGTCAAAAATAAACTTCTAATATTTACAAGTTGTTCATGTGGTAAAAAGTACATTATATCCAGAATTATATTCACGATTTAGATATCATATATATCATATATATCAAGTATATACATGTATTTATAATAGTACATAACATTTGGAGGTAATAAATGAAATGCACTGTTCATGGAGACAGTAAGCCGTACGTACGCATGAACGCTACTTTCATTTCTATGTCTTATTTTAATGGAATTTTAACATAATTATTCAAAGGTATATTATAATTCTAGTATAATATCATATATATATAATATCATTAACTCCATCCTTTATACGTCCCACATATGGCATTAACGAGTCATATCACTTTGAGGGGGTGGTAGTTCACACTTCCTCAAATGAAATTATCACGTTTAACCTTAATAAAAACTATAATGGTATGATATAAACAGAAAGAACATAAGTATAAATAAAAAATAAACATAATATATATCATATATAAATACAGTTCCATCATAAAGGCCACCAATAGAGGTGGTAGGAGATAATTGAACAATCATTGTTTCGTGAGGTGTTATTTTTCCATCCACAGAAACAATATGTTATTTACGTATTATATGAAGGTGTGTGTAAGTGTAGTTCGAATTATTCTCATAAAAAAATCCTAGTATATTTATAATACTGGTGTTGTTATAAAATTAAGGAATAAAAAGAGTTTAGAGGGTGGGAAAAGTAAAATAATATAAAAGAACTTAAGAGAAGATGTTACCTTTAAATCAGGAAACTCCCTTTGGTTTGAACCAAAAGGGTTTGTTGAAGTGCCTTCTTCCTAAGTTAAGTCTTCTAGGAGTAGAAGAGGGATTTAGGGAGATTAATTGGGTAGAGTTTGGATGAGCCAAAGGTATTTAGAGGTGTGAGGAATGGGTTCGAGGTGAAGGATTTTTATAAGGGGGAGGAGGGGCTCTTTTGGAAAGTGTGAAAATATTATTTTATTATATTAATATTTTTGGTTTCTAAATGTAAAAAACATATTAAAGTAGAAGATAAGATGACTAATGGTTGAAATAAAATGATAAAATAAGAATTGGACATGTTGTGGATATTATTTTAATCTTTATAATCTTATTTATTTAAATAATTTATTAATGAGGTAAATACTAAATCATTATTCTGTCATAAATAATTTAATTTATTTGATGTGTAAAAATTATAAAAAAAATACCATGATGTAGTAAATCTTTTTATACTTACAAATAATATTTATAGTCGAAAATATAACTTATATAACCCTATTTAAAAATTAATTTACTAAAAGATATTTTTTTATGTCATTTATGTCTTTACTTTCAGTTAATTAAACTAAAGTGTCATTATCAATCCCATGTGGACCCATGGGGTCCCAAAATTGACCCAAGGATGACCAGTGTTGGCTATGTGTCAAAAAATATGATTAGGACACATGTTATGGTAATTTAATATTATTATAATATTATTTTTAACCCTTAATTATCATATTTACCTTTTAACCATGGTAAATAAAATATTTACTAAAGTAAATATTCATAATGCCTAAAAATAAAAGTTACTTATTTACACAATTTGGACCTCCGGATTCCAAATATGGAATCCATTTTTCCTAATTCAAAACACCGAAGTGGCAGAAATTAATTTAAATTTATTCCCACTATCAAAACAAAAACCTTGTTTTTAAGAAATAACTATCAAAAGATTGACACTTGTTTATATCCATTTTCAATTTGAAATTACTTACAATGACCAACATTGGATTGAATTGTTAAAATATATTCTTATTACACTTTAAAACCAATTAAATAGATAATCTAAAAATATAAATAAATTAGATTGAATGACAGTTTTGAATTAAAATACAATATTTTTAACTATTCATTAAAAATGAACTTTATTAGAAAAATACCAAAATTTCATCCAAAGTAAATTTTGACATCCCAATTCTAAATAAGAATTTTATTTTTTCAAATAGAACATATAAAAGTGACCAAAACTATATTTAAAGAGGTTTCTCCATCAAAAGGCGGTAAATCAACCTTTTAAAGAAAATTATGCTTAAAATTAAATTCATTCACATTTTAAGCCTATAAATTTTATTGGATAACTGTAAAAACATTTAACAAACATGTATAATCATATTTTAGTTAGTTTTGTTCATTCCTGCTAATATAATGGCTAGACGTTAACTACTATTTAAAATAATAATATTATATTATTATTTTGCAACATAAGATTTCAAACAAACCCGTTGTTGCATATTGGGTACATCATCGAACATAGAGAACCCTTTAAAGTAAAATTAATATTTAATTCAAAAATATTAATAAAAATGAAAATTTCATATTCCATTATTTACCTGGGATGTTACATCCTTTCCACCTTTTGAAAATTGTGTTCTCATAATTTTATTCACTTATAAAATAAGTGGTAGGTATTTATCCCTCATAGCATTTTCAGATTCCCACGCTTCCTCTTCAACCATATGGGTTTTCCACAAAACCTTTACCTGGTTAATTACCTTATTCCTTAATAATTTATCTCTTCGGTCAAGAATCTGGACTAGATGTTCCTCATAAGAGAGATTCTATTCCAACTAAACTACCTCAGGACTTAAAACATGAGATGGATCTGGCATAAACTTTCTTAACATTGAAACATGAAAAATATTGTGTACCTGGGACTAACATGGAGGTAAAGCCACTCTGTATGTAACTGATCCAACTTTTTCTAGGATTTCATTAGGTCCAATGAACCTAGGTATCAATTTTCCCTTCTTTCCAAAATGCATCACACTCTTACAGGGAGAAACTTTGAGAAAGACATGATCAACTACCTCAAAAGAAAGATCCTTCCTCCAGTAATCTGCATAACTTTTCTACCTACTCTGAGCTGTTCTCATGTGATTCCGAATCAACAAAACTTTTTTTTCCATCTCTTCTTCCAATTCTGGTCCCATCATCTTCCTTTCACCTACTTCATCCCAAAGAGCTGGAGTTCGATAATGCTTCACATATAATGCCTCAAATGGAGCCATCTGTATACTAGAATGAAAACTGTAATTATATGAAAATTTATCCAAAGAAAGACGTTGGTCCCGAATTCCCTGGTAATCTAGTGGACAAGCATGTAGCATATCCTCAAAGTTTGTAATTTTTCATTCTGATTGCCTATCTGATTACAGATGAAAAGTTGTACTAAAATTTAATTCAGTACCAAAATACTTCTAAAAACCTTTCCGAAAGTTGGAAGTAAACCTGTGATCATGATCAGATACAATGGAGAGGGGAACAACATTCATCCTTACTATTTCTTTAACATACAACCAAGAAAGCTGATATATGGACAAATTATCTTTAATAGGAAGGAAATGAGTAGATTTAGTTAATCGATCAACAATAACCCAGATTGCATTGTTACCTCAAGATGTCTTTGGTAATCCCCCAAAGAAGTCCGTGGATATATTTTCCCATTTCCACTATGGCACCTATAAATAATGAAGCATCCCTTTCAGTAATTGCCTCTTTTCTTTAACCTGCTGATAGGTCAAACACTTCATAGTAAAATCAACAATATCTCTTTTCATTTCATCACACGAGTTATACTCCCAAATATCATTGTAAATCTTAGTACTACCAGGATGAAATGAAAATGGGGAACTATGAGCTTCACATAACAACTCATTCTTCAACTATGAATCACAAGGAACACATAATCTTTTCCCAAACCTCAAAACACAGTCATTATCAAAGTTAAAATTAGGAAACTTACCCTTTTAAACCAACTACATCTTTTTCTACAATTCACTATATTCCTTCTATGCTTGCTTAATTCTGTCTAATAGAGATGATCTCTTTGACACCTAAAACAAAACATAATAATTTCCTGCACCAAAAAATTCTATTCCAAATTTCATCAAATCAAAACCAAAGGATCTAATTCCAAACATAGCATGGTTAATGAAGCATTACTTTTTCGACTCAAAGCATCAACCACTTTATTTTCTTTTCCTAGATGGTAAAGGATCATGCAATCATAATGCTTGATTAATTCCTGCCATCTACTCTATCCCATTTTTAATTATTTCTATGTTAATATATACTTTAAACTTTTGTGTTTAGTATATATTTTACATTTTACTCCATACAAATGATTCCTACAAATTTTTAAAGCAAAAAACAACAGCAGATAATTCCAAATCATGTGTAAGGTAATTTAACTCATGAGGTTTCAACTGAGTTGAAGCATAAACAATTACCTAATCATTCTGCAAAAGGACACAGCCAAGTCCTTTCAACTAAGCATCACTATAAATAACAGACTCACCATTTCTGGAAGGTAGTTCTGAAACTTGATAATTCACCAGTCTTCTTTTCATTTCTGGAAAACAATCATCACATTCTTTTGTCAAAATAAACTTAACACCTTTACGAGGTAACTAAGTCATTGGACAAGATAACTGTGCAAAATTCTCAAAAAACCTCTGGTAATAATCTACTAAACCAAGAAAAGTACAGATCTCGGTTATAATTTTGGGTATTTTTCATTCTTCAACATGTTTTGTTTTTGTAGGATCAACAGTTATGCCCTTTTTTGAAACAATGTGACCAAGGAAAGAAATTTGTCGTAACCAAAGCTCACACTGGATGAATTTCTCATATAGTCTCTTTTCTTTTAAGGTTTGAAAGACCACACTTAAATGACTTTCATGGTCCTATTTTATTTTTGAATAAACCAAAATATCATCAATGAACATCACCACAAACATATCCAAGAACTCATGGAAAATTCTATTCATAAGATCCAAGAATACAGTAGTGCATTGGATAAACCAAAAGGCATAACTACAAATTCATAATGGCTATATCTAGTACGAAACGTGGTCTTCAGAATGTCTGCTTCCTTTACATTCAACTGATGGTACCCCAACCTCAATTCATTCTTCGAAAAATAATGAGCTCCCTGGAGCAGATTAAATAAATCATCGATATGAGGCAAATGATACTTGTTCTTAACAACGATGTTATTCAATGCTCTATAATCAATTCATAGTCTCATTGAACCATCTTTATTTTTAACAAACAAGACAGGAGCACCCCAAAGTGATGTGCTAGGTCTAATGAAACATTTATCTAATAACTCCTGTAATTGATTATTTATCTCTAAAAGTTCAATTTGATCCATTCAATACGGGGGTTTTAAAATTGTATTATCATTAGGAACTAAGGCCACAGTAAATTCAACTTACCGATCTAGTATAATACCAGAAAACTCATCAGGAAATTAATAAAGATACTCATTTACCATTGGCACATCATTAATCTAAACAGTTCCTTTGTTTTCAAAAATATGTGCAAGGAAACATTCAATTCAATCTTTTACTAGTTTCTCTTCTTCTTGATACGTTATCAAAAGTAAGGGTTCATTCTTGTACACAAACTGAAAATATTTCTGAAAAGAAACCTCTTTAGCTTTGCAGTCAATCTTAGCATGATAAACAGACAGCCAATCCATGCCCAAAATAACATCAAACTCTACTAGAGGTAAAACAATAAGGTTTTCTGGTGCATTCTTTCTACACACAAGGACATGGAGGGTCTTATGTTTTCTTTTCATGTCAACATTTCTTCCAGGGGTTTTTACCATAAGTTCAGGATTCATATCTTTATATGAAGTACCTAATTTACTAGAAAACTTATCAAAAATGAAATAATGTGTAGACCCTAAATCAAACAACACATTGGAATAATCTGATCAAACAAATATTGTACCTGATATTACTTCATTTGATGGCCCAACATCCACTGAAGTAGTTGAAAATGATTTCACCACCCCTTTCTTCTTGTAGTTTGGATACTTTCCCTCAGTTTAGTTTTTCTTTGGATACTCATTTGCATAATGAACCATTTAATTTCACTTAAAACATCTTACCGCTGGCTTTTCATTGCCTGCTTGATCATATTCCTTACAGTTACGAGCAATATGACTAGACATACCACTCCAGAATCACTCTCCATACTTTGATAAACATTCTACGGGATTATTTTTACCACACTTCTCACAAGATGGATATTTAGTTTTCTTACCTCTAGGATTATTTGATGAATTCTTTCTCTTTGCCTGCCAATTGGACTTATTATTATGTTGTTTGTCAAAGAACACCTGGTTATCGGCAAACTCCATTTCCACCTTATCCGTACATCAAACAAGTTTTTCATAACTTTTGAACTCATGAGAGGATAATGATATTCGATATCATGGATTTAGTCTTGAGTAAAATCTATTTATCTTACTATCATGAGCTTAGATGAAATTTGGAGCATACCTTGCCAGTCGAGTGAACTTTCCTTCGTAATCAGCCACTGAGTCATCCTCCTTCCTCAATTCCAAGAATTGTTTTTTCATCCTAAGTCGAACCACTTTAGGAAAATATTTCTCAAGAGACATACCATTGAATTCATCACAATCAAGAGCATCAATATCCTCACTATCCCTGATATTTTTTACCATCAACCACCACTGATCAGCTTCACCTTCCAAACGGTAAATAGAAAGACTAACCTTTTGATGTTCTAAACACCCCATGACCTCAAAAATTTTCTTTAGTACTTTAATCCACCCTTCAGCTAGCATAAGGCCATACGATCCTCTAAATGATGGGGGATGTTGCCTCATGAAATGCTCCAGTAATAACATGTTCCTCTATGGTTGATCTAGCTGATCTCATGCATGGATACCACCACTATTTATAGTCTGATTCAATTGTGCCATCACTATAAAAAAGTGTTCAGTTCTGATTCTGACCATCTCAGGTTGCTGATTTGGAAGGTTGTCTTCCTCCTGATGTCGTCCCAACATAGATGCCTTGTTTCTTCTGTGGAAAACCATTCTGTACACAAAAATATTTTAGGCGAAGCAACATGGTATTCTGTAAATGCTATATCACTTCAATCTTATCATAAATTTATTTATGGATATTAATTTAACAATACCCTAACTTCTAAATTTATTTAAACCGAACTCTAATACCAACTATAAGGACCCAACATTAAAACATTACATAATCTTGAATTAAATGAATAATTCATATTGAGGACCTTTTCCGATTTAGAGTTTTAGATAATTAGGTTATAATTATTACATTACACCCCAAAAGTTACAAAGTAGACACTTCTTCTCAGTTCCCATATTTTTCACAAAATAAAAATTCTTGAAAAAAAAGATTCATGTCTACTTTCATGTTTTAGATAGCATGGATTTTCTTTGATCTCATCCTTGAACCTATTCTAGTTTATGTCATGTGAAAAAACATTTCAAAAACATGGGATGATCATAAAAATATCAATAATAGATACACAAAGAAGGGAAATTTTTAGTTTTTTTAAAACAAAAAGTAAACCATGAATAATTTATCGTAAGTAATACTTTTCACCTTTATGAAGTAGTAAATAATATTCACTAAATAAAAGATCATTTATTACCCTTTTCAACCAAACTATTACCATAAAACCCATATAAATAACACATAACAAATAAAGTTAACTTGGGACATAAACATACTTAAATAGAATAACCATACGGTCGACTTCCACACATATCACTAAATGGAATAGTCATACAACTGACTTCCATACCCATTGAATTGGAGGTTATAACGCAAATACCCATCCTGGTTTATCATGGCACCACCCTTCATTTGGTTTATCAAGTAACCACCTATCAAATGTCCAAGTACCATTATAAAATCATAACACATACAACAAATATAAAGGAATGAAAACATTTCTACATTTCAATCACAATATACCGCTTAAATATATTGATATAAAAAATCCATTATCAAAACCATTTTCAGTACCAAAATACATAAAATATTATATGTTATTTATTTTCCTTTTTAAAAAAAATTACAGCTTGTTAAGGAAGCCAAAGATCAAATAATACTTGTGGAAACTGAAGGTCATTATCACCTCTTACGTTAAAAGAAACATTATTTTTTGTCATTTAGAAAAATTTTTCATAGAAAAATATTCCTTTTGAATGAAATATAAATTAAAAGGTGTTTATATAGCATTTAAATGAAAGTCGTGTGTTAGAACAAAATATGCCTCAATGAAAGGAGATAGAGACGAAGTCCCTTAACTCATGTCCAACTTGACTCGTTCGTTCTTTAATCTTCTGAATAATAAACTAAAGTTAATTTATACTTTCTTAAGAAATTTTTTTAAAGTTTTTTATATCTTTTATATAACATATTACCATGTAATAAATATTATGAAATCATTTAAGTTAATAACAGTCATTTTGTCGATATTTGGTACTTGAGTCCAAAATGAACTTCTTATATTTAGAAGTTGATCATGTGGTCAAAATTAAATTATATCCATAATGATATTAATGATTTAGATATCATATATATCATATATTTCTAGTATATACATGTATTTATAATAGTACATAACATTTGGAGGTATGAAATGAAATGCACCGTTCATGGAGACGGTAAGCCGCACGTACGCATGCACGCTACTTTCATTTTTATTTCTTATTTTAATGAAATTTAAACATAATGATACATAAGTATATTATAATTAAAGTATAATATCATATATATAATATCATTAACTCCATCCTTTATACATCCCACATATGATATTAACTAGTAACATAACTTTGAGGGGGTGAGAGTTCTCACTTCCTCAAAGGAAATTATCACGTTTACCCATAATAGAAACCCTAAAGGTATGATATAAATAGAAAATACAAAAGCATAAAGAAAACATAAACATAATATATATAATATATAAATACAGTTCCATCATAATGGACTCCATGATAGGTAGTAGAATATAATTGAACAATCACTATTTCGTGAGGTGTTAGTTTTTCATCCACAGAAATAGTATGTTCTTTACCCATTAGAAGGAGGTGTGTGTAAGTGTAGTTTAAATATATCTCATAAAAACATCCTAGTATATTTAGAATACTAGTGTTTTTATAAAAGATAATAATAAAAAGAGTTTATGGGGCAGGAGAAGTAAAATAAAACAAAAGAACTTAAGAGAAGACGTTACCTTTAAATCGGCTAACTCTCTTTGGTTTGAAACAAAAGGGTTTGTTGAAGTGCCTTCTGCCTAAGTTAAGGCTTTTATGAGGAATAAAGGGATATAGGGAGAATAATTGGTCAGAGTTTGGATGATCAAAGGGTCTTGAGAGGTGTAAGTAATGGGTTAGAGTTGAGGGATTTTTATAAGGGGGAGGAGGGGCTCTTTAGGAAAGTGTGAACACATTATTTTATTATATAATGATTTTCAGTTTCAAAATACCCAAAACACATTAAAGTTGAAGATAATATGACTCAAAGTCGAAATAAAATCATCCAATAAGAATTGGACAGGTTTTGGATATTACTTTAATCTTTATAATCTTATTTATTTAAATAATTTATTAATGAGGTAAACACTACATCATTATTGTGTCATATATAATTTAATTTATTTGATGTCTAAACATTATAAAACAAATAACATGATGTAGGAAATAATTTTATCTTTCCAAAGAATATTTATATTATAAATTATAACTTATATTACCCTATGTAAAAATTAATTTACTAAAAGCTATTTGTTTATATCATTTTGTCTCTACTTTATGTTAATTAAAATAAAGTGCCATTATCACTCCCATGTGGCCCCATGGGGTCCCCAAATAGACCCAAGGATTCCCATGGATGGATATGTATCAACCAATTGGATTAGAACACATGTTAGGGTAATTTATTTTTATTATAATATTATTTTCTACCCTTAATTTCCAGATTTATCTTTTAACCATGGTAAATAAAATATTTACTGAAGTAAATATTCATAATGCCTAAAAATAAAAGTTACCTATTTACACAATTTGGATCTCCTGATTTCAAATATGGAATTAAATTTTCCAAATTCAAAACACTGAAGTTGAAGAAATTAATTTAAAATTAATTCCCGCTGTCATAATAAAAAGTGGGGTTTTGATATATAACTATCAAAAGATTGACACTTGTTTATATCCATTTTCAATGTGAAATTACTTCTAATGACCAAAATTGTATTAAATGGTAAAAATATATTCTAATTAAACTTTAAAACTAATTAAATATATAATCTAACAATATAAATAAATTATATTAAAAGGTAGTTTTGAATTAAAATACAATATTTTCATTATTCATTAAAAAAATGAACTTTATTAGAAATTTTCCAAAATTTCATCCAATGTAAATTTTTATGTCTTGATTCTAAGGAAGAATTTTATTTTTTCAAATAAAACATATAAAAGTTTCCAAAACTATATTTAAAGAGGGTTTTCTATCAAAAGGCAGTAAATCAACCTTTAAAAGTAAATTATGATTAAAATTAGATTCATTTACATTTTAAGCCTCTAAATTTTATTGGATAAATAAAAAAACATTTAACAAACATGTATTTTTATATTGTAGTTAGTTATGTTCATTCCCACTAATATAAAGTCTAGGCGTTAACTACCATTTAAAATAATAATATTATGTTATTATTATGCAACGTAAGATTTCAATGAAACCTATTGTTGCGTATTAGGTACACCATTGAACCTAGAGACCCTTTTAAAGTAAAATTAATATTTAATTCACAAATATTAATAAAAATTAAAATGTCATATTTCTTTATTTACTTGGGATGTTAGAAGTGAGGCATCGAAGAAATGAACTCTTCCACCACCTTCTTCATCCCCAGCCACCATAACTGAAGTCATAGGTCTTGATACATCTTTGTGACTCATGGATGTACTTACAAAGGGGAAGTATGGAACTCCCTCAATACCTCCTCCTGTAACGTCACTGGAACTATTGTGTGTCCTCTTAAGAGAACGACGTTCTCCCCACCTTTTGAATATCCATTAGGGGTATTCCCTATGGACATCATAGCATGTGTAGTATTGTAGTTAGTATATCCAAGATGTGCCTCCCTAACTTGATATAAGAGTGGAGGAGTAACTACCATAGATGGGAGATAAGCAATTTCATCTCCATCTAAAAAGGATATCTACAACGAGGTGAACTTCTTTGATTCCTCACTCAGGAACAGTAAGCTAGATCTCTTACTGAGAGGTTCTACCACCACGTTTCCCTTACTAGGAGTATAGAGAATCAAAATGTCATAGTCCTTGAGAAATTCTAGAAATCATCTCTATCTCCAGTTTAGATCCTTCTGAGAGAAAATATTCTTGAGACTCTTGGGGTCAGAGTAGATAGTAAACCTCTCTCCCATCAGGTAGTGTCTCCACAACTTCAATGTGAAGACTGCTGCTGAAAGCTTAGGATTATGTGTCATGTAGTTTTTTTCATGCTTCCTCAACTGGCATGAACCATTGGAAATAACTGCTTGCCCCTGAATCAGGACATAACCAATCCCAGTCCTTGATTCATCATAGAACACCACAAACTCAACATCCTCATATGGTAATATCAATAAATGAGTGCACATCAATCTATACCTCACATCCAGAAAGCATTGCTGGAACTTCTCTATCCACACGAAAGTATTCTCCTTCCATGTTAAGGCCTTAAAGGGTGCTACTACCCTATAAAAGTTGGGTACAAACATATGATATTACTTGGCCAAACCAAAGAATCTATGCACAATTATATCACTCTTGGGTTTCTCCCAAGCAAGCACTGCTTTAATCATGACCAAATCTACTGAAACTCAAGCCACTAAAATGGTGATTCCCAGAAAGTGGACCTCCCAAATCCAGAACTGACACTTTAAAAGCTTCCCATTAATCTGGTTCTCTTTGAGTGTGTCTAGGACCATCCACAAGTGTATCACATGCTCATCCTCAGATACTGATCACAGTAGGATGTCATCAATTAAGGGCATGAAAAAAATGGTCTAAGTAAGGCTGGAAGATCCTTTTAATGAGTCCCATGAACACTATTGGGGATCTACTCACACCAAAAGACATCACTAAGTACTAATAGTGTCCATACTAACATCAAAAAGCTGTCTTTGGGATGTACTCATCCTGTACTCGAAGCTGGTGTAACCAGATATGAGGACTATCTTTGAGAACCACCTATCTCCCTCTTCAGTTGATTAAAGAGGACTTCAATCCTTGGTTGTGGGTACTTTTTCTTCATGTTCACCTGGTTTCGGCATCAGAAGTACACACACAACCTCAGGCTCCCGTGTCCCTTCATGGAAAATAAAGCCAGGGTCGCCCAGGGTGAACCATTAGGTATTATAAAGCCCTTCATCTACAGGTCCTCCACTTGTACCCTTAATTCACGATGCTCTACAGGAGCCATATTATATGAAGGTGTTGATATCGGTTTCCTACCAATGAACATATCAATATAGAAATCTACCTCCCTATGAGGTGGTAATCCTGGAACGTATTCTGGAAATATTTCCATGTAGTCATCCACTACTGTAGGAAACTGAGGACTTGTCTCATTCACTGCACCATGGGTCATGCTAGACAATTGGTGTGTGATCGAATGCACCCTACTAAATGCAATTCCATCATGTGCTAATTGGGTTTCCATTTCACCGAAAAAGGAAAACTTTGTCCCATCTCCTTAGACACACTGTACTATGTGCCTAAAATATTCAATCTGGGCATGAACTATAGAGAACCACTCCATACCATGAATAATGTCATAAGGCCAAAATGTTTCCACCAAGAGATCTCAACCAAAACTCTCACCCCAATGTGTAAGGGCACACTATCAGCAACATTGTTTGATCATCAAATCTCTTCACATAAGAGTTTCTAAGTGTAGGAATCGAGTCAACGATTCCACTGGAATCTTCGTGTCTTGAACAAGGGTCATGGTGAGAAAAAATTCAATGGAACCTGTGTCTATCAAAATATAAGATAGAGTGTAAAAAGTATAGATCGTAACTCTAATCATCTCTAGAGAACTTGGGTTGTAAGCCTGCATCGCCTAAAGATGGCCTCGTCCCTAGAAACTAGCTCCCTGAGCCTGTGGTAGACCACATGGGGGTGGTGGTGGTGGTACCTCGAACCTCTACCCACCTCCTGATGCCTGTCCAAATCCTCTTCCATGTCCACCACTTGGTGGACTGCCCTTTTACTACCTTTTCCTCTACCTCGGTTTTCCTTAGGTTGTCTTCTGATCATTCATACAATGAGTCAGGAAATCTTGGGCCACATTTCCCTGACCACCGCACGAGTAATACAACGTTTCCCTTGGATGACTCGTTCTTCCATGGGAGTCACACATTACTAACCCTATATCTTGGGGTTTTCCCTTAAACTACTTGATCTGCCTGGATCCCTACATTAGATGTCTGATTCATACTACTGAGGATTCATCTACCTGATGCCCAGTGGTAACTCCCACTACCAGTGTCTGCTCTTACAGAAATATCACTACTATTAGAGCTCACTCTAGTATCCCCAACATATGTCGGAATACCAAAGGATATCGTTTTTATGATCTACCAGAGTATCCCCTACTCAAAGGTCTAGGCCCTGAAGAATGGTTCCTACACCATATCTATGGAGTATCGAGAAAGATCTGTAAATATCAATGAGTACTCCGCTACTGTCTAGATTCCCTACTGCTGATGTAGTAGCTCATGTATACACACTGAGCAAAATATCACTAGAAAGAACTCCTCCATGAAGAGATGATCGATGTCTATCCATTTGAGGTTCATCTCCTCATGTGTCAGGATCACTATGATGCACCATCTCCCCACTAAGAAATGTAGTAGACCCGCAGCTTGGACTCCCGTCTATTAAAGAGGTGTCCTCACTAGATGGATGATATGGTTAAGCACCTCCATCCAATCCTTAGCTGCATAGGGGTTTGGATCACCCAAGAACTTAGAAGTTCACTTCCTCTAGAACTAATACAATGCACCCAACCTGCGTGCATAATCTACCAGTAAAACTGGTAGTAACTTTTGTTATTCGAGTGTTGGTATCACTGGTACACCACCTAGGGGTTCTATCTCTGTTAATGGTTCTCGTACTGACAACTCATCATTAGGAGGATCATCCTCATGATCATGCATCAAAATCCTGGATGGCTGTTTGCATGGAGGCATCCTGATATAGATCAAGATGTACCATATACAATAGATTATACCTGGTGAGGTGACACTAACTCAAGAAGGACATGGGAACACACTCAATACTATACGATGTATGTACCATTTATCCCCCACCAACTATTGTTTTCATGTGCAGAGTCAAAAAGAATAATTTAGAGTCCGAGTGTATGGATAAATCATCCACCACACCAACACTATAGTGCCTAGTCTAAAATCCAAACATAAAACACTTAACAATATTTCCCTAACCAATCTCATAGACTCTTGATTCTTTAGGTATAACTTACCACCTCTGATGCTGCTATGTCATGACCCATCCCCCAAGGACCATGCTGTGACTACCCCAAACTCGTCTCCAATAGGCCAGGGGTTAGAGACTAGCACTGAGTAGGCATATCCCAAAATTGGGAGTCATTTTCCTAAGTACCCACACGCACACACACACACATCACCAATCAAAATTACTGAACTAAAAACAATAATTAAACACGCATGCATACCATTAAGATACCAGCAACATAGAATTAATGTATAAAACTAAAAAATAAATGGTTCAAGAATACAAGACCAACCAAAAAGGGAAAAGTAAAAGCTCCAGAATCTTGTCCATAGAAAACCCTACATGAAGGGTAGATACATAAACAATTGTATGAAGTCACTAAAGCACACCTCGTCTATCAGGAAACTCTCTAAGCACTAGATGACCCTGGTCCACCAAGGACTCCATCAAAGAATCGATCGTCTGCACAAGACATGACGGGTGCAGGCAAAGCCCATACAGGCGTGAGTAAAAAATACTCAGTATGGACTATAAAACCACAATGGTAAAACCACTAATAAATACATGAATTATACCACAAAGGAAACACATTAATTACACCACAAAGGAAACACATGTAGTAAAATCAATATGGTCATCTCACATAGGTATAAGTCAAAAACAAAAAGAAAAGGATTTACAGTTTTAGTCTATAGATCTCCCATTATCTATGACTCTAAAAGTGTTGATGAAGCTCAGATCATCTGTGGGGCACAGATTTTCAGTGTCGTACAGAGTGTCAGTGGCGCATGACGAATCGGTGGCGCCTACAACGGTAATGGAATCTGGGACATTGATGGCGTGTAGAGTTTCAATGGTGCATGGAGAATCAGTGGTGCATTGAGTGTCCTAGTCACATGGATCTTCATTGGGTCAAGTATTCCCCCAAGTCACATAGTAACCAAGATTACATATTCATTGAAAACCGCTGGATTCTTCTTGTAGCACCCTTATTCCAGGGGAACCTACTCCCCAATACATTAGGTCGTATTCTAAATTCCACAAAACTCACTTAGATTATATCAAAAATAAATATCTCATTCCAAGGGTCTTAACACCATAGAAATCTTGTCAAACATGCACAAAGTTTGAAAGATAAGACAAATTTAGTAAAAAAGGGACACTTGAGTCCAGGTCCAACTCGACCATGTTCGTCCGACCCGAACCAACCCACAATTGTGCACCCCATCAGAACAGGGCCTCCCGTTGGGCTACGCGCTGCCCTCACCACCGACCACCCTGCCAGTAGCTCATCATTCATCATGCCCTTCGCCATGACTCATTTCCTACCTACTATGCTTCTGTCACACATCTGCAATGTCGTCGCAGATCACAACCTTCATTCTCAGATCATTGCACTGTGGATCATGGGTGAAACGATCGATCATTCACATACGTTTTCAATGGGATAAGAACACACAAATAACACTATAGATTTAGGGGAGAGATAAAGCACATGAAAACCCATAGAATGGATCTTGACATTGTTTGTTAGGCCTTGATCCGTTCATGTTTTTGGGATCATGAAGAAACCAACAACAAAATAATCACCAAGATCTATTCCCTTTAATCCCGCAATAATTATTCCTCTAGAAAGAATGATCAAATTGCAGATCAACCTATTCATGGGTAGGTCTACATTTGTCATTTGTTTCTAAGAAGGAGAAAAGAATCATGAAGAGATCTAACCCCTACCTCGAGGTTGGGTAGGTCATTGAAGAAGAATGGGGTTCTATGTCATCATCGATCCTCGATCTGCCGACATTAATTTTCGGGAGAGAAATATTTCTTCTCCTTGCCTCAGGGGAATTCTAGGTTTATCGTAATAACCTCGAATTTCCTATGAAATGTATTATTAAAAAGGAAATCCACCACTACATCAATAAGTAATGTTTAATAATTTTTTTTTTAGATATTTTAATGATGACTATGTCCAAAAATTAACTCTTGCAACCGACCCACGCCGATTATTGTTAGGCCTGACCTAAAGAAAACACCCCATTATAAACTCAATGGTGGTCTCACATTTCTAATGAAAGTTAACATTAATGAGTTATTTGGATTTACAAATAAAATAATATTTATATGATTATTTTATTTATGGTTATTCCCTTGGGGATTTTTTCTAAAGATGACCCACACCGACCAATGTTAGGCCATGCCTAGGGTAAATCCACTACTCTGAACTCCATGGTACCCTCAAATTATTAATCAGGGAACCTTTTTTTAATTTAATTTTTATTTTTCATAAATTTCAAGTAGACGTGCTACTAAAAACTTATCATATTTCAAACAATTGTCCCACACACCCCAAGCCTCCAAATCTCAAGTCATCTCAATAACTAGTCTCATAATTTTTACTATTAATTTATAAAAATAAAACTAAAGAAAATAAAATTCATTATAGGATGGATGTGGATGGAGGGACCTATGGAGAGGTTGGGCTATAGTAAAGAAGAGTTGTGACTATGGGGTGTCTCTGAGAGGGGTAAGGGAGGAGGAGGGGTTGGGCACCACAAAATCTTGTATTGTCGTTTAAAAAGATCATGTGAGAAATATAAAATATTAATTTATAATTTATTCCCTATTTTGTGTGATTGGGGATGTTTTCAACCATGATTTTTTATAGCTTAAATGATGGTTTTACACCATAAATAATTTTCATAGAGAGAAAAACTTCATCAATATTCCATCCACAAAGTAACATCCAAATTTACATGATCATAAAATTCATAATGAAAAGAAACCATGGGTTCTTCCCTATTAGTGCTTCATTTAATGTTAAGAGTTAGATATCCCTCTAAATAAATTGAATTTAATTGTTTTGACACAAAATTTTTGAAATGTTTCTTGGTAAATTTTCAACCATTATCTATTGACCTTGAAAAGTTGTTTATCTCCTCATCAAATTTATATAGTTTCATAAAATAAGATTTTATCAAATTCAAACAAATCTAACCATCTAGATTTCATGTTTTTCGGAAAAAAATTACCTGGGAATTGAAAAAAAATAACTATTTCCTTGAGTGTGAATATTCATAAAATGATGTATTGACTATTCTATTGATTTGTTTTATTTTTTTAATTTGTTTTATTTCAAATTAACATCCCTTGTAGTTAACTATAGATCATTTAATTCAAAAAACCATTTTTCCCTAGAATTTTGAGAATTTAGGTTTCTGTTTTTTATTTCCTAGAATGGGTTATATTCTAATTCAACTAGAAAGTGGAATGGAATTCCGTAGACAATTCAAAAAGGAGTTGTGACAATGTGTGTTTTATAAGCTGTTTGATGTTCCTAAAGTATTTCATCATGTTTGATACTCCAATCCTTTTGAATTATGTTACATATCTTTTAGAAAATAATTTTAATTTCCAATTTTGATAATTTCAGCATCCTATTAGTTTTTGGGTGGTAAGGGTTTCTAGTACTATATACAATTACATATGTTTCAATCATACCATTTATACAAGTATTTTTGAAATGCGTTCCCCGATCAGTAAAGTGTAATTAGGGAAATACAAACTGGGAAAAATGTTTTTCTTCAAAAAATTCATAAAAAATTAGGTCAAGTCAGGGGTTGTAGTTTCTTCTTCTGCCCACATTGAAACATAGTCCAAATCAAAAAAGATATAAAGCTTTCCATGGGAATTGGGAAATGGTCCCATGAAATAAAATCTATATACATCAAATATTTCCACTTATAGGATGGGATTCTGGGGCATTTCATTATGTTTGTTGAATGTTCCTACCTGATAAAACGGGTCACAACTTTTATAGTTCTTCTTACATCATAATGGAGCATAGTCCAAATAAATCCACTTTGAAAAAATTTAATAATGGTAGACTTAGAACTATGATGTTCACTAATTGGTGTCATATGAAAAAAATTCCAAGACATATTGATGTTCATCTTTTGGAGTTTAGTGCCAAATAAATCCATCATCACAGTGATTAAATAATATTGGATCATACCAATAAAAGTTTGAATCATAATCCATAAGCATATTTATATACTGATAATCCACCTGATAGAGTGTCTCATATGGAAATTTTTCTAAAATTCTTATCTCTTTATCATCCTCAATTTTGGGTAGCAGGAGACTCTATAGAATTTTCAGTTCCCCTTAGGTCATTAATGACAAATTGAAATTATAATAGTAAAATAATCCACCTAATAAGCCTATGTTTGGTATCATTTTCATTGAAAATATACTTTAATGTTATATAGTCAGAGAAAATAACGATGAAGAGCACCGAATAAGATATGATTTTTTAATGAAAATACCATAGTGAGAATATCTTTTTCTATAGTGTTATAATTATATTTAGCATCATTTATGGTATTAATATAATAGTATATGGGTTGAAACATATAGAAAACCAGATACCCTAAAACAGACCCCACACTAGAGTCACTTGAAAAATATATCAGTTTGAATCATTTACCTAAATTTAGTGATATAATAATAAGGGATTCACCTGGTATTACATTTAAAATTTAAAATTATTATTTATTCTCTATAATGAAATCAAAAGGAACATATATTTCCCAAAGTAGATTTGAAGGTTTGGCTATTTGAGAAAAGTCTTCTATAAAGTGGTAGTAAAACCATTTATGGTCCAAGAAACTTCTAACTTCCATAATACTGGTTGGTTATGGATTCTAATTAATGACATTTATTTTTTTAGGGTCAACTTTTATTACATTATTTGAAGTGTTTTTCCAGAGGACTATACCTCCATTTACTATAAAATTGAATTTATCCCATTTTATTACCAACTATTCTCTTCCTAGTGTTGAAATATGAATTCTTAATTTCATATATAGTCCTCAAAGGGTCATCCATATATGAAAAAATAATCTATAATTTTATCTAAGAAAACCTATATCATATTATGAAAGATATGGTCCATACAACATTTGAATGTTATTGGAAAATTACACATTCTAAATGACATTAGTTAATATGAGAAGGTACAAAATGCATAGGTGAATATTTTTTTTGAATGGTCAGTCATGTTAACATGGATCTGGTTAAACCCTAAATATCCATCTTAGATGCAGTATAATACATGAATGGATAATCAATCTTGCGTATAATAAATTAATGGGAGAATAAAGTGATCAATCTGGGTTTTAGTGTTAAATATTCTATAATCTACACATAATCTCCTTCCAAAAAACGGTCTGAGTTAGTATCAATTCATTTTTATCATTTTGTATAAGTGTGAGGCCTCTATTATTTTGAACTACTTATAGTGGGTGGGATTCCCACAAGGTGTCTATAATCCTGTATGGTTAAAAGAAAATATTTATAAAACTGATACATATACCACTAATTAATTAAAATTAACATAGAAAGAATAAAGTAAGAGTGTCAAACCCACAAATATAGTGCAATTAATTTATTTAAAAAAAATATATTATAGGATTTCTTTTAATAAAGAGATATGAGAATTAGAAAATATTTGTGTTTTCAAGAAGGCAAAAATTTATGGTATATTAGTTGATTTAGAATCAGATTTGAAGACATGCTAGTGTTTTCTAGTTTTAGGATTTAAGGGTAATTATATTTAGAAATAAGTTTGATTAATAAATGGTTTATGTGGGATTTAAGACAAGGTATATCCAATGGTCAAGGAGTCCCCTTCTCAACATGTAAATCCCCCTTCTAACTTAGTCAGGTAATTTAGGTAATTACTAAATCTTGTCTGTCTCAATACTATTTTTAAACATTTTTATCATAAATATGATAATGTTCATTCCAAATTTATTATAACGAGTCTCATAATTCAAATTGTACTTCCAGGTTCAATTCAATATCCATTAAAAGAAGATTAAAGGGATTGGAAATGATCAAATGTTTATTGCAACAACCCATCATAAATAAAATTAAGAAATACAATCCAAAAGAACCTTCACCCTTCGTTGACATCACCTTAGAACATGGAAGGAGTTGACCCCTCATCATAGTGACGAGAAAGTAAGGAGGAAAGAGAGAATAAAAATAAAACTTGAAGAAAGTGGATATATCAACTGGTCAGGACCCAACACAATGCAGTTTCTCGCCCAAATATTTTATCTCCAAAATCATCTTTGGAAGATGTACAATAATCCACTATTTATCAATTTTTGTGTGTCTTGTATTGCATTTAATTTAGAGTTAATACATACCATTATAAGTGTCGGTTCCACCCCAAGTTTTGAGATTTTGTTCATGAAAATAACTGAAGATCCCCATTGAAAATTATATTGAAGAATTTCAAATCTAGGTCGGTCCCAATACTTTTATGATGTAACACATGAGGTCACACAATAAATTTTCTTTCCCTCCTCTAAAATGGTTCAATTCCTATCTTCCCTTCTTTCATTGTAAAAACTCTCAAGTCATAAAATTATTTCATGGTGTGAATTGTTAATTTCCATCTCTATAACCTCTATATCACCTTAGTTCCTCTATTTTGAAAATAAAAAATGTCCCATATGTATCCAACATCATGAGAAGCTATCATTTAGTGGAAATATTGGTATGTTTTAGTTCATTTTTCTCATTTTAAAAAATAATTCGTAACATTAAAATATGAACAAAACCTAAAACATATAGTAAATAATTAACACTTAAATTAAAAAAATAGATGTATTAATTTATCAAAAACATGTTCCTGAAATTTTCATATCAAATCCCCACACATGAATTGATACTTTTTATCAAGGATGGAATCTTGAAAAACATAAAAGTATGTTCACCTTACAATTATTTAATAATAATTTCAACAAAATAAATTTATAAATTGGGAAAATAATAATTTAACTATCACATATGTAAATTCAGTAACACCACATTTTTTCATAGAAACAAATCAATCAAGTATTTTACATTCTTTATTTAGAAATAACTATTCCTTTTCATTCATCCATTTTTATTTTTCAATTCATTATTAATGAACATCCAATTTGTAATTTACCTTTATCTAAATTTTTTGACTCATCATCAAGGCATAGATATGAATAGTGTTCATCACATTCCTCTAGAAAATTTTACTAAAAAAATATTTTAATGTAATATTTCATCTCCACTACATAAAGATAAAGATCAAAATTAATCATGGGGGATTATTCATTAGGATAAAATGACTTGGAGGCTTAGGGGTAGGTGGGAAATAGTGTGAAAACAAATAATGCTCAAAAAGAAGGATTGACTATAAAGCATTGTGCCCAATATAAAAATATAAGATTAATAAAAAAATCTCTTTACATATTTCATCACACCCCCAACTCATAGTGGGATCATGAAATAAGTAAGCACAATGAAAGCATCTTCCTATCCATGCTTGTTATGTGAGGTGGCATTTTTAGTTGGCAATGCTAGCAACATAGTTATATTCTTTGTTTCCAATATGATTTCATTCTAGTTTTGTTATGGTGGTGGCCATAAGTGGTTCATGAAAATGTAGTAATGATAGTGATTTGCATTTTATGTTTTTTACTCATTCTCTATTGGTGGTTTGGTAGTTTTGGGTTTGATGGGGGATGATGATGACGTGGTGATTATTCTTACAGAGTATCTATATACTCGGACAATATGTTTTTCTAGTTCAGTGGGGGATGATGACATCGACTAGGTGATGGTGCTTTACGATGCCTGTGAGGTACTCTGAAGGGCTCTATAGACTAGTGTGGTGTTTGGACGGTGACCTCAACAGTGGTGATAGGCTGATGATTTCAACATTGGGTTTCATGATGATGGTTCTAGGCGATGAGACATTGGATGAAGTGGGTGATCCTAGACCGTGTTTGTATTGGGTTCTGTGTTATCTTTTGGTCTTTTGAATTTTGAAATTTGAATTGAGTTTTCACTATTTTTTTTATCCCACCAGTTACCACTCAACCTAAAATAATCTTATTTAAAAATAAAATAAAAAATGAATTTTCATTCATTTAAATATCATGAGATATACTGTAAGTATGGTAGGAATTGATAAAATAGGCTTGTAACATGTCTCATTTACTAAAAATGTTGTTCAATGATTCTATTGGATTATAAAAGATTAATGTTAGCTTGATCTAAGAATAAAATATTAATCAACATATGTCTCAATCATATAAAAATTTTATCTATTCTTTCATATCTTTGTTAATACAAAAAAAAAGTTATAGAAGACAACATTCTTGAGTCTCTCAAGAAATATACTATAGAAGATTGAGAAATATTTGGATTAATGGATGTCACAGAAATTATTGGAATTTTTTAGAAAACTACTCATGGAAATGAAAATGAATAATCAAATCAATTAATAAAAATATCATTAATTAATGGTATTATAAAACTTATTAAAATTTAACTTACAAAATTTAACATGCTACCCTAAATCATAATTTTTTAAATCAAAATTTACATGCTTATCCTTACTGAATATTTGACCCATTTTTTAATTAAAAACCATTGACAATGAAATTTAAAAACATGGAAATGAAATTATATTATGTATTTATTGCCTCCTGGTTCATTTGTATAAGGAAATAATCAAGGTTGGAATATAATTTGTTGTTTAAAGATTCAAAACAATTATATGTTGGGAATACGATAGAAAAATTCATAATTGAAACACTTTATCCCCTCTAGATGAGGCTTTAAAAATGGCTGCAAAGGATTTTCCTACATCAGATTCATGAAATGAATGGTTTTAATGAGGTGTATTTTCAAGATTTACTGACATGAATGGGTTTCACAATGTGGGTTGGTCACAATAGCCTCTTCACTTTCATCCTGCTACTTTCTTGACAATGCTTTGAT
Organism: Viscum album; assembly: GCA_963277665.1. Taxonomy (NCBI): domain Eukaryota; kingdom Viridiplantae; phylum Streptophyta; class Magnoliopsida; order Santalales; family Viscaceae; genus Viscum; species Viscum album. Next base: position 277,842,157 of record OY728135.1, read on the forward strand.
GGTCCTATTAAATAAAAACACACATGGGAAAGAACCAATCATTATTAATAAAATTTGAATGATTTGGGAAAGTCTTCATCTTACTCAAACTAAATAAATAGTAATACTAAAAACTCATAATTCCACCCAGACGTTATTTTGTTTATCATCATTAACTTGACCATTCCTCCTTTAGCTTCATCACATATGGTGGATGATTGGAAGGATTTTAACTTTCTAGGGTATATCAATAGACTCAAATATGACATGTCTAAATTGGTTAGCATTTTTTCTTCCTCTCTAAAAAACATAACCCATCCCTCTGGTAGAACATTATCAGTTTCCATCTTTCTATACCACTATTTATTCCCTAATACTGAAAAATATATTGTAGGAGATGTACCATCCATACCTATTGTCTATTTTCAAACATCATGGAGTCAGTCACTCTTCTAGTTTCTTTGATCTAACCTCTTATATTCCCCTTCTTCTTATCAGTAACTTTACAATGACTATTCCCTTTCACAATAGTGGCAACCTCATGTTCCACTGAAATCTCTTAAATACCTTTAACTTCATGTATTATTTCTTCTCATAACTCATCATATTCTATTAAGTCACATTTTTTCATTTCCTAGAGGATATTTAAACTCACTTTCTCCCTACCAACTCTTAGATATATTTCACCATTTTTTAAATCTATAGTCACTCTGCTGGTGGTTAAATATGGTCTTCAAGGAATGAGAGGTTCTCCCCCTCTTCCATTTCAAGGACTATGAAATAAATTGGGAAGTATAGTTTTTTTCAATTGAAAATGATGTCTTGAGTGGATCCTTGGAGTTGTTTAATTATCAAGTCTACCATTTGGACTAAAACAGTAGTTTTATTCATCTCTTACAAACTTAGGCTCTTGAAAGTTTTGAATGGAATTATAGTTACACGGTCACCTAAATCACACAATGCATGACCAATTTTTCTAAAAAAACAACATGAATTATTATTAAAAACCTACCTGGTTTCTTATTTTTTTTATTATATCCTTTGATAAAACTATTAAACACCCCCATGTGCGTGGAATAGTGAAAATTCCATTTAGATTATTCTTCTTGGTCACTGAATCTTTGAAAAAAATACATCGAAATATTTTAGTGGGATTCTATATAGAGAATATTAATATGTGATTTTTTATTTTTTTTGGGAGATTTTACTTTTTTTTCATTGATATTTACTTCTTATTGTATCTCTGCAAAAGGTATTTTCAGTTTTCAATATGGTGGTTCTTCCTTTTATTCTTTAACTATGACTTCCTTTTCATCAGCTACATTTTTAGAATGTTATTATTTCTATATTTTACATTAATCTAGATGGTCCTTATTGATTTTTCAACTTCCTATAGAAATAAATTTTAAATATTCATGAGGGTGTGCTTTAGTGGATCCTGGTATTTATTCTCATGGATGCTCTCTATGTTTATCAGTGATCCATCTAACCTGAATCTTTAGATTTTATAGTCTGGCCTTCTACCTCATTGAGTATCATTTCATCTATTTTATTACCAAACCTTTTTTGGTCATGAATGTATCCATTGTATCTTTTAATTTATGGTCCTAGAATGTTAGTGAAGGAACCTAGGGTCTTCATTTCTAGTACCCCTATGGACTTTCTTGGTACCCGTTAATTTGCAATTGTTTTTGTTTGTAACATTGAAATTTATTTTTTTCTCTCATAATCAATTTAATTTGTGTATTTAGTAAATTTAAATTGAGGGTAATAGATATAAATCATTCCAACAAACTTCCTCCTCATGTATTTAATTTATACCACCATCCAATCCTTATTATTGTTTATGTGGACTCATTTTCTTTGCATCCCTTCATTTTTTCATTAGAGTTTTTTCCTTTCCATTTTATCCAATAGAAAGTAGATTCTATAGGATAATTATTCATCAATGATTCTATATCTACAACATCTAAAACCGACCAATTTACCATTAAAAATACCTTACACAATTTTAGTATTGCTAAACATATCTCTATACCATGATAAAGGTAATTTACTTTAACGACCCAGGTATTTATAGAACAATAATTTTGATCACTATTAATACTTATGAATATGATATTAATTTTACATTAAAGGGGATGCTATGTTTTGTGGAGTACCCGACATGCAACAATGGGTTTCTCTAAAATCTCATGTTGCACACAAGGCTGAGTCATATTAAAAAAATAATAACCTAATATTGTTATTTTAAATGGTAGTTAACGCCTAGATGTTGTATTGGTGGGAATGAACAGAACTAACCATATTATGATTAAACATGTTTTTAAATGTATTTATATTTATCCAATAAAATTTAGAGGCTTAAAATAATAATGAATCCAGTTTTAAGCAAAAATACACTAATATTTTTAAAAAGTAGTTTTAACGCCTTTGGATGGAGAACCACTTTTAAATATAGTTTTGTCACTTTTATATGTAAATTTTACAAAATAAACTTCTTCTTTAGAATTAGGACATCAAAATTTACTTTGGGTAAATTTTTTATATTTTTATGATAATGTTCAATTTTAATGAATAGTGGAAAATACTCCATTTTATGTCAAAATTGTCTTTTAATCTAATTTATTTTTATGGTTGGATGATATTTTAATTGGTTTTAAAGTGTAATTAGATTATTTTTTTATAATTTAATCCAATTTTGGTCATTGGATGTAATTTCAATTTTTAGTTAGACATAAACACAAGTCAATCGTTTGATAATTATTATTTTTTAAAAATACGGTTTTCGGTTTTGACAAGGGGATTTAATTTTAAATTATTATATGCAACTTCGGTGTTCTAAATTTGGAAAAATGGATTCCATATTTTGAATTATGAGGTACAATTTTTATAAATAGATAACTTTTATTTTTAGACATTATGAATAGTAAAATCTGTAAATATTTTATTTACCATGGTTAAAGGGTAAATCTGGTAAATAAGGGTAAAAAATAATATTATAATTTTATTAAATTACTCTAACACATGTTCTAATCCTATTGGATGAGATATGTCAGACTATTTTCATCCTTGGGTCTATTTTAGGACCACATGGAGCCACTTGTGTGTGAGAATGACATTTAATTAATTTTAATTTAAAGTTAAGGAAAATATAACCTACACATGTATCTTTTGGTAAAACAATTTTTATATTGGGTAATATAAGTTATATTTTTGACTATAAATATTCATTATAAATATAAAATTATTTCATAAATTATGTTATTTTATTTATAATTTTTATAGATTAAATAAATAAATTTAATCACAACACAATGATGATGCAATGATTTCATCATTAATAAAAGATTCAAATAAATGATATTATATATGTTAAAATAAATGTAAGTTGGTTATTTTGAAGTCATAAAAGATTTTTTTGGATGATAGTTACATTTTATATTTGTATTAATAATTTTTTTCAAATCAATTATGTTGTAATGTATTTTTAAAAAATTCATGATATGAATAGTGTAAAAATTGACATAATTCATATTTTAAAATATAAAATATTTTTTTAAATATTATAAAATTAAAAAAAAATCTATGATTCAGAAAAATAGTTATAATAAGTCCTAAATTTTATTATATACTCTTTAATTGGATATTAGTCGAATTTCGGTAACTATTTTGATTCTCAAAGTGTTAAATGCTTGATAAAATGATAAGAGTAAAAATGGTTAAATAAAAACGATAAGGACTAAAACATATCCAATCATGTCTAATTGTTTTTTTAAAATTATATTCATATTATCTTCGAACGAGAAGAATTTGGACTCATTTATACATGAAATATAATGTATAATAAAATAATAATTCAAGATATTCCTTAAGTGCTCCTCCTCCCTCTTATAAAAGGGCACCGCCTCTAACACATTACTCACACCTATGATGCTCCTTGTCTCATCAAAAAACTTCCCAGATAAGCTCCCAACATCCCTCTCTTACTCCTATAAGTCTTCCCCTGTGAAAAAGGCAATTAAATAGATCCTTTTATCTCAAATCAAAAATAAGTTACCCGATTTGAGGTAACGTCTTCACTCAAGTTCATTTCCATTATTTATCCCTCTACACTCCCTATGCTCTTCTTATTCTTTGTTTATATAACAAAAAAAGTATCCTCAATATAATAGGTTTTTGTTACGATATGTATTCGAACTACACTTACACACACCTCCATCTAATGGATACGAACATACTATTTCTGTGTACGACAAACTACTGCCTCATGAAACGATGATTGTTCGATTTTCCCTACCACCTCTCAGGTTAGCCATTATGATGGCACTATAATTATATAATGAAATTTATGAAATATATTTTTTCTATATTCTTCTATAATTATCATTTAGAACACACTTTTATTATTTTCATGTTGTATAAATATGATAATTTCATTTGAGTAAGTGCGGACTACTGCCCCCTCAAAGTGATATAACTCATTCACACAATACATGGAACATATAAAGGAAGGAATTAATGAACCTATGTAACATATATAAGAGAGTTATTATACTATAATTATTATATACCTATGTATCATTTAGTTCCCATTCCATTAAATATGAAAAAGAAATGAAAGTAGTGTTAATGCGTACGTACGACTTACCGTCTCCATGAATGGTGCATTTCATTTATTATATACAAATGATATGGACTATTATAAATACATATATACTATATATATATGATATATATGATATCTAAATCATGAATATTGTTCTAGGGATAATTTAATTTTGACCACATGGACAATTTATAATTATAACGGGTTAATTTTTTACTCAAGTTCTGAACATCGACAAAATGTCTGATATGTACTCAAATAATTAAATAATTGTTATAGAAAGGTAATACATGATATAAAAGGAATAATAAACTTGATTAAGGTTCTTAATCAAGTATAAATTAACATTATATAATTATTTAGTAAATTAAATAATGAGCTTGTCAAGTCGGACACGAGGTATGAGACTTTGTCTCAATCTCCTTTCATCGAGGAATATTTTGATTTATACATGACTTGATTTTATATGGTGTATAAAACCCTTTTACTTTTAATTTAATTCAAAGGGAATCTATTTTCTATATATAATTTTACTAAATGATAAAGGGAAAGATTCTTTTTAACGTATGTGGTGACAATAACATTTCTTCCGCCGTGATCATTATTTGATATTTGGCTTCCTTAACAACCCATGATGTTTTCAAATAGAAAATAAATACCATATACCCTTTTTACATATTTTGGTATTGAAAATGTTTTTGAAAGTTTATTTACTATTTAAATATGTTGAAATTATTTCTTGTGATTTCAAATGTAGTTAAATGAGTGAAATGTTGATATTTGAAATATTTTATGTGTGATGCTTATATAATGGTAGTTTGAAATCTGATGGGTGGTTACATGATAAACCAAATGATGGGTGATTCCGTGATAAACCATGGATGGGTGGTTATGTTATAACCTCCAATGCATTGTCTATGGAAGTCGGCCATATGGATATCCTATTTAGTGATATGTGTGGAAGTCGATAGTATGGTATTCTATTTAAGTATGTTTCTATCCCAATTTACCTTTATATGCTATATGCTGTTTTCTATGAGATATATGGTAATATTTTTGTTACAAAAATGGTAAGAAATGATCTTATATTTAGTGAAGTTTTTTTGCTACTTATTTATGGTGAAAATTATTACTTTATGATTAAGTATTAATGGTTTACATGTTGTTCTGAAAACTAACAGCTTTCCTTCTTTGAGTATACTTTACTGAGCTTTTTATTCTCATCCCATGTTTTTGAAATGTTTTTCAGAGGACATAAGGTGGAATATGGTCAAGTATGGGATCAAGAAAAATTCATGATATCTAAAACATGGAACTAAATATTTTTCTTTTCTATTAAGAGTTTTTATTTTATTAAAAAATGATATTGAGTAGAACTGTATACATGTAATATTCAAGATATTTTGTATAAGTTATGACCTAATTCTATAAAGCTCTAAACCTGGAAATATTCTTAATCTGAATTATTATCTTAGTTCAATATTATGTAATGTTTAAGGTTTGGGCCTTATAGTTGGTATTGAAGGTTAGTTTAGATAAATTTTGGTGTTAGAATTTTTCTAATGGAATATCCATAAATTATTTTTACTTTATGGTAAGATTTAAATGATATAGCATTTGAAGGTTACCATGTTTCTTTGATTAAGATATTTCTGTGGTCATAATGGTTTTCCTCAAAGGAAATAGGGAAGCTATGATGGAATGACATCAAGAGGAAAACAACCTTCCAAATCATCAACCTTATATGGTCGGAGTCAGAAATAAACAGTTTGTTATAATGATTGAACAATTGACTCAGGATATAAATGGTGGTGGTATCCATGCACGAGATCATCTAGATCATTCACATAGGAACATGTCAATAGTGGAGCATTTCATGAGGCAACATCCCCCATCATTCATAGGATCATCTGAACATATTCAAGATGAAGGGTGAATCAAAGCACTAGAAAAGATTTTTGATTTCATGGGTTGTATAGAAAATCAAAAGGTTAGTCTTGTTGTTTATAATTTTGAAGGAGAAGCAGATCAGTGGTTAAAAATATCATGTACAGTGAGGATATTGATGATCTTTGTTGGGAAGAATTCAAAGGTATGTTTTTGGAGAAATATTTTCCTATGGCGGTTTGACTTAGGATGGAAAAACAATTCTTGGAAATAAGGGTAGGGGGATGACTCAGTGGCTACTTATGAAGAAACATTTACTCGACTGGAATGGTATTCTCCAAATTACATCCAAGATCTTTATAGTAAGATAAATAAATTTTAATTAGGACTAAAGCTACGATATCAAAGAGCATTAGCCTCTCATGATTTCAAATTCTATGAGAAAATTTTTAGATTTTTTTGAGAAGGTAGAAATGGAGTTTTCTATTGATCAGGTGATCCAAGAGAGCAAGTAAAAGAAGAGGTCTAATTGGTAGGCAATGGGAAAGAATTCATCAAAGAAGCCTGGAGGTAAGAAAATTAAATTTCTATCTTGTGAGAAGTGTGGTAAAAAGAATCCTGGAGAATGTCTCTCAAAATCTGGAGAGTGATTCCGGTGTGGTAAGACCAGTCATATATCTCATAACTATAAGGAAGATGATCAAGATGGAAATGAAAATCTAGTGGTAAGATGTTTTAGTTACAATGAGTTTGGACATTATGCTAATGTGTGTCTAAAGTTGTTTACCCAAGGATGAAACTAGACAGATCAAAATAAGAATGGTAGGGAAAAATCTTTTCCTAATACTATAGTTGATGTGGGACCATCAAATGAAGTTTTATTAGGTACTTTGTTTATTTTTTCTAATTATACCAATGTGTTTTTTGATTTTGGATCTACAAATTCTTTCATTTCAGAAACATTTTATAGTAAATTGGAAATTATATCTCAAGATATGAATCCTAAACTTGTGGTAAAAACACATTGGGGAAAATTTGAGGTAAAAAGAAATTATAAGAATCTTCATATACTTATTTGTGGAAAGAATTTACCTAAAAACTTTGTTGATTTTCCTCTAATAGAGATTGATGTTATTTTAGGAATGGATTGGCTTTCTGTTTACCATGCTAAGATTGATTGAAGAGCTAAAGAGTTTTTTTTTTCAGAAATACTTTCAGTTTCTATACAAGAATGAATACTTATCTCTGACAACATATTAGGAAGCTGATAAACTAGTGAAAGATGTAAATGAATGTAACCATGCACATATTGCTGAAAACAAAGGAACTGTTTAGATTAAGGATGTTCTAATAGTAAATGAGTATATTGATGTTTTTTCTAATGAATTGTCTGGTATTATACCCGATTGGGAAGTTGAATTTATTGTTTAATTAGATCCTGATGCTAAGCCAATTTCAAAACTCCCTAGTCAAATGGATCAAATTGAACTTTTAGAGTTAATGAAACAATTGTATTAGTTATTAGATAAATTTTTCATTTGACCAAGAACATCACCATGGGGTGATCTAGTCTTGTTTGTTAAAAATAAATATAGTTCAATGAGACATTGCATTGATTATAGGGCCTTCAATAATATCACTGTTAAGAACAAGTATCCTTTTCCTCATATTGATGACTTATCTGATCAGCACTAGGGAGCTCAGTATTTTTTAAAAATTGACTAGAGGCCGGGGTAACATTAGTTGAAATTAAAGGAATTAGACATTCTGAAGACCGCGTTTCATAAGATATGGACATTATGAATTTTTATTTATTCCTTTTGGGTTAACCAATGTACATGTTGTATTCATGGATCATATGAATAGAATTTTCTATGAGTTTTTAGATATGTTTATGGTTGTGTTTATTGATAAAATTTTGGTATATTCTAAAAGTAAATAAAAACATGAAAGTCATTAAGGGTTGTCTTGCAAACCTTAAAAGAAAAAAAAATGTATGGTAAATTCAGAAAGTGTGAGTTTTGGTTACAAAAAATTTCATTCCTTGGTCACATTGTTTCAAAAAATGGCATAACTATTGATCCTTCTAAAAAAAAAGTTGTTAAATAATGGCCACGACCTACAAATATTATTGAGATTCATAGTTTTCTTGGCTTGGTAGGATATTAGAGAAGGTTTGTTGAGAATTTTTCATGGTTATCTATCCCACTGACTATGTTAACTCAAAAAGCTATTACATTTATCTGGATAAAAGAATGTGATGATTTTTTGCAGGAATTGAAAATAAGATTAGTGAATTCTCCAGTATTGTCATTACTTTCCATAAATAGTGAGTTTGTTATCTACAGTGATGATTCATTGAAAGGACTTGGTTGTGTCCAAATGTAGAATGATTGGGTGATTGCTTATGCTTCACATCAGTTGAAACATCATGAGTTAAATTACCCTACACATGATTAAGAATTAACTGCTTTTGTTTTTTTATTAAAATTTTGGAGGCAACATTTGTATGGTGTAAAGTGTGAAATATATTATGATCACAAAATTTTGATATATATATTCACTCATAAGGAATTAAACATGTGATAGAGAAGATAGTTAGAATTAATCAAGTATTATTATTGCATGATACATTACCATTTATGAAAGGAAAATAATGTGGTTGATGCTTTGAGCCTAAAGAGTAATGCTACATTAACCATGTTACATTTGGAACAAGTTCCTTCGATTAACAATTTGATGAACTTTGGCATATAAGTTGTTGTTGTAGGAAATTCCTCTATTTTGTTTTAGGTGTAAGTGAAATCATATCTAGTAGACCGAATAAAGAAAGCACAAAAAGAATATTGTGAGTTATAGAAAATGGTAGAGTTGGTTCAGAATGTTATGTTACCTAAATTTAACATTGATAAAGATTGTGTTTTGAGGTTTGGAAAGAGATTATGCATGACTTTTGATTCATAATTAAAAGAAGAATTATTATGTAAAGATCATATTTCTTCATTTTTAGTTCATCCTGGATGTACTAAGATGTATAAAGATCTTTGGGAGTATTACTGGTGGGATGGAATTAAAAGAGATATTGTTGAATTTACTATGAAGTGTTTAACTTGTCAACTGGTTAAAGCATAGTGGCAGTTACCGAAATAGTTTCTTCAGCCTTTACCAGTTCCAGAGTGGAAATAAATAAATATATGTATAGAATTTATTGTGGGATTACCAAATAAATCCCGAGGTAATAATGCAATCTAGGTTATTGTAGATCGATTGACTAAATCTACACATTTTCTTCCTATTAGAGATACTCTATCTCTAGATCAACTTTCACTATTGTATATTAAATAGATAGTTAGGTTACATGGTGTTCCCCTATCCATTGTATTTGATCATGATCACAGGTTCACTTTTAACTTTTGGAAGGGCCTTCAGAAGTCATTTTGTACTGAATTAAATTTCAGTACAACTTTTTTTTCTCAATTAGATGGGAAGTTAGAACGGACACTTCAGACATTGGAAGATATGCTTCAAGCTTCTTCAATGGATTACTAGGGAAGTTGGGGCCAACATCGTTCTTTGGTGGCATATTATAATAATAATAGTTTTCATTTCAGTATACAGATGTCTCTATTTGAGGCATTATTTAGAACATGGTGTCGTACTCCAACATTTTGGGATGATGTAGGTGAAAGAAACATGATGGGACAATAATTGGTAGAAGAGATGGAAGAAAAAGTTCAGTTAATTCAAAATCACATGATGAAAGCAGAGAGTAGGAAGAAAAGCAATGAGGATAATTGGGGATCTTTCCTTTAAGGTAGGTAATCATGTCTTTCTCAAAGTTTCTACTTGGAAAAGGGTGATGTGTTTTGGTAAGAAGGGAAATTTGAGTCTGAGGATCATTATACACTATGAAAATACTTGATAAAGTAGGATCAATTACCTACAGAGTGGCTTTCCCTACATTTTTAACAAAAGTACACAATTTTTTTCTTATTTTAATGTTGAGAAAGTATATTCCAGATCCATCTCATGTTTTGAGTCCAGAGGTAGTTTAGTTGGAAGAGAATATTTTTTATGAGGAACAACCAATCCAGATTCTTGACCGAAGAGAGAAGGTGTTGCGGAATAAGGTAATTCATTAGGTAAATTTATGTAGAAAACCCACATGGTTAAAGGTGTAACATTGGAATCTAAAATTTCTATGATGGATAAATACCCCAACTTATTTGATAAGTGAATAAAATTACCGGGATGCCATTCCCAAAAGGGGGAAGGATGTAAGGACCTAGATATTTATAGAACAATACTTTTGATTTCTATTAATAATTATGAAAAAGATATTAATTTCACTTTAATGTGGATGATATGTTCGATGGCATACCTGGCACACAATAATGGGTTTCTCCAAATCTCATGTTGCACACAAGGCTGAGTTATACAGAAAAATAATAACATAATATTATTATTTTAAATGGTAGTTAATTCCTAGCCATTATATTGTAAATAATGAATAGAACAAACAATATTATTATAAAAAAATGTTTGTTAAATGTTTTTACATTTATCCAATAAAATTTAGAGGCATAAAATGAGAATGAATCCAATTTCATTCATAAATACTCGAATATTTTTTAAAGGTAGTTTTACCGCCTTTTGACGGAGAACCCCTTTTAAATATAGTTTTTTTTTCACTTTTATATTTTTTATTTGAAAAAATAAACTTCTTCTTTATAATCAAGATATCAAAATTTACTTTGGGAACATTTTTTTCTTTTTCTGATAAAGATCAGTTTTTAATGAATAGTGAAAAATACTACATCTTAAGTCAAAACTGTCTTTTCATATGATTTATTTATATGGTTTGATTATCTTTATAATTAGTTTTAAAGTGATATTATATTATTTTTTTCCATTTAATCTAATTTTGGTCATTATAATTAATTTTACCTTTTAATTAGACATAAACACATGGCAATCTTTTGATAGTTATTATTTCTTAAAAACGTGTTTTTGGTTTTGCAAACAGGAATTAATTTTTAATTAATTTCTGAAAATTATATGTTTTGAATATAGAAAAATGGATTCCATATTTGGAATCTGTAGGTCCAAATTATGTAAATAGGTAACTTTTATTTTTTGACATTATGAATAGTAACTTTAATAAATATTTTATTTACCATGGTTAACGGGTAAATTTGGTAAGTAAGGGTAAAAATAATATTACAAAAATATTAAATTACCCTAACACATGTCCTAATACTATTGGATAAGATATATTTGACTAGTGTCATTCTTGGGTCTATTTGAGGACCCCATGGAGCCACTTGTGTGTTAAAATGACATTTAATTACTTTTAATTTAATGTTAAGGAAAATATAACCTAAACATGTTACTTTTGGTAAAACAATTTGTATATGGGGTTATATAAGTTATATTTTTGACTATAAATATTCATAAGAAAACTATAAATACTTCCTAAAACTTGTTATTTTATTTATATTTTTTATATATTAAATAAATAAATTTAATTATGACACAATGATGTTGCAATGATTGCTTCATTAATTAAGGATTCAAATAAATGATATTATAAATGTTAAAATAAATGTAATTTGGTTATTTTGATGTATTTCAAAAATTTTCTGTATGATAGTTACATATTATCTTTTTATTAATGAAGTTTTATATAATCAATCATTTTTTATGTATTTTTAAAAGATTCATGATATGAATAGTTTTAAAATTGACATAATTCATATTTTAAAATATAAAATATTTTATTAAATATTACAAAATTCAAAAAATATAACATTCGGAAAAATATTTATCATAAGTCTAAAATTTTATTATTTTCTCTTTAATTGAATATTTTTCATGTTTTGGTAACTATTTTTATTCTCAAGGTGTTAAATGCTTGATAAAACGGTAAGAGTAAAAATGGTTAAATAAAAAAGATAAGTATTAAAAATTATCCAAAACTTGTCTAATTTTTATTTTATGATTTTATTTTGACTTATATTCATCTTATCTTCAAAATATCTGAATTTTTACTAATTTATACTCAAAATATAATTTATAATAAAATAATAATTCAAGATATTCCTTGAGTGCCCCTCCTCCCTCTTATAAATGGGCACCACCTCTCACCCATTACTCACACCTCTCTAGCCTCTTGGATCATTCAAACACTACCAAAATAATCTCCCATCATCCCTATATTACTAATAGAATCCTCCCCCTAGGTAAAAGGAAATTCAATAGATCCCTTTGGCTCAAATCAAAAGAATTTACCCGCTTTGAGGTAACGTCTTCTCTTAAGCTTCTTTCCATTATTTTTCCATCCCCACTCCCTGTGATTTTCTTATTCTTTGTTTATATAACAACACCAGTATACTTAATGTAATAGGTTGTTTTTTTGAGAATTATTCTAACTACACTTACACAAACATGCATCTAATGGATACAAACATACTATTTCTGTGTACGGTGAACTACTGCCTCACGAAACGACGATTGTTCAATTTTCCCCAACCACCTCTCATGGTGGCCATTATGATGGAACTATATTTATATATGATATTTAGGATATTTATTTTATCTCTATGATTCTTTAATTCCTATTTATGATATACCTTTATTCTTTTCATGTTGTATAAATATGATAATTTCATTTGAGGAAGTGCAGACTACCGCCCCTTCAAAGTGATATAACTCATTTATGATATACATGGAACATATAAAGAATGAAATTAATGAATTTATGTGACATATATAACATATATATTATAATTTAATTATCATATACCTATTTATCATTTAGTTTTCATTTCTTTAAATATGAAAAAGAAAGGAAAGTAGTGTTCATGCGTACGTACGGCTTACCGTCTCCATGAACGGTGCATTCAATTTCTTTTATCCAAATGATATGGACTATTCTAAATACTTATATAATGGATATATATTATATATATGATATATAAATCAGGAATATCATTCAGGATAAAATGAAAATTTGGCCACATGGACCATTTATAATTATAACAAGTTCATTTTTTACTCAAGTTCCGAACATCGACCAAATGTTGGATATAAACTCAAATAATTACCTTATTGTTATCTCAAGGTAATAAGTGATATTAAATGAATAATAATATTTTAAAATCTTTTTAATCAATTATAAATTAACTTATGTTTATTATTCAGGAAATTAAATAACGAATGAGTCATGTTGGATATGAGGTAAATGAATTTTTCACAATCTCCATTCACAGTGGCATATTTTGATTTATACACGACTTTATTTTATAAGGTGTATAAACCCCTTTGAATTTTAATTTCATTCAAAGGGAATATTTTTTCTATGCGTAATTTTATTAAATGACAAAGGGAATGTTTCTTTTTAACGAATGTGGTGACAAAACAATTTCCGTCACTGCGAGCATTATTTGATATTTGGATTCCTTAACAAGATGTGATGTTTTCAAAAGGAAAATAAATACCATATACCATATTTAAATATTTTGGTAATGAAAATGGTTTTCAAGGTGGATTTACAATTCCAATATCTTGAAATTATTTCTTATGATTAAAAATGAAATTCTATGATTTAAATGTTGATATTTTCAATCTTTTATGTGTGATGATTATATAATGGTACTTGGACATTTGACGGGTGGTTACATGATAAACCAAATGATGAGGGGTTTCGTGATAAAACAAGGATGAGTGGTTACGTTATAACCTCTAATGAATTGGGTATGGAATTCATCTATATGTCTATTCTATTTAGTGATATGTGTGGAATTAAACAATATGGTTATTCCATTTATGTATGTTTATGTCCCAAGTTACCTTTATTTGCTATACATTGTTTTCTGTGGACTTTATGTGAATCTTTTGGTGACAAAAATTGTAAGAAATGAGCTTATATTCAGTGAAGTGTTTTTTCTACTTATTTATGGAAAAATTATTACTTTATGATTAAGTATTCATGGTTTACATGTTGTTTTAAAAACAAACATCTTTTCTTCTTTGTGTATCCCTTACTGAGATTTTTTTTCTCATCCCATGTTTTTGAATTGTTTTTCACAGGACATAAGGTGGAATAGGGTCAAGGATGGGATTAAGGAAAAGTTATTCTATTTAAAACATGACACTAAACATGTTTTTTTATTTTAAGAGTTTTTATTTTATGAAAAAATGGATACTAAGTAGAAGTGTCTTCATGTTATATTCAAGATGTTTTTTATATGTTATGGCCTAATTATATAAAGACCTAAATAGGAAAAGATCCTCTATGTGAATTATTAACATAATTCAAGATTATTTATTGTTTAAGGCTGGGGATTTATATTTTCGATTCATATCCTTGAAACATTCCAAATCAGAGTAGAGTGATTCATCCTCAAATTGACTAAAGATAGAAATATTTACCCAGATTTCCATCAACTTTAAAGTAGAGAATAAGTGAGTGGGAATAATTATTTCTAACTCATCACATATTATGATGAAAGGATAGAGAAAACTCTAAATCTACTAATGAGAATAGACCCTCCATGAAAATAGGAGCAGTTGAAATCTTACCGTATCACATGAGACATTATGGAATTGGAATGTGTCATAGATATTGAGAAAACAACCCAAAAAAGTGTTCGAGTCTTCGTGAGGATTTTTTAGGAGTTTTAATGTGTTTTCAATAATCTGGATTATTGTAGGTTTGATCTCAAAATTATTTAATACAATGGGTGGATCTTGGATTCTTTTTTCCTATCACGTTTTTGATGGCCTCCCATAATCATGGAGCAATACGAAGCCCTATATCTCTTCATAGGACTCCTCCTTTAGCTAATTATTAGTTCATGCCCACCATGGTCACATTGACTTTTCCATTTGGTCTTAGCTAAAAATCAATGTTGATCTCATTGATGTCTTGGCCTTTTTCTTGAGTGTTATAGTTTTGCATTAAATTATTTGAAACATGATATTTTGGAATGAAAATACCCAAAACAAAATAAAGAATTTAAAATAATAAAATTACTTAAAATTTAATAATATAAAAACTAAAATGAAATTTTCCCGAGAAATGGTGCCAGTTTTAACTACCTAAAGGGAATTGTTAATTCCCTATGAGAATAACCTAAAAATTATTTATAAAACTCATAAAAATGAAAATAATTAATTAAAATGGATATTGAATGAAGTGAGTAAGATTTTAAAACACACAAATAAAATGTAATTAATTTATTATATTTTTAAAAGAAATTTATTTTGTTAAATTTATTTGTTAAAAGAGAATGGAGAAAGAAAAAAGATTTGGATTTTGAGTATAGTTTGAAGAATGGAAAAAATGAGGGAAAATTGGTTGTTTAGAAGTAAGGTTTGAAGTTGTTCCAGGGTTCTATAGTTTTAGGTTTTATGTGAAATTTTATTTAGAAATATCTTTTATTAATTCATGTTTGGTGTCATATTAAAGTTAAAGTATATCCAATGGTCATGGTATGCCCTCTGCAATGCAGAAATCTCCCTTTTCCCATGGTCTAATTTTTTTTTCAATTGTTGAATCGAGTTTTATTTGATACTATTTTCTTACCTAGTTACCCTAAACATGAAATGTCCAGTCCTATTTTTGGATAACTAGTCACACAATATAAATGTTTCTTCTAGATTCAATTCAATATTCATAAAAGGAAAAATAAATTGAATTGAAATTTTGAAATAGTTTTTTATGGAAAACTAACATGAATAAACTGATGAAATACAATCCAAAAGAAACCCCCCCATTGGATAAACCATCCTAGAACATGGGAAGATTTACCCCTTAATCATAGTGATGAGGGAGTAAGGATTAAAGAGAAAATAAAATTAAAACATAAATAAAGTTTAGAAACTGACTCTGGATATAAGGCCCTGACCTTAAACCTTACTTAATATTTAATTAAATGAAAAATTCACATTGAGGATATTTTCACGTTTAGAGTTTTAGAGAATTAGATCATAAATCATGAATTACATTCCACATTTAAACAAAGTGGATACATAAAAGATAATATTTGTTTTTCCCATCAACGGAAACATATTTAAAATAAAACATGGATTCTTTCTTGAAACTTCCTTGACACTATCATCATATCATTCACCTTTCCCTTGACCTATGAAAAACATTTCAAAAACATGGGATGAGAATAAAATGATAAGTAAGGGATATAAAAGCATGAAAATAAAACATTAGTACATGTATGAAAACATACTTTACTCATAAAACATAAGTATTTTAACATACCTCATAAAATCATGAATAAATCATAGAAACCATAAGACATAAAGGTAACTTGAGGCATTCATAACATTCTTACGTAGGGAGTAACCCTCTTGTTTACGTTTGGAATACCCATCACAGTATATTCCCTAAATCTATTTGGAAAAACCTCAATGTTTAACCCCTTCGTGTTACCCAATGCATTGGAGATCTATATCAGGCTCACCCGCCCTTAGTTTATCACAGAACCACCCATCTTCATAATAATGCCCAAGAACCATAACATAATCGTATCATATAAAACATGCATAAAGGAAAAATAACATTTCCACATTTCAATCTAAAGATATCAATACAACACATTGATATAATAAAAACATTATGAAAACCATTTTCAATACCAAAATAAAAGAAAAGTAAAACATGGTATTTATTTTTCATTTAAAAAAAATTATGTCTTGTAGAGGAAGCCGAAACTCAAATAATGGTCATGGCGGCGGAGAAGTCGTTGTCGCCACATACGTACGACAAAAACAAAACATTCCCCTTTTTTAGTTTAGTAAACGCTTCGTATAAAAAGATTCCTTTTGAGTAAAAGTAAAAGTCAAAGGGGTTTATACACCGTATAAAATAAATTTTTGTATAAAACATAATATGCCTCAATGAAAGGAGATTGAGACGAAGTCCCATACAAAGATGGTATCCTTGGATTAAGGATAAATCAATTACATAATTATGTGTGAAAAATGAATACACCAAATATAAGTGGATATTAAGTGTAAAAAATCAGAGGACATTCACACATATTCATAGAAAAACATATTCAAGGGGTACAAGTTTATCCCAAATAATCAAAATTGGGTTAAGAAGTTCCTTTGCAAAAATTTGACAGCCTAACGACGTCACTTCAAAATTCATAAAAAGAGTTGATGAGAGATAAAAAGGGTATCTCATCAGTTGGACATAAAATGTACATCAATAAGGATATAGAAGAACATATCCCAACATAATAGTATGTGAATCAAAAGACATAACAAAATAAGTCTTTTAAAAAGAGGAGGGTGAAAGGTTCCCATACCGACTTGGGTAACTTTGGAAACGTACACCCCATTGAAGAAGGGTCATACAATGAATATATAAATACCCATAAATGAGATTATATTACACAAAGAGTATAATAATGGGAAGTAAATACACCACTCAAAGGAAATAGTGGCAAATGTAGCATAAATCTCACGGGACTAAAAGTGAGATGAAAAATCCCTTACGAAAACTCGGCAGCCTAACGACGCCACTTAAAACTTCCAAAAATGGATTGATGAGATCAAATAGGGTCTCTCATCATATTAAAAAAAAAATTATAGTAAGAGTAATATAAAAGAACATCCCCCATCATATCAAATAGGAGCTTAAAAGAAGTGACATAAAGGAGAGTACTTAAAAAGAAAGAGAGAGGTTAGATCCCTTACCTCAGGTCCGACTTGACTCGATTGTTCTATAACATCCTGAATAATAAACTTGAGTTAATTTCTAGTTGCTTAAGAAACTTTTTCCAAGTTCATTATTCCTTTTATATCACTTACTACCATGCTATGAACACTATGTAATTATTTAAGTTAATAATGGTTGTTTTGTAGATCATTGCTACCTGAGTCAAAAATAAACTCTTAATAATTACAAGTTGTTCATGTGGTAAAATATATATTATATCCAGAATTATATTCATTATGTAGATATCATATATATCATATATATCCATTATATACATGCATTTATAATATTACATAACATTTAGAGGTAAGAAATGAAATGCACCGTTCATGGAGACGGTAATCCGTACGTACGCATGACTGCTACTTCCATTTCTATTTCTTATTTAATGGAATTAAAACATAATTATACATAATAGTATTATAATTACAGTATGGTATCATATATAATATCATTAAATCGTACCACATATGGTATTAACGAATCAAATCACTTTGAGGGGGCGGTAGTCCGCACTTCCTAAAATGAAGATATCACGTTTAACCATAATGGAAACCATACAGGTATGCCATAAATGAAAAATACATAAGATTAAGTAAAACATAAACATATTATATATCATATATAAATATAGTGACATCTTAATGTCCACCTTTGAGGGTGTTTAAAGAATATTGAACAATCATCGCTTCATGAGGCAGAAATTCACCATCCACAGAAACAGTATGTTCTTTAACCATTAGATGTAGGTGTGTGTAAGTGTAGCTCGAATCCTTCTTATAACAACATCATAGTATATTTAAGATACTAGAGTTGTTACAAAAGAAATGAATAAAAAGAGTTTATGGGGTTGTAGAAGCAAAATAAAACAAAATAACACAAGTGAAGACATTACCTTAAAATCGGGTATCTCTCTTTGATTTGAGCTCAAAGGCTTCCTTGGGAATACTTCTGCCCAAAGTAAGGCTTCTAGGAGTAACAGAGGGATGTGGGGAGATAAAATGAGCAGGGGTTGGCCGAGCCAAAAGCTTGAGTGCTGTGGGTAAGGTGGTAGAGGTGGGGGCCTTTTATAAGAGGAGAGGAGGGGCACTCTTGGAAAGTTATAAAATATTACTTCATTATAAAATTATTTTCGGATTTAAAAGGTCCCAAGAGGATATATTTCGAGGATAAGGTGATAATTTTTCTAAATCCACCCATACAATAGGTTTGTGAAAAGTTTAAGACTTATATTTCACCCTATCTTCTCATTTTATTTAAATTGTTCATTTATGACGTAATCACTGCATCATCACGGTGTCATAAATAAATTAATTTATTTAATGTCTAAAAATTATAAAAATATATCATGATGTAGGAAATTTTTTATCTTTTTAATGAATATTTATATTAAAAAATATGACTTGTATAACCCCATTTAAAAAATATTTTAGTAAAACAACTCATGCTTGTGACATTTTTATTTTAACTTTAAATAAAAAGTTATTTATGTCATTTTCCAACCAAAGTGGCTCCATGGGGTCCCCAAGTTGACCCATGGATTGTCTTTGTCGTCCAGGACACATCCAATGAGGGTAGGACATGTGTCTAGGTCACTTCATATTATTAAAACATTATTTTTACCTTAACTTACACTAATTACCTCTAATCGCGATTAAAAACATAAAAGTTACTATTCACCAAAAAATTATTTTAATCCCATTGAACCACATTTTACATCCTAAAGAAAACCATGTATGTCGGATTTTTGAAATTCAAATCACAAAAGTGGTGAAGTTTCATTTAAACAAAAAATCAGTTTTTAAACTACCACTTAGTGGTTTCACTATACATCAAAAATTGAAGTTTTTCAGAAAAATACCAAAAATTCACCCTAATCTATATTTGATATTCTGAATTAAAAAATGATGTCTATTTTACAAAATTCAAAATATATAAGTTGAATTAATTAATTTAATAATTAAATCCTGCTGTCAAAACAAATAGCGTGTTTTTAAGAAACAATATCTATTAAAAGATTGACACTAGTTTAAGTCTAATTTCAAAGTGAAATTAATTCCAATGACCACTATTGGATTAAATGGTAAAAATATATTGTAATTTAACTTTAAAAACAATTCAAAAGATAATATAATCTTATAAATAAATTAGATTAAAAATATGTTTTGAATTAAAATACAACATTTTTCACTATTCATTAAAAAATGAACTTTATCGGAAAAATACCAAAAATTTACACAAAGTAAATTTTGAGGTCCCGATTCTAAAGAAGAATTTTATTTTGTCAAATATAACACATAAAATTGTCAAAAAGTGGATTTAAAATAGGTTCTCCATCAAAAGGCGGTTAATCGACCTTTTAAATAATATTAGAATGTTTACGCTTAAAATTGGATTCATTCGCATTTTTAATCCACTAACATTTATTGTAAAAAGTAAAAATATTTGACAACCATATATAATCATTTTGTAGTTAGTTTTGTTCATTCCCTCCATTACAACGGCTAGGCGTTAACTACAATTTAAAATAATATTATTTTATTATTAGAGTGCAACGTAAGATTTCCAAGAAACTCGTTGTTGCGTATTGGGTATACCATCGAGCATAGCTTCGCCTTTAAAGTTATATTAATATTTTATTCACAAATATGGATAAATGTGAAAATGTCATATTCTTTATTTACCTGGGGTGTTACATCCTTCCCCCCTTTTGGGAATTGCGTCCTCGCAATTTTTAAAACTGGGCTTGTAAACTTCATTGAAAATCCCACATTAGAACAAGAGTCAGTAAAAATATCACTTTAAAATAAATAAAGAGAATTAAAAAGGTCACCCGAGTTAACCCATACTAGGATTCCATATAGGAAAACATGGACATGGAAGAAAAAAACAAAGGGTCATGTTCTGAGGGAGAGTGATAGTAAACATATCTTGGAGAAAGTTAACCATAAGAAAATCACAAACTTGTGATGGGTTAAACAGTATTCGATTCCCCAGTAGGAAAAGTTAACAGACAACATTTTTGTTTTAATTTACTCTTCATTGAAGAATTTATTTTTGAGCTTAACTAAATCATAATGAAACATACTTACTTGTCACGTAGACTTTCAAATTTTACTAGATTCCTTAATCAAACTCATATTTTCTCCAAAAGACGAGTATTTAGGAAGACTTGTTCGCATTAAGAGTACTATAATCAACTTCTTGAGAATCACCTAATCCACAAAAGAGAACTATATATTTCCCATGTCTTTAGACAAAATCCAAAACCAAAATTGTTAGTATGAGATTAGATAATCCACAAATGTATAATCCTTTATAAAAAGAAAATCTATTCTTAATCTATAAAATTTGTCCAAAAAAAAACCTAAAGTTCAACGAAGACAATTTGATAAACAATTGTCCATAAAATTCATCAAAGTAAACCAAACTAAGATTGAAACCCAAATATTTGAAGGATTTAATCACATAGTCTTCCAAGGTACAAATTAACTTTTATCTCCAAATAACATCAGTTGCTCTTAAATTCTCATATTGAAAAGTAATTAACTTAATCACATAACCTCCATGATAGGTTAATCATTTCCATAGATAACCCAAAAAATAAACTTACTCTTGATTCCTAAAATCATCTAACTAAAAAGAATTAGTCAAACTAACCAGGGACTTCACGTAGTCCAGTGGTAGGCGATAAATACCAGTCGCACATTGGTTGTGGGTTCGATTCCTGCAGCTTGGTCCGAGGCGACGAGTTGTCACACGGTCTTCATGTTGTCCTTTTTATAAAACTCGAAAAATAACCTTAACATGTTTTAACCTCAATAGTTTCCTTATACCTCTCATTTTCATCCAAATTCATTACGATCTCAACATCTTAATTCTTGAAGTCTTATTTCACCACCATAAGATAAAATAAAACGATTCCCAAAATGAATAACATCATACCTTGATCATGGAGTCCACTTGGTTTCATCGTCATCTTGTTCAAGTAGGTAGAAGTCCCATTCATTACAACAATGACTTAGAGATCCTTCAAAATCATTTGCTTCCTCCATCCAAATACACCTTGTACAACATGGGTCATATGGGTGTTCACAGAAAAACAGTTTTGGAAAATAATCATGTATGAAATATAATTCCAAAAAATCTGATAAAACATGATTTCTATAAAATAGTTGGACAGAATTTGAGTTGAAACTTTCTGTTATTGGTCCTTTTAAAATACCATAAGTATGTGCTGAGAGAATATATTTTAAAATCAAATATAAGTAGGTTGCGCACAGGTCTCCTTCCTAAGCACCATTTTTAAAATCATAATATGCTTCAAATTCTTGTGATAAGGTAAAATATTTGAAAATACCTTGATAATATTTTCCTTTCTTGAAAATATGAGAATATTGTGGAAATAGTATTTGTCTAAATGCAAACCATGATCCACGATGATAACGAGGTATAGTGGAGGTGTTTGATATCTCAAACAACTGCTTGCAAGTGAGTTGTATGCTAGAAAAAGTTTCACAATCATCTGAATATGACTTTGCAATAATTATTGCAAGCATGTCATCAGGAAGAGATAGGAATGTCGTTTGAGATCCTTCTCCTTCCATTCGTAATTGACTTTACTTGACCTGAAAAAAGTTATAAAATAAGGATTTAACTGAAATAATAGATATAGGGAATAACCATGTGTCTAACAAAGACTCCTAATCCCTAAAGTTGTCTAAACCGACCACTGATACCAACTATAAGGCCCCGACCTTAAACCTTACTTAATATTGAATTAAATGAATAATTCACATTGAGGATCTTTTCAGGTTTAGAGTTTTAGAGAATTAGATCATAAATCATGAATTACATTCCACATTTAAACAAAGTGGTTACATAAAAGATAGTATTCATTTTTTCCCATCAACGGAAACATATTTAAAATAATACACGGATTCTTTCTTGACACTTCCTTGACACTATCATCATATCATGCACCTTTCCCTTGACCTGTGATAAACATTTCAAAAACATGGGATGAGCATAAAAAGCTCAGTAAGGGATATAAAATTATGAAAAGAAAACATTAGAACATGTATGAAAACATAATTTACTCATAAAACATAAGCATTTTAACATACCTCATAAAATCATGAATAAATCATAGAAACCATAAGACATAAAGGTAACTTGAGGCATTCATAACATTTTTACGTAGGGAGTAACCCTATTGGTTACGTTTGGAATACCCATCAAAGTATATTCCCTAAATCTTTTCAGAGAAACCTCAATGTTTAACCCATTCGCATTACCCAATGCATTGGAGAGCAATATCGAGATCACCTGCCCTTAGTTGATCACGGAACCACCCATATTCATAATAATTCCCAAGAACCATAACATAATCGTATCACATAAAACATGCATAAAGGAAACATAACATTTCCACATTTCAATCACAATATATCAATACAAAACATTGATATAATAAAAACATTATTAAAACCATTTTCAATACCAAAATAAAAGAAAAGTAAGACATGGTATTTATTTTTCATTTTAAAAAAATTATGGCTTGTAGAGGAAGCCGAAACTCAAATAATGGTCTCGGTGGTGGAGAAGTCGTTGTCGCCGCATACGTACGACAAAAACAAAACATTCCCTTTTTTTGTTTAGTAAATGCTTCGTATAAAAATATTCCTTTTGAGTAAATGTAAAAGTCAAAGTGGTTTATACACCGTATAAAATAAAGTTGTGTATAAAACATAATATGCCTCAATGAAAGGAGATTGAGACGAAGTCCCATACAAAGATGGTATCCTTGGATTAAGGATAAATCAATTACATAATTATGTGTGACAAACGAATAAACCAAATATAAGTGGATATTAAGTGTAAAAAAATCAGAGGAAATTCACACATATTCATAGAACGACATATTCAAGGAATACATGTTTATCCCAAATAATAAAAATTGGGTTAAGAAGTTCCCTTGCAAAAATTCAACAGCCTAACGGCGTCACATCAAAATTCAGAAAAAGAGTTGATGAGAGATAAAAAGGGTATCTCATCACTTGGACATAAAATTTAAATCAATAAGGATATAGAAGATCATATCCCAACATAATAGTATGTGAATTAAAAGACATAACAAAAGAAGTCTTTTAGAAAGAGGAGGGTGAAAGGTTCCCTTACCAACTTAAATAACTTTCGAAATGTACACCCCATTGAAGAAGTGTCATAAAATGAATATGTAAATACCAATAAATGAGATTATATTACAAAAAGAGTATAATAATGGGAAGTACATACAACACTCAAAGGAAATGGTGGCAAATGTAGCATAAATCTCATGGGACTAAAAGTGAGATGAAAAATCCCTTACGAAAACTCGGCAGCCTAACGACGCCACTTAAAACTTCCAAAAATGGATTGATGAGATCAAATAGGGTCTCTAATCATATTACAATAAAATGTATAGCAAGAGGAATATAAAAGAACACCCCCCATCATAACAAAGAGGAGCTTAAAATAAGTGACATAAAGGAGAGTACTTAAAAAGAAAGAGAGAGGTTAGATCCCTTACCTCGGGTCCGACTTGACTCGATCGTTCTTTAACCTCCTGAATAATAAACTTGAGTTAATTTATACTTTCTTAAGAACCTTTTTCCAAGTTCATTATTCCTTTTATACCACTTACTACCATGCTATGAACACTATGTAATTATTTAAGTTAATAATGGTCATTTTGTAGATCATTGCTACTTGAGTCAAAAATAAACTCTTTATAATTACAAGTTGTTCATGTGATAAAAAATATATTATATCCATAATTATATTCATTATGTAGATATCATATATATCATATATATCCATTATATACATGCATTTATAATATTACATAACATTTATAGGTAAGAAATGAAATGGACCGTTCATGGAGACGATAAGCCGTACGTACGCATGAACACTACTTCCATTTCTATTTATTATTTAATGGAATTAAAACATAATGATACGTAATAGTATTATAATTACAGTATGGTATCATATATAATATCATTAAATCGTACCACATATGGTATTAACGAATCAAATCACTTTGAGGGGGCGGTAGTCCGCACTTCCTAAAATGAAGATATCGCGTTTAACCATAATGGAAACCATAAAGGTATGCCATAAATGAAAAATACAGAAGATTAAGTAAAACATAAACATATTATATATCATAAATAAATATAGTGACATCTTAATGGCCACCTTTGAGGGTGTTAAAAGAATATTTAAGAATCTTCGTTTCGTGAGGGAGAAATTCACCATCCACAGAAACAGTATGTTCTTTAACCATTAGATGTAGGTGTGTGTAAGTTTAGTTCGAATCCTTCTTATAAAAAAATCCTAGTATATTGAAGATACTGGATTTGTTACAAAATAAATGAATAAAAAGAGTTTAGGGGGTTTTAGAAGCAAAATAAAACAAAAGAACACAAGTGAAGACATTACCTTAAAATCAGGTATCTCTCTTTGATTTGAGCTCAAAGGATTCCTTGGGAAGACTTCTAAGCAATGTGAGGCTTCTAGGAGTAATAGAGGGATGTGGGGAGATAAAATGAGCAGGGTTTGGCCGAGCCAAAGGCCTAAGAGGTGTGGTTAAGGTGGTAGAGGTGGGGGCCTTTTATAAGAGGAGAGAAGGGGCACTCTTGGAAAGTTATAAAATATTACTTTATTATAAAATGATTTTCGGATTTAAAAGGTCCCAAGAGGATATATTTCGAGGATAAGGTGATAAGGTTTCGAAATCCACCCATCCAATAGGTTTGTGACAAGTGTAAGACTGATATTGCACCCTATCTTCTAATTTTATTTAAATCGTTCATTTATGACGTAATCACTGCATCATCACGGTGTTATAAATAAATTAATTTATTTAATGTCTAAAAATTATATAAAAATATCACGATGTAGGAAATCTTTTTATATTTTAATGAATATTTATAGTAAAAAATATGACTTGTATAACCCCATTTAATTTTTTTAGTAAAACAACTCATGCTTGTGACATTTTTATTTTAACTTTAATTAAAAAGTTATTTATGTCATTTTCCAACCAAAGTGGCTCCATGGGGTCCCCAAGTTGACCCATGGATTGTCTTGGTCGGCCATGACACATCCAATGAGGGTAGGACATGTGTCTAGGTCACTTCATATTATTAAAACATTATTTTTACCTTAAATTATACTAATTACCTTTAATCGCGATTAAAAACTTAAAAGTTACTATTCACCAAAAAATTATTTTAATCCCATTGAACCACATTTTACATCCTAATGACAACCATGTATGTCGGATTTTTGAAATTAAAATCACATAAGTGGTGAAGTTTTATTTAAACAAAAAATCAATTTTTAAACTACCACTTAGTGGTTTCACTATTCATCAAACATTGAAGTTTTCAGAAAAATACCAAAAATTTACCCTAAGCTATATTTGATATTCCAAATTCAAAAATGATGTATATTTTACAAAATTCAAAACATATAAGTTGAATTAATTAATTTAATAATTAATTCCCGCTGTCAAAACAAATAGCGTGTTTTTAAGAAACAATATCTATTAAAAGATTGACACCAGTTTAAGTCCAATTTCAAAGTGAAATTAATTACAATGACCACTATTGGATTAAATGGTAAAAATATATTCTAATTTAACTTTAAAAACAATTCAAAAGATAATCTAATCAGATAAATAAATTAGATTAAAAATAGGTTTTGAATTAAAATACAATATTTTTCACTATTCATTAAAAAATGAACTTTATCGGAAAAATACCAAAAATTTACACAAAGTAAATTTTGAGGTCCCTATTCTAAAGAAGAATTTTATTTTGTCAAATATAACACATAAAATTGTCAAAAGTGGATTTAAAATAGGTTCACCATCAAAAGGCGGTTAATCGACCTTTTAAAGAATATTAGAATGTTTACGCTTAAAATTGGATTCATTCACATTTTTAATCCTCTAACATTTATTGTAAAAAGTAAAAATATTTGACCACCATATATAATCATTTTTTAGTTAGTTTTGTTTATTCCCACGACTACAACGGCTAGGCGTTAACTACAATTTAAAATAATATTATTTTATTATTAGAGTGCAACGTAAGATTCCCAAGAAACTCGTTGTTGCGTATTGGGTACGCCATCGAGCATAGCATCCCCTTTAAAGTTATATTAATATTTTATTCACAAATATGGATAAATGTGAAAATGACATATTCTTTATTTACCTGGGGTGTTACATTCTTCCCCCCCTTTTGGGAATTGCGTCCTCGCAATTTTTAAAATTGGGCTTGGAAACTTCATTGAAAATCCCACATCGGAACAAGAGTCAGTAAAAATATCACTTTAAAATAAAGAAAGAGAATTAAAAAGGTCACCCGAGTTAACCCATACTACGATTCCATATAGGAAAACATGGACATGGAAGAAAAAAACAAAGGGTCATTTTTCTGAGGGAGAGTGATAGTAAACATGGCTAGGATAAAGTTAACCATAAGAAAATCACAAACTTGTGATGGGTTAAACGATATTCGATTCCCCAGTAGGAAAAGTTAACAGACACCATTTTTGTTTTAAATTAATCTTCATTGAGGAATTTATTTTTGAGCTTAACAAAATCATAATGAACATACTTACTTGTCACGTAGACTTTCAACTTTTACTATATTCCTTAATCAAACTCATATTTTCTCCAAAAGACGAGTATTTAGGAAGACTTGTTCGCATTAAGAGTACTATAATCAACTTATTGAGAATCACCTAATCCACAAAAGAGAAATATATATTTCCCATGTATTTAGAAAAAATCCAAAACCAAAATTGTTAGTATGAGATCAGATAATCCACAAAAGTATAATCCTTTATAAAAACAAAATCTATTCTTAATCTCCAAAATTTGTCCAAAAAAAAACCCAAAGTTCAACGATGACAATTCGATAAAAAATTGTCCATAAAATTCATCAAAGTAAACAAAACTAATATTGAAACCCAAATATTTGAAGGATTTAATCACATAGTCTTCCAAGGTAAAAATTAACTTTTATCTCCAAATAACATCTGTTGCTCTTAAATTCTCATATTGAAAAGTAATTAACCTAATCACATATCCTCCATGATAGGTTAATCATTTCTATAGATAACCAAAAATAAACTTACTCTTGATTCCTAAAATCATCTAACTAAAAAGAATTAGTCAAACTAACCAGGGAATTCACGTAGTCCAGTGGTAGGAGATAAATACCAGTCGCACATTGATTGTGGGTTCGACTCCCGCAGCTTTGTCCGACGCGATGAGTTTTCACACGGTCTGCGTGTTGTCCTTTTTATAAAACTCCAAAAATAACCCTAACATGTTTTAACCTCAATAGTTTCCTTATACCTCTCATTTTCATCCAAATTCATTACGATATCAACATATTAATTCTTGAAGTCTTATTTCACCACCATAAGATAAAATAAAACGATTCCCAAAATGAATAACGGCATACCTTGATCATGGAGTCCACTCGGTTTCATCGTCATCTTGTTCACATAGGTAGAAGTACCATGCATTACAACAATGATTTATAAATCCTTCAAAATCATTTGCTTCCTCCATCCAAATACACCTTGTACAACATGGGTCATATGGGTGTTCACAGAAAAACATTTTTGGAAAATAATCATGTATAATTCCAAAACATCTGATAAAACATGATTTCTATAAAATAGTCATACAGAATTTGAGTTGAAAATTTCTATTATTGGTCATTTTAAAATACCATAAGTATGTGTTGAGACACTATATTTTAAAAGCAAATATAAGTAGGTTGCGCAATGGTCTCCTTCCTCAGCACCATTTTTAAAATCATAATATGCTTCAAATTCTTGTGATAAGGTAAAATATTTGAAAATACCTTGATAATATTTTCCTTTCTTGAAAATATGAGAATATTGTGAAAATATTATTTGTCTAAATACAACCCATGATCCACGATGATAACGAGGTATAGTGGAGGTTTTTGATATCTCAAACAACTTCTTGCAAGTGAGTAGTATGCTATAAAAAGTTTCACAATCATCCGAACATGACTTTGCAATAATTATTGCAAGCATGTCATCAGGAAGAGATAGGAATGTCGTTTGAGATCCTTCTCTTTCCATTCGTAACTGACTTTACTTGACCTGAAAAAAGTTATAGAATAAGGATTTAACTGAAATAATAGATATTGGGACTAACCATGTGTCTAACAAAAACTCCTAATCCCTAAATTTGTCTAAACCGACCTCTGATACCAACTATAAGGCCCCGGCCTTAAACCTTACTTAATATTGAATTAAATGAATAATTCACATTGAGGATCTTTTCATGTTTAGAGTTTTAGAGAATTAGATCATAAATCATGAATTATATTCCACATTTAAACAAAGTGGTTACATAAAAGATAGTATTCATTTTTCCCATCAACAGAAACATATTTAAAATAAAACATGGATTGTTTCTTGACACTTCCTTGACACTATCATCATATCATGCACCTTTCCCTAGACCTGTGAAAAATATTTCAAAAACATGGGATGAACATAAAAAGATTAGTAAGGGATATAAAAGTATGAAAAGAAAACATTAATACATGTATGAAAACATAATTTACTCATAAAACATAAGCATTTTAACATACCTCATCAAATCATGAATAAATCATAGAAACCATAAGACATAAAGGTAACTTGAGGCATTCATAACATTCTTACGTAGGAAGTAACCCTCTTAGTTACGTTTGGAATACCCATCACAGTATATTCCCTAAATCTCTTCAGAGAAACCTCAACGTTTAACCCCTTCGCGTTACCCAATGCATTGGAGAGCTATATCGGGATCACCCGCCCTTAGTTTATCACAGAACCACCCATCTTCATTATAATGCCCAAGAACCATAACATAATCATATCACATAAAACATGCATAAAGGATACATAACATTTCCACATTCCAATCATAATATATCAATACAACACATTGATATAATAAAAACATTATGAAAACCATTTTCAATACCAAAATAAAAGAAAAGTAAAACATT
Organism: Viscum album; assembly: GCA_963277665.1. Classification (NCBI taxonomy): domain Eukaryota; kingdom Viridiplantae; phylum Streptophyta; class Magnoliopsida; order Santalales; family Viscaceae; genus Viscum; species Viscum album. The sequence continues at coordinate 277,872,485 of OY728135.1, forward strand.
GTATCACTACTGGAAAAATACCATATACCAACGGTTCCAAACCGTTGGTATAGGTCCCCAAACCGTTGGTATAGGTCCCCAAACCGTTGGTATAGGCTATACCAACGGTTTGGGGGACCGTTGGCAAGTAAGCCGTGACAATAGGTCTATACCAACGGTTTTGGGAAAACTGTTGGTATAGGCTCTATACCAACGGTTTTGAAAACCGTTGGTATAAGTAATTAGAAAATCTATACCAATGGTTCTCAAAATCGTTGGTATATGTATTTCAAAAAAGAAACCCCCGGTGGGATTTGATCCCAGGACCTCTAGTTTATAACTGAAAGACTTAACCACTAACCTAACATGACTTTTGTTAACAAAATCCAGTAGTGTATTTATTTTTCATTTAAAAAAAGTATGGCTTGTAGAGGAAGCTGAAACTCAAATAATGGTCACGGGGGCGGAGAAGTCGTTGTTGCCGCATACGTACGACAAAAACAAAACATTCCCTTTTTTCGTTTAGTAAACGCTTCGTAGAAAAAGATTCCTTTTGAGTAAACGTAAAAGTAAAAGGGGTTTATACACCGTATAAAATAAATTTGTGTATAAAACATAATATGCCTCAATGAAAGGAGATTGAGACGAAGTCCCATACAAAGACGGTATCCTTGGATTAAGGATAAATCAATTACATAATTATGTGTGACAAACGAATACACCAAATATAAGTGGATATTAAGTGTAAAACAGTCAGAGTACATTCACACATATTCATAGAACGACATATTCAAGGAGTACAATTTTATCCCAAATAATCAAAATTGGGTTAAGAAGTTCCCTTGCAAAAAATCGACAGCCTAACGGCGTCACTTCAAAATTCAGAAAAAGAGTTGATGAGAGATAAAAAGGGTATCTCATCACTTGGACATAAAATTTACATCAATAAGGATATAGAAGAACATATCCCAACATAATAGTATGTGAATTAAAATACATAACAAAATATGTCTTTTAAAAAGAGGAGGGTGAAATGTTCCCTTACCGACTTGGGTAACTTTCGAAACGTACACCCCATTGAAGAAGGGTCATACAATGAATATATAAATACCCATAAATGAGATTATATTACACAAAGAGTATAATAATGTGAAGTACATACACCACTCAAAGGAAATGGTGGCAAATGTAGCATAAATCTCACGAGACTAAAAGTGAGATGAAAAATCCCTTACGAAAACTCGGCAGCCTAACGGCGCCACTTAAAACTTCCAAAAATGGATTGATGAGATCAAATAGGGTCTCTCATAATATTACAATAAAATTTACAGAAATAGGAATATAAAATAAGATCCCCCATCATAACAAAGAAGAGCTTAAAAGAAGTGACATAAAAGAGAGTACTTAAAAAGAAAGAGAGAGGTTAGATCCCTTACCTCGGGTCCGACTTGACTCGATCATTCTTTAACCTCCTGAATAATAAACATGAGTTAATTTATACTTTCTTAAGAACCTTTTTTAAAGTTCATTATTCCTTTTATATCACTTACTACCATGCTATGAACACCATGTAATTATTTAAGTTAATAATGGTCATTTTGTAGATCATTGCTACTTGAGTCAAAAATAAACTCTTTATAATTACAAGTTGTTCATGTGGTAAAATATATATTATATCCAGAATTATATTAATTATTTAGATATCATATATATCATATAAATCCATTTTATACATGCATTTATTATATTACATAACATTTAGAGGTAAGAAATGAAATGGACCGTTCATCTAGACGGTAAGCCGTACGTACACATGAACACTAATTCCATTTCTATTTATTATTTAATGGAATTAAAACATAATGATACATAATAGTATTATAATTCCAGTATGGTATAATATATAATATCATTAAATTGTACCACATATGGTATTACCGAATAAAATCACTTTGAGGGGGCGGTAGTCCGCACTTCCTAAAATGAAGATATCGTGTTTAACCATAATGGAAACAATAAAGGTATGCCATAAATGAAAAATACAGAATATTAAGTAAAAAAGAAACATATTATATATCATATATAAATATAGTGACATCTTAATGGCCACCTTTGAGGGTGTTAAAAGAATATTGAAGAATCATCGTTTTGTGAGGCAGAAATTCACCTTCCACAGAAACAGTATATTCTTTAACCTTTAGATGTAGGTGTGTATAAGTTTAGCTCGAATCCTTCTTATAAAAAAATCCTAGTATATTGAAGATACTGGATTTGTTACAAAATAAATGAATAAAAAGAGTTTAGGGGGTTGGAGAAGCAAAATAAAACAAAAGAACACAAGTGAAGACATTACCTTAAAATCAGGTATCTCTCTTTGATTTGAGCTCAAAGGATTCCTTGGGAAGACTTCTGCCCAAAGTGAGACTTATAGGAGTAATAGAGGGATGTGGGGAGATAAAATGAGAAGGGGTTGGCCGAGCCAAAGGCATGCGAGGTGTGGTTAAGGTGGTATAGGTGGGGGCCTTTTATAAGAGGAGAGGAGGGACACTCTTGGAAAGTTATAAAATATTACTTTATTATAAAATGATTTTTGGATTTAAAAGGTCCCAAGAGGATATATTTCGAGGATAAGGTGATAAGGTTTCGAAATCCACCCATCCAATAGGTTTGTGACAAGTGTAAGACTTATATTGCACCCTATCTTCTAATTTTATTTAAATCGTTCATTTATGACGTAATCACTGCATCATCACGGTGTCATAAATAAATTAATTTATTTAATGTCTAAAAATTATAAACAAATATCATGATGTAGGAAATATTTTTATCTTTCTAATGAATATTTATACTAAAAAATATGACTTGTAAAACCCCATTTAAAAATTGTTTTAGTAAAACAACTCATGCTTGTGACATTTTTATTTTAACTTTAAATAAAAAGTTATTTATGTCATTTTCCAACCAAAGTGGCTCCATGAGGTCCCCAAGTTGACCCACATATTTTATTGGTCGGCCATGACACATCCAATGAGGGTAGGACATGTGTCTAGGTCACTTCATATTATTAAAACATTTTTTACCTTAAATTACACTAATTACCTCTAATCGCGATTAAATACTTAAAAGTTACTATTCACAAAAAAATTATTTTAATCCCATTGAACCACATTTTACATCTTAATGACAACCATGTACGTCGGATTTTTGAAATTCAAATCACAGAAGTGGTGAAGTTTCATTTAAACAAAAAATCAGTTTTTAAACTACCACTTAGTGGTTTCACTATTAATCAAAAATTGAAGTTTTTCCAGAAAAATACCAAAAATTCACCCTAAGCTATATTTGATATTCCGAATTCTAAAATGATGTCTATTTTAAAAAGTTTAAAACATATAAGTTTCATTTATTAATTTAATAATTAATTCCCGCTTTTAAAACAAATAGCGTGTTTTTAAGAAACAATATCTTTTAAAAGATTGACACTAGTTTAAGTCCAATTTCGAAGGGAAATTAATTCCAATGACCACTATTGGATTAAATGGTAAAAATATATTCAAATTTCACTTTAAAAACAATTCAAAAGATAATATAATCATATAAATAAATTAGATTAAAAATAGGTTTTGAATTAAAATACAACATTATTCACTATTCATTAAAAAATGAACTTTATCGGAAAAATACTAAAAATTTACCCAAAGTAAATTTTGAGGTCCCGATTCTAAATAAAAATTTTATTTTGTCAAATATAACACATAAAATTGTCAAAAAGTGGATTTAAAAGAGGTTCGCCATCAAAAGGCGGTTAATCGACCTTTTAAAGAATATTAGAATGTTTACGCTTAAAATTGGATTCATTCACATTTTTAATCCTCTTACATTTATTGTAAAATGTAAAAATATTTGACAACCATATATAATCATTTTGTAGTTAGTTTTGTTGATTCCCGCCATTACAACGGCTAGGTGTTAACTACAATTTATAATAATATTATTTTATTATTAGAGTGCAATGTAAGATTCCCAAGAAACTCGTTGTTGCGTATTGGGTACACCATCGACCACAGCGTCCCTTTTAAAGTTATATTAATATTTTATTCACAAATATAGATAAATGTGAAAATGTCATATTCTTTATTTACCTGGGGTGTTACATCCTTCCCCCATTTTGGTAATTGCGTCCTCGCAATTTTTAAAATTGGGCTTGGAAACTTCATTGAAAATCCCACATCGGAACAAGAGTCAGTAAAACTATCACTTTAAAATAAAGAAAGATAATTAAAAAGGTCACCCGAGTTAACCCATACTAGGATTCCAAATAGGAAAACATGGACATGGAAGAAAAAAAAGGGTCATGTTCTGAGAGAGAGTGATAGTAAACATGTCTAGGAGAAAGTTAACCATAAGAAAATCACAAACTTGTGATGGGTTAAACGGTATTCGATTCCACAGTAGGAAAAGTTAACAGAAAACATTGTTGTTTTAAGTTACTCTTCATTGAGGAATTTATTTTTGAGCTTAACTAAATCATAATGAAACATACTTACTTTTCACGTAGACTTTCAACTTTTACTAGATTCCTTAATCAAACTCATATTTTCTCCAAAATATGATTATTTAGGAAGACTTGTTCGCATTAAGAGTACTATAATCAACTTCTTGAGAATCACCTAATCCACAAAAGAGAACTATATATTTCCCATGTATTTAGAAAAAATCCAAAACCAAATTTTTTAGTATGAGATCAGATAATCCACAAAAGTATAATCCTTTATAAAAACAAAATCTATTCTTAATCTCCAAAATTTGTCCAAAAAAAACCTAAAGTTCAACGAAGACAATTCGATAAACAATTGTCCAAAAAATTCATCAAAGTAAACCAAACTAAGATTGAAACCCAAATATTTGAAGGATTTAATCACATAGTATTCCAAGGTACAAATTAACTTTTATCTCCAAATAACATCAGTTGCTCTTAAATTCTCATATTGAAAATTAATTAACCTAATCACATATCCTCCATGATAGGTTAATCATTTACATAGATAACCCAAAATAAACTTAATCTTGATTCCTAAAATCATCTAACTAAAAAGAATTAGTCAAACTAACCCGGGACTTCACGTAGTCCAGTGGTAGGCGATAAATACCAGTCGCACATTGGTTGTGGGTTCGATTCCCGCAGCTTTGTCCGACGTGATGGGTTGTCACACGGTCTGCGTGTTGTCCTTTTTATAAAACTCCAAAAATAACCCTAACATGGTTTAACCTCAATAGTTTCCTTATACCTCTCATTTTCATCCAAATTCATTACGATATCAACATATTAATTGTTGAAGTCTTATTTAACTACCATAAGATAAAATAAAACGATTCCCAAAATGAATAACTGCATACCTTGATCATGGAGTCCACTCCGTTTCATCGTCATCTTGTTCACGTTGGTAGAAGTCCCATGCATTACAACAATGATTTATAGATCCTTCAAAATCATTTTCTTCCTCCATCCAAATACACCTTGTACAACATGGGTCATATGGGTGTTCACAGAAAAACAGTTTTGGAAAATAATCATGTATGACATATAATTCCAAAACATCTGATAAAACATGATTTCTATAAAGTAGTTGGACAGAATTTGAGTTGAAACTTTCTATTATTGGTCCTTTTAAAATACCATAAGTATGTGCTGAGACACTATATTTTAAAAGCAAATATAAGTAGGTTGCGCAAGGGTCTCCTTCCTCAACACCATTTTTAAAATCATAATATTCTTCAAATTCTTGAGATAAGGTAAAATATTTGAAAATACCTTGATAATATTTTCCTTTCTTGAAAATATGAGAATATTGTGAAAATAGTATTTGTCTAAATACAACCCATGATCCATGATGATAATGAGGTATAGTGGAGGTGTTTGATATCTCAAACAACTGCTTGCAAGTGAGTTGTATGCTATAAAAAGTTTCACAATCATCCGAACATGACTTTGCAATAATTATTGCAAGCATGTCATCAGGAAGAGATAGGAATGTAGTTTTAGATCCTTCTCTTTCCATTCGTAACTGACTTTACTTGACCTGAAAAAAGTTATAAAATAAGGATTTAACTGAAATAATAGATATTGGGACTAACCATGTGTCTAAGAGAAACTCCTAATCCCTAAAGTTGTCTAAACTGACCTCTGATACCAACTATAAGGCCCCGGCCTTAAACCTTACTTAATATTGAATTAAATGAATAATTCACATTGAGGATCTTTTCAGGTTTAGAGTTTTAGAGAATTAGATCATAAATCATTAATTACATTCCACATTTAAACAAAGTGGTTACATAAAAGACAGTATTCGTTTTTCCTATCAATGGAAACATATTTAAAATTAAACATGGATTCTTTCTTGACACTTCCTTGACACTATCATCATATCATGCACCTTTCCCTTGACCTGTGAAAAACATTTCAAAAACATGGGATGAGCATAAAAAGATTAGTAAGGGATATAAAAGTATGAAAAGAAAACATTAATACATGTATGAAAACATAATTTACTCATAAAACATAAGCATTTTAACATACCTCATCAAATCATGAATAAATCATAGAAACCATAAGACATAAAGGTAACTTGAGGCATTCATAACATTCTTACGTAGGAAGTAACCCTCTTGGTTACGTTTGGAATGCCCATCACAGTATATTCCCTAAATCTCTTCGGAGAAACCTCAACGTTTAACCCATTCGCGTTACCCAATGCATTGGAGAGCTATATCGGGCTCACCCGCCCTTAGTTTATCACAGAACCACCCGTCTTCATAATAATGCCCAAGAACCATAACATAATCGTATCACATAAAACAGGCATAAAGGAAACATAACATTTCCACATTTCAATCACAAGATATCAATACAACATATTGATATAATAAAAACATTATGAAAACCATTTTCAATACCAAAATAAAAGAAAATTAAAACATGGTATTTATTTTTCATTTAAAAAAAAGTATGGCTTGTATAGGAAGTCGAAACTCAAATAATGGTCACAGCGGCGGAGAAGTCGTTGTCGCCGCATACGTACGACAAAAACAAAACATTCCCTTTTTTCGTTTAGTAAACGCTTCGTAGAAAAAGATTCCTTTTGAGTAAACGTAAAAGTCAAAGGGGTTTATACACCATATAAAATAAATTTGTGTATAAAACATAATATGCCTCAATGAAAGTAGATTGAGACGAAGTCCCATACAAAGACGGTATCCTTGGATTAAGGATAAATCAATTACATAATTATGTGTGACAAACGAATACACCAAATATAAGTGGATATTAAGTGTAAAACAATCAGAGGACATTCACACATATTCATAGAACGACATATTCAAGGAGTACAAGTTTATCCCAAATAATCAAAATTGGGTTAGGAAGTTCCCTTGCAAAAATTAGACAGCCTAACGGCGTCACTTCAAAATTCAGAAAAAGAGTTGATGAGAGATAAAAAGGGTATCTCGTCACTTGGACATGAAATTTAAATCAATAAGGATATAGAAGAGCATATCCCAACATGATAGTATGTGAATTAAAAGACATAACAAAATAAGTATTTTAAAAAGAGGAGGGTGAAAGGTTCCCTTACCGACTTGGGTAACTTTTGAAATGTATACCCCATTGAAGAAGGGTCGTACAATGAATATGTAAATACCCATAAATGAGATTATATTACACAAAGAGTATAATTATGTTAAGTACATACCCCACTCAAAGTAAATGGTGGCAAATGTAGCATAAATCTCACGGGACTAAAAGTGAGATGAAAAATCCCTTACGAAAACTCGGTAGCCTAACGGCGCCACTTAAAACTTCCAAAAAATGGATTGATGAGATAAAATAGGGTCTCTCATCATATTACAATAAAATTTAAAACAATAGGAATATAAAATAACATCCACCATCATAACAAAGAGGAGCTTAAAAGAAGTGCCATAAAGGAGAGTACTTAAAAAGAAAGAGAGAGGTTAGATCCCTTACCTCGGGTCCGACTTGACTCGATCGTTCTTTAACCTACTGAATAATAAACATGAGTTAATTTCTACTTGCTTAAGAACCTTTTTCCAAGTTAATTATTCCTTTTATATCACTTACTACCATGCTATGAACACTATGTAATTATTTAAGTTAATAATGGTTGTTTTGTAGATCATTGATACTTGAGTAAAAAATAAACTCTTTATAATTACAATTTGTTCATGTGGTAAAATATATATTATATCCAGAATTATATTCATTATGTAGATATCATATATATCATATATATCCATTATATACATTCATTTATAATATTACATAACATTTAGAGGTAAGAAATGAAATGCACCGTTCATGGAGACGGTAAGCCGTACGTACGCATGAACGCTACTTCCATTTATAATTCTTATTTAATGGAATTAAAACATAATGACACATAATAGTATTATAATTACAGTATGGTATCATATATAATATCATTAAATCATACCACATATGGTATTAACGAATCAAATCACTTTGAGGGGGCGGTAGTCCGCACTTCCTAAAATGAAGATATCACGTTTAACCATAATGGAAACCATAAATGTATGCCATAAATGAAAAATACAGAAGATTAAGTAAAACATAAACATATTATATATCATATATAAATATAGTGACATCTTAATGTCCACCTTTTAGGGTGTTAAAATAATATTGAACAATCATCGTTTCGTGAGGCAGAAATTCACCATCCACAGAAACAATACGTTCTTTAACCATTAGATGTAGGTGTGTGTAAGTGTAGCTAGAATCCTTATTATAAAAACATAATAGTATATTGAAGATACTGGAGTTTTTACAAAAGAAATGAATAAAAAGAGTTTAGGGGGTTGGAGAATCAAAATAAAACAAAAGAACACAAGTGAAGACATTACCTTAAAACCGGGTATCTCTCTTTGATTTGAGCTCAAAAGCTCCCTTGGGAAGACTTCTGCACAAAGTGAGTCTTCTAGGGGTAATAGAGGGATGTGGAGAGATAAAATGAGCAGGGGTTGGCCGAGACAAAGGCTTGAGAGGTGTGGGTAAGGTGGTAGAGGTGGGGGCCTTTTATAAGAGGAGAGGAAGGACACTCTTGGAAAGTTATAAAATATTACTTTATTATAAAATAATTTTCGTATTTAAAAGGTCCCAAGAGGATATATTTCGAGGATAAGGTGATAAGGTTTAGAAATCCACCCATCTAATAGGTTTGTGACAAGTTTAAGACTTATATTTCACCCTATCTTCTCATTTTATTTAAATCGTTCATTTATGATGTAATCACTGCATCATCACGGTGTCATAAATAAATTCATTTATTTAATGTCCAAAAATTATAAAAAAAATATCATGATTTAGGAAATATTTTTATCTTTATAATTAATATTTATAGTAAAAAATATGACTTGTATAACCCCATTTAAAAATTGTTTTAGTAAAACAACTCATGCTTGTGACATTTTTATTTTAACTTTAAATAAAAAGTTATTTATGTCATTTTCCAACCAAAGTGGCTCCATGGGGACTCCATGTTTACCCATGGATTTTCTTGGTCGGACATGACACATACAATGAGGGTAGGACATGTGTATAAGTCACTTCATATTATTAAAACATTATTTTTACCTTAAATTACACTAATTACCTCTAATCGCGATTAAAAACTTAAAAGTTACTATTCAAAAAAAAAATTATTTTAATCCCATTGAACCACATTTTACATCCTAATGACAACCATGTATGTCGGATTTTTGAAATTCAAATCACAGAAGTGATGAAGTTTCATTTAAACGAAAAATCAATTTTTAAACTACCACTTAGTGGTTTCACTATTCATCAAAAATTGAAGTTTTTCAGAAAAATACCAAAAATTCACCCTAAGCTATATTTGATATTCCGAATTCAGAAATGATGTCTATTTTAAAAAATTCAAAACATATAATTTTCATTAATTAATTTAATAATTAATTCCCGCTGTCAAAACAAATAGCGTGTTTTTTAGAAACAATATCTATTAAAAGATTGACACTAGTTTAAGTCCAATTTCAAATTGAAATTAATTCCAATGACCAATATTGGATTAAATGGTAAAAAAATATTCTAATTTCACTTTAAAAACAATTCAAAAGATAATGTAATCATATAAATAAATTAGATTAAAAATCGGTTTTGAATTAAAATACAACATTTTTCACTATTCATTAAAAAATGAACTTTATCAGAAAAATACCAAAAATTTACACAAAGTAAATTTTGTGGTCCCGATTATAAAGAAGAATTTTATTTTGTCAAATATAACACATAAAATTGTCAAAAAGTGGATTTAAAAGAGGTTCTCCATTAAAAGGCGGTTAATCGACCTTTTAAAGAATATTAGAATGTTTACGCTTAAAATTGGATTCATTCGCATTTTTAATCCTCTAACATTTATTGTAAAAAGTAAAAATATTTGACAACCACATATAATCATTTTGTAGTTAGTTTTGTTCATTCCCTCCATTACAATGACAAGACGTTAACTAAAATTTAAAATAATATTATTTTATTATTAGAGTGCAACGTAAGATTCCCAAGAAACTCGTTGTTGCGTATTGGGTACGCCATCGAGAATAGCATACCCTTTAAAGTTATATTAATATTTTATTCAAAAATATGGATAAATGTGAAAATGTCATATTCTTTATTTACCTGGGGTGTTACACTTGAGGACTTTGCAAAGCACAAATTGTCACCATAGTCTTTTGAATCCAAAATTTTGCTTTGGAAATAGTGTAGAAATACTCTATTTATGGAACTCCATGGGATTTGGTTTACATAATTCACCATTCATATGGCCCATAATGGGTTTCGGGTCTACCTCTTAAAGTATTGTGAAATAGGTGGGCTGGTGTGGGGCAGGCAAAGCCTACACAGGTTTGAGCACATGTGGGTTTGCCCCCAAAAGCCTACAAGAAATAAAAACAAAAACATCAATCCCTCCCATACCTATATAAGAATTTGGGTAGCATGCAGGATTTCCCCCAATTAAAAATATATATTATTTTAAACCATTTAAATATTTTATTTTTCATTCATAATTGTAGTTGTGGGGAGATGTATGGATTGCCAATAGATATAGTTTTAAGAGAGTGATGAAACATTTTTTGATGTGTTAATGGTGGTATGAAGTGTCATCTACATGTTGGAGAACTGTTGTGATGGAAAGTAGGTGAGTGATTGGTGAGGGAAAATGAATGATGTCGTTGGTTGTTTGGTGATGTGAATTGCTGGACATGTGAATGAATGATGACTCTCCACATAACGATTAGCTTCATAAGAGGCTTTTAGGGTTCCCATGACACCCCTTTCTATTTTTTTAATAACAAATTTTTAAAAAATAACAATAAAAACTGATCAAAATAATATTATGATTATAGTAACTCTTTTAGAATTGAAACCATGCGCTTGGGATATGGGTTCAATTTTTTGAGAGATGGGACTACACACCGTGTGAATATGGTTAATAATTAATATGTAAATATTAAAATATCATATTTAAAAAGTAAATATAAACCTGTTAAAAATTCACATGTTAATGAATATTGAATTACTATGACCATTATGGTGTGAAATAATATTTCATGGTTCAATCATTATTTTTTACTTAATAATTTAAAATGTTAAAGAATAATATATTTTAAAAACAATTTTTTTTAAATAAATCCCACCTGAATACCCGCACCCACATGGGCCCAACCTTCCTTGTCCGAAACCCACACGGTCTAAACCCTCATTGGACTATTCTCTTCATGTTCAAATATTTTATCCAAAAAAACCCCATATCCACCCTATGACCGCGAAGCCCATGGGTAACGAGCCCATTTTTCATTACCAACATATGGTGTTGGGTGACGGTCCCTGGAATTTATTGAAGGTACCCATTGAAAATTTTGTTTAATACTTTCAAATATGATTCTTCCTATGAAATTTCATAGTGTGAAAGATGATATCGCACCATGAATTTTTGTGTCATCGAAGAAAATAGATAATATCCATTTTTTCATTCATGTATTGTAAACTTTCACATCCTCAACTTATTTCATGATGTGAATTATTAATATATAGCATTAAAACATTTTTTCCTTGTTTCTTTAGTTTTTAACCCCATAAGTTTTCCATATGTATCCAACATTTTCTAAATCTATAATTTAGTGGAAATATTAGTCAGTTTCACCTCCATTTTCTCATTATCATAATTTATATTTATCTTACCAAACATGAACAAAAAATTAAACATATAGGAAATAATGAACACTTAAATTATCAAAATACATGTATTTTTATATCAAATGTTTGTTCATGAAATTTATGTATCATGGGAACACCCATTCACTATCTGATGCAGACAAAATGATCCCAACATCATGAAGTTTGGAAACATCCTTTTTCATTACTTCTATCATAGGTTGGGTGATTCACCTTTGAGGTATACATTTTGGATTTGTTCCTTCCTATATCAGAATTTAATGAGTACATATCATGGGGTTGACCCCATTAAAATCTACCACAATCCAGGATAATGAGTTTTTATGACTTTTAAGGACCATCACCAATTTATCTTATTTATATTTATTTAGTTGTAAGATTACGATGACTGATAATTAATATTGGGTCTCTAAGAATGAGTATTTATTTGTGATCTCTGGAGTCATTAATTATAATGTTGGTGTCTCAATAATCAAGGGTGTGAAATCTAGGAATAAATCTCTCATCATAGGTTCAATATATTTTACCAACTTGAAGTCACTATAGTTTTCTCCATTAGGGGAAAGTGTCTTCCTTTCATCTTAAGAATCCATAATCTCACTTTCTTCATGACTGAAAAAAATATCTTGACACTCTAGAAAATTTCCAATTTCCTTAGTTGGTTTGACCAAATCGAATGTAACATGTTTCTTAATGACTTGAAAAATAATTCTTCCTTGGTATTTTTTGATTAAAACATTACCGAAAATAATAAATTGTAACCTTATAGTTATGGGGACATCTCTTTATTCTTATATATCTAGGATGAGGAATTATGCATGAAAAGTTATCTTACTAACCTTAAATAATGCATCCTTGAGAAGTCACAAAGGATACATGGCATATTGATCTGAAATCTAAAGCATGAATCATGTCTTTTTTAGGTCTGGCAGACCCAATTTTCACAATTCCCTCATGGGAATGAGATTTATCATTTCTTTGAGATCAAATAAGGCTTCTATAAAATTAAACATCTCTAAAGTGTAGGAGACTGAGAAACAACTAAATCTATATTTTTTTTGTGGAAGCTTCCAATGAACAACTATGGAGTATTCCTAATTCAAGGAAATAATGCCTTGGCCTTCCATATTTATATTATTAGATAAAGTATTCTTTAATAGTTTTTTATAAGATGACATATGGGAAATAGAATCAGAAATGGGGATATTGATGTGGAGTTGTTTAAAAATATCTAACATTTTTTTACAAACCCTCTATATTTATTTTTCTTATCATCTAATTAAATGGAAGATAGGGTCTATATGGTGGGTTTTCCACATAAGCAGCTTATTTTGTGAGCTTCTCTTATACTTGTTATTTTTTACTTTTTTCTATTTTTGAAGTTTTCTCTTCAACCACTTTGTGTGTTCTCTAACCATTATCTTTTTCTATTATTTTTTCAAGTGACTTAGGATCCTCTATCTTGTTTACATTTACTTAACAGTGATATATAAAATTTATCTCATCCCCAACCCAAAGTAAAAAAACCTTATCCTCCTATCTTGGATGGGTCTTAGGGTTACCTAGCATTGTACCGAGTAGTAAATCTGAGAGTCTTAGAAACTTTTCAACCCAGATCAAAATATTTCAGAGTAAATCCCTTTGATTTTTCATTTCTATTTATTTCAAATTAATTTACCTATCAGATTTTTGAAAAAAATGCAATGATAATATTTTCTAGGTTTGAATTTGGAGGTGGGGATTTTTGTGCCTATCTAGGTGAATTTTATTGTTGGAACTATTTTTGTTTGGGGGAAATTGCTAAGTACTGGGGTTACAGTTATAAGTTAAAAGTTTATTATGGTTATAGTTCTTGGTTCTATGGTGGGTACCCTGTTGGACCCTAATTTCATGCTCGGTCCTGGACACTCCTCTAGTGATAGTACCCATGATTGATTTTTTTCCTATTGAATAATACTCTGTTTGTAACAGGTTTGTTGAAACTATTGTGGATGTTGATTGAAATTAATGTAATTATATTTTTTATTCTTATTTACATCTAACCCTGACTAAAATTATTGATATTGGTTTGAACCTCCACATGTTTCACATGCTTGAATCTACAAAATATGATAAAGTGGTGGTGTTTGGAGTTGAGGAAACTCAATGTTTTCGAGAATTTTTTATAAGTTCTTTAACTTGGGATTCTATATGGGTGTTTTCATCCACTTAGTGAGTTCTGAATTGATGAGGTCCTTGATTTATCTTCAAAATACTATCATTGTATCATATTTCATCAAGAAGGGATTTAGCATCTTATAGTGTGTTGAGTATAAATATGAAATTGGTTGTGTAATCTACCAATGTCTATGAAATGGGATGTAAGACCTATTAAAAGGTTTGGTGCTATATCCAAACATCGATCCCATGGTGTGGGAACTTTTGAGTCAATCCTTAATGTAATCCCATGCATCCCAGATTGTTTCACTTTATCCATGAGTGATATTTTGAATATCATTCCATAGAATCCAATTATGTATGGGTGGGAAGTAATTATCTAGGAATTTCATACCAATTTCATCACATGTATTAATGGAATCGAGATCCTATACATCAAAAAATCCTTGGCTATGTCATTTAAGGAGAAGGGAATGACCCTTAGATTAATGGAATCAAAAGATATACCTAGGTATCTAAAGGTTTAACAGAATTATATGAATTTTTATATATTTTTGTGGATCTTAGCAAAGGAATTTCACTAAATTGACCCTTGATAAAGATCAAGTGGAGGTTCGGTGTGATTTTGAATGATTGTTCATGAATGGGGGTGTACAATGTCGGGTGCAACACCACAGATGTATGGAAATACATAGTCCATGATGGTGTACTCTTACAGTAGAGGTTGTACTCCATGCCATTCAAGTAGCACATATTGGACATGCTGAAAATTAGTATCCACAATATTGTTTCACTCAACCATGGTTTGTGATGCCATTAATAAAGGTATCACTCTATTTGAGGTTTTTAATCAAGATGTTCTTGATCATCGAGGTTCTTTGGCTGAGTCAAAGGGGCCTATATCATGCACTAATGCTCAGCATAGATGAATCAACTAATCCATCTATGAATGTTAACAAATGAAAAGGTAAGGGGGAGATAAGTGAGGAAATCCTAGTTTTTTGTTGAAGGTCACTCTACTAAAGGAAGATCCCTAGTGACGATGCCAAAATTTTACCATCCTTCCTATCGTCTTTTATTCCATACGAGCATGATAAGATTAGTAATGTAGAGACCCGAAGCTTGACGTACATGGACATTACATCACTTTTTGAGGAATACTTAATACATAACAAAAACCAACACTCAAGGATCGTAATAGTTTAGTGTCTTTGGAAACTTGGAATATAAACTTCTAGTCATGTTGAAAGATCTTTAACATCTCCCATAACGATCTTCCCCTTTTTGTTTCCTTACCTAAAACCTTTATTTATATCCTGTGGAAAAGAAAAAATAAAAAGGGTGATCTCAAATGCTCAGTAAGGGTAATCATAGAGAACATAAAACAATCCATAAACATTTGAATGCAAAATCTTGAACATAAAATCTAAACATCAAAATATTTAGCAAGGACATTAATCTTGGAAGTACGTAAGAAATATATCATAAAGGAACATCAATCTTGATAAAATAGCATGGGAATAAATCAAATAATTGTGGAAACCATTCAGCACTTGTTATGATTTCCATAGTAGCCAAGAAATTTCTGCCAAGACCATCTTAGTGGACAAAGTCCCTATCTAAATCGAGTTCACTCCTCGTTTCAGTCCTCTAACACTGAACCAGATTAACTTACCATTCCAGCCATGTCTATCTCATGAGATATAAATTTTTACCCAATGCATTGGAGGGAGATATAGGTCCCACCCATCTCATAATGAAATCATTCTTACTTGTGCCCCAAAATAAACTTAAAACATTCATCATAACCCAAAGAATAAAATGGGTTTCATAAACATCATCCCATAATCTCATAATCCATATAAAAAAATGGAAATTTCATCATAAGAAAAGTGAATCTATGTAAATCATAGGGACATTAAACTTTTAACATCCACTTATGAAATAATTTCATCTTAGATGGAAAATGGTTTTGATAAAACATTTGAAATGAATTCTTGAAGAAAATATCCTTTCTTTTTCAAAATCATTTTTTTTCACAAAATGCCATGAAATTTTAATATAAAAGGATTTTTTTGGAAATAATAATGAAATATTGTAGAGTAAACTTCTTGAAAATAAGGCGTTATGAAACCGTAAGAATCCATTCATGCCGTATAAGTTTAAAAAAAACATTCTTTTCATACTTTTGTCGGAAAAGTCAAAAACTACCTCGTATGGTAAACAAAAGAAAGATTCCTTCCATACGATGTGGTAAAAGTAAAAAAAATGGTAAGAATGACTTTAAAAATACATGGAAGAAAATTAAACATTTTATGAAAACATTTTGAGAACATATGGACATGGATAATAAACATAACCCCAGTAAATACTTACGAATAAACAATCTCGGATAAGAATGAGATTGGAATAATTATCCCTTACCTTAGGTCTGATATGCTTTGTACGTATACAAACTTCTTGTATAATGATTTAAATAATTTCATTGACTTATTACAGATTCATATTCATTTTTATGATATCATATATGGTTCACTTATGAATTTATATTACCCGTTCTTTTGTAAATTCCATGTTAAAGCATCATTTTGGGAAAAATCGTTTTATTTATCATACGTGTTTGGATTTGTAATTATTGATATTATTATTAATTATATCTTGATTTACTTAATTCCAGAATTTAAATCATGATTTATATATCATATGTATATTCATTAAATATATATACATATATAATTGATATATAAATGAAATGAAATACACCGTTCATGGAGACGGTAGGCCGTACGTACGCATGAACGCTATTTTTTTGTTTCCTTATTGAATTAAGTTGATGACATACATATATATATATACATAAATACAGTAGCATTATTATGTCATATATTTCATTATTACTTATTATATATAATTTATAATCATTCTTGAATTATTAACATGGAAAATGAATCTCATCGCGTCGTGGAGACGGTAATCCGTACGTACGCACGAGCGATGATATCATTCCCATATTTATTGAATGGAATTATAGGGAATGATATAATATCTTAGAATCAGTATTATGTTATAATAATCATATATAGTTATTCTTTACACCATTATACCCATCCAAGTAAGGTGGTGGTGGAAAAATAGATTACACCACGGCGTGGAGACGATATTCCATACGTACACACGCGCGGTGATTTCGTTTTCTGTAGGATGGATAGAAGGTGAAATAGTGTTGTTTAATATTTATAATAACATATTTGTATATTATAGATACTTATGTTATTAATTTATAATTAAACAACTAAATAAGAAGAATTTGAATAAGAAAGAAACTTGAAAGAATCGTTAGAAGAGATTACCTCTTCTTCGACGCACCTCCTTTAAGCTTCCTCTTAAGGAAGTAGAGTTGGTCTTTTGAGAAGACCAAAACCTCCATAATGTTTCAAGGGAAGTGGAGAAGAGACATGGGCAGGGGTTGGCCGAGCTTCAAGGCTCAAAAGGGTGTGAAGAAAAGAGGGAAGGGGTTCCCTTTTTATAAGGGAGGAGAGGGGCACCTTTGAAAAAACTTAAAATATTATTTTATAATAAAGTAATATTTAGTTTTTAATAGATAAAAATTGATTTATTTATAATCTAAGGTGGGGAAGGGTATAAATACTCTCAAACAATAGATTTTAGACAGGTTTGGGTCATTATATTAACCTTATCATTTAGTTTTAACTCTTAGTTAATTAGATTAACATTTACCATGTCACTTTGTATTTTTATATTATATAGTTAATAAACCTACCATATACATCCAATAGACCCCAAGTGGTAAATTAATGATACACCTATCATGATATAAGTATCGTGGCCGAACCTTAGATTTTTAGGAATATAATAACAATTAATAATATAATATTTGTTTTAAAAACTATTTTATGTCAATTTAGACACTATTTGGTAATTGATTTTTGTGAAACTCATAACAGCAAGATTATTTCGAAAAAAGTTAAATAAATCAATAATAACATGTCATATTAACCTATAAAATTAGTGTAATTCATTAAAAGTCTCAAATTGAATTTATTTGGGTATTTATAACATCAATTATGTTAATATTTCATTAATAAGATAATTACTGCATTATCATTGTGTCATAAATAAATTAAATTATTTAATGTCTAAAAATTATAAATAAAATACCATTATGTAGGAAACCGTTTTAGATTTATAATGAATATTTATAGTCTAATTGATCTTATGTATAGCCCTATATTAAAAATTATTTAGTTATTAAACTATGATTTTAACTATTTTAACCCTTCTTTAAATAAATTAATAATAAATGTCCTAATCTAATCCAAGTGGACCTAAATGGTCATATTTTATTCCTAAGGTTGTTTTTGGTTGAATTACACTTATCCAATAGAATTAGGATATGAGTTAGGGTAATAATAATATCATTTTACCCTTAATTACCCTATTTACTTTTAACCGTGGTAAAAAAGTAAAAAGTTATTATTCACCAAAAATTATTTTCATCTCATTAAACCACATTTTAGTCCATGATATTAACCGTGTCTTTCGGATTTTATAAATTCCACTCACAAAAGTGGTAAAATTAAATTTTATGTGAATTTCCAAATTCTCCTAGAAGGTGGGTAAAAGACGGTGAAAAGTTCAATAAAATTTTTATATATCTAAAATTATTATAAAAAGACTCCAATGAATTACATTTAACTTATATAGGTATTATGTATCAATTTTGACCTAAAACAAATTTAAATAAAATAAATAATTATTTAAATAAGAAGTCAGTTTTTGAATAGTAACCTAGTGTTTTCCCTATTTATCAAAAATTGAATGTTTTCAGAAAAATACCAAAAATTCCCCCTAGGCTAATTTCGATATTCTGAATCCAAAAATGAAGTCCATTTAGAAAGATAAAATTTATAAAATTTCAAAAATTTGGTATTACTATTCATAATGGCTAGTTTATATAACATATCGTTGTTTAGCGAAACTCGGTATTGCGTACAACATACGCTATCGTGGAAGGTCGCGATTGCGTGTAATGAAAGCCAAGCCAGGGATGCGTGTCGTGCAAGATCCTTTTGGTGTAGCGTACAACACAAGAAATTAATGAAATTAAAAAGAATATTTTTCATAAAATTTCGGGGTGTTACATTCTACCCCCCTTAAAATGAATTTCGACCTCGAAATTCGTCGGGGTTATAAATGGTTTACTACTCGAATGTTTCTTTAATAGAAACCCACTTCGTAAAAAGTAATACCAAAACTTGACTTTAAAAACTAAAGTATGAAATGTAACGGTTACCCGAATTAACTAATCACTGGGTTTCTACATAGGAGAACATAGGTGAAAATATGGATATGGAAGAGAAATATAACCGTCACGTTCTGATGGAGAGTGGTAGAGAACATGGCTATGAAAACGCCAACAATCAAAAAGACATAAATTTTTGATGTTCTAAGGTACTATCTGATTCATCCGATATGAGGGAACTAGGACAACATTTTTGGTTTTCAAGATCATTTCCCTAATGTTGAAGAATTTTCAAATCAAAAGAAATACTTACTTGATTTTGGTACAATATCACCGTTGTTCGTGCCTTGAACAATTTACACTTCATCTCTTAAATAAATGAAGTTTAATTTGTCATTCGTGAAGTGTTAGCAGATCATGTGATAGAATAATGAGTCATTCCATCTATTTCAAACAAAAGGTTAGGAAAAGTTATCAAACATACATAAGTCCATCTATGGTGTGGTTAATCGTATATGATTCCAAAAATGGACTTATACTTCATCTATCATACCTCTTAATAAAATTAAACTAGTTTCTACTAACTAGGGACTTTTTGTAGGCCAATGGTAGGTGATAAAGGCCTGTCGCACTTTGGTTGTGGGTTCAATTCCCACATCCTTGTCCGACGTGACGGGTTGTCGCCTGTCCTACAGGTTGTCCTTTTTCTAAAAATACCTTATTATAACATCCCATCAATAATATCAAAAAAAGTTCTATCCATAAACAATACTAACTTATGTCCAACATAATCCATTCCAATCTTTAGGCTTATCTAAAATACTTCTGTCCAAGCTCATAGTATAAAGAAAACAATTACTAGAAATATCATCTACCGATCATGTGAATACCATCATTTATTCCTCATATATCTTACGATATATCTTGTTGGTCACATTCCAAACATGTGAATACCTTAATCATGTATTCTCTTGCAACATGAATTACCATAGAACCTTAGTTGAAATCATGAATGCTGTCAAAAGTTGTCTCTTTCCACATTCCAAAATCCCAAAAATTATTTATACTCAAACCATGATATCACTTTGTCCTTATATTAGTCATGAGCTCATGAATACTACCAAACATATTATTTTCTCTTTATTCCTTCATTATGCGCATATCATCTGCTTTACAAAAATATTTCAATCACTTTTTATGGTAATTGATTCCATATTCTTATGGAAAACCACAATGGACCAATATATAGGTATTCCAATATACCATAAAAGTACCTCAACAACATTATTCTTGAATACCAATACATAAACACTTCAAACCATCCTTTTCAATGATTGTCATGGAATAAGTACTTCCTTGATTCAGAAGTAACCTCTTAGGTTAGGGCATTGAGTTGGGTGATGCCCATGTTCTCCATAGAAAAGACATTGAACTCCATAACAGTCTGTCACTCTATGACCCTTCTCTCCACACAGATAACATCTTCCCCTCCATTTAATGTATTCATCAAGGTCCTTCTTCCCTTCTTTAGAAATCTCAATCTTCCATTCTCTATACTCATCAACATGCGAACATGCATAAAAGTCCATCTTCCTCTTATTTGATGAATTGGGAATACCACTAAAGTTCACCTTGTTAATAATATATCGCGATGAATGATTCGGAAAAATCACAAAATATTTCTTTTTCTCATAGTCACCAATTTGTCCATTAGATTCAATGTTGACCCAATTCCTTATGGTTTCCTCCATTGACTAAAACCAAAAACCATGGTGTAAGAAACAGTTAAAATAATGAGGAACCACATAATCATAAAAAGTTACTTATGGGATGCCTAACTTATCACACATTCTTTAATCCATGACACTTTAGGTTCACCCTAGGTTATTCATGATTTTCAACATAATTATAGGACTATAACCTATAGTTATACTAATCCTTAGGGACATCCCTAGAAAAACCTTATAAATATCTCTAGGGATCTCACTAATGTTCTCGCATCCTAGTTTCCAAAGGTTTACTAAACCTTTCCTCTGATACCAACTGTAGAGACCTGAAGCTTGAAGTACATGGACATTACATCACTTTTGTGGAATACTTAATACATAACAAAAACCAACACTCAAGGACCATAATAGTTTAGTGTCTTTGGAAACTTGGAATATAAACTTCTAGTCATGTTGAAAGATCTTCAACATCTCCCATAACAATCTTACCCTTTTTGTTTCCTTACCTAAAACCTTTCTTTATCTCCTGGGGAAAAGAAAACATAAAAAGGGTGAGCTCAAATGCTCAGTAAGGGTAAACATAGAGAACATAAAACAATCCATAAACATTTGAATGCAAAAGCTTGAACATAAAATCTAAACATCAAAATCTTGAGCAAGGACATTAATCTTGGAAGTACGTAAGGCATATATAATAAAGGAACATCAATATTGATAAAATAGCATGGGAATAAATCAAATAATTGTGGAAACCATTCAACACTTGTTATTATTTCCATAGTAGCCAAGGCATTGCTACCAAGACCATCTTAGTGGACAAAGTCCCTATCTGAATCGAGTTCACTCCTCGTTTCAGTCCTCTAACACTGAACCGGTTTTACTTATCGTTCTAGCCATGTCTATCTCATGAGATATAAATTTTTACCCAATGAATTGGAGGGAGATATAGGTCCCACACATCTCATAATGAAATCATTCTTACTTGTGCCACAAAATAAACTTAAAACATTCATCATAACCCAAAGAATAAAATGGGTTTCATAAACATCATCCCATCATCTCATAATCCATATAAAACAAATAGACATTTCATCATAAGAAAAGTGAAACCATGTAAATCATAGAGACATTAAACTTTTAACATCCCCGTATGAAATAATGTCATCTTAGATGGAAAATTGTTTTGATAAAACATTTGAAATGAATTATTGAAGAAAATATCCTTTCTTTTTCAAAATCATTTTCTTTTCAAAAAATTCCATTCAATTTTAAAATAAAAGGAATTTATTGAAAATAATCATGAAATATTGTAGAGTAAACTTCTTGAAAATAAGGCATTATGAAACTGTAAGAATACGTTCATGCCGTATAAGTTAAAAAGAACATTCTTCTCGTACTTTTGTCGGAAAAGTCAAAAAGTACCTCGTATGGTAAACAAAAGAAATATTCCTTCCATACGATGTGGTAAAAGTAAAAAAAGGGTAAGAATGACTTTAAAAATACATGGAAGAAAATTAAACATTTTATGAATTTTTTTTGAGAAAATATGGACACGGATAATAAACATAACCCCAATAAATACTTATGAATAAACAATCTTGGATAAGAATGAGATTGAAATAATTATCCCTTACCTTAGGTCCGATATGCTTCGTATGTATCCGAACCTCCTGTATAATGATTTAAATAATGTCATTGACTTATTACAGAATCATATTCATTGTTATGATATCATATATGGTTCCCTTATGACTTTATATTACCCGTTCTTTTGTAAATTCCATGTTAAAGCAGCGTTTTGGGTAAAATCGTTTTATTTATCATACGTGTTTGGATTTGTAATTCTTGATATTATTATTACTTATATCTTGATTTAATTACTTACAGAATTTAAATCATGATTTATATATCATATGTATATTAATTACATATATATATATAATAGATAGATAAATGAAATGAAATACACCATTCATGGAGACGGTAGGCCGTACGTACGCATGAACGCTGTTTTTTTGTTTCCTTATTAAATTAAGTAGATGAAATAAATATATATATACATAAATCCAGTAGAATTATTATGTAATACATTTCATGATTACTTATTATATATACTTTATAATCATTCTTTAATTGTTAACATGGAAAATGAATCTCATCGCGTCGTGGAGACGGTAATCCGTACGTACGCACGGGCGATGATATCATTCCCATATTTATTGAATGGAATTATAGGGGATGATATAATTCTTAGAATCAGTATGATATTATAACAATCATATATAGTTAATCTTTACACCATTATACCCATCCAAGTAAGGTGGTGGTGGAAAAACAGATTACACCATGGCGTGGAGACAGTATTCCGTACGTACGCACGCACAGTGATTTCATTTTCCGTAGGATGGATAGAAGGTGAAATAGGGTTGTTTCATATTTATAATAACATATCCGTATATTAGAGATACCTATGTTATTACTTTATAATGAAAAAACTAAATATAAAGAAGTTTAAGAAGAAAGAAACTTGAAAAAATCGTTAGAAGAGATTACCTCTTCTTCGACACACCTCCTTTAAGATTCCTCTTAAGGAAGTAGAGTTTGTCTTTTGAGAAGACCAGAACCTCTGGAATGTTTCTAGGGAAGTGGAGAAGAGAAATGGGCAGGGGTTGGCTGAGCTTAAAGGCTCAAAAGGGTGTTAAGAGAAGAGGGAAGGGGTGCCCTTTTTATAAGGGAGGAGAGGGGCACCTTTGAAAAAACTTAAAATATTATTTTATAATAAAGTCATATTCGGTTTTTAGTAGCTCAAAATTTATTTATTTCGAAGCTAAGGTGGCGATGGGTCTACATCATCTCAACCAATACATTTTAGACAGGTTTGGGTCATTATATTAACCTTATCTTTTAGTTTTAACTCTTAGTTAATTAGATTGACATTTACCATGTCACTTTGTATTTTTATATTATATTGTTAATAAACTTACCATATATATCCAATAGACCCTAAAGTGGTCCATTAATGATAAAAATATCATGATATAAGTATCTTGGTCGAACCTTATATTTTTAGGAATATAATAACAATTAATAATATAATATTTGTTTTAGAAATTATTTTATGTCAATTTAGATTCTATTTGGTAATTGATTTTTGTGAAAATCATAACAGCATGATTAGTTAGAAAAAAGTTAAATAAATCAATAATAACTTGTCATATTAACCTAGAAAATTATTGTAATTCATAAAAAGTCTCAAATTACATTTATTTAGGTATTTATAACATAACTTATGTTAATATTTCATTAATAAGATAATTACTGCATTATCATTGTGTCAAAAATATATTAAATTATTTAATGTCTAAAAATTATAAATAAAATACCATTATGTAGGAAATAGTTTTAGATTTCTATTGAATATTTATAGTCTAATTGATCTTATGTATAACCCTATATTAAAAATGATTTAGTTATTAAACTTTGATTTTAACTATTTTAACCCTTTTTTAAATAAATTAATAATAAATGTCCTAATCTAATCCAAGTGGGCCTAAATGGTCATATTTTATTCCTATGGTTGTTTTCAGTCGAATTACACTTATCCTTAGGACATGTGTTAGGGTAATAATAATATCATTTTTACCCTTAATTACCCTATTTACTTTTAACTGTGGTAAAAAAGTAAAAAGTTACTATTTACCAAAAATTATTTTCATCTCATTGAACCACATTTTAGTCCTTGATATTAACCGTGTCTTTCGGATTTTCGAAATTCCACTCACAGAAGCGGTAAAATTAAGTTTTATCTGAATTTCCAAATTCTCCTAGGAGGTGGGTAAAAGACGGTGAAATGTTCAATAAAATTTTTATATATCTAAAATTATTATAAAACGACTCCAATGAATTACATTGAACTTATATAGGTATTATGTATCAATTTTGAACTAAAATAAATTTAAATAAAATAAATAATTATTTAAATAAAAAGTCGGCTTTTGAATAGTAACCCAGTGTTTTCACTATTCATCAAAAATTGAATGTTTTCAGAAAAATACCAAAAATTCACCCTAGGATAATTTCGATATTCTGAATCCAAAAATTAAGTCCATTTCGAAAGATAAAATTTATAAAATTTCAAAATTGGGTATTACTATTCATAACGGCTAGTTTATATAACATATCGTTGTTTAGTGAAACTTGGTATTGCGTACAACACACGCTATTGTGGAAGGTCGCGATTTTTTGTAATGCAAGCCAAGTCATGGATGCATGTCGTTCAAGCTTCTTTTGGTGTAGCATACAACACAATACATTAATAAAATTAAAAAGAATATTTTTCATAAAATCTCGGGGTGTTACAAGTAATTTCTATTAAACCGAAGTAGAACTATTTTAAAAGCATGAAGAACAATATAAGTCAAAGATCAAAACCATATGGAGGCGATGACATAGATTGTGACCTAGAGATCTAGAACCTATAGATGGATTCCTCATGATAATATAAAGGAATTATTTTTATTCTAAACAGACTGGATTAAACATCAGTACATTAAAAGGGTTCATTATCAATTTTGGAGAGCCTATGAAAATATAATTCAAAAATATTGCTTGAGATGATCCTATGGATTAGGTTATGAAGAATATCAAGAGTCTCTAATTGGTTTTGGACCAATCAATTTGATCTACCCATGAAGGAAACCACTCATTCATCTTATTAGTGGTCACCATTCTTGTTTAATAGAGTGAAACTTCAAAAGAAGAAAGAATAATAGGTTATTGTCCCTACACAATATAACTGCAATTAGGTTAGGTCACTTAATTTTCAATCCATAGGTTTGAGATCATTCAACGGAATGTGATATGGTTTTATTTTATTAACCTAATTCCTAGAAAATGGATTACTTATGTTTTGTTTCAGGGATTCATTAAGTGTCTCTACCCATAATTTCAATAGCTCTCCTAAAGCAGTTTATCCAAGCCTAGAAATGAAATATTTTGTATTTTGAATCATTAAAAAAATTGTAGTATACATTATTTTAGGGTAATAATCAATAACACAATCATAAATTGATACTTACTAGAATGGAAAAAAGAAAACAAACCATGAAAATAAGAGGGAAAAAACAAAAACATCAAAAAAAGCATTGGGAATTAAAAAATTCCTAAAAAATAACCATATTAGTAATATGTGAGTGAACTGAGACAACTAATTAAAGAAAAATAATGAGAAAATTGATAAAAGATGAATCTTTTTCAGTGGTATGAGGACCTGAAATATAAGTAGGACAAAGATCCTTATGGAATAAATTTATATTATGTAGTAATTATTCTTGATCTCTTCCCTACAAAGTATTCTTACACTATAATCCTTACTTTTATATGATTAATGAATGATTCAGTATTCCAAATCTTGAATATTTATGGAATGAATAAAATTTGTCAGGTCTTTGGTCTTATGAGTTTTAAGGTGTAATTTTGGTTTTTACATCACAAGTTCTTCTTTAGGTAAAAAATTTGAAGGCCTAAATTGGATTTAATTCTTTGGTTTACGAACTCTGTATTTGGAATATTTACACCATAAACTACATTTTATTGCATTAAATGGCTGAAATTATAGACTTTTATAAAAATCACCAATTTTTAACATCAGCATCATTTCTCTACAAAAACCATCCAAAAATCATTTTATCAAAGTATAAAAAAGGTAATGAGACCAAATAAATGATTCCAATATATATATATATTAATATTATTGACCATAATTTGGAAAATTATTCTTGGCCATGGGTTTTTTACCCTCTAATGATAATTGACCCTTGAAAATTGAAGGTCAATCGTTACTATCGATTGCACTGACACCGAAAGAGGGATAATAGGATAAATATATCCATGTTCTTCCATCCACATAATATCTTTCCAAGGGAAAAATTTATCATACTTTATCTCCTTTTAAAGGTTTTATCCTGAGGGGGGGGGGCAACAATAAACATAGGGGAGCTGACTATAACATCCATGCTTTTAATCGGGTTGAAATTTTAAACCTTTTTGAATTTTATTTTTGGTGGGTAGACAAACATTATTTTTGTGATTTTGGAGAAAAACCTAAGAGTCTAAATTTAGTTTTATTGTATTTACATATGGGTTTTAATGATCATTGGGTGCCCCAATAGTTTTAATGGGGTTTGAAATCATCGAGCTACAAATAAATAGTTTTGGGAAAGATAAACAGAGGCACAAAATTGATGTATGATTATCTAACTATACAGCCATTTTTTCAAATTTTCTTGGTTAGCCTAAATTGTGGGGCCCAATATAGGAAATACTCCATTGAATTTCATGTTTTTAGAGTCACCGACACGGTCAACGTGTAGCTTTTCAAACCATGCAGCCAGATCACGCAAGTTGTCTGGCCTATTGACAATGATCACTGTATGATCAATGATTGGTTTGAAAAAAGATGCGGTAACCATGATTATTTTTAAAGAGGAAAAAATTAACTTCTACCCCCATGTTCTTTGATAAGGATCTCTCTCTTTTCTTCTTCTCATGCACATCACATCTCCCAAGCATGGAGACCCCATTTTCTCCTCCTCTAATCCTTGAACCACCGCTCTCATATGATCTTGGATTCAATCTTTTTTGGTGGTATTGGATTCCTCTTGGTAAGTAAATAAATTATATTTCTTCTATTCCACTTTTATCTATCCATATATAATGTTATTTCCATGTAAGAATGACTTCCATATTTCAGGGAATTTGTCTAAAACATAGTTTTCTTCTAATATGGCTCAGATTAGAGACCAGTATTCGAAGAGTGAGGTCCATAAGTATAATATGTGTGGTTACTATATTTATCCTTAAATATTGGAATTTTATAGGGTTCCTTAAGAAATATGCACATGTTGGTTTTCTGGGTGAAACCAATAATTAAATTAATTCTTGTATTTAAATAATTAATTGATGTGGTGGGATGTTGTTGGAAACTCCCTTGTCTTTTTAAATATATTAATCTTTGAATGGGGATTTTAACCTATTGTTTAGGTTAGGCCGGTTATTTAATTTTATTAATTTAAAGTGATATGTTTAAATTTGTTCCATGGGAACATTATAGGCATGGGATGAGGTGTTGAGGTGATGTTGATCACTAGGACGGAGGCAAAATGATTATTTGCTAGAGGATGTGGCCTATGATACATGGGGAGATGTTTTTCACCAGTTTAAGGATACATGGTTTACCAGGATTGAGGTGATGAGGTTTTTAGGTTGAGGCCAACGCCTACAGGACATGGGATGGTGTTGACAATAGAGACTTGGGTGATGAGGTCACATGTAGAAACAAGGTTTTTGGATAGCGTGGATTAGAAAATGTAAGTGATTTACACTCAACATTATAGGTCAAAAGTTCAATTGGAGTCAGCTTCACATAGATAGGACTCAATTGAGGTGGTTTTTACCACTAATTTTGGGTAGAGGCCTCTATAGTTATTACAACATGGGGTATGGTGTTTACCATCAGTTATGGATGAGGTTATCATTGTAGAAATTCACAAGAGATTATGTTTTAGTCCATCAGTTTGGTGATGAGGATCACTATTATACTAAGGTTGGTGGGTTGAGATTATTAGAGGATGAATGCATTTGTGCCTCGGGATGTTTGGTTGTTAAGAAAACAAGGATTTATTATATATTGGTGGCTGGATATCATTGTGCCATAGGATTCTGAGATATTGAGGCTATGGATATTTATTATATGTTGGGGGATAGTTATCTCCATTCTTTAGGACATCCGTTTTTTGACATGATGGTGAATTTTTGTCAGAGTTTTGAGGGACCTGGGATGTTTTGATGGGGATGCTGATGAGATTCCAGTTACAAGGCTATCATAATCTGAGGTGTCTTTTGGCACGTGGTGTTGGGTGATCTGTGTGAGGTTGAGATATAGAGGTACTCTCGATACAATGGACTGTGACTATATCATTCCATTCCAATGTTGGATGAATCAGGTGAAACTCTCACTTGTGTTTGCTCACTACAGTGGAGTGAGTTTTTAATTTATTATGTGTAACTTACTAATATTTATTTAGGTATCCATACACTATATAATTATGAATGTAAGACATACACATGTTGGTATTTCCCTACTAAGTTCATACTCACACCCTACATAGGTTCTTAAGAAGCATGTAAAATTCATGTTTTTATGATCATGATAGGGATTAGGCTCAAGTGTTGGACCCAAGAGATCGGGGATGTACTACATTGTCATGGGATAGATGGAAGTGGACTAGGTGGTTCATCTGCATTTATATGTACCTTCTTTTGGGTTTTTATATATATGTACATATATGGTCATCCACAGATGACCTTTCATGTATGTTTTGTATGACCTGTCTTAACAAGTGTATTTATCTGCAAATGGTATGATTCCATTGGGATTATTTTTCCTATTTTTGTTAATTACTGCTTCTGCTGAGTTTATATTTAGGATTCTATTGTTATGGTACTTTTTCACCTATATTATATATTATATTGACCATTTTTAATATAATTTCTAAATTTTATAGTCTCACCACAATCACTTAATCATAACCTCACTATTATTTGATAGCCTTTGGCATATGAGTAGGCACTCCTAATGCCTAGAGGCCCACTGCCGTAGAGCATAAATAATGTGGGAAACTGGTTTAGGGTGTTACACTTACCATTAAAATAGTTTATACTACTTCCCTTTATCATAATTCATGTAAAGGAAATATATAACTAGTGGATAATAAATATTCCATGATCATACATTACGAATCCTGAAAGGGTCAAAAAATAAATTTAATATTAACAAATGAGTTCCAATCCCCATCCATTAATTTTTTGAGTACCCCTTTGAGAGTTCCTTGGTCTTTCAGGACTTGGTTTAACTGAGTGACTAGAACTCCCAATTTGGTGGCTGGAATCATCGTATCCAACTCATGAATATTCTTCCATACATCCAAGGGGTTTGTATTGATTTCAATGTTTGGGGAAGGTATTTAATTTTTTATCAATGTATTTTTAATAGAGAAAATAACAATTATTCATGATTTTTCATGATTACATTTATGTTGGAAGGATTATATGAACATTATCTTCATAAAACACATGTATTGTCTTTTAATATTTTTATTTATGGGGTTTCATATTCTTATTTAATCCTTTCCTCACCTTGGTACTTAAATACTAAAAGAATTATTTTAAAAAATATGATCTTATTTTATCTTTTAGGTTGGGACTATTTTAATTCCATATTGATATTTTTAAAATTTTCTCATGGAAGTTTTCATCTAATTCTAAATAATTGGTAAAAAAATTCAACTAACTATTACATTAAATTTAATTTTTTGAAATGAGTCATGTAATGTTTTTTGAACAATACCTTTTTAACTTTTATAAAATTTAAAATGAATGTTCTTTTTTGATGTATATGGTGTATATATATTTTCTTTCCTCTATGATAATTACTTTATATCTAGCATCCTCTACAGGTTACTATGGTTTTAAAATAAAATTATTTTCACATTATTATATCAATTTTTATCTTAATACTAAAATAAAAATGCTTTATCTTTTAAAAGAATGAAAATACTTTTGTAAATGATTTATAACATAATTTTTATAACAACATCACAAAAGCATTAAGTAATGTTAATTTTAATGTTGCACTACCATTTTACTCCTTTACTTTTTTTTTCAAACTATTATTTTTGATGAATTTGTGGTATTCTTTTATTCATTATTGACTTATGGATTGTGCCTTATTTTTTTATCACTCAATTTCTTGTGATCATATTCTCTATTTCCCTGTATTATTCTGTAGACAATATCATTATCCTTCATATCCATCATCTTTTATATCATGGATATATTTATCATTTCAATTTTGTCTTAACCATTTACCATTATTACATATATTTTTATATATAATATGATTATCAAGAAACTCAATTCATTTACTAGGGAAATATTAATTCTTTGTATTCTTGACTCAATAAAGATATTTATTGATTTATAAAGAATATTAATTATGTAATATATTATTGATTCAATATATATGGAATGAATTAGATATATGAAAGTGATGAGTGGGGATTAATTAAATACATAACCACGATTCATCAATAATTATAATGATAAAAAACATGTATGTGTGTTATATAGGTGAAGGTCATAAGATCATGTTAATAGTATTCTGAAATTGGTGTAAAACTACCCAGACATGGAAGTATTTTAGAGAAGGCCCTGATTATAAGATTATTGTTTTCTATAATGAGTAGTTTATGGTATTATAATAAATTTACAACATTATATATCTCCTTCAGTGGGAATTCAATTATCAATATCCATGTGTTTACTATCATCCCTTAATGTATTCCGTGCTCAATTTACTGATTAAATGGAATATATATTGATTATTTACTCTGCAATATTATTTATACATTATGTATTCATGATGGATTACATTGTATTCCATCCCTTAATAAGAATATAAACTAAACCTTTATTATGAATTCATTTCCTCAATATATGAATAAGGAATCATGGAATTATCTTTAATGATGTAATAATTTTTTTCATTCTATGTTTTATCTTTACAACATAATATAGAAAAAATGTATTTATATAGTACCAAAAGACTACAAATGTAATATATATTTAAAGGTTTGATCCCTTATATCTTATAGAAATGTAACATAGTAAAATCTTGTACAATGTTATTGGATTCAGGGTTGTTATAAATCAGACAAGGAAGATAACATTCATTATATGAGGAATCCAATGCTCCTCACACCAGGAAACTTATGCTGGTCACATAAGTCTTCCTAGGATCCTAATATCTAGAATTATATTATCACCATGTAGGGTTATAACTTTCTCTTGTCACCTAAGTAATGTAAAAATAGATTCCAATCTCTTCATAGAGGTTTCTTGTTCCCATCAAATAATGCGTCACATTATTTTCACATGAGGCAGAATCTTATTCTCATCACATAACTAGAGGGAGAAGAGATCATATTAATGTCATAAAAGATTATTAGGTTCATCCCCTAAGTAAACCAAGGTGATTCATTGATGGTTGATTTTATTATGCATCAGGGGAGGGGTTCATAGGTTTAAATCTCAGTGATGTTGATCTACATATTTAGATTTCAATATGAATGGTCCCACATATTCTCATTACTTATGGGTTGATCAAAGGACTAATTTTAAGTGATTGAGATCATATATTTAATATCAATTGGATTGATACTTCCCATATATCCTTATTATGTAGTAATCTAATCATGAGTTAGCATCCCGTGACAATGCCAAAAGAACAGTGGGGGGCTTTTGGTATCTATGGTGGGAGGTTTGGTATTGTCCTAAAAGATGACTAGGAATTAGATTCTCCATATCTTGATGTGGAAGGTTTGGTATAGTCCTAATTGTGTTAAATATATTAATTATAAATATTATAGATAAATAGTAATAATCTTATTGAAGAATTGAAGAAATATTTTGAAAATTAAAAATGAGTTATTTTATCATTTCACTACATGATTAGTAAGAAACCAGGAGAGGATTGAATAATGGAATATGAATAATCATGGTAATTATAAAATAAAAAAACAATATGTAGAGTAAAATCATTCAAAAACACTATATTGATCCCAATCCATGAAAAGATGATTTAAAAGGTATATGGGCTAGAAGAAAAATATCATATTCACATCATAAGATATGAATTTATAATTTAAAAATTAGATGGGTAATGAATAGTTATGTAAATAATCATAAACAAATATAAATGAATAAATAGCAGTTGTTTGTCAATAAATTTCAATATGTTTAAAATATTATAAATTTGTAAGGAGAGATAATGTTAGAAAAGAAATTATTATACCCTACAATGTTCAAAATTTATATTGGAACAATGGAAGAGGTAAGAATAAATTAAAATTTAAATACTTCAGAAAAACTATGGAAAATTTCATTGAATATATTCCTATGATTATATATGATTGAATGGGAAGATAATTGAGGTTGCAAAGATAAGATAATTTAATGAAATCAGAGTGGGAATAATACCATTTCAATATCATTATATGGAATTATGGTGAAAGAGAATGTAAATAACACTAAAATAATATAAAATTTAATACTATACAAACAAATGGTTGAATATATATTAAATGAAAAACATATATGATGAAATTTTATAGTTGAAATAAAAAAGGGGAAGCTTGAGAAATATTCAGTTTACACAATGTTTTGACTCATTCTAATGGAATTATGTCTCCATGTATCATTATGTTTGACTAATTAATACTCTATTTATAAATTTTATTTATTTTTTTCTATATTATTTTTTGTAATCTATTAATTATTTTTTAATTATTTGTTGTTTATATGTTTCATTGAAGGTTTTTTATCTATGTGCTCCATGGTTTCTTAATAATTTTATCCATTAACGTGATTCACTATCCCCCAACATTTAATATAAGATTTTTTATATTTAATAAGTAGAAAATAATCCCATGAGTATTCAAGGAAATGTCAAAATCTTTATATATACATTTCTCTAGATTGATCATTTGTGATTCATTACTTTGAGACACTTTTTTATTCATGGTAATTTTTAAATGATTATTTTCAATTGAATATTACCAATATAATAAAATTAAACATAATTAAAATATATAATAATTATATATTTATCCATTAATTAAATATTCATTAATGTTATGGAAATTATAGAATTGAAATAGACATTTATGTGTTAAAATAGACCAAAAAATGGACATTCAAAAAAACTGAACATTAAAACAAGTATTGTGTGATACCTATATATATAACATATAAAACCCTTAAAAAATAAAATTTTTATTATTTTTGTATATAATAATATTTAATAATTAAGATAATTGAGATTAAAAAACAAGTAACTTGAAAAAATCACCACCACTAAGAAGATATCAACCCCTTATATTAAAACTACCATAATTTAAATAATTGGGGATTTCTAGTGGTAAAACACTCTAAAACATGTAAAATATGTTTAAAAGGATTAATTATAGAATATTATGGGGGTAATGGTCAAATATTCTGTGATGTTTCCAATGGGTCGTGGTTAGATAAATTTATAGTAGAATTGTGTATCATTTTATAAAATTACCAATACTATAAGGTTCACAAAAATAAAAGTGATTTTTTTGTAATGGAGAATATGTTATGTACTATAATTCCATTGTTGTAACGTCATGAACCGAGTTCCAGATGTCGGTGCCTTGATTTAGTTTACAATGTAACCTCAGGCATGCATCCTTGTACACCTGATGTATATGACTAGAAGTGAGGGTCTAATATATATGTATAGCAAGGGTAGATTATACCCTCTTTATCAAACACACAACAACATAAATAATTAAACAACAGTAAAATTATGATACTTAATAACCATGATAATAACATAACCAATATAGACCAATATCATAGGATATACTAAAAATAAGAAAATAATATTCAAATTAAAGAAGTATATATGTCAGTCCCTATATGTATCAACCGTTAAAGTAATAAAAACGACACTAACACTCCCAAGAGGGTCCCAACATCATGTATAGTTCCCACATCCATATTGTTTCCCAACTCATCCATCCTAGCATAGGGATATTTTCCTTATCCTATCCTATAAACATGAAGTCTATTTGGGTAAAAATTTGGCATCCCGAGTAGGGTGTGAGTACAACTTAGTAGGCTACCACCAACAGTGTCTAAAATAATATCCAGTCTATAACAGTGTCTGATTTTTTATAAAAAATAAATTAAAATATATAAATTAAATAGTTTTCATATTTTATTCTTATTTAATTAACCACATATTCCTTCTGTTCACTTTGACACTCAAATAATCAATACCTTCTCCAGCTTGTTCCATATCATGTACAATATCATAGGGAATCACAAACCCCTATTTTAGGGATTTCATTACACATTAATTCTACTTTCATATCATGAACACTTAGAACCACATCCCAATTCTAATATCATGGGTCCTAGAATGTCATGGCTAGCATGCCATGGGTATTTGGATCATTAGTCAGTGTCCCACACCTTATGATTCATATAGGTATTTGGAGCATCTGTCCTTCTCCCACACTTGTTATCACATATGGGTATGTGGATTATCCATCCCTTTCTTACACTTGTTATCACATGTATCAAAATATATATAAACCAAGGTTAAAAGTCATTAACCTTCTTATCAAGCATTATCAATATGGTGTACCATTACAATTATCAATTTAAATCACAGTTTATCACATTAATCACATGGAATAATATGATAAATTCACCATTAAACCATTTATCAAATTTTATCAGATAATCAATTAACCCATCACGGTTAGGCAAACCAACCCTTTAATTCTCATTGAAAACCACTTACATAATCCCATTTATTAACTAATTACTTAATCCCAATATTCCCCTAATTCTGTAGTCCTATTAATTAATTAACAATTTAATAAATTCAATTCAAGATGAAATTTTCAAATATATAAATTAAAATTACAAAATTACAAACATGGAATTATAATCTGGACAATTGGAATTGAAAGATTGGCTCCCTAGCTCAAGGTTGTGGGTGAGTTTACGCCAAAAAAAAACCCCAAAATTGAAGCGAAACGTTCAAGATCACAACATCACACTATATCTAGGACCAAAACATACGATCAAGATAAAACATAACAATAACATAAAAACATAGATCAAAACCCAAATCTAGCAGTGGATAAATCATTCCCTTTCATATAGAAAGAGATATAAGAGAGAGATAATAAATAGGAAAAATCATATTCCAAATATAAGATGATCCTTCGATTGGATCTTTGTTTCATCAAGAATGGTTTTTAAGGATCTATGGAATCCTACTTAGAGCTTCACAAATTTTATAGAGAGGTTTAGGATAAATTTGGGGTGAATAGGGGTTTGTACCAGGGGGTTTGGTATTTTTTATAAATCCTTAGGTAATTAAAAACTTGCGCGCACAGTTTCCTAGGAAGGGGTACATGGTTTCCCAAACCATGTGGCTTAATCATGAGCCTATTTTGAGAGGGTTAACAGTTTCCCCAAAGTGGAACACGGGTTGAAAAATCATGCTCCAACTGTGAAAATCACATCTTCTTGGGTTTGAAAAGTTATCTACGGTGGACACATGGTTTGGGAAAATCATGAACCAACTGTGCACTGCCTAAAATGCCTTAAAACCCATCAAATTAACTAATTTCACTTGAAACATACCCAATGTAAAACCCATCCAAGATAGAACAAACAAAGGTTAAAAGAGTACTATAAATGATCACAGGACATATCCAAAAAGGATAGGATCTTACAATCTTCCCACCTTCTGATA
Organism: Viscum album; assembly: GCA_963277665.1. Classification (NCBI taxonomy): domain Eukaryota; kingdom Viridiplantae; phylum Streptophyta; class Magnoliopsida; order Santalales; family Viscaceae; genus Viscum; species Viscum album. The sequence goes on from OY728135.1 coordinate 277,909,321, forward strand.
GCACATCCTCGAGCTGTACTCTAAAGCATCTCTAGGATTCTATGTAAAAAGATCAGATCACTGTGACCACATATCCACTTCTCCCCCCCATGTTTCCTCCTGAATACATCCATGTTTTCACAATTATCAAACTAATGGCTTGGTATTTCTGATGAAACCTTCTCACTACAATCCATAACACATATCAGCTTCTCCTTAAAGGACGTATCAGCTACAAGCTCAATATAATCAACATCAATCAAATAAGAGGGGTCAAGGTGATATAGTTGAAGCTATGACACTTGAAAAACATCATCCATATTACTATACCTCTATGGAAGAACCAACCAGCATGACAATATCCTAATTCTCTCCACAATATCAAAAGGTCAAATAAATATGGGAGCCAACATGACCTCCCTCTCTTTCCTATGGTGTTGAAATATAGGTGAAACCTAAAGGAATACATGATCAACCTCTGTAAACTATACAGTTTTTCGATGTCAACCATCATATGAATTATTTCTACTGTGATATATTTCCATACGTTTCCAAATTAGTTTAACTTTCTATGATGTCTCCTTCTTGAGACTCAGTCCCAACAACTCCGACTCACCTACCTCTATCCAGCATATGGGTTATATACATGGCCTACTATAAATATTCTTATATGGTTCCATATGAATAATCACATAAAAATATTATTATAGGTGAACTCAAAAAGTTATAAGTGATTATCCTAGGACCCACCAAAGATAATAATGCATGATCATACCATATCCTCCAATACCTATATAGTATGTTTCGACTTCCCATATGTCTGCAGTCAGAAATTCATACTCATAAATACCTTCATACCAATTTCCACTTGAAAAACTTTTTAGAAATGTGAAGTGAAACATGAATTATAGTCTATAACTATACACAAAAACACCCCATGAAGATAGACTATCTCTCAAAAACACTAGTCCCCCAACTGATACATTGAGAAACTCCCCTGAATAGGTATGAAATGTGTTACTTTCATCAGTAGATCTTCTATCACCCATATAACATCATTCTTCTGAGGCATCCTCATAATACATACCAAAAAATCCATGGTAACTTCATCCAATATCCATTAAAGAATGAGTAACTTATGTAGTAAACTACCAGGTCATTGATCCTTGTCCTTTACCTGTTGATAGGTGTAACATTGTGTCAGGAACCCTAAAATCTCCCTTTTCATGCCCGGCCACCAATTCTTTCTATGTAGATCACCATTTGTTTTCAAACCCAATTTCACTACACACATTGAGGAATGAAATTCACACATCATCTCCTCTCACATACATGTAGGCACAACTACCTGACCATGGACATATATGATCACATCCCCATATATAGTCTAATCAAAAGGTGACTCCCCACCTTCCTGGATTTTTCTCAAAGAAAAACATTCTAGATCATTATACTACCGCTCCCTGATCCAGTTAAATTTTTTTTATTCCACTGATACCGATATTGGATTCATCTTCTCCTGGCCCTCATGAACTACAATACGAATCTCATCTAACAATGCCATCATCTTCTTCTTGGAACTATACTCCTAATCTTCTTGAATCTGAGTTTTCATTCTTAATGTTTCAGGAACACTATTTACATTCATGGTCATATATTCAAGTTAAAATCAAATGATTTCATATACTCAACCCATATCTTCTTCCAATTATTTCAAATCTCTTTGAGAAAAAGATATAATTTATGATTTTGTTATCAGCATACACAATAAACGTCCCCCCTAATAGATAATACCACCAACACATTAAGACATAAACCACTAAATCCTACATTAGTTCATGCATATGGAAATTATATTCATGTCTCCTAAACTACCATGACTCATAAACCAAAACTAGATATATATACCTCAACATTACTCCAAATTCAATCACAGATTCGTCACAAAACATGACATACTCCTTACCCAACTTGAGTATGATAAAAATTGGTGTAGTAGTTAAAATATCTTACATCTACTGGAAATAATTATCACATTCTCTATACCATTTAAACTTAAATCCCTTATTGTTCAAGCCCAAAATTGGTGCTTTGAAGTGGGAAAAGTTATGGATGAACCTCTAATAGTATCCTTCAAACCAATAAAGTTAGGGCTATAAATAAATTTAGGCTAATCCAAAGAAACCAATGTCTATACCTTATTGGGTCCACTAATTCCCCTTCTTCTGAGATTATGTAACCCATGAAATGTACCCTATCAATACAAAATTGATACTTATATATCTTGGTTTATATATGATTCTCCCTTAGTATACTCATGACAATGTCAAGTTGTTGATAATGGCAATCACGAGTCTTAGAGTAAACCATGATGTTATCCAGAAAAGCAACCAAAAACCAATCTAGGTATGGGTGTAAGATTTGGATCATTAAGGACACAAACACTTCCAGAGTGTTTGTCCACCCAACAACATCATGATGAAATAAAAAATCCCATACCTTCTTTTGAAAGTAGTTTTTGGTATATCAAAAGGGATAATTCTCAACTGATGATACCTCATCTCATGTCAATATTGTATAAAATACAATATCATCCCAAATTTTCAAAGTGATCATTGATATGTGTAAGGGGATACTGATTATTCACCTTTAACCAGTTTGACATCCGATAATAAATGCATAAGAAGAATTCCCCAACAACCTTCTCAGCTAAAAAATTGGGGAACCCCAAGGTGACGTACTTGGATATATTGATACCTTATCCATAAAATCTTCTAGCCGAGTCTTGAGCTCTTTAAGGATTTTTGGTTCTATTTGATATGGTGGAATAGAAACCACCTCATATTAAGTAATGAGCTCAATTTTAAATTACACATCTCTCTAAGGTGGTAGGCTAGAAAGGTTCTCCAAAAATATGTCCTGGAACGAGTCTAATATGGGTCGAAATACACGATGCTTTCTACCCACATCATCCAGAAAAGTATATGAAACCTTGGCATTTAGATCACCTAGTTACTGATGAACTGGCCCTGCAGGGCCTGCCTGAATATCCCACTATCCACAATGAACATAATTTCCACCCTCAAGATACATAAAAGTCGCTATCCAATGGTAATAATATATGTGGGTTCGGTATGCTACTAACCATTCCATACCAAAAATAAATTCAAAACCTAAAATGTAATATATATAGAGATTATAATAGAAATGATAATCCCCATCCTTGATAGAACACCCCATTAATAAATAGATTCCACTCCCCCGTATTCCCAAAATTGTATCAATCATCTTAAACCAGCTCAAAAACTCAACCATCAGACTCAAATTGTTCACATGTTGAGTAGATATAAAATAATGGGAGGATCATGTATCAAATAAGGCATAATAAAGTTTAGAATCTATAATAACAGTACCTCTAACTGATGATGGTCCATCCTTGTTGTCCACAAGTGTAGGTTTAACTACATGAAATTGTGCTTCCTATTTTCTTGGTGCTATAGTTTTTGTCCCCTAAGTTGTACCACTCTATTGATACATGTTGTCTATCCTTGAAATACCATGTTAACTGCCTCGACCTCCAGGGTACATAGAACTCTAATTACCAGAATGATATAGGGTAGAAGACCCCCATCTAGCACACTGATTCTACCGAGTCCTCTATCATTAACATCTCTCATGGGTTCTTACATAACTATTGTAGATGTCTCATCCTACAGAAAGCTCGACACTCTACTGGTGGTTGGGGGAATTTTCTATGAAAGTCACCCATCCTACCACACTGGTGAAGGAGTACTCAATTTATTTCATATGTAACTGACCCTTATTCCTGGACACTTTGTTGTCTATCTCCCTAGTTGAAAATTTTGAAGTGACATTTCCTGTTCTCGGAGGACATACCTCATGGTGGTCCCGTAGAAACCACCTATCCTCTACCATATGCATCACTTAGGTTCTATAAGATATGATATCCTCATTCACAACGTCAAATTAATTTTTTAGAATAATGTTTTTAACCTAGTACTTAGTCTCACATTTAACCCCGTGTTGAAAATGTTTTCTTGTTATATCCGAATATCCTACCAATACTGGAACAAAGCGCTACAAATTAGTAAAGAGTCCTACATAGACCATAATAGAAAAACACCCTTGGGTCAACCTCATAAACTCAACTTCACTATCCTTCTTGAGAGTCTAAATATACATGTGCTCCAAGAACATCACCTAAAAGACCTTCCATACTATATTCTATAGCTATCAATCCTAAGTATGGATGTCCCACCAAAGTTTCATTTGACCATATAACATAAAATCCACCAACTAAACTCTCTTTCTAGAAAGATTCTATATGTGGTCAAGGATCATCTGGATATACTCTATCCAAAACTCAACAGCTCTAGGACCACACTCTTTGGTGAAATTCATAGGGTGCTAAACCTAGAACTCCCTTGTCAAGTCAGACATACTCTTAAAACCCATTGTATATCTGTTTCTGTAAATTGGATAAAACAAGAAAAATTTTCATGGGACATATCTTTCAAAACTTCAGAAAGAAATATCAGGGCCTCACATTCCACTACTGAAGGATCATTTCCATCCATGTCCTCATGTCATCCTTTCAACATGCATTATTATGGAGGCATATCTCTATAATGTCAAACACACATCTTAGGACACCTATCAAAACATTAACACATTTACATAATAGGAATTCACATAAATCCATAACATGTAATCCCTCATAAATCATCACCAAGTCAAAACCGAGGCACTATTACTACCCTTAACCATCCTCACGTGGTTCATGGATCACTTAGGGGAAAACACTTTCACGACTCATGTTTCTTATTAGACACCCATTTTATTCATTTCATTTTCCATATTAATCATCAATTGAAATTATCAATATCATGCTAGGAACCTTTTCATTTATATTACAAAAGTAAAAAAGAATTTTCATTTAAATAACTCACTAAAACCAACTTTTCCATGCGTGACTAAAATGATACATGTCACAATAAATCCTGAGTGCCTAGAATGATGCAAGTATTCCCAACTCTCATTCTATACCATCGCACAAAGAAAAATATCAATAAAATAATAAAATCATACAACAAGTGCATCATCCATGGTGAAAGAATATCCAACATTAACTACAACATCAATAACTAAAATATCACCATAGGTACTTGGGTCCTCTACCATAAATGGGTTTGATAATCCCATGATCAAGCTCATAAACAAGGCCTGACTCATCCTAATATACATTCTACCTTTCTCAAATAGTAATATAAAAGAAAATAAAATAAAATAGATATCTCATACCACTTTCTAATGACCCCACTCAAGTGACACTTGTCGGTTCCCCAATTCAATTCCCTATGTGACATCAGGTGCACCTTCCTATACACCAAATACATACAACTAGAAAAGGGGGTATAATATATATAACATGGGAAAACTGTACCCTATTTATAAAAGCATAATAATAGATGGAATAAATAATAAATATCTAACAAATGATAATGAATAAAAATTATAATATCATAACCTATACAAACCTTTATCACATGGTAAACAAACATAGGGAAATGATATCCAAACCAAAGTAGTAGATATTTCATGCCATATATGTGTCAAGTTTGAAATAAGAACCCAAAAATAAAGACACTGAAACACCCATGTAGGTCCTGAAAGTATGTTTGGTTCCCTCATCCATGCTACATCCTATATCATACACCCAAAATATGGTTCCTTACCTTATTTTACTGAAAACTTGAGATCTATTCAGGTACTAATCAAGCAGCCCAAGTTGGGTGTGAGTACAACTCAATAGGCAACCACCAATGATATCTAAAACAATATCCAATCAATGACACTATATGTAGTTGTATAAAGAATAAAATAAAATACATAATGTAAACAGTTTTTACCTTTCATTATTATTTAATTAATCACATAATTCTATGGGTTCACATGGACACATGAATCCTCAATACCTACTTAGGCCCATGTTGGAGTTTGAATCATATCATAGGGAATCAAAAAACCATTCTTTCAAGGATTTCATTACACACTTAATTCCACATTCATATCATGGCCACATGGAACCACAACCTAATTATAATATCATGGGGTCGAGAATGTCATGTATGGAACCCTGTGGGTATTTGTAACATCAGTCGATGTCCCACACCTCATGGTTCATACTGTAATTTAGAGAATTTTCATTATACAACACTCATTATCACATATGGGTATTTGGATTATTATTCCTTATCCCACACTTGGTAACACATCTATTAATTTATATATATATATATATATATATATATATATATATATATACGAAGGTTAAATTTCATTAACCCTATTATCAGAGATTCTCATCACAGTGTACCATTACAATTATCAATTCAAATCATGGTTTTCACTTTAGTCAGATAGAATAATATAAAAAGTCACTTTTAATCCATTTTTTACATTTTATCATATAATCCATTAAACCAAAATTGTAAGGCCAACCAACCCTTTAATTCTCATTAAAACCCAATTCCAAAATTTTATTAATTAACCAATTTCATAATCCCAATATTCCACAAATATCATAAACCCATTAATCAATTAACCAATTAATTAATTCAATTCAAGATGCAATATCAAAACGTGGAAATTGAAATTACCCAATTGTATACATGTAATTATTGTCAATACTATAGGAATTTATAATTAGATCACCTACCACAAGATTGTTGATGATAGTTCACCATACCAAAAACCCCAAAATTGAACCTGAACATTCAAGAAAAAAATCATGGAAGATCTAAGACTAAAACCTATGATAAATATCAAATAGAACACAAACATAAAAATATAGATCTATAAACAATGGAAAAAGTAGATAAATCATTCCCTCTAATCCATAAATAGATATAGGATAGAGAGATAGATAATAGAAGATGGAAGATATCACATACCGAATATTAGACAATCATTCGATTGGATCTTCGATTCATCAAGAATGGGTTTATATGAGTCTTATGATCCTTTTAGGAGAATTAAAACTCATAGGAATAGGTTTAGGGACAAGGTGATGCGAATAGGGGTTAATAATAGGGGGTTCAAGATTTGTTTATAATTTTTTGGGTAATTCAAAACCTATGCACACAGTTTTTTTTGGATAAGGACGCACAGTTTTCCAAATCATGTACCATAACCGTGCACATCTTCTTAGGGGGAGAACAATTTCTCCAAAGTGTAAAACAATTTGAAAAACCATCCCCAACTATAAAAATACCCTCTTCTTGAGTTATCATGGTTTTTTGGGATGGGCACTCGGTTTGGGAAAAATGTGCACCAATCGTGCACTACCCAAAATCCCTCAAAAAACATACATATTTCTACAATTTCTCATGAGACATCCCCAATGTAAAAATTTACCAAAATTAAAAAAAAACAAGGGAAAAATAGTTCCTGTAAATGAGCATGATAAACATCCAGAAAATTTCAAGAACTTATAATTTTTAAAAGTTCCTTTTCAGTATTTTTGGACAATATCAAATTATGTTGAAAACAATATCAATTTTAATGAACCACTTCAAAGAAATTTCATTCCATGAAAAATAGTACTGGAATTATTACATGTATGATAGAACATAATGTGTTGGTGAATAATATTAAATAATATAGTTATTTTTATGGATAATCTAATCCACCATAAAAATTTGTTGTATAATTTTAGATCATATGATTGTGGATTATATGAAATAAAAACTAGTCAGACAATAAATGTTTCATAAAAGAAGTAAAATATAAATATTTATGCTTTATTTTTTCCAGATTTATAAATTATCAAAAATAAAAGTTTGAAATAAACAATTTCATTAATTTTTTCTATATAAATTAATGAAACTGCCATCTATTTGCGATGTGAATCTTCTATAAAAATTTTCCTTTTCAAAAAAATAAATTTTTTATGTTGTATACCATGCCTTGTATCCTACTAAATTAACATGGGTTTTTATCATATCCCTTCATGAAAATTCTCTTTTGATCCAAATATAGGATTCAAAATCCATGCTCAGTCATTATTTCATCAATCTAGATTCATTTATCTAAAATTCTATTTTGTTAGTTTTTATTTATTTTGAGGTTAGATAAATTTTTAATAGTTTTAATTTAAATTTTTTTATTATTGGTTTAATTTTTTGGGTTTATAATATAAAAATATTGATAAATTAGAACAATTAAAAAAATATAAACATAAATCATTATCAAATTAATTTTGTAGTAATAAAATATTAATATTATTATGGTTTACTATATATTAACTAAAATTAAAAAAAAATAGTTTTAAATAATTATAGGGTATAATTAAAAATAATATTAAAATAAATTAATAATTTTATTTAAAACTGATAACTTAAAAAATATAATTGTTACAATTAGTAAAAAATAGTCTTGTAATAAAATTTTTAGTCTTAATTTTCAAAATAATTTAAATTTAAGAAAAAGTATTAAATAATTTCTTTTAAGAGTTCCTTTATCTCGAGCCTCCAATTTCAATGGGTGCACTACCATATTGTGTTAATATCCCAAATCCACTATATCATATATAAAAAATTAATGCACCAATACCTTCTCACCGAGAATAAACCAACTGAGTTATCAACCTTATTAGAAGCTCCTAGTCAATTATCATTTCCTTTTTACTAATTATTAATTACAATCGGATTAAATATTATTATATTCTAATATATTTCCATCTTAGATGATAATCTATCACCCTTTATAGCATATAGGGAACCCCATGCCTTAAAACCTTTGGATTCAAAATATCCTTCATAATAAAAGAAAACCCCCAACATCCACTCCTCTAGTAACAAGCCCAACCACATTACCCATTCAATTTTCTGATTAAAGGAAAACATACTTACTAAAATGATAAAAATCATTCCCAAACATATCCATCCTTTCATATTTTTAAGACGTATTAGTACTTCTACTAACCTTGATATTTGAATTTTGAATCATGTATTATTTGAAGAAAACATTCAATAGTCTGTTCATAGACCCAACCTCCATGTTAGAAGCAACCTCATGTTCCACCTCTTTAACTAGACCAGGTTAAACCCCCTTGACATTCACCTGGTAAGAAAATACATTTCCCTTGTTACCAAAAAGAATAGATTCATCTCCTCCATGATAATTGGTAAATCCATTCCACCTTCAATCCTTGACATTTATGTCCCTTTAAGGAGAAGTATGAATTATTAATAAATTTGATATAATTGGACATGGAATGCGTTATAATATTATAATCTATTGAATAAATAGGAATCCATTAATATATAATTATGTGATTCTGATCATATTCATGAGTAGAAATAACTACTTTCTCAGTCAAAATTTTACTGAAATTCACTTCAACCGGGACGTGTGAAAAATAGCTACATATAGCATGTTCAGTCTCCTTTACCATCATAATAGGCTCACCTATCAGTGATGAAATTTCATGCAATGTTTTTTTATTTAAATGGATCCAATTCAAAAAATAAATTAAAACCCAAACCTACACAAAAATGTTCTTCAAGATAGAGGTATTAAAACTGAAATTCTACCCATTGAGGCGAAGATATCCAATATTATGTTTAACAAGACTAGATCACTATGCACTAATTTATGATTTATCATAAAAAAATGATAATAACTATAATAAATTGGAATATATTTCCTTTCAGTGAAACTTTAAATAATAGGAAATTGATGTGCCAGAACATAATTTTTTTGGCATATCCCCTAGTCGATGAAACATTAGAGAAATAATGAAATATATTCCTAACTCAAATCTCCTAGAGATCACTTCCTATATTTTAAAAATATGAGTGATGCCTCACATTTTAAGACTGTCTCTGAATCCACATCCTAATACAAAGTAAAAAAATTCACTGATTAAAAGAATCAAATTCATCACTATTTTCACCTTGCTGATTTCCAATATTCATTGCTTCAGACCCTCTTTTTTGAGAACCAGTGGACTCCACCACGTCTATAAGGATTCCTCTAACAAAGAACCTCTCAGTTTTCTAAATATAATCCCATGGAAAATCCATATCATGATCAATGCCCAAATTATCTTATCATCCACCATGATTGCAGAAGTATCACTCCTCCCAAACCCCCATCCACTCTAACTCAACAATAAAAAATAATTTATAATAAATTAGGAAAATAACAGGTGTAATAATGATTTATTTATTATTACTAAAAATAAATTAAAATTATGAAGAAATAGTATAAAAAATAAAAATAATGAAAAAAACATAATAATAAATAAAAAACGTCAAAAAATAAAAAATAAAAAATAAAATATTTTATTCTAATTTTTAAACATTAATAAAATAATAATAAATATAATTAAAAAATATGATTCAAAAAGTTAGTAAAAAATAAATAAGTAAAAATGAAAATTAAATATAATAGTAAAAATCAATAAACATTTTTGGATTATATTTAAATATAAACAATAAAAAACATATAAAAATAATAATTTTAATTAATAAAATGTTTTATAAATAAATAATATATAAAAAATTATTAATAAATATTGAAATTTAGTTAAATAACAAAAATAATATTGTTTTTATGAATTATATGATAATAAAACATACTATAATAAAAAACTAAAAAAATAGGAAACAAAAACATAATATAATTATTTGAAATTATTTAAGGATTTATAAATACTAAAAAATTATTATATAATTAATTTATATAATTATTAAAAATAAAATTATAAATTTTAGTAAATTAATAAACAATTTTTTTAATAAAAATTAGTTTAAATTGTGAAAAAAATTAAAAAATGAATATAATTTCATAAAAGTAATAATAAATAAAAAATAAGATTTTAAATATATTGGTAAACCAATATTTATTTTCAAACATTTAGTTATATATTTTATTATACCCTAATTACTGTTATTATTTTTAGAAAACATGGACATAGGAAATAAGAAATAGTTTTATTATGGGGTTACGATTACATAAGTCAATGAAATAAACCACATGAATCTTGTATAAATATTGTCCTTATTTTTCCTGTTAAAGAATTTAAAGAATTTATATTTTCAAATTTAGAATTTTTTCTAGAATTAGAAATAAAATGTAATTATTACAAAATTCACCTCAAGATATTTTGAACATTTGATATTGTTGGTAGAAATTTCTTTTTGTTTAGTTTTTAGGTTGATAATGTTTTTTAGAATCAACATTGTGAATATAATTTAGAAGGAATTATTTTTCTCTTCTGATCAAATAGTGTTCTAAAATTTAGTACAACATTCTTCTTGTATGTATTTTATAAAAATATAGATTCATAATGAGAATTAAAATTCTTAATAAGAACAATCTTATTCTTATTTATTATTATAGCATGACATAGGATGATGTATATATTTGACGCTAAATATAAAAAATTAATGATTTTTTAAAATTTACAGATATTAAAAAAAATTGAATGCCTAAAAGTTTTTTTGGTTGAATACATTGTTTATTTAAAAATCATTTCTCAAAGGAAAATATGCAGACAATAAGTTCTTGTTGAAGAAAAATGAATAACTATAATTTGAGTTTTATTTAAAAGTAGATCCATGCATGATTAAATCATTATATCTTGATTATGGTGAATTTTGTTTTTATTAATTATATATAATTTATATAATAAATTCATAATGATATTCAACATGGATAATCTAGACATGTTCATATAAAACAGGTAAGTTAATTTCCAATTATACCTAGTTCATAACATTTATATTTTTCCCACAAAAGTTCTTTATTCATGATGTGAAATCAATCTAATATAACTATAGACAACAACTTAAATCTTTATTTGGATAGTGATTTATGGAATTAATTTGACCAGTTGCTTCCATATTTTTCATTTGATCCTCATAATATATAGTTAGTTATTTGAACACATTTTTTTAACCTTTTTGTTTTTATGATAATAAATATTCTTGTTAGCCTATTTTTAGAACTCTATAAAACACCTCCACTTGGATTTTGATTAAGGAACAATATATCCATTTGTAAATATTAATTATATGATAATAAAAAACAATAACTATATTTATTTTAAACCATTGATTGGTGAGTTAAATTTATTGTTGAGTTATTTTTTAACAACATATGATGAAGTTGTTCTATAGAACTTTATAATGAGAGATATATTAATCTGGAAAATTATTTAACATCCAACATTTGGTATGTTTCCTAGACTGAGTACATGAGAACCTAAATCTCATTCAGACTATATGAATAATTGCAATTTGTTTATTCTTTTTAATGGATGATGACGTTAAATTGTGTTAAAATGTATCACTAAGAGGGGGGGGAGGGTAAATTAGTGAATTTCATTTATAAGGTTTTTTAGAAAAATATTTTTCATTAGTTAATTTATCAATCCTATCATTACATAATATATGAGACTTTCATGCATTCAACCAATTATACAATTCCCAAGAACATGAGGATTTATTTCAAGCTTCAGTCACAATGTGGTTACCTTCACCTTGAAGAGTTCAGATCAAGTTATAATAAAAATATTTCAACTAGTAAACATGAGTTCATACAATATAAAAAATTTCTAAACTATCATAGAATTAATTGAATAATGTGGAGGTATATCTCTAAAAAATCTCTTGTAGTATTGTGATGGATTATTCATATTGTCTCCCACTAATGTAGGATATCTCCTGGACAACCAGATCAGTCTCAAGGATGGTTAATTATTTTCCCCCTTATGTTACTCAAAGGATCCTTCCCATGAACAAGACTTGGACTGATCCTTTCTTCTGATGCAGTGTACACATCGACTTTATTCGTCACTTAAATTTTTAGGGGCTATGAAAACCACTACATAATCTATAGTTCTGAATACCCATATTCATTTCCACTCTTCATGAACATAAACCTAGAATTAACAATTTCATCCATTTTCTCTTCCCAGTCATCTTCTATGAAATGAATAAATCATAAGAATCTTGCTTCCTCCTTCCTCGGCACACACGATCTCTTTTTTGGATATCACCAACCTCCTTCTTTGATACACTAAATGCCATAATTTTAAAAAAGAATTACATTTTATATTATTACAAATATCTTCTTATAATTTTTCATTATACCTAAATAGAAAATTAAAACAATATTTTTTATATATTTGAAATATATAAATCTTTTGTGGTTATCATTTTGAGGTGAACTTATCATATTTTTTATTGTTCAATGGAATCCTCTAGTGTTTTTCTATAATTTAATCTCATATTTTCACAAATTGACCTACCTTGGGTCATGAACAAAGTCAAATGACTCCATGGGTATCCATTAATACCTTAGTTAATTTCCTAGTACACCACATGCTATTACCCATCAGGTTCTCTTATCACACTAATGACTGTCCCCATAAGCTAACACACGTTCATTTATTGTTTTTTCCCACACTCACACACACGCAATAAAACTTTCCATGAGGTCACCCATCTTGATAAATTCTCCCTAACTATCACACTTTAATATGATGTTTTAATTTGGTAGGATATTTAAATTGAAGGTTAACCTTGTTGACATGGTTTCTAACATTTATTCTTTGTAAACACACATTTATAGGTGTGTTAAACACTAATCCCCTTTAAATAACAACACCCATGTTGGTCGCCTAACATTTCAAACCCAAGCAGTGTCACGGCACATCATGATGGGTATTGCTTCCGAAACCATTTTTTAGGATTTGATAGCAACATGGATAGATCTAGGAGGAGTCATGGGAGTGTGAGTCTAATATTCACACTCAATGTCCTGAGTTTTTTGAGAAAGACCGCTAGAGTAACATCACAGGGATGAGAAGTCATTAGAGGAGGATAATTTAAATATCCTCAATTTTAATGATAATAAAACCCTATTTGATATATGATTTATGATATTTCAGGTGCGTTCATTCATCATGACTAGGAACATAGGTTCACATCTATATATATAATACTTATTTTTGTGCTTCATGGAATTTATTTAATTTTATGCCTTCATATTTTCTATGTATTTCGTATAATTTATATTTATATGATATATCTATATTGACATGCTTTTGTGATAATATTTATTTTCATCAATTAGTTGAACAAAGCATGTTGTTCTGTTAGTATATATATGCTGAATATGAATGAAGTGTCGGTAAGGAGACTGATGTTAGTGCTATGAGGGTTATACCTTAGGTTAAGGGTAGACTCATAGAAGAAACCTGGTGTGATCATGTGTTTCCTTCATGTTGCAGAATATGTCTCATCAACATATTCTTATAAGAATAAAAGGGAAAGAGGCCAAAATACTTCTTCAAGGGTAGAGGCTTCATTATTAACACCTTATGTGTAGAAGAATAAAATTTAGAAAACTCTCTCCCATTCTTTATGGTCTAGGAAATAGGTCCATACCAAGTAGAAGTATTTCTAATATTTTTTGTTAAAGAAATAGATGTTTACAACTATGGTCAAGTATTCCCTAACATCAAATCCAGCATTCATCGTCCTTAGAGGGTTCTAAATTCCCTATGGATGTTTAATAATGGGTTGAATTATTTTTGAGAATCTTAAAACTAGTATATACTATAAATTATTCAAAAATTATGAATAAATTGAGCACATTATAGATGAAAAACAAATTTTTATACACATATCATCGGGTTCCAATTGAGATGAAGGTTCTCAAGGTTAATTTTGATGACTTGGAGTGGAAGAAGTTTATCAGGCCGGGTACTTTACCATAAGGTGAACCTGTGTTTCACACCGAGCAGGAACATGTTAGTCCTCGCCTCTAAGTTGATTACCAAAAGATATATTAGGTGAAGATGAAGTAAATTTATTCTTTGGGGTTGATTGATTCTTTCTAATCAGTTACAGGGATCCTAATGGTTCTTTGAGATTGATCTATGATTATTCTATCACTAATTTCAAGTTAGAGATGAGGTTATTTTGAAGGTGAAATTTTGGTGTAGGATTATTCTATATGAGTACTTTTCTATGACTTTTGGATGAAAAATGTTCCAATAGTATTTATTACCCTTGTGAAAAATATGTTTTCTCTATTTTTTGACATGTTCTTCATGGTTTTCATTGATGAAATCCACATCTAATCTCTGATACTAGATTAGTATGATAGGAAACTTGAGAAAGTCATGAGTATTCTTTGATCACATCGGCTTCATGCCAAGAAATCAAAGTGTGATTCTGGATTAAGGACATAAAGTTACTAGGACATATGGTATTTTAGATAGGTATATCTATAGAAATCAATAAAGTATAGGTAGTTGTGTCCCAGGAACATCCCCAAAATTTGTTCGTAATCAATAGTTTCCTTGCACTAGAAGGATGTTACCAAGATTTTATGATAGATTTATCCTGACCATCAGCCCCATGAAAAAACTAATGAAGAATGAAGTGGAATTGTAGTGGGCAAACCAATGTGAAGAACCATTCCCTGAGTTGAAGTAAATCTTGATGAAATATCTAGTACTAACACTTCATAAGATGATGATCAGTTATGAAGTATACTATGCTGAATTAGTTGTTGTTTTGGGAGCGATGATGATTCAATGAGAACTAGTAGTAGCCTATGGGTCACATCATCTATGACCATACAAGTGAAAATACCCAACACATGACTTGGATGTGGAAGATGTAGTCCATGAACTGAGGTGCTGGAAACAATACCTCTTCGATAAGCATTTTTTAGTGTACATAGATCATAATATCATTTGTTATATCTTCACATATATGTTCTAAAAACTAAGGAAAAATAACCTGGTTGAATATTTTCATACATTTTGCATTGAGATGTATTATGAAATTGTAAAAGGTAATTTCATTATGGATGCTCTAATCTATAAGAAAAAGTGTTAGTAGAAGATTGGTGAGTGACCCTCGGAGGTACATGGGAGCTTAAAGATCTTGTTGGATGACTGGAGAATGGATGATTTTGATAATTAGGGATCTATGAATTTTAATCCATTAGTAGTCACATCATATCTTGTGGACTAGGTGAAAACTTGTCAACATCCATACCCAAAGGGTGTCGTTATAAGGGAACAACTAGCTAGAGGTGATCATATGCCTGGATAGTCGATGGATGATGATGATGTGAACTTGGTGAATGGGAGGGTAGTAGTATATACTTCCATAAGATATGTACTGATGATAATTTACTATACTTCTTAATGGGAATTAAATCCTGGTGTTACCAAGATATATCATGACTTTATATGTCAGTTATGGTTGATCAGAATGAAGAGAGACATTGTGGGTTTCATTTCAGGAAACCTTACCTATCATAGGGTGAAGCACGAGCACCCGTGACCTAGTGATTTTATTCAACCACTTAATGATCCCATGTTTAAGTGTGGTAACATCATGATGGGATTTATTATGGGGTAATCTA
Organism: Viscum album; assembly: GCA_963277665.1. NCBI lineage: Eukaryota > Viridiplantae > Streptophyta > Magnoliopsida > Santalales > Viscaceae > Viscum > Viscum album. Next base: position 277,925,782 of record OY728135.1, read on the forward strand.
GAACTCTAAGGAGTCATGTCATTGTTTGGACGATTTTGGATTGGATGATGAATGTTTCTCACTTTTGACCAATCCAAGAAACCCACTGAGTGGACAAGATGAAAAATATCCATGTTTGTGAGATCATACAGTTTAATAGAATTCCATTGAGCATTGTTTCAGATATAGATTCAAAATTTATGTCATGTTTTTAGTAGGGCTTGAAAAAGTCTATAGAGATACACTTGAGTTTGATTAGGGCATACAATCCTCAAACAGATGGATATTCCATGTGAAAAATATGCATATTTTGTAACACCCTAAGATTTTATGAGATATATTCTTTTTAATTACGTTGATTTATTTTTTTGTACACTAGACCAAGATTAGCTTGCGCTATATGTAACACCATATTATCTTGTAGTATAGGCAACACTATTCTTGGCTTGTGTTGCACACAATTTCAAGTTATTTTGATAGAATTCATTTCACACAACACTGAGTAAATATTTTGTTCAATGTATAAATGAAATAATTTTTTATTATGTTATATGTAACACCAAAGGAATCTTGCACTACAGGCAACACTAGCATGGCTTGTGTTACACGCAAAAGTGACCTTCCTCACCAGCTTGCATGGTACGCAATACCGAGTTTCACTAAACAATGATATAATATTAAAATATTATATAAACTATCCATTATGAATTTTATTAACCACATATTTAATTTTATATAACATTATCATTCATCTTACACATGAAATGAGAAAAAAAATCTATTCTTCAAATAAAAGAAGCATTTTTCAATAAAAATACTGTTTTACCACCTTTTGATGGCACACACATTTTAAATCTAGTTTTTGACAATTATATATTTTATATTTGACAAGATAAACATCTTCTTTATAAGCGGGACATAAAAATTTAATTTGGATAATTTTTTGATAAATTTTTGATAACTTTCACATTTTTATGAATAGTTAAAATACTATAAATTTTAATTGAAAACAACTTTTTTCCTCGAAATAATTTATATGGTCAAAATATATTGTTGAATGGTTTTAAAGTATAAATAGAATATATTTTTATATTTACAAAAATTTATTTCATTGTCATTAATTTTACACAGAATTCATATGTAAAAACAGTTCAATCTTATGCAATGTTTTAAATAAAACCCCATTTTTCGAAAATAGGATTAAATTTAAATTAATTACTACAACATCTGTGTTTTTAATTTGGAAAAAATGGATTTTATATTTCATATTTGGAATCATAAGGCTGACTAAATCAATTTAAATATGGGGTTATAAAAGAGATCTATATGTGTATAAATAGTCATTGGAAAGCTAAAAAGATTGCATACAAAATTGTGTTTTAATTATAATTTTTCTACATTAGATAAATATATTTATTTATGACATAATTACGATGTAGTGATTACTTCATTAATGAATGATTCAAATAAATTAATTTATAAATATTAAAATAAGTTTAATTTGAATATTTGGATGCCATCCACGAATTTTATAGATGGCATTGACATATTATGGATGATTTAATTCATTTGATTCGATGTAATAAGGTTTTTATGAATTATTAAAAAATGTTAATCATGGATAGTATCCAAAAATGACCTAATTCATAACATAGAACATAAAATAATTTATTAAATGATATTAAATTCCTAAAAATTTAAGATTAAGAAATATGGTTAATTTAAGTCCAAATATGTCATAAATAACTTTTTCAGGTTGTTAGACATGATATGGTAATTACATTAACCCACAATGTGTAACTAACATGATATCACAGTAAGATTAAAAGGGGTAAAATAAGGGTAAAACAAAAAATATAAGGTTAAAAAAATATTCAAAAATTCTCAAGAAAAAATCTTGGATGATGGGTATTCGAACCCACATCATCTTATCTTATAATTTAATAATTTTTGGACCATTTTAAATCTAAATGGAATTTATAATATATTAACATTTTTGGAACTTTCCTAAAGTACCCCTCTTCTCTCTTATAAAAGGGAACCTCCTAACTCTCCTCTTCACTCCATTTTGAGCTTTCAAGATCGACCAAACCCTACCCATTTATCTTATTAACATCCCAAGTTACATTAAATAGGGTCTGGTCTTCTTAAAGGACCAACTCTAGTGCCCTAATAAGAATTTATAGGAGGCACGTCAATAAAGAGGTAATATCTTCTACCGATTATTTCAAATTTCATTATTCTTATACATACTCTTCTTTAGATATTTCATTATAAAGTAATAATTTCCTTATCAATCATATATTGATATGTTATTATAAATATGAAACCACCATATTTTACGTTTTATCCATCCTATGAAAAATGAAATGACCGCGTGTGCGTACGTACGACTTACCGTCTCCACGCCATGGTGTAATATGTTTTTCACCACCTCCTTACATGGATGGGTATAATGGTGGAAATAATAGATATATATGATTATTATAACATGATACTAATTGTTAGATATAATACACCATTCAATTCAATACCATTCAAAAATTATGGGAATGATATCATCGTTAATGCGTCGGTACGACTTACCATCTCCACGAAGCGATGAGATTCACTATCCATGTTAACCATTCAAGAATGATTATAAAGTATATATAATAAATAATCATAAAATAAATTAAATAATAATTCTACTAGATTTATGTATATATATATATATATATTTCATTTACTTACATCCTTTCAATTTAATAAGGAAACCAAAACATTTTTTATGCATACGTACGACCTACCGTCTCCATCAAAGGCGTATTTCATTCCATTTGTTGATCTATTATATATATTTATATACTGAATATATGTGATATATAAATATTTTTTTACATTATAGATGTATGTAAATCATGATCTAAGTAATCATATGAAGAAAAATAATTCCAAACACGTACAATAAATGAAACTATTATTACCCAAAATGTTGCTTTAACATGAAATTGACCAATGAACAAGTAATATAAAGTCATAAGTGAATTATATATGATATCATAAATTCTATTATGGTTCTGTTTCAAGTTTATAATATGTTTAAACCTGCTATACCAATGTTTCAGAAACATATAGAAGAAATCAAACATAAGGTAACAGATAATATTACAATCTCATTTTTATCCGAGATTTTTTATATGTAAGTATTTTCTAGGGATATATTTATCATCCATGTCCATGTTTTATAAAAATGTTTTCATAAAATGTTTAATATTATTCTATGTATGTTTAAAGCCATTTTTTCCCATTTTTTAATTTTACTACATGCTATGGAAGGAATATTTCTTTTGTTTATCATACGAGGTGCTTTTTGACTTTTCTGATAAAAGTACGAGGATAATGTTTTTTAACTTATACGACATGAATAGATTTTTACATCTTCTTAACTCATTATTTTCATGAATATTCCTCTAAAATAGTTCAAGTTTATTTTTAATTAAATTATTTTCATTTTAAAATTTTGTGAAATTTTGAGAAAATAAAATGTTTTTGTAGAAGAAAGGATATTTTTCTTAAGAACTAAGTTCAAGTGGTTTTCCATCTAAGATGACATAGGGTTATGTTAATATCACTATTATTACAATGATTTGATTATGTTTATGTTGGATTTATTTTTATGAAGTCAATTTAAGTTATATTAAATATGTTATGATGGCATGATGTTTAATAATCCCATTTTATTTCAAGGGTTATGCTATGCTGAATGATTTATGTTTTTATGGAACATGTAAGAATGATTAAATTATGAGATGGGTGGGACATATATATTCATCCAATTCATTGGGTAAAGATTTATATCTCATGAGATAGACATAGCTGGAATGGAAAGTAAATATGGTTCAATAATATAGGGTTGTAATGATAAGTAAACTCGGTTCAGTAAAGGACTTCATCCACTATGATGGTCTTGGAAGCAATGCCTTGGATACTATGGAAATCATATTATGTAATTATTAGTTTTCCACAATTACATGTTTTCTTCCAATGATATTCTTTTATGGTTAATGTTCCATTATGATCCATGCCTTATGTACTTCCAATATTTATGTTATTTCTCAAGATTTGGATGTTTAAACATTATGTTCATGTTTTTATGTACAATTGTTTATGGTTTGTTTTAGGCTCTCCATGTTTAACCTTACAGGGAATTTGATCTCACCCTTTCTGTGATTACCTTTACCCAGGATATACCGAAAGGTTTTAGTTAAGAAAACAAAAGGGAAAGATATTTATTGTAGATTTTGAAGATCTTTCACCATGATTAGAAGATTTAGATCTGAGTTTCCAAAGACACTAAACTAATACGGTCTTTGGGAATTTGTTTTTCTTCATGTATTATGTATTCCAAAAAAATTTAATTTCCATGTATTTATAGCTTGGGTATCTATAGTTGGAATCAGAGAAATGGTTTAGTTAACCTTTGGAAACTACGATGAGAAAACTTTAGTAAGATCCCTAGAGATATTTCTAAGGTAAGTCTAGGGATATCCCTAAGGATAAGTATAAGTATTGGATATAACCCTATAATTATGGTAATGATCATGAATAACCTAGGATTAAACTAATGATGTTATAGATTGAAATTACTCCCCTATTATATGTTGTTTTCCTAGTATGATTTTTCTCTCTCACACTATTCTTTTTGAGTTTTAAAAAATGGATAGAAAGAGGAGGATTCATGTTAATAGAGAATATGATGGACAATGGAATGATATTATTCACGAGAAACCAAATTAAATAAAATTTGGAAGGAGTGGCATCATTAATATTCCAAATTAGCAATCTCACAACATGATCGATAATCTCAAATTTTGCAAGTTTCCTGATACAACTAATAAAAGAAAGATGTATTTTCATGGTGATTATAAAGGAAAGAAAGTTCAATTTTCCTATTGTAAATCATGTGGAAAGAGATATCAAGGAGAATGTTTTAATGGAACTAGAAGATATTTTGGGTGTGTAAAATAAGTACACAAAGCTAGTAATTTGGAAGGTAAATGTTATATTAACACAATAGACAAGGATAATGGTGTTACTAAGACATAAACAATGGTTAAATGTTTTAAATGTGGAATGTACTAGAATTATAAAAATTGACTCCCTAAGATAAAATCTCATGAAGAGAATCAGCATGGTCCTATGGGTAGTATTTATGTTGATGAAGATGAAGAGACTATAAATGATATATGAGATGAAAGAAGTGTTAAGGAATAAAATGATGAAGCTCGATAAATGGTTTAAGAAGGTGGTGGAATGATTTCATGTTTATCAAGAGTAATGTTATATAAGTAATTTAATGGTACAATGGAATAAAGCAACATCTAAGGATTGTTACACTATTTTTTTCCTTAAGTAATTGAATGTATATGTTGAATTGTACCGGTAACCATGAAAGGTAATTCAGATATTTTTGGAAAGCACATGATATGTGCATAATGAAGTGTTAAGGGGATAATGAGATGTTTGATAGTATTAATGAGCTCTTGACTAGTATAAGAACAAAGTGATATCATAGTTTGAGTATATAGAATTTTTGGGATTTTGTTATCTTGAAAGAGTTAACTTTTTACGACATTCATGTTTTCCCTAATGAAATTCATGTTCCAAGAGAATACATGATTAATTTATTTAGATGTTTGGAATTTGACAACTAAGAACTGATAAATGAGATATGGGAGAAAAAATTGAAGTCAATTTAGTTCACCTCTTTATAATATTTTATATTTTCAGTTTTTGGAAGGATTATAATTTTACGCATTTTATGGATAGTATAATTTATATTCTGGTTGAAGTTTGTTAGATTAATGTATTATCCCACTATAGGTAGACTTATGCATATATAATAATCTATTATAACCTTTTTGTTGAGACAGGTGGAATGAACTATCTGTCTATTTTATGATCTACTAACACTTCATGAATGACAAATTCATCTTTATTTCTTCAAATAAGAGATGAAGTGGAAATTGTTCAGGGAACAACCAATGGTGATATTACACTGAAATCAAGTAATTATTTCTCCTTATTAAAAATTCTTTAAATTTAGGGAAATGATCTTACAAAAATGTTATACTAGTACCCTATTATAGTATGAATTAGATGGCCCCTTAAATAATTGATGATTTATCGCTTTCTGATAGTTAAATTTCTCTAAACCTTGTTTTTTTATCACAATCCATCAGAACATGATGGTTAGATTTCTTTTCAATATCTATGTTTTCACTTCCCACCTATGTTATACTATGTGGAAACCCAATTATGAGTTACTTTGGGTAACTATTATTTTTCTAACATTCATTTTTAAAATAAATTTTTAGTATCCCTTTTTACGATGTTGGTTTCCATAAAATAAACATTCATGTAGTATACCATTTATAACCCTGACGAATTTCGGGGGAAAAATTCATTTTAAGGGGGTAGAATGTAACTCCCCAAGATTTTTTGAGATATATTCGTTCGAATTTCTTTGATTTCATGTGTTGTACACTACACCAAGATTAGCTTGCGCTATATGCAACACCATATTAGCTTGTAGTATATGAAACACTATTCCTGGATTGTGTTGCACATAATTTCAAGTTCATTTGATAGAATTCATTTCACACAACACTGAGTAAAGAATTTTTTCAATGTAAAAATGAATTAAGTTTGTATTATGTTATATGAAACACTAAAGGAATCTTTCACTTCACGCATCACTCACATGGCTTGCGTTACACGCAAGATCGACCTTCCTCACTAGCTTGCATGGTACTCGATACCGAGTTTCACTAAACAACGATATATTATTAAAGTATTATAATAACCAGATTCTATGAATTGTATTAACTATGTTTTGAATTTTATATAACATTATCATTTATCTTACACATGAAATGATAACAAAATCATTTTTTCGGATAAGAGAAGTATTTTTCAAAAAAAATAGTTCTACCGCCTTTTGATGGCACAACCATTTCAAATATAGTTTTTTGACACTTGTATAAGTTATATTTGACAATATAAACTTATTCTTTGTAAATGGGACATAAAAATTTACGTTAGATAAATTTTGGATATTTTTCTGATAACTTTCATATTTTGATAAATAGTGAAAATATGCTAAATTCTAATTGAAAACATATTTTTTCATCAAAATAATTTATTTGATTATAATATATTATTGAATTGTTTTAAAGTATAAATATAATATATTTTTATATTTTTATATAATTTATGTCATTTTCATTAATTTTACATTGAATTAATATGTAAAAACATTTTAATCTTTTGCAATGTTTTAAACAAAAAGCTGTTTTTTTTGACAAAAGGATTAATTTTAAATTAATTACTGCTACTTATATATTTTGAATTTGGAAAAAATGGATTCCATATTTGGAATAATAAGGTTAAAATTGTGTAAATATAAACTTTTTTTGGACGTTTTTAATAGTAACATCAGAAATTATATTATAACCATGGTTAAAGGGTAAATCAGGTAAATTAGGGTAAGAAAATAGTATTATATCAAACTACACATGACCTAATCCTATTGGATAAGATATGTATGAACATGGGCATACTTGGGTCAACTTTGGGATCCCATGGATTCACATGGATGTGAAAATGACAATTTATTATAATTAATTTAAAGTAATGATAATTATAACCTAAACATATATCTTTTACTAAATCAATTTTAATATGGGGTTATATAATAGATATATATGTCTATAAATATTCATTGGAAAGATAAAATTATTTCATACATCATTGTATTTTATTTATAATTTTTCATCATTAGATAAATATATTTATTTATGACACAATTAAGATGTAGTGATTACCTCATTAGTGAAAGATTCAAATAAAATAATTTATAAATATTAAAATAAGTTTAATTTGAATGTTTTGATGCCATCCATGAATTTTATGGACGGAATTGACATATTAGGTATTATTTAATTCATTTTTTCGAAGTAATAAGGTTTTAATGAATTTCTAAAAAAAGTCAAGTATGAATAGTATCCAAAATTGACATAATTCATAACTTAAAACATAAAATAGTTTATTAAATGATATTAAATTATTTAAAAACTAAGATTTTTCCAAATGGTTAATATAAGTCCAAATATGTACTAAATAACTTGATATGTGTCGTTTGACTTGATATGGTAATTACATTAACCCAAAATGTGTAAATAACAAGATATCATGGTAAGATTAAAAATGGTAAAATAAGGGTAAAACCAAAATGTTGATAAAAAAATATTCAAAACTTGTCAAAACAATTATTTGATTATATTTATTACAAACCAAATCATATTATATTATAATTAAATAAGTTTTGGACCATTTTGAATCAAAATTGAATTTATAATAAATTAATATTTTGGAACTTTTCTAAAGTGCCCCTCTCTCTCCTATAAAAGGGAACTCCTCCCTCTCCTCTTCACTCCATTTTGAGCCTTCATTCTCGGTGAAACCCTTCATATTTCTCTTCCCAACTTCCCTAATTACATTATAAAGTTTCATTTATTCTTAAAAGACCAACTCTAGTACCCTAAGAGGATTTTAAAGGAGGCACGTCAAGGAAGAGGTAATCTCTTCTACAGATTCTTTCAAATTTCTTTCTTCTTATACTTCTTATTATTTAGTTTTTTCAATATTAATTAATAACACCAGTATCAATAATATACTGATATGTTATTATAAATATGAATAAACCCTTTTTCCCCTTCTATCCATCCTACGAAAAACAAAATCACTACGTGTGTGTACGTACGGCTTACTATCTCCATACCGTGGAATAAACTATTTTTCACCACCACCTTACTTGGATTGGTATAATGGTAGAAATAATAACTATATAAGATTATTATAACATTATAATAATTCTAAGATACTATAAACCATCCACTTTAATACCATTCAACAATAATGGGAATGATATTGTCGCTCATGCATACGTACGGCTTACCGTCTCCACGACGCGATGAGATTCATTCTCTATATTAACCATTCAAGAATGATTATAAAGTATATATAATAAATAATCATTAAATATATTGCATAATAATTATAATTGATTTATTTTTATATATATATTTTATTTACTTACTTCCATTCAATTTAATAAGGAAATGAAAACAACGTTCATGCGTACGTACGACCCACCGTCTCCATGAATGGTGTATTCCATTACATTTATCGATCTATTATATATATTTATATAATGAATATATATGATATATAAATCATGTTTTACATTCTATAATCATGAAAATCATGATATAAGTAATCATATAAATAATGAAAAGTCCAAACATGTACGATAAATGAAACGATTTTTACCCAAAACGTTGCTTTAACATGGAATAGTCAAATGAACAGGTAATATAAAGTCCTAAGTGAATCATATATGATATCATAAATATTAGTATGGTTCAGTTACAAGTCAATAATATGTTTAAACCAACTATACAAGAGTCTTGGACACATACAAAATAAATTGGACCTAAGGTAAGAGATAATTTAGAAATCTCATTTTTATCTGAGATTGTTTATACGGAAGTATTTTCTAGGGATATATTTATCATCCATGTCCATGTTTTAAAAAATTGTTTTCATAAAATTTTTAATATTATTCTATGTATGATGAAATTAATTTTTATCCATTTTTGACTTTTACTACATTGTATATAAGAAAATTTCCTTTTGTTTACCATCTGAGGTACATTTTGACTTTTCCGATAAAAGTACGAGGAGACTGTTTTTTTAACTTATAGATCATGAACGGATTTTTAAGTCCTCTTAATTCCTATTTTACAAGAATATTCCTCTAATATATTTCAAGTATATTTTCAAATAAATTATTTTCTTTTAAAATTTCACGGCATTTTGGGAAAATAAAATGTTTTTGAAGAAGAAAGTATATTTTTCTAAGAACGAAGTTCAGATGGTTTTCCATATAAGATGACATAGGGGTTTGTTTCATTCCCTCTTATTACTTTTATTTATTATGTTTATGATGGAATTATTTTTATGAATACCATTTATCTTATATGGATTATGTTATGATGGCATGATGTTTAAGAATTCCATTTTATTCCATGGTTTATGCTATACTGAATGATTTATATTTTTGTGGAACATGTAAGAATGATTTCATTATGAGATGGTTGTGACCTATATATAAATCCAATGCATTAGGTATAGATTTATATCTCATGATATAGAAATGGCTAGAAGGGAAAGTAAATATGGTTCAATAACACAGGGCTAGAACAACAAGTAAACCTGGTTCATTAAAGGACTTTGTCCACTGTGATGGTTTTGGAAGAAATGCCTTTACTAATATTGAAATCATATTATGTGATTATTAGTTTTATACAATTAAATTATTTATTACAATGCCATTATATCATGGTTAATGTTCCTTTATGATCCAGGCCTTATGTACTGCCAAGATTTTTTTCATTGCTCAATATTTTGATCTTTAAACTTTATGTTCATGTTTTTACGTACAATTGTTTATGGTTTGTTTTATGTTCTCCATGTGTACCCTTACGGAGCATTTGAGCTCACCCTTTCTATGTTTTCTTTTCCCCAGGATATACAGAAAGGATTTAGGTTGGAAAAAATGTAAGATATTTATGGTATATGTTGAAGATCCATGATTAGAAGATTATGATCTGAGTTTTCCAAGACACTAAACTAATACAGTATTTGGGAATTTGTTTATGTCATGTATTAAGTATTCCGTGAAATAAATGTTGTGTTTGTGTACATCAAGCTTGGGTCCCTACATATTGGACCATATAAATATATCTTGTGTTCTATAATTCTTTGTAGGATGAGATAATCATCTATCCATTATTCAGTTCACATAAAAAATAATTATCGGGCATTTATTTATATTGAACCTTATGATGCCCATTATGGTACACCATGTCCATCACTACTTTATTGGAATGTGGTAGGTGAGGCAGCAATTATGGGGCTTGTTTTTTTTAAGATACCTCTAATAGATTTCATCTAATTTAGAAGAGGTTGATCATCGCTCAGAGAAAACAGAGATGATTTATTGGCAATAGAAGGAGACCTTTGGAGTTCAGTTTGGGTGATTATGTTTTATTGAGTGTGACTCGAAGGTTAGTTCACCGACGTATAAATTAGAAATTCATGCTATCACCATAGTTTGTTAGACCTTTTATGATCACCGAATGGAATGTGATATTGGAATACTATTTAGACCTTCCTTATAACAAACTTGAATCCTATCAATGAAATTTCCCTTATTATAATTCTATCATACAATGTAAATAACATAAAATCACATAGGGAACACAATAAAAAATTTATAAATGAAGAATTAATGGAATAAGAGGTATTTATTGAAGTTTAGAAACCCATACCAACATAATAGTAACATGATAATTGGAATGGTAATGTGACCCTTATGAATAATAAACCATCTAATTGAATTGTAACCTCACCCATTAATGTATAAAGAAAATTTAGGTATCTTATGAATGAAAATATTATATATTTATTTCATGGTATAAGTAAATAAAATTTTAGAAATGATAAATTAAGTGTAAGTATTTTATTAAATTTAAATATTTCATTAAAAATTAATAATTAACATAATTATTTAAAAATAATGTATATTTTTATAAAATAGATTCTTAAAATAATATTTGTTTCTTATGATTATAGGATTGTTTTATTATACCTTAATTAATTTTTCAACATATTATAAAATCTGTAGTAATTTTAAAATCTGTATTTTACAAGTAAATGATGACTTTAATTAAAATAATTTTTTTTATTTAGAAAACTATTTTCATAAAATATAGTTCTTATTTTGAACTCTACACATCAAAAAATGGTTTGGGTGAATTTTTTAGTTTTTTTATAAAATATTTGAATTTTTATTTAATATTGAAATGCATTAATGTATAGTATTTGAACAATTCATGAATTATTGAGTAATAGATGATGTATGGATGATGTAATCTCAAAATATCAAACTCTCCTTAATTGTTGTAATATATTTAGTGATATGGTTTAAAAAAATTCATAGCCTTGAGCCAACATAATAAACTAATGATCAAAATAATGAAAAAACACCTCTCTCCTCCTGTATAATTACAATGTCACACCACCTATTCTCCTCACACCTTTAAATATGTGAAGACTATCCAATATCTACCGAAAACCCTTCCTAATAACCTCCCACACTTCTAAGAGGCTTTGTTACCAAAAAAATTCCAACTCAAATTTCCCTAGGGATATTCTCAAGGAGAAGAATTCAAGAGGTAAAATCCTCTTTCATTTTTTTAATTTCTTTTCGTGTTCCTTCATTTTATTATTCTATACTCACATCCCCTTATCAAAGTTTCATTATAACTCAATTATATTAAATATAATGTAATTTTATTATATTAATAGAAAAATCCATCATCAATCCTCTTCTCCTCTTCATATTATTCTAAAAATGAAAACATCATCTGTGAGGTGATGATTTATCACCTTCAAGGATGACAAGATTTCATTTTCCTTCACCACATTCATGTCTGGTCATAAAAACCTTACATTGGTTATAATATATTTAAAAATTTATTTTATAACCTTTTTTATGTTCTGTAACTGACATATAAATATATAATAGTAAGTGATATTACAAAATGAGTTCACTATTATAAAAAACACCGATATAAATCTAAAATATTATCATTAACATGTTATCTAATGAATCATCCTCATATCTATAAAAATATATATGATACCAATTAAACTTATTCTTTTTAATTATTAACATATAATTTCATTGATGGAAAATTTTCCCCATTTTACACGATCGTCTATACATATACTGGTGAAACGATTATGAAAACCAAAAAAAAATGTTTTCTCTCAAATGATGAAATTGAACTCTGTAACTCATAATAAGGGCGATAAATGAACTTAATAAAAATATAATGAATAAAATAAATTTTTAAAAGGTTTTTTATTTTTTAATTAATGAATCTAATTTGATTATCTAGGATACTAAAGTGAAGTAATCATTCAAAAATAAGGTAAAGGGATTCTCAGACCCAACTCTCTTTCATTGGGGTATCTCTATTTCACTCCATTTTCAGTAAGTATGTTTTTAAAAATGGATATTATTTTAATGTTACTTATGTATCTTTTATTTTTTAATTCCCTTTTATTTTCTAGGAAATACTTGTTTCTAATGTGGTTTTATGACAAATATAATGTTTTTTTCCAAAAGAACTCTCTTTCCAAAACTCATTTTGACTCATTTTGAGTTGTTTCTTCTTCCCTCAAGAATGTTTAATGTTATAAAAAATATGTTTTCCAATTTATCATTTCAGAAACCCCAAGATTATTCTTTAATGTATTCTATTTGAAATAAAACTCATTTCTTTCCATGGGTTATTTTATGTGTAAGACTAATATACATTCTATAAGCCATGAATTATTATGTAAATGTTATGATGTAACGGGTGCACAATGAAGTTAATAGTTCTATAATTCATTGGTTAATGTGATGTATTTCCAGATATAATCTAAAATATGCATTAATATTAAGCTATATTTTTTCATAATGATGATTTTATGGTTAGTCACATATGTTATGCGTGAACATGATGTTGTCTTTGTTTACAACTATGTGTGGTATTTGGCCACTAAGACATGATGTTTAATTTTTTATGCATTTCCACATTGTATGACATTATCTAATGCTTCACCTCAAGATTATGTTGAGGATCATATTCTTATGTTTTTATTATGATGATTGTATAACACCCCAAACATTTTATGGTATATTCCTCTTAAATACATTCTATTCATTAGATAGCCTATATTTCATGAAGCACTAAGTCTTTTTTGAATAAAAACATTATTGGAGAAAGTTATAGTCTATCCATTAAACATAAATTTTACACTTCTACGTTTTGAATTTCGAAAAACAATCATCTAGAGTTGTGACCAGTAAGTCATTTAGAGTCTGATAGAAGCAACTTGATTTTTTGATGAATAGTAACATACCTTTATGAATAGTAATATAAATATTAATATGACCCTTATAAATAGTAAATAATGATAATATTTTATTTTATTAGGGTAATAAGATAATTATATCTTAATTAATTTTTCAAAGTGATATAGAACTAATTATACCATTAAAATTGTTATTTTTCTAATTAACTATGATTTTATTTAAAAATTAAATTAAAAATACTTAGAAATTTTTTCTCAAAAAATGGAGTTCATTTTTTAATTATTCACATTGAAAAATGGTTAGGGTGAATTTTGAGGATTTTTCTAAAATACTTTATTTTTTTGTGAATTGTAAAAATATAGTTTTGAGTATTCAGTAGTTTAATGAAATCATAATGATGTAATAAATAAATATAAAAGGCTGGTTGACTTGTGTAATGTATCTTATGACATGAGTTTACCATTTTCTAAAACCATGGGCAAATTCCATGGGAAAGCCAAAAGTTTTTCAAAAACCACTAATGAGGTGTATCTTTTAATTAATAAAAAACCCCCTCTTAATTACTATAAATACCCACTCCCCCCCTTAATTATCATTCATTACAAACTAATTATCCTCAATTATCTGGGGGTATTTCCTCCCTATCAGTCTTCCCAATTTGTCCTATAACTCCCAAGGTCCCAACCTTCATGTTTTGGGAGTTACTCTACAAGGTAAGAGAATCAACCACCCTTCTCTTTTCTTAAGGCTTTCATTTATGTTTTCTCTTTTATTTTCAATTGAATTATGTTGGGATATGTTATTACATATTCTCAAAACATACCATATTATTTTTGAGTGATTATATACCCCTTTATCTCATCAAAATATTTTATGAAATTTTAAGTGACGTTGTTAGGCAGCCAAATTTTAGTTAGAGATTTCCCAATTGTTTTCTCTTATTTTGAGTTCCTTTCTATTATACTTCTTTCCTCACATCACATAATCCAAATTATATGATAATTAAATTACCTTACATGAAATATAATTATATTAATCTAATATAATATTTCATCATCATCTCTCTTTCCCCCTTCTATTAAACTAAAAATGAAAACACCGTCCAAGATGTGTTAATTTATCACATTCAAGGATGAAGGGTTCTTAATTTTATTTACCATCTTCAATTCAGGTCATTAAACCATTTTTATGGTTGAAACAGATCATAATATATTTATTTAATATAATTAATGTTCTTGAATCCCTACACACTCATAATATGGAATAATAATACAAAACAAGTTCATTGTACACAAAATCGCCAAGCTAAATCCAAGCGTTCATCAATAAATTTTAACTAATGATTCATCCTCAAGTATATAACCCAAAATAATTATAAGATAATTTATATCACATTAATGTCACTAATAATATATATTAACAATTCTGGATGTTTAACTACATTTCAAAAGAACTTCCATTCATGAATGCAAGTAAACGAATCATGGAAACCAAGGATGAAAATGCTTCAAAAAACAATAACATTGAACCTCTTAGACCCAAAAAAGGGCCATGAATGAACCTAATAAGGTTATTATAAACCTATTACATTTATATGAAGTTATTTATTTATTAATTAATGAAGATAAATTATATTATTCAGGTCATTAAAACAAACGAAGAACACACTCGAGCATAAGGTTAGGGGTTTCTCCTCTCACTTTCATTTCCGTGAGATTTCCATTGTTCACCAATTATTTCATGTATGTGGTATATATTTACTTCCATTTTATATATAATAAAAGGATTATATTTATATTAATGGTATCCAATCACTCATTTTAGGTTTATTAAGTTCGGGCCATACGATTTGACCGATTACATTGTGGTAAGAGACTTTGTCTAAACTACTATTTTGTTGTGACAAACATTGTATTGTGCACCTAATAATCCATATGTAGTGTATCTAATGAACATTTTAGATAAATTTTCATTTGAAATTATATTTATATTAATTATCCATAATCTCATATCATGGATATGTTTGTTGTCTAAACCATATACCATTTTACATATGATGTTTATTTGGGAAGTTATTTTAACTATGGAAATATTGATGAATCTGTATACTATACTCTATATGGATATTGAAAAGGCATACTACTCATGTATTGAATCAATGTATAAAGAGTTATTTGGACATGTAGTGGTGGGTGGGTCCCGCTATAGTCCCTCAATGCATCGGTAGGTTTCATGAGACAAATCAGTTGGCGAAAAACCCTTTGAGTTTGTTTCAAAAAATCAGACGGGTTTCAACCCACAAAACTAAACCGTTTTAATGGTACAATGA
Source organism: Viscum album (assembly GCA_963277665.1). NCBI lineage: Eukaryota > Viridiplantae > Streptophyta > Magnoliopsida > Santalales > Viscaceae > Viscum > Viscum album. The sequence goes on from OY728135.1 coordinate 277,942,128, forward strand.
CATCATGTGATAGATACATGAAGTATAGTTAATAATAATTCTTTTTATTCATTATCATTTATTACTATCGATGAGGTTTTCACTATGAAAAAATCTATGGATGCCGTTTCATTCTCAGTTTATTAATGGCTTGAGTTTTTATTTATTCACCATGACATGTTGATTGTGTCAAATTGTTTACAATTAAGTTATTATTGATTCATGATTCCACTATTTGTAACCCTTACTGATAATTTTAGCTCACCCATTTCAATTTTTTACTTTTAATAGGTGATGAAGATGAGATCATTTATTGAGTTTCTGTGGATGTAGTTTTTAGTTTTTGTTATGTTTTGTATTTTGTAACCTTTTACAATGTAATTTGAGTTACATCTATGTATCTAGTTTCTCCAAGACTACTAAACTGATTTTTCCTTCGGGATTTTCGTTCCTTCTTACCATGACAATGTAAAATGTAATGCAACAAATTTGGTCTAGAGGGGTCAGGGTGTTACATTTGGTATTAGAGGTGGTACCCAGCCTTAAGTGTGGTGCACTGCCTGAGTTGAGATGTCGGGCCCACAACGAGGATGTTGTGGCCTGGGGGGGGGAGGGGGTGAATGTGACACCCCTGAATAATAAAGGATTAAATGAAAAAATTATATGACTCATGTCAACAAGGTGCACCTTCCTTTTCAAAAGCCTTCTTGATTTGAACTCCACAGTTAAGCATGATTGGCCTGGAGTAGTGATCAGAATGGGTCAACATTTGGGAAGTTTCCCAAGGTGTGTGTTAGTGAGGACAAAGAACACTAGAAAGGACAAGTGTTGGCCTATGGGGACTATCATTAGTCATATGACTCATTCAAGAATGTGGGTGGACCCCATGGTGGAGACCACATGTCTGTGGGAAAACTGGGGTACCTGGCGGGCCGGGACCCGACGACCATGTTAAGGTGGGGTGTTTGTGTTGTCACTAGGACCCAGTGGTCATTGGGACCTAGTTCTCACAATCCAAACCCATATTAAAGCAACCCAAAGTAGGAATAAGAGTTATGATAACAACTAGAGAAATTATTTGGAATTCTAAGTGGGAGATCATGTCTTTCTAAAAGTATATTCATCTAAGGGTGTCTTAAGGTTTGGTAATAAAGGGAGACTAAGCCCCAGGTACATCTGACCATTTTAAATTATGGAATGAATCAGAGCTGTAGCTTACCATTTAGGAATGCCACCAAGTCTCTCCAAAGTACATGATGTATTCTACGTGTCATTGTCAAAGAAATACATGCCATACCAAATGCATGTTCTCACCTATGAAGAAATAGAACTGGAACCTGATTTGTCGTACAGTGAAAAACCTATTGGGATCCTTGACATAGGGGAGCAGGTATTGAGAAATCAGATGACTCATCTAGTAAAGGTTATTTGGAGAAACCAAAATATTGAGGAAGAAACATGGGAACCTGAGGATTTTATGAAGAAGAATCACCCACATATTTTTGGAGGGCTTTATACATAAAATTTTGAAGATGAAATTTCCGAAGGAGGGAATAATATAACACCCAAAAAATTTAGGGCATGTTCCTCTTAAATAATTTCAATTAATTAAATAACATATATTGAATGAAGCACTAAGTCTTTTGTGAATCAAAACATTATAGGAGAAAGTTATAACCTATCCATTAAACATAAATTTTCCACATCTATGTTTTGAATTTCGAAAATCAGTCATCTAGAGTTGTGACCAGTAAGTCATTTAGAGTCTAATAGAACCAACATGATTTTTTGATGAATAGTAACATAACCTTTCGAATAGTAATATGCATAGTAATATGACCCTTATAAATAGTAAATAATGATAATATTTTATTTTCTTAGGGTAATAAGATAATGATACCGTAATTAATTTTTCAATGTGATATAGAACTAATTATACCTTCAAAATTGTTATTTTTTAAATTAACAATGATATTATTTAAAAATTAAATTAAAAATACATAGAAAATTATTTTCAGAAAATGGAGTTAATTTTTGAATTCTGCACGTTGAAAAATGGTTAGGGAGAATTTTTGGGATTTTTCTAAAATACTTGAATTTTTCGTGAATAGTAAAAATATAGTTTTGAATTTTCGGTAGTTTAATGACATCATAATGATGTAATAAATAAATATAAAAGGATGGTCGATTTTTTTACAATAACATATGACATGAGGTGTCCCATGTAGCTAAAACCATGGGCAAATACCATGGTAAAGCACATGGTTTTGCAAAAACCACTAATGAGGCGTCCCTTTTAATTAATAAAAAACTCCATCTTAATTACTATAAATACCCACTCACCCCCTTATTTTTATTTCATTAAAAACTCATTATCCTAGATGATATGGTGTTATTACCTCCCTATGTGTCCTCCCAAGGTGTCCTAAAACCCTCAAGGTCCCAACCTTCATGTTTTGGGAGTTACTCTACATGGTAAGAGAATCAACCACCCTTCTCTTTTCTTAATTCTTTCATTTATGTTTTCTCTTTTATTTTAAATTAGATTATGTTGGGATATTTCATTCCATATTCCCCTTAATTACCATATATTTATGAGTGATGGGATACCCTATTTCTCTCATCAAACTATTTTATGAAATTTTAAGTGACACCGTTAGGCTGCCGAATTTTGTAAGAGATTTCGCAATTTGTTTCTCTTATTTTGAGTTCCTTTATTTTATAATTCTTTCCTCACATAACTTCATAAAAATGCTATGATAATTCAAGTACCTCAAATTAACTAGAAATATATTATTCTAATGGAATATTTCATCATCATCTCTCTTTCCCCCTCCTCTTATACTAAAAATGAAAACACCGTCTGAGATGTGTTAATTTATCACATTCAAGGACTACGAGTTCTTAATTTTCATTAACATATTAAATTATTGTCATGAAACCATTTTTATGGTTGAAACATATCCGAATATATTTATTTCATATCATTAATGTTTTAGAATCCCTACACACTCATAATATGGAATAATAATACAAAACAAGTTCATTGTACACAAAACCGCCAAGCTAAATCCAGGCGTTTATCAATAACTTTTAACTAATGATTCATCCTCAAATATATAACCCAGAATCATTATAAGATAATTTATATCTCTTTAATTTTAGTAATAATATATATTAACAATTCTTGATGTTTAACCACATTTCAAACGAACTTCCATTCATGAATGCTAGTAAATGAATCATTAAAACCAATGAAGAAAATGCTTCCAAGACAATAAAATTGAACCTCTTAAACCAATAAAAAGGGCCATTAATGAACCTAATAAGGTTATAATAAACCAATTACATGTATATGAGGTTCTGGATTTATTAGTTAATGAAGATAAATTTTATTATTCAGGTCATTAAAACAAACGAATAACACGCAAGACATAAGGTAAGGGGTTTCTCATCTCACTTTCATTTCCGTAAGACTTCCATTATTAGCCAATTATTTCTTGTATGTGGTATATGTGTACTTCCATTTGATATATAATAACATTATTCTGTTTATATTCATGGTATTCAATGACTCATTTGAGGGTTATTATGTTCTGGTCATATAATTCGACCAATTACATTTTGGTAAGAGACTTTGTCTCAACTACTATTTTATTGTGACTAACTTTGTATTGTGCACCTAATAATCCTTATGTGATGTACCTAATACCCATTTCAGATATATTTTCATTTGAAATTATATTTATATTAAATATCCATAATCTCATATCATATATATGTTTGTTTTCTAAACTGTATACCATTTTACATACAGTGTTTATTTGGGAAGTTATTTGAACTATGGAAATATTGATGAATCCCTATACTCTACTCTATACGGATATTGAAAAGGAATATTTCTCTTGTATTGAATCAATTTATAAATAATTAATTGGAAATGAAGTGGAGTGTGGTGACCTCTATAGCCCCTCGATGCATCGATAGGTCTCACGAGACAAATTAGTTGGTGACAAACCCTTCGAGTTTGTTTCCAAAAATCAGACGGGTTTCCACCCACAGAACTAAACCGTTTTAATGGTACACTGGTTTCATGTTCCAGATACATGAATTCCATTAAATAATCATTCTATTTATTCATTATCGGTTATTACTATCCCCGAGGTTTTCACTATGACAAAATCTATGGATGCAGATTCATTCTTAGTTTATTAATGGTGTGAGTTTTTCATTTATTCCACATGCCATGTTGATTATGTCAAATTGTTTACAATTCAGTTATTTTAGATTCATGCTACCACTATTTGTAACCCTTACTGAGCATTTGAGATCACCCCTTTCAATGTTTTACCTTCAACTTATGATGAAGAGGAGATCATTTAATGAGTTTCTGTGGATGCAATTTTTATTTTTTGTTTTGTTTTGTATTTTGTAACCTTTTACAATGTAATTTGAGTTACATATATGTATATAGTTTATTCAAGACTAATAATCTGATCATTCCTTTGGGATTTTCATTCTTTCTAACCACGCCAATTTAAAAATTAATGCATTGACTCTGGTCTAGAGGGGTCATGGTGTTACAGATTATTCTCACCCCTTGATATATTGATTCATGTTCTTATCTATACTATTACTAGGATTTTAGCTCACCCATATATTTTATGTATATACTTCGGTGTATAATTGTACTATGGGGAACAATAGGGACAATAAGAATATAGAGAAGAAGAAATTAATTTTTTTATGTTTTATTATGTAAAATATATGTATGGTACTAATTAGTCAAAGAAACCAAACCTTTGGATCCTTGTTTTGTAACACTATTATATTATTTATCTTTAAGATGATGTAATATTAGTGTAAAAAAAATTAGGGTCACTTTATTTAGTATCAAGTAATGGTTTAGTTAATTTGGGAATTAGGATTAGATAAACTTAGTGAAAATCTATATTCTTACAATAAGTATATATAAGCACCCAATAATTTTTTTTAGATAAATTCTAAACATAATGATACCACAAGATATGCTTTTAGAGTTAATTTCACAAATTAATAAATGATTTATTCAAGAATTGTTTACTTATTTTTTGTTCAAACATTTTTTATTTTAGAAAAATGTGGGAACTAGGAGAAACATGACCAATGACCATTGTCAGCGACAATACACTGATTGCCTGAATGTCATCCCAAATGCTTTGGGAGTTGGAATTAAAAATTTAATGGATATTCTTGCCGATTTGTCTCAGTCTATAAACAATAACTATAATAATGTTAATTTCCTCCTTCCCCTAAGATGGATTAACTAGATATTGTGTATTTTATGCAGCAACAACCATGGAAATTTATTGGATCTTCTAATCCTCTAGTCTTGGAATAGTTGATCAACTAAATAGAGAATATATTTTATGTAATTCATTGTTCAAAGATAGAGAAGGTCACTCTGGTTGTTTATTTTCTAGATGGAGAGGTTGACCAATGGTGGTAGTTGATTAATAAAACCAATCTGAATGATGAAATTGAATATATGGAGTGACAATACTTTAATATAATGATTCGTAGAAAGAATTTCCCACAAACTTTTCAAATAGATATGGGGAAATGATTCATAGAGATGAAGCAAAAGGAAGTTGAATCTTTTATAGATTATGATGAAAATTTTACAAGGCTTTCAAGTTATGATTCAGGAATTTTTATCAATAATGATTGAGAAATAGATAAATTATTTAGTGGTTTAAACCCACACCTTCAATTGGTTATAGAAATATGATAGATTTGTAGTTATAATGAATTTGGTTGATATTCTCTCAAAATGGATATGGGGTTTGGAGAATAATTCCATGGCTATGGTGTTAAGAAATGACATGTGGAGTTTCAAGATGGGGAATATAATGAGAAAGTTGGAAAGAAATCTCAACCTCTCACATGTCAAAAATGTGGGAAGAAGTATCAGGGAATATGCCTCAAAGGGATAGGTTATGCTATATGCATGGGAGAGAAAGCCACCAAGTTCATGAATGTCGAAGAGACATGAGGAAGTATGAAAATGTGAGTGAATAATGGAGAGCACCACCTATGGGTCAATGCTTCAGTTGTAGGGAGGAAGGGCATTGTGCAAGACAATTAACTAAACCCCAAGTCCTAAAGTATAATAAGCATCAGTAGCCACCAAAGCCAAAGGAGAAAGGGAATTTTTATTCGATCACTACTGCGAATGTGGATCCCAAAAATGATGGGGTGATAGGTATGTTTTTTATTCATTTAGTTATAGTGAACATACTATTTGATTCTGGTTCTAATAATTCTTATATATCTTTCAAGTTTAGCAAAATTACACAAACACCAATTTAAAATATGGAGGTTGTGTTATCTATGAGAACAAGGATTGGGGAAATTATTGCATCCAAAGTATGTAACACCTCCTTAATTAATGTTTGTGGATTGAACCTCCCAAAAAATATTCTATTACATCATTTGGTGGAGTTTGATTCAATATTTGGCATGGATTGGCTGTCTTTATACAAATCCAACATCAATTGTCTGGAAAGGAAGATCACTCTTCATATTCAGACACATCCTCCAATTTTGTACAAGTGTATGGAGGAGGATGAATCTCCTTAAGAATCACCATATCAAGTGTGGATATTACTTACATAGTGGAAATAATATCTATCTCAAATGATTGAGACAAAGGATAGAATCATGATCGAGGACATGCATATCGTGATGGACTACACTAATGTGTTCCCTACAGATTTTTCTGGTATTCTTCCTAATCGAGTTGTTGATTTACCAATTTTACTTATTCCTGAATATCTTCCTATATAAAATTAACCTTATAGAATAGCCACCATTGAGTTATGGGAACTAAAGAAGTAGTTACAAGATAATCTATACAAGGGTTTTATATGCTTGAGTTCCTCGCTATGGGGTACGTTGGTCCTCTTAATGAAGATGAAAGATGGATTAATGGGCCTCTGCATTGATTATCAAGATCTCCAAAAATCATTATAAAGAATAAGTATCTCATTACATAGATAGATGACTTTCTTGATCAACTGTGTGGGTCCAAGTATTTCTCTAAGGCAGACCTTCGGTCGGGATATCAACAATTAAAGATGAGTAAGGAATATATTCCCAATAATGCCTTTCATATGAGGTATGGATACCATGAGTTCGTAGTGATTCCTTTTAGACTGACTAATTCTCTAGAAATATTCATGGAATTAATGAATAGAGTCTTTAGAAATTACCTTGGAAACATTTTGGTAGTATTTATCAATGATATTCAAACATACTACACAAGCAAGGAGGAATATGAGGAACATTTGAATACTATACTTTGGACTTTGTGAAGGGATAAAATTTATGAAAATTATAATAAATGTGATTTATGTATGGAAGAAGTATCATTCTTGGTGCATGTTATCACCAGTAAATGAATATATATAAACCCTTCCAATACAAAGGAAATCAAAGAGTTTCCCAGGCCCTCATCTCTAATATAGATATGTAGTTTTCGTGGTCCAACTAGGCATTACCAGTGAATTTTGAAGAAATTATCATGAGTTTCAAACCAACTAACCATACTGACTTGGAATGGAGAATTGTTTTTGGACCCGAGAATGTGAATATTTATTTAAAGATATAAAAAAGTGGCTTATCATTTTTCAAGTACACACACTTACAACAAGTGGGGAACTCTTTGTGGTATACATCAGTGTGTCAAATAAGTGATTATTCTATTTACTAATGAAAAATGATAAAGTGATAGCTTAATCCTCACAGAAGATGAAAATTATGTATAAAAACTATCCTACGCATGATCTATAGTTGGCAGCTATGATCTTTGCATTGAAAATTTGGTGAAATTATCTATCTTGGGAGAAGTGTGAGATATATACTGGATATAAGAGTCTAAAATATATAAACACACAAAATGAGTTTAATATGGGCCACTAAATATGGTTAGATATCATTAAGGATTCTGAATACTCAATCCACTATAATCCTGGTAAGGAAAATATGGTGGAGGATGCTCTAAGAAGAAAGGATCTAGAAACATTATCAATGATGAGGATTGATAAGGAACTAATCTTATTATATTTGAAAAGGATGGACACAGTAATCATTAAAGAAGGATCATAATAAAAAATTTATCAAATTATTTCTCAACCATCCCACATTGAGAACATAAGGTATTCTTACAAAAATGATGTTTAAATTCATAAAAAGGAAGAATCCTTTAGAAAGGGGAAATCCTTAGAATTTAAAACTAATAAGGAAGGAGTTGTAAGATTTGGGTCATGACTATGTTTAACATACAATACAGAGATAATGAATGATAAACAGAATCAATCACATATATCAAAATTATCTATACATCTAGGGATCACAAATATGTATCGAGATCTCTGAGAGAACTATCTATGGGAAAATATGAAGCTAGAGATCACTGAGTGTACATCACAGTTCCTATTTTGGTAGTAAGTGAAGACAAATAGACAAAATTCCAAGGGTATGATTCAATAATTTCCTATACTAACATGGAAATAGGAAAACATCACCACAGACTTTATCACTGGACATCGATCAACATCGAGATGAAATAATTATATATGGTTCCTTGTGGATATTTATACGAGGGTGACTCACTTTATCACAATCCTATAGGACTTATCATAGATCAAATTTCATGTATATGAATTTGAAAAGTGGTAATGATGAATGGAGTACCACTGTCGATTATATTCGATCATGATCCATGATTTACCTATATGTTCTAGAAATGTCTCCAATATTCTCTAAAAACTAACCTAAACTTCAGTACGTCTTATTATCAACTAACTTATATCCAATAGGAGAAGATTATTTATACACTAAAATATACATATAAATCATGTTATATAGACTATAAAGGAAGATAAGAACAATATCTACCTCTAAATGTGTTCTCTTACAACAATAGTTTCCACTCGAACATCCAAATGGCTCTACATGAATCCCTTTGTGGGAAATGATACATAGAACTTACATGTTGGGATGAAGTTGGTGAATGTAAGTTGATATGAACTAAAATGGTCAAATAAATGGTGAAGAAGGTGAAAAAATTCAGAATCACATTAAGGCATCCCAAATTAAATAGAAGAGATATGTAGACAATCATTGACCAAACATACATTTTAAGGATGCAGACATGGTATTCCTCTGCATATCTCCAAGGAAGATGATCATGAGATTGGGGATTAAGGGAAAACTGAGTCCCGTTTACAAAATCCCCTTCGAGATTCTTGATCAAGCCAGAGTTTTGGCCTATTGACTATCACTTCTACCAACCATGTCTCAATTACACGAGGTAATCCATGTAGCCCTCTTGAGGAAGTACAAACCAAATCCCTAACAAGCACTAAATCTAGAGGTGGTAAATTTTGAAAATGATCTCTCTTATGATGAGAGACTTGTGAAGATCTTGGACCATAGAGATAAAATTCTATGTAATAATACAACTCACCTGGTCAAAGTAATATGGAGGAACCATTAGTACAAAGAGGATACATGGGAACCATAGGAATCTATAAAGGGGAAGTAACCTCAACTATTTTCACCATAGTGAGTATAATGAAATTTTTATTGATAAAATTAATAAGGGGAGAGAGTTTAAGGATCCTTCCTTCTATAAATGAAAATTTCCTTCTTATAGGGTAAATCACATAACACTACATAGATAATATGATAAAAACTTGATAAATGATGAATGAATGGAATAGGAGGTATTTATTGAAGTTAAAGTACACATACCAATGGAATAGTAACATGAACTTTGGAATATTAATGTGACCCTTATGAATAGTAAACTGGCTAGTTGAATAGTATCATCGCCAATGAAATTATAAATAAAATTTAGCTATCTTACGAATGAAAATATGATATACTTATTTAATAGTATAAGTAAATAAATGTTTTTAAAAAGAAAAATTAAGTTTCTGTATTTTAGTATGTTTTAAATATTTAATTAAAATTTTATAATTAAAATAATTATTTAAAAAAATTATATATTCATAAAATAGATTCATAAATAAATATTTTTTGTCTTGGGATTATATGATAATTTTAAGAGACCATAATTAAATTTTCAATGTATTATAAAACCAATTATATGTATAAAATCTGTATTTTCCAAGTAAATGATGATTTTAATTAAATATTATGTTTCTCATATTTAAAAAATTATTTTTATAAAATGGAGTTCATTTTTGAATTCTAAATTTCAAAAATGGGGTAGGGTAAATTTTTAGGACTTTTCTAAAATACTTCAATTTTTAGTAAATAATGAAATACTTTAATTTATAGTATTTAATGAATTCATGAATTGTTGAGTCATAGATGATGTATAGATGATGAAATAAAAAAATATAGTACTCTACATAAATTATTTTAATATAGTCAGTGATAATGTTCAAACTATTCATAATCTTGATACAAATTAATAAACTAATGAATAAAATTATGAGAAACAGTCCTCTCATCTCCTATAAATACCACCCCCACTACGTATTATCCTCACACTTTCCAAGAAATGAATCCTATAAACTCTCTTCCCATTCACATTTCCCAATTCTAGGAGCCTTTTGTCTCAACAAAATACCAAAACCAATTTCCCTAAGGATCTCAATGAGAATAATTCATGAGGTAAATTCCCTTTCCTTTCTTTTAATTCCTTTCCATGTTATTTTCTTTCATTATTATCTCCACACCTCCCCTTATCCAAAATGAATGATAACTCTTGTATCTTAAAAATACTATATTTTTTTATATTAATGTAATAATCTATCATCAAAACTCTTCTTCTCTCCCTCTTAATCTAAAAAATAATGTTATCTGTGAGGTGTTGATTTATCGCCTTCAAGGATGGAATGTTTTCATTTTCTTGTAACACCTTAAAGCCTGGTCATAAAACCATTATAATGGTTGAAACAGATTGTAAAATTTATTTTATCACCTTTTTTATGTTATTAAACTAACATATATACATAATACTAATTAATAAAACAAAATGAGTTCATGGTGATCAATAACTTCCATAATTAATCAAATCAATTATCTTTACCATGTTTTCTAATAAATCATCCTTGTATATGGGGAAAATACTATATAAGACAAATTAAAATTCTTTAATATAATTAATAACATTTTATTTAAATTATATAAATTATTCCCATTTTACATGATCTTTTATACATGTATAGAAGTGAAACGATCATGAAAACTATGAAAACGAACAATCCCAAATGATGAAACAGAACTCTATAACTCATCATAATGGCCATAAATGAACTTAATATATCTATAATGAATAAAATTAATATATAAAAGTTTATACATTTTTTAATTAATGAATCTAATTTTATTTTCCAAGATATTAAATTTAATAAAGCATATGTACATAAGGTGAGGGGAATATCAAACCCAACTCTCTTTCTTTGGGTTTTTACTCTTTCACTCCATTTTGTGTATGGGTGTTCCATTAATTTTCCTTTAATATCATTTATTTTCCCTTCCCTTTTCTTTTATTTTCAAGGATCTATATGTTTACAATATGCTTTTATGAAAAATGTAATATTTTTTCCCAAAGAACTCTTCTTTCCAAAACACATTTTTTCAAGTCTTCAGTTGTTTCTTATTTACTCAAGAATTTTGAATCTTATACAAAATATGTTCTTAATTTATCATTTGGGAACCCCAAATTTTATTCACGTTTTTATTCTATATTAAATGAAACCCATTATTTTCTATGGGTTATTTTAATTGTAATATTGATATATGTTTTTTGTGGCATGGATGATTATGTAAATATTATGATATGATGGGTGTGCCCGAAATTATATAGTGCTCCAATGCATTGGGTAATGCGATATATCTCGTGATATAATGTCGAATATTTGTTAAAATTATGATTTATTTTTTCACAATGATGATTTTATGGTTATACAAATATGTTATGCATGAAGATGCTGTAAGTTTTTTTCACAACTATGTGCGGTATTTGGACACTATGACATGATGTTTAATCTTTATGCTTTGTAACATTTCATGCCTTTATCTAATTCTTCCTCTCACGATTATGATAATGATCCTATGATTATGTTTTTATGTTGATGATTATTCTCACCCCAAGTTAAATTGATTCATGTTATTATCTATCCTCTTACTATGATTTTATCTCACCCTGTTCTTTGAAGTATATCCTTAGGTGAATAATTTTACTATGGGGAAAAGAGGGCCAAAAGTAGCTAGAGAATAAGTAATTAAATAAATATTCATGTTTTATTATATAAAATTTATATATGGTCCTAAATTTACCAATACACTAAACTTATGAATCCTGGTATTGTTGAACTATTATCTTGTATATCTTTTACAATGATGTAATAATAATATAAGAAAAATCAGGGTTTCTATATTCATCCATATCATCGAGGTATGCATGGAAAGTTTCATGCTTCAAGGATCTTGCGGTACATGCCTGATCTCATGCATTTCATCAAATACAAGGATGATGAGATGGATCCTGAAGCATCTTATGAGTAGATTTTGGAGTATATTTATGATCTGGGTGAGAAGGTCTTATGAGGGAATGTTGCACCACTTGTTAGGATTTGGTGGCAGTATGGAAAGATCTAATATGATATGTGGGAGTTCTAGTCTGATATCCAAAGTCAATTTACTATGTTATTCAAGAAAGATCACTATAGTTACTTATCAGGGATGGGAATTCATTAGAGGGGGATAATTTTTATATCCTCAATTTTTAATGATAAAAAATACCCACTTTTATAATAATTAATGAGTATTTTTATGTGAAAATAAATTTTTTCAATAAATAGTCACTTAATAAACGATTTAACATATTTTTATTAGGGTAAAATCCTTTTTATAATCTTGTAATATTATGGCGAATAATTTTAGAGTTAGGCATTGAGTCGGCTTGATATTATGAGGCCTATAGATTCTTGGTAATGATATAATAAAATTATTAAATATATATAGTCATGTGTACATAGTTTTTATGAAGTAATAAAATAACTCCCAAATGATGCCTCATATGAGATATCTAAGACCTTAATTAGTTTAGGAATATGGTATTTACCCTAGTTGTGAAAAAATAGTGAACATCAGGTGTTTAGTTTCATCGCATGTAAGGATAATTTATTTACCCTTATATACTATTATTAAACAATTTTAGTAATTAAAATATTCTTTTATTCCATTTTCATCTTCTCCACACCCAAAACTATATTAATGAAATTTATACCTTTAAAATACATGGAAACATAATGTTTTGACTAGTTTAAAAGTTAATATCACCGAGATGGGTGAAGTTAAAGTCATATCTATAATGATTATATTTAAAAGCATTTTAAAATTGGATATTGAATCGTAGGTTTTAGAAGTTTGATGTGTATGTGGTGGGGTTTCATATACGAAAACCAGCCTTTGTTCTTGTATATTTCTGTTGAATATGAGAAATACTGAGAACCCCTTATCATCGATTAGTAGGCCAGATTCGGTTCAGTTTCCTTATCTAGTGTAGAGGGGTCCCCTTCTTTCCCCTGGTGTGTGGTCCCTATTGTAATGTTGTTTGTTTTTTTTATTTTTTTATTTATTTAATATTTTATTACTAATCTTCCATGTATTTCCTTTATTTAATTTTTTTATCAAAGCATCATGAATCACTAAATTGTTCTTATATCTTCTGTGTGATGGGACATTATAGATAGGAAATAAGATATTTGGGATGATGTCAGGGGAATACTAATAATGCTAGACTAGCACTTTACCTTGGACCTCTGAGTTTCCAAAAAGTGGTGAAAATAATTTTTTTCAATTATGTAAGTTGCTATATACTCATAATGATATATTATTACTACTTTTGTGCTCACCATGTATGTGTGTTAGCATGACTTGGTGGTTGTTAGTGGTACATGATATGTGTGGTATGTAATGAAATATGTATCCCTTAGAGGGGAAATGCACTAACTTATGATTATTACGATGAGGGACTTGAGCATAGGGTGGAGGTATCCATGGTGGCTTATTGGGGATTTACATCATGTATCCTGGATTTTCCAAGTTTCATGAACCATGAGGTGGCCTGGTTGATGGGAGTACTAGATATTCTCAACAAGAGGTATTCAAGTGACAAGGTTTTCTTGAGGGATAGATAACGTTGGGTATCATGTACACAGAACACTGTGAGGATGCCATACAAGGTCTTAATTTGTTACTACTAACATCTTTTATTAGTCTTCCATCATAAATATGAATTAGTTATACTGGGGGTTTTTGGAGTCTTGGATAGAACACTACCGCTTAGTTTTGGATTGTATGATCATGATCATTATGAATTTATTATCATTATGGAATAAAATTGTTTTAATTTATATCATTGGGTTAAGAATTAATTGGTGGTGTCCTACTCATTCTTATAATCACACCATAATCTAGAATTTAGATTATCTTATAGGTTTCATGAGGGATCTGATGATGGAAAATTCATATATGGTCGATGGATAAGAAGAGGATCATATAACATGTAGTGGACTGGTACAGACTCTATAGGACCCCCATGGTGTTTTTATTTATTTTTTAACATGCTTTCCATATTGGGACCTGTTTTATTTAAATGACATGTATGTAATTCAATTAGTATATACTTGTTAACTCTAATAATTTATTTTATTTTTTACTATTTATTATGTATCCGATGACAAGATACAGAGGTTATAGACTCCCCAAGGATGAACTTATACTCTCTCTTTTAATCGACACACTATTACATTCAAGGTAGTGCACATGAGGTCATGTGACCATCCATCTTGAGCTATGTGATTGATGTTGGGATGTTACCCATTTAATCATTATAACTATCTATATTGAAATCCTCCTTTGGACATGATACATTCTATTATAAAACATTCATGAAATATTCATGAAACATCCACATTTTCATTACTTTATATAGTAATCTATCATGGTCTAAAAACATCTATTTTGGTATGAAGCTATCTCACAAGACTTCTTTATTACACATATTGTGGTGTTGTATTCATCTTGTGGAATAACCATATCACATTTCATTGAACTATCATTTTCAGGTTTGTTATTATCATAAATCCTTCATACTATGTTCTTGATATCTATGGTGTGGTTATATCTCCATTCTAAAAACACAACTTCAATAATTATTCTCTTTGATTATTTTATATTTTTATTTAGCGAATGAATAAATAAGGCATTTACTTATACTCATATGCTTCAAATTCTAGTTTTTCATTTTAAATA
This sequence comes from Viscum album, assembly GCA_963277665.1. Taxonomy (NCBI): domain Eukaryota; kingdom Viridiplantae; phylum Streptophyta; class Magnoliopsida; order Santalales; family Viscaceae; genus Viscum; species Viscum album. The sequence goes on from OY728135.1 coordinate 277,957,449, forward strand.
TTAGTTTACCCTTATTTAGGATCATAATGACTCAATCAAAGGACAAAATGACTTATATTTCCTTATGCCTATCATATTTTATAACCCTATCTCAATGAATCTAACATTTTATCCAAATATATTTCAAATTACTCTTACATATTCTTGATATTAATATTTTTAAATCATTAATAAACCTTAGGAGAATTAGTCAATCTATTATATTTTTAATGTGGAAAATAAGAATTTCATTATAAGGTTAAATAATACTTAAATATTCTACAACTTACTCTTGTAAAAATTAAAATGAATCTTATAAAAAGAAACATGCCTCTACCAAATCATTAATCAATGTTTCAAGACTACTGTTACAAACTTAGAAAATAACCATTATGATCATAGGGTAATATTTCTTACTTTATCAATTCTCAACAAATTATAACCATTATTAATTATGAGGTAACCGTTAATAAACCCTATGAACATAAGGTCATAAACATTTTTCATCTTTAATAGGGAATTTCCACATTTCTGCAAATATGAATATGAATTTTTCTAATTCTTTTTAAGGTATACATAATAACTTCATGTAATCTCCCTACCTATTTAAATCAACATTAAATATATATTTTTCAAAACATCATTCAAGTTAAATTATTCCTATATTATGATATCCAAAATGCTTAATATTCCATGAATGGTTTCCCATATATTTAACTATATATTATCTTCTTTAATCACTTATTTTTAGGGGGTTTCTATTTATATTTACTTGATAGTTAGGTGATCTAATGGTCAATATGAAGGTTAATTGACCAATTTATATAATTTTAAGATTATATAAATGTGAAATAAATTTAGGTGTGGAAAATAAAAATTTGAAAACATATATTTTTATATTAGTTTGAAACAAACTAATCCTACATCTAATCTTCAAACTATCAACTTGAGAGTATATAACCCACTATAATGTGACATGACATAAAAATATGAGTCAGAAACTATCTCTAATAAAATTTTCACACCTAGAGTCACAACCAAGTTGAACCTCTCTTTTCCAACAATGAGGAACAATAAGAATAGTTCATGCCTTTCTCTACCCTATAGAACAACTCGAGACTAATTTATTTCTACCTGTAGGCACAACCTAAGTAATTCCTTTTAAAGGGTAGTATAAATAAACAGTAAGGTCCTACTTCAAAATGATGAATAAAAAACCAAAACAAATAACACAAAAAATTTAATAATAATACAACACACCAAAAAACATATTTAGACAATGAGAGAACATAATATCAATGGAGTATGGATCACATTTTTTCACCCTAAAAAGTTAAATTGTTAAAAAATTTAAGATTACCTTTGATATAAATAATTACAAAGTTTATTTACATAAGACTACTAGATTAAAACTCCATAGTTATGTGATATTGGACGTGATTAATTTTATGATGGGAAACCTATTTTGATTTTTCTTTCTGTGCGTGTGTGTGAGGAAAAAGAATAACAGAATAACATGTGACAGATTTTGGGGAATACCCTTAGTCTGATGACCCATTTTGGAATATGGGTTAGCCCTTGGTAGGGGATAACACATGTCTGTGAGGACACTAGTGTAACATGGAGGGCCAAGACCTAGTGATCATGTTAAAAATGTAGGGTTCATGTGTTTTTAGTGGGTCCAATTTGTTACAGTGGAATCAATGAAAGATAAAAGAGTTTGGACACTAATTGGGATATAATATAGGGTCCAAAACGGAGGCACTATACTCTAAATTTGGGGGGTGGTGAATGTAGCAACACAAAAAATGTAAAGGGTTAAATGAAAAATTGTAAAAATAACTATAAAAAAAGAGCCACATAATTTTTGCGAAATTTATTGATTTTAAATCCACAATTAATATATTTTTTCCTAGAGTATTTTCAGAATGGGTAACCTCCTGGGAAATTTCACATTGTATGTGTGAGTGGTGACAAAACACACCGAAAGGAAATTAGTTGTAATATGTTATATTCATTAGTTTGATGACCCATTTGGGACATTGGGTGTGTCCATAGTTGGTGGAAACATGTATATTTGGGGAAACTAGTGGTACCTGGTAGTCTAGAGAATTGAAACCAAATTAAAAGGGCAGGTTACCAGTTCGGTTAGTGAGACCCAGTTGTTGCACATGCCTAATGATTATAATTGTGTTTCCCCATTATTTCCATCGAATAATACAATATTAGAAGTGTTGGTAATGTTTACATTAAGGTCCAACATGTAATATTACTCCTCTATTTACTATATTTTATAGAAACTTTATCCACAACACATTACAATAGTTTTATCAAACTATTTTCTATAAAGTTTATTCTAATACAATGACTTAACAAAATTCATGCTCTCATAGAAACATCATTTATTATAGTTATTACTGTTATTTATTCCTAAATAAATAGTTTCTAATGTGATACTGATAAATTACTATAGAATTTTTCTATTCTTCATGTTGATTTTAAAAATAAAGGCTTTGGTGTATTTCTCCATTTAATGTGCAAGAAAAATTCATTTATTCTTAATCAAAATAGACCATGAATTATTTTATAAAAAACTTCCTCAAAACATATTACAATATTATCTCTTAAATTATAGTAAAAAAATAAATAAAAATTCAAAATTCAAAATTCCGTAAAAATTCTATGTCTAAATTGTAAGACATCACTTTTTAAAAAAAAATTTAAATGTTGTCTAATATGAATATAAGATGACATAAACAACCAAAAATATACATTCTTTTATAAGTTGTGAATTTTTATAAAAATAATTTTCATATAATAAAAAATTATGAAAGATATAATGAAGTTGTAAGAATGATTTTTCATATAATTAGAATTCTCATAAGATACAAAATCCCATATAAAACATTCCATATATAGATATTTTTTATGTATGAGTTATATATATATATATATATATATGAGTAAAACACATAGTCATGATAATTTATGAATAATTATGAATGACTATTCTCAATGTAATGTTATTAAAAATAGCACATATTTCATGTTAAGAGATGAACTATCACATGAATTATTATAAGGATTATGTAATATTAGACATGAAAAACCAAAATATTGAAAATCATCTAAGGTTCATAATCTTTATAAGATTGATTTTCATAGGGTTTATACTTTTTTGTAATGTTCAATATCCTCATAATGTACAACAATTTTCTAAAAAACACAAAAGGTTAATATTATAAGGTTTATATGAACACATGATAAGGTTGATAAAGAATTATCTAGTTTATACATTCAATACATAGGTTTCTAACATAAAACATGAAAGTTTAATACATATTTTTTATGGTTTACAAATAAATACCATAAATTTCATTAACATGGTCATTGGGTAGAAGTTTTTTATAGGGTTCAACAGTTATCATAAATGATAACTTCATAAGATAGACAACTAAAATTCACAAGTAAAAATAATAGTTTGATACATTCCTTAACTAATACTAATTTCTATTTTTATTCAAAATCTATTTATAAGAAAAATAACAAATGAAAATAAATATCTTTGAATTGGGGTTCTCCACTTTAAAGTTAGGATTTATCAGTGAAAAAAAATAACAGTTTTTTGAAGCATACCAAAACCCCCATGAAATTTTAATCTCTAATCCAAAAAAAATTAATTCTTATCCACACTAAAATATACTAAAAATTAAATATAAAACAACATAATAATTTTTAAAAGTTTTTCCGACTTTTTTTGGAGGCATACTCCTTGAAATTATTTGTTATTCTCCCCAATAATGAATTATACACTATAATCTCAATTTAGTAAAAAAATAAAATGCATGAGCATTACATCACACTATATTGATCCATAGTCACACCAGAAAATAATGTTTTTCACTAAAATAAATGGATATAGAGTCAAAATAAGAATGATATTTTAAGAGCTTCATTTGATTAAGTAAAAATAGAAATGATCTACATCCATGAGAATTCAAGATGATCAAGTTAAATATACTATCACCAAGAAGAATATAACTTAGTTTTACATCATTAATCTAAAACATTAAATGATTCACTAATTTCTCAATTTCAAATACATATAGACAATCACTTCAAAACAGTGGGCACAAGAATCTATTCAACTATTTATTTTTATCCTATACAAATACTTAGTTTATGACAATTATCAATAATCAAACCTTTAATATATTCATTATCTCCTCATATTTATAAACCCATGAAAATGTTAGAATTAAAATAATTCATAAAAATGTTATCTTCATCATAGTATAATCGAAAAAATCATGTAATAAAATCATTCCATGAGATTATCTTCATTTAGTAATTTTTTTAATCTAAAAAACACATGCACCAAAATTATTAATAATATTTTCTTTAAAAGACTACATCTATCTAGTAAAATACCATGACTTTTCATCATACTGTGATTTACTATTTAATTTTCACCCTTACACTATTGTGCTATACTAGTTTTGTATTGAAAAATATAAAAATAATAAAAAATTTAACTTCATGTTTAATTTAATTATTTTATGTCTGTCACTTTAAGAAAGGTAAATGTTAATTTATTTATGATTTCATTGTAGGAGGAGGTGATTTGGAGGCCTCAGAGACAATCCATAAGGAAAATGGGCCTAACTGCATGGAATCCCAAGGACACTTATCCACTGTTTTTCACATTTTTTGAAATGTGTGCCTCCAAATGGGTTGAAATTTTGTGTAACGATACAAAACACCATGTTATTCAACTTATCTCAAGAAATAGAATCCCAATTCATCCATATGGGGGCCTATCCGAACCAATCTATCTAGGGGTAGAATCTGCTTTAATTCAAAAGGTAGGTTCCATATTTTAACCATATACCCATTAAATATGTGAAATTGAAACCAAATTTAATAGAGATACATTAAATATGACTTAAAATAACTCTACTATTTTTTAAAAGTTATTATATTTCTGTTTACTACCGCAATACCGAAGTGGTATCCCGAAAATTGGGTTCCCAAAACCACTTCCCATTTGGGCTATAAAAGGACACCATGGACACCTCATTTGGAAGTTCGACCAAAGAGTGAAGTGATTCCATTTTTATTTCCATAAGATTAATTTAACCCCCCTTGTAGTTTTGGAGCTCCCTATCCTCATAGGGAGAGCTGAAATGGAGAATGGGATCCACCTGACTTTCCTCCCCCTCTTGATATTGTGATAAATGGTGTGTGTTTATTGTGATGGAGATACACATATTTTAAAGCGAGTTATAGAAATTTTTATAATATTGGTTTTATTTATTTTGGGTTTTAAAACAATTAATTAATAATTATATTACTTTGATTCACGTTTTAATGCTTTTTTTGATTGAATCGAATGGAATACTTTTACTTTTAACTGATCGGTATGATGTATTGTGTGCGTGACTTGTATTGTTCCAATTAGACAGAAAAATAATCCTTTTATTCCACACTTATTTGATATTTAAATTTGATTTGGAAGTTAATATATCATGGATGAGATCTAGACCTTGGCTATACAATTTTTATCTCATAGTTGAGCTCAAGGTACGTTGATATAAAATCTTGGAAAGTAATCGGGATTTCGATTAATTTCAACCAAAACATACTTCAAACCTAAATTAAACTCTAAGAGATATGAACTTTATATGTATGTAGTGAACTCACAATGAACCATTTTTATTATATTTTTCAAAATCCACTTGTTTTCCAACAATAAAAATCATTAAATTAAGTCATTTTATTTTCTGAAAATTGTTTTCAACCCCCCCATATTTTAGTAATCTTTATTAAAAATACACACTTTAAACATCCAAAGCACCTTGAGATACAACATAGGGTATTATCTAAAATATAAATAAACCTTAAAATATTAATCAATTTGATGTGTCATGAAAACATGTTCAAACTTTTGCTCCATTTTCAGGGAGATCGTTTTGTATTTAGTGTGTTATTTTTGTAAAAATACTGTGTATTTTGTAATTATTTGTTCACTTCTTTTCATCCTTAATTTTTTTTGATTTATAAAATAATTCATTTTTTTGTTCATGATGCGCTATTCACTAGAGGAATTAAATCAATTTGAACACTAACTAGAGAGAATATTGAGGCATCAATACCTAGATGCATTGAATGATCCATTGAAGGAGGACATCTAAAACATTGAAACTCTTCTAGATCCTCCTCCTCCTTCTAAAACCCACATTAAAACTAAAAATAACTTGTATAACATGGATTAAAATAATTATACATTAAAATAAATAACCTATAATGATGTTGATATCCAACCCAATTATATTAAAATGTGTGGTGAGGTACCCAATTTTGAATTTAAATCTGGTTTAATTCAGTTATTACCAAGATTCCATGGATTGGCTGGAGACAACCAACATAAGCACTTAAAAGAATTTCATATTATGTGTTCAATATTAGAACCTTCAAATATAGATGAAGAACAAGTAAATATTAGTTATTTCCATTTTTCATTATAAGATACTGAAAATTATTGGATTTACTATGTTAATTCACCAATTAGTGGTTGGACGGACATGAAACAAATTTTTCTCTAAAAGTATTTTCTAGCCTCTCGAACTACAAAAATAATAAACGAAATATGTGGTACAAGAAAATATCAAGGGGAAACATTTCATGAATACTAAGAAATATTTAAAAGGATTTTTTCAAGTTTCCCACACCACCAAATAAGTGATCAACCTTTAATTAAATATTTTTATAAAGGATTAATTCATATTTTTCAAAATATGATTAATGTTACTTCATGTAGTGTTCTAGTTGATAAGATCCCAATTGCTTCAAGAAACCTAATTAGGAACATGGAACATAAAACTCAGCAATTCTATTCGTGGTCCATTATACCCATTCGAGGTTCCCATGAGGTGAAATCTATCAAATTCAAGAATAATGTGGATAAACATTTTGAAGTGGTAAGTTGACTTCTTCGACAACATTCTCTTTCCAAGGGGAAATCCCAATCTCCTCCTCTCATCCACATGTAGAATATATTCTTATAACACCCACTATTCTTACCAATGCCCTCAATAGAGAGAAATATCTAAGATTTGTGAGGCAATCTTCCCATGACACCCCTTTAACCAACCCTTTAGGAAAGAACCATCCTATCCATCCAACCCTAGGTAGAAATACAACCAAATCTATATGAAATGGGGGTATTCAAGCCAACCTCAACAGCCATGGAACCAACCAGGGTAGAGTAGTCATCTACCACCACCAAGAAGTCCTCATCAATAACAACCCCCTCCAAAAATCAAGACTATCCTAGAATACATGATAAAAAAATGGCTTCAAACAATCTCTAATTATAAAAAACCACCCAATATTCCATTAAGGACCTAAAAAATCAATTTGGAAGACTACTGAACTCGGTGGGGGAAATCCAAAGTCATGGTTTAAGTAAACTAACCTCTAAACCACTATTCAACCCTAGTTATAAAGGAAATGTTAGTTACATAACCCTTAGGATTGCAAATAAACTATAAATTCAAAAAATCATTCCTTTAGAGTTATCCCCTCCTGAGGAAAAAACCATTTGAAACATTGAAATTAGTCCAAATGTTGAAAAACATTGTCCTGAGAGAAACCCTTCCAAAGGAAAAAGTGTGTCTATTAATCATTCATTTATCCCAACTATTCTGATTTTATTTCCCCAAAGGGACCCTCAAACAAGAAAAAAAATAATTAAACTTTATAAATAAATATTGGAGACTTTCAAAAAAGTGTAGGTTAACATCCCCTTAATCAATGTTGTGAAAAAATTCCAAGATATGCCACAATTTTGAAGGAGATGTGTACACACTGAAGGAGACTTCAAGGTGATGACAAGGTCACCTTGGGGAGGAATGTATCAACATTGATAGAGCCATCACTTTCCACCAAATAAGATTATCCGATAACATTCTCAATTCCATTAACCAAAGGGGAGTATTCCTTTTCCAATACTATGCTTGATTTTGGTGCTTCTATAAATTTGATGCCTCAGTCTATTTACTCTTCATTGCAGGTTGGGAGATAAATCCTACTGAAATTATTTTTCAATTAGAATATCAGAGTATAACACACCATTATGGTGTGATAGATGATGTTCTTGTGAGGTTACAAAATTTTATTTTTCATGATGATTTTTATGAGCTTAAAATGGATGATGATATAATGAATGGACATGCCCCGATTATACTGGGGAGGCCCTTATTCCAAAACAAAAAATCCATAATTAATGTTCCCAATGGTTCATTATCTATGAAGTTTAGTGGGGACAATTTAACCTTCAATATCCTTGATTCCATTAAGCATCCCTAAGAAGAACATCCATATCTCTCTGTTAATTCAATTGATGTACACCCTTCCCCTAAAAAGATTTCTGTTCATTCCCCTAACCCTCTTTCAGAGTTTTATTAATTCATTTAAATTCTCCTAAATGAATCATGAATATAATTTTGTAGCAGTCTAGAAAAATGGCATGCATGTTTTTTAATTGATAATTTCTTGATCAAAGAGGACCACATGACCATCTATGATACTACTAAGCTTGTAAAAGATCATTTCTCATCTAAAGATGATACCATAGAGTAGTTAAATGAGATTAGTGGCCTCTCACTTTTACACACACTCCCATAAATCCAAACCCCCCTGAATTAGAACTAAAACAACTTCCAAAATATTTTAAATATTAATATATTGAGAATGGAAAGAATCATCCTGTTACCATTTCTATTTCATTCCCTACTGATCATAAATTATGAATACCTTAACTTTTGAGGGAGTATAAAAAATCTTTGGGATGGACACTTGTAGATATTCTTGGTATTATCCCATATATTTTCACACCTCATATATTGTTAAATTATGAGACTACACCAGTGAGGTAGTCACAATGTTGACTAATCCCAAACCTCGTATATGTTATTAGAAAGAAGGTAACAAAAGTATTGGCAGTTGGAATCATTTACCCCATCTATGATATCAAATGGGTCAGTCCAGTTCAAGTAGTTCTTAAAAAAATTGACAAATGGTAAATAGAAATGAAAAAAATTAATTGGTTAGAATCATGTACAAAATAGTTGGTGTGTCTTTATAGACTATAATTGACTAAACCAACATAATATGAAGGTCAGTTTTTCATTTTCGTTCATCGACCAAATGCTTGAGAGGCTAGTAGTTAATTCCCATTATTGTTTTCTTGATGGGTATTATGGATACTTTCATATTCATATTTCCCCCTGAGAATCATTAAAAGATATTATTTACTTGCCTGTTTTTCACATTTTCATATAGAAGGATTCCATTTGGTCCATTCCATGCTTCAGGTACTTTCCAGTGATGCATGGTTAGTATTTTTTCAGATTACCTGTATAATTGCATAGAAGTATTCATGAATGATTTCACTATGTATGGATCCTCCTTTGATGAATGTTTTAGTAGATTGGGTTATGTTAAACGTCATTATATTTAAAATAATCTTGTATTAAATTACAATAAATGCCATTTCAGGGTGGGATACAGTATAGTATAGAGACATGTCATTTTTGGGGTTAGTATCCAAGTTGATAAATCATATGTAGATGTATTTTATCCCTACCATTCCTCAAAAATATATGGGATGTGAATTATTCCCTAGGTCATGCTGAATTTTACCATCGCTTAATTCATGACTTTAGTAATATTGCACAACCCATCACCCGATTTCTCCAAAGAGAAAAAGAATTTGTTTTTGACAAAGAATGTGAGGATACTTATAATAAACTGAAATGGTGTCTGAAATCACCCACAATAACAAAACCACCTTGGTGGGATTTACTATTTGAGCTCATGTGTGATTCCTCAAACTATGTAGTTGGGGAAATATTATCCCAAAGGGTCAACCAAGCTCTGCATGTCATTTCCTATACATCATGTACCCTAGACCCTTCCCAAGAAATCTAGACCACAAATGAAAAGGAATTACTTTCCATTATTTTTGTCTTGGATAAATTTAGGTCATATCTTTTGGGGTCCAAAGTCATTGTTTTCTCATACCACGCAGCCCTATGGTATATCCTCAAGAAACCAGAAGACAACCCATGTCTCATTCGTAGGATGCTCCTACTTCATGAATTTAATTTAGAAATTTAAGATAAAAAAGGAGTTGAGAATATGGTGGCTGACCATATTCATAGGATCATCCCATCGTTGGACATTGACTCATCCCCCTATTTCCCATAATTTTCATGTTTCCTTTTTAGAAACTATACTAAGTGGAAGATTCTATTCCATGGTATGCTGAAATTGTAAATTATTTGGTAGCATTTACATTCTTACAGATTTAAACAAAAACCAAGATGAACATCTAAAACATGAGTCCCATTGGTAAATTTGGGATGACCCCTACCTTTGGTGCACATGTAGTAAACAAGACCTTAGGCATTGTGTTTTCTATAGATAGTTTTATTCTACCTTAAGGTTCTTCCACACTCATTCTTGTGCGGGCATCTTTGGTCCCCAACAGACTGTTCATAAGGTCCTTAATTATGGACTCTTTTGGCCAAAACGTTTTTAGGATTCCCATGATTTTTTTAAATCTGTCTTCACAATCAAATAATGAGGAATGTCTCTAAAAGAAATTAAAATCTACAACAACCTTTTCTCTTCCATGGGATTTTCAATTTTTGGGGAATTGAATTTATGGGTCTATTTCCCAATAACTTTGCTAACTTGTATATTCTTTTGGAAGTGTATTGTGTGTCAAAATGTGTAGAAGCATTCACCACAAGGGATGATGATTCCATGACTGTTGTGGAATTTTCAAGAACCCAATTTTTTTGAAGGTTTGGATTACCTATGTTTATCATTAGTGACTAGGGTTATCATTTCTGAAACTTCCCAATACAATCACTTCTATGTCGATATGGGGTTGGTCATCGAGTGTCTACTAATTATAACTTATAGACCAATGGTCAAGTTGGGGTGTCGAATATGTAGATAAAACAAATTCTTGAAAAAATAGTTCAACCCAATAGAAAATATTGGAGTCTTAAACTCGATGATTCATTATGGGCTTACCAAATTGCTTTCAAAATCCCCATTGGCGTGTCACCATATCGACTAGTGTTTGGAAATCATTGTCACCTCCCTATTGAGATAGAGCACCAGGCCAACTGTTCCATCAAACAACTCAATTATAATCTTTCTCATGTAGGTGATCAAAAGAAGGTGATCATTACAGAACTATAGAAAATTAGAATAGATTCATATGAGAACTTCTGAATTTATAAGGAGTGAACCAAGGCTTCCCATGAACATATCATCCATCATTATCAATTCTTCATTTCCCATAAGGCCCTCATTTTAATGTAAGGATGAAATTGTATCTAGGTAATATTCATTCCAATTGGTTTGGTCCATACAGTGTTACTAATGTTTATCAATTTTGTGTTGTTCAAGATCAAAATGAAGAAACCAAACAAACCTTTACTTTCAAGGGGACGCAGCTTAAGAACTTCCATGAAGCCCTTCCGAAGTCCTTGATGGTGGAACTCCATGTTCATGAAGCAATATATGAAATAAACCAACCAAGTTTTATCCATCCTTCCCAGATTCTCTTTTATTATAGTGAGGATAGTGTATTCTCTGGGTGTGGGGGGATGGGTACATTCTTGGTTTAGTTTTTAATTTTCATCATCTTTCTTTATTTTTCTCTTTTCCGATTAATGTATAGTATTGTCACATTCCACCCCACCCCCAAAATTTTCCCTCAGTTTTGTGACTAAATGTTAATTTTTGATGCACACTTTATCATGAAAAATGATTCCCGCATAATCATGGATGTTATTGAAAATTCATGATGAATTTTCATATTTCATGTTGTTTTAACATTTAAAAAAACATTTCAATGATGGAATGTGTGTTTTAGCAGGAATGTAACATTAAATTTTTTTCTTGAATTTTGGTTATTTTTTGATGATATAAATTATTTTATCACTTTGTAAATTTTGATAAGAATTGTTCCTTTCGTGTGAGTAGTTTATGGGAAAATTGTGTCACTTAATATATCCACAAATCATTGAACCCAACCATGAAGTGTTTTTACTCGATATAAAAGTATTTTGGGAAACAATACCTCAAGGTGTCTTCTCAGTATGTTTTGGGTTTGGTTGTGTTTGTTGACAAAGCCAAATGATAACATGTGTGTAAGGATGGTGTTTGGTGAAAACATGTTTTAATGGTGGCACATTTTCCTAGTATTTTCGAAATTTTGAGGCCTCAAAATCGATAGTTTGATGTTAGAAAAAGAAGTACTTATTTATAGGAGTGAATTGTACGAATAATGTTGAAGAAAATTGGAAAAGGGTGAGAATCACATACCATAATGTATGGACCGCGTTCCATGTTCCGGGAACAGTACGTGGTGTGGTGGAAACGGTTCACTGGTGAGGTTTGTGAAACCGAACAAGGTTTTTAGTAGAAGAAAATGTGGTACACAGATGGATTTTCATCATCGGAGTAAATCGACCGCGTAGGAGCAAAGGCAGTACGCAGAGCCCGTAGGAAAATGGTTCGCTGATGGCTTGTGGTTAACGGTGGAAGAAAGATCGGTAAGCGGTGAAGGCTAAATCAAAGATTTGGCAAATCTCAATTTAGTGGATTAATCAGATATCTTTTCCTTTATAATACTCATTAATCCCACCATTTTCTGTGGAGATATAAACATCATTAGATAACAAATTTTACTTCAAGAAATTTGGAGAAGTCCGAAAGTGGTTCGCGCTGAAGGTGTTTTCGGGGATTCTTAATCCGCAAAGGAAGTCTGGTACGTGGAGAAGGAAGTGCAGTACGTGGAAGGAGTTTTATTGGTATGTGGAGGAGGAATATATGGTATGAAATTGGGAGAGTTCCGCAAGTGGAATGCAGAGGGGGAACTCTGGTACGCTGAACCGAAGGCAGTCCATGAACAGAGAATAGTTTGCGGACTCGAGGGGTTTTTCGAAGGAGGTTTGCGGAGTTGGTACTTGGTAGATATACACAATAGTTAAGGAGGATGTAGTCCATATATAGAGGTCATTCACAGAAGTGGTAGTAGTATGCGGAGCAAGCGGTTCACATACCAATGTATGTGGGAGAGACAAGGTGGATCACAATTTTAACAAGGAAGATTGCGAAAGATTCAGTTCAGTTTGTGAAAGTATTTTCCAGTACCTAACAATACATAGGAAGGTGGTCATCATCTGCGGGTGAAAAAGGGACTTCAAAAGAGAATCTATCTATAGATGAGGATGTATGAATTCATGAAAATTAAGGGACCTACATGTCCATAAACTATATTTTATCTACAAGTCGATAAACTATGAGTTGATTCCTTTCCAAGAGTAGTGAGCGAAGGAAGTGGAAGATGGTGACCCTATCCAGCAAAAGTGATCTAGAGAAAGAGGCATACATAGTGACTCTTGGGAATGCAGTTAACAGACCCTAAAAATTGTAAAGGCAGTGAGCCTGGGCATATAAGATCTAGCCCGAACATTGTACTCATTATTGGCCGTGAGCCTTAGTGAATTTGGTACATTGGCACATTTTCATTGTATGCTCCTTGGACGTAGCCTAGTATGGGTGAACAAAGTAAAAAAGTTGTTTCATGTGAATGATTTCATGTCAGTTCATATATTTCTATGGGAGGAAGATAGAATTGAGTTTTGTCTAACAATGAAACAAGATCCAAAAGGGATAAAGTTTTAATCTACCATACCCTGATTCACCATCCCCTCAGGGTATTCGACATAGTGGACCTAACAATTGGTATCAGAGGGAAAGGTTGAAAGTCAGTGTTTATATCTCAGAAGAAGAAATGGAGGTGGTCAATCATAAAGGAATTTCGATCTTCAATGGAAATAATTTTCAACTATGGAAGAATCGAATGCATCACTACTTCCAATTAGTTGGGATGGATGTCTTCACAATAGCTATGCATGGAATTTCAGCTGACATTAATAGTGGTTGTTTATCGAAAGCTGAAAGAATAGAATTGGATGATGATGGAAAATAGATCAATGATTTAAGGGGAGCCCTATCAAATTCAATTTACACGAAGGTTATGTCCTGTAAAACATCACATGAAATGTGGGAGAAATTGTTAAACATTAATGTGGGTGACAAAAAAGTCGAAGAAGCAAAGCTACAGGTTCTATGAAACAAGTATGAGGATATCAGAATGAATCCTAATGAGACTATTGAGGTATTATAATATAGAATAAATATTATCATGGAAGACATGTGGGGTCTTGGAGAAGTCATTGATGATATTAAGATTGTGAAACGAATATTGAGAAAACATCCACCACTGTTTAATCTGAAAGGTTTAGTGTTAGAAGACAAAGTCCCAAATTAGTTGACACTAGATAACATACAGAGTACCCTTGTAGTATATGAAATGAGAAATGATGAAAACAATGCTATTGAAAAGGGGAAGTCAAAGGAAGTGGTGTTCAAGGCCATGAAGAATCTCTCCATTGAAGGTAGTACAGAGGAAGAAAATACGGATGATGTCATGTCATTTCTATCCACTAATCCGAAAAGAGGAAAAAGAAATGTTAAAGGTAAAATTCCATCTTCATGCTTTGGATGCGGAAATATTGGTCATTTTTCATCAAAGTTTCCTAAGAAATTTGATGATGAAAACGAAGAAAAAGATGAAATTTCCCAAAAAAAGAATTCATCAAATGAGAAAGGGAAGAGTACTAGTAGAAAGTTCTTACAAAAGAAGAATCTTCTTTCAAGATTGAATGAAAGTTTAGATTAATATTAGGCAGAAGAGTTGGAGTACTGCATAGATCATAAAGTATATGCTTTGGTGGTAGTTGCTAGAAATTATTTAATGAGAGAAGAAATTGAAAATAAAGAAGGAGAAATTGAATGAATATTTGATCTTCTGGATTAATTAGAATCTACTCTTGAAGAGTTAGATATATTATGATCCAAAATGAAGAAAACTAAAAAAGTTGTTCATTAATCCAAACTCTTTATGCAGT
This sequence comes from Viscum album, assembly GCA_963277665.1. NCBI lineage: Eukaryota > Viridiplantae > Streptophyta > Magnoliopsida > Santalales > Viscaceae > Viscum > Viscum album. Next base: position 277,972,493 of record OY728135.1, read on the forward strand.
AGCAAGATGAAGTGAATTCTGAGATGAATTATGAAATTGAAAAGATGAGGCCTTCAATGCCAGAATGCTTTGAATAGTTAGTTGAGTACATACTCAAAATTTAAGAATAGAAAATTTAAATTAATAATTTGACTGAAACTAGAAAAGATCTAATCAAATGTATCGATCGAGTTGAAGAAGAAGTTGTCAATCTGCGATGAACAATTGAAGATCAAGAGAAACTTCTAAAAAAGAAGATCATACAGGAAACCGAGAAGATGAGATTTGAATAGAGTGGTTCATCAAAATAGAAGCACAAATCCACTCTGAATGATAAGATTGGTATAGGGATTGATCTAAAATAGAAAGCAGCTATGATTCATCTCAGACCACAAGAACCCACTCCATTATTGAAGATTGATTCAGGTATGAAGTAGAATCAGAAGATTCAGAGAACCCAATGCACGAATAGTGGTACATAATTTCCACATAAGAATGTACTTCACATAAGATGCTATTGTTGTAGTAAAATGGGACACTCTCAAAATGTATGTTCCATAGAAAAAAGGTACCAAAGGGAAAAAGACCAACATAGGTGGTCGTACAGAGTTCAAAATTACAGGTCATCATTTTAAGGTCTTTGTTTTATGTGTAAAGGTCTCATACATATGGAAAGATATTGCACATCAACAATTGTAGAGGAATGTGCTGCGGAAAACTGAATTTATTCCTAAAAAGAAGACAAAATTATCTTCACGTGAGATGATAATTCAAAATCGATTTGAAGCTCTATAGGTTAAAGTTGACCCATCATATACTGAGGAAGACCAAGATTATCATTCCATGATGGTTATGAATTCAAAGTCTTAGGTCAAAAAGAAATGGGTTGAGCAGGATATGGTTGTAGAAATTGCATTCAAGGCATCACATCACACAGGGATATGGATAATTAATAGTGGATGCACTTCCCATATGATGGGGAATAAGAATCTAGTAACCAAAATTAGGTATGATAAATAATCTATTGTAAGATTTGGAAATGATGAGGGCTTGAAAATTATTGGTTTAGGAAAATCAATGTTTGGAGGAAAACACATGAGATGAGAAGATATCTTGGTTGTTGAGGGGATTAGTCACAACTTGCTTATTGTTAGTCAATTATTTGAATCAGGACACGTCATAAGTTTTTCTAAGAAATTATGTATCATAAATGTAAAGGATGGTGTTGTTGTTTTGTAAGGAAATCATAACAAAGGTAATATCTACCTCGTTAGTGGAGAAAAAAATATGTGCTTTTGGTACAGGGATGAAGAAAAAAAGTTATAGAATAAGCATCTTGGGCAGATAAGCTAAAGTTCCTTGGAAGATCTATTAAGATATGATGCAAATCAACGTCTCCCTAGAATATCATGTGATCGTACACAAACATGTGATGCAAGTCAACAAGGGAAGATTATTTGAAAGACATATAAGCAAAAGGAGAAAAAGTCAACGAGACTACATGAGTTGGTGTATATTGATGTGTGTGGGCCAACTTCTCCAATAGTTATTGATGGGATGAGATGTTATGTTCTATTCACTGATGACTATAGTAGAATGGCATGGGTTTCAATAATCACCCAAAAATATTAAGTGTTTAGTTGCATTATAAGATATCGATGGGAATGTGAAAATGTGCTTGTTCAAAAAATCTAAAAGATTCAAATAGATAATGAAACAGAGTTCAAAAATAGATAAGTGGAGGATTATCTCAAAAAACATAGGATAAGTCATCATGTTTTAGTAGTAAAAACTCCAAAATAGAATGGAGTGGTTTAGAGATGAAATCATATTGTCAACAACATGGTGAGAACAATGCTCATTGGGAAAGAACTTCTGGAGAAATTTTGGAAAGAAGAAGTGATGACAGCAGTATACACCTCAAATAGAGATTTACTTTGTCCAAAAGAGGGGAATAATTCAGATGAGTTGTGGTATGGAAAGAAGTCTTCATTAAAGTACTTTCAAATATTTGGAAGCAAATGTTCCATTCTCAATAAGGATAAATATTGGAAGTTTTAATCCCATGGGGATGAAGGGATATTTATTGGCTATTTAATGAAAATAAAAGCATATAAATGCTTCAATAAGAAGCTAGGAAAGATAGTTTAATGTCATGATGTGACTATAGTATAAAGTGAATAGAATCTTCAACAAATATATGATCAGACTTAGGAGGATTGCGATGAAGAGATAAGTAGAACATGAGATGCTCTAGCTCCAGAGATTGATTCAGAAGAAGAATCAGATGATGATAATAAATCTGTGACTTCCCAAAGACAAGCAAGAAGAGATTAAATTGATAGGAAAAACATAATTGGTGATTAGATAGCACCGGTACAGACAAGGAGAATGAAGACCTTACAAAAAACATCATACTTATCACTGGTAAAACCTAAATGTTTTGATGAAGTAGCTAGAGATGAGAACTATGTTCAAGCCATGAATGAAGAGCTAGACCAAATTGAGAAGAATCAGACATGGGAAATTGTTTTGAGACTAGAAGACAAGAGTGTCATTAGGGAAAAAGGGATCTTTTGCAAAACAATTAATGAAGACAATATTGTGATTCGACACAAAGCATGACTGGTGTGAAAAGGGTACTCTCAGATAGAGGGTATTGATATTGATGAGACATTTTCAATTGTTTCAAGGTTAGAGACAATAATATTATTCATGGCCATAACAATGCAAAAAAAGTTTAAGGTTTTCCAAATGGATGTCAAGTAATAATTTCTAAATGGATTACTATAAGAAGAAGTATACATTGAGCAACCAGATGGTTTTCTTATTCAATAAGATGAGAACATAGTTTGTTGGCTGAAAAAGTCTTTATATGGCTTGATGAAAGCACGAAGAGCATGGTATTCAAGGCTTGATCAGTTTCTAAAGAATCTTGGATTCAAGCGTGGTGGAATTGATTATGATCTATATTTTAACAATGGAAACAGTAAAAGTATGGTGGTGCTAGTTTATGTCAATGACATAATCTTTGGTGGGTTAGAAGAATCATAATGGAGAAAGTTTTCTGAATTAATGAAAAGAAATATCAAGATGTTGATGATTGGTGAGGTGACATTTTTCCTTGTCTTGCAAGTGATGCAAGGAAGGAATGGAACTTTTATTTCTCAATATAAATAATCCAAGTAGGTTTTGAGAATATTTGTAGTGGATAATTCCAAATAGCTGAAGACTCTGGTTGCTACCCGATTTAAACAATCATGAGATGATGGAGGCAAGCTAGTTAGTATCACATAATACTAGCAAATCATTGGAAGTCTATTATACCTGACAACAACAAGGCCATATATTTTATTTTACACATGCCAAGTAGTGAGGTATCAAAGTAATCCCAAGGATATCCACATGAATATAGTATAAATAATTCATCGGTATATCAAGGGCATAATGGATTTTGGCCTAATGTATAATGAAAAATCTCATCCAGAGTTATTGGGATACATAGATATAGATTGGGCCGGTTTAGCTGATGATAGGAAATCAACATCAGAAGGTGCCTTTTATCTTGGAGAGTTGTGTGTTTCTTAGTTAAGCAAGAAATAAGATTGGATTTCATTGAGCACAATATAATTTAAATAGATTGAAACTACTCATGCTTCCATGCAACTATTATTGATGAAGCAACAACTTGAAGATATGGGAATTAAAGTGAAATCTCTGATTGGAATTCATTATGATAATTCAAGTTCTATAAATCTAAAAAAAATCCGGTCCATAACTCAAGGACAAAGCACATTGAAATAAAATATCATTTTATCAAGGAGAAGGTGGAGCAAGGGATTGTGAAGTTAGAGTATGTGCCTACAGAACAAAAAGTTGTAGACATTCTTACGAAGGCCTTACCCAATGAGAAGTTTGAAAGGCATCGACTGGCTCTAGGAGTCTAGTCAAATCCCCACACCTGAAAAAGTGTAGATGTGGGGTCCCCCTCTCTCCTAGGTATGATGTGTCATTATCTAATGTGCTGATATGTGTTCTTTACCCTCTTTCATACATCATTGAAGTGCCCTTCAGGTTCATTGACAAAGGGGGAGAAAGTGTGACTTCCAGGGGAGAAAAGACACAGGGATAATCTCTTAAGTGGTGTAGTGAGATAGGGGACATGAAGCTGAGATAAAGCTGGTTAGAGGAGCTATGAGATAGGGGGAGAATTAAATATGATGATGCAATTGGTGATTGATCAAAGAATAGATATAAAAATAGCCTATTATTGTGATAAAAGCGGAGGAGTGGTGTTGGAATGATGTTAGAAGGTTTCCTGTACTTAGCAATTGGTATCAGTTTGATATCAAAAATTGGTGTCAGAAATGATTTGATCCTTTGATAAAATTTTCATTTACTCTTGTTTCTCACACCGAGCATTGCTCAAGTGGGCTTAGATAATGTGTTGAGTAAATCATTGATTGCTATCTTCATCACGTAAAATGAATGGTGGTTGAAGTAGGAAAGAGTATTAATGAGGTATCAAAATGTGAAGAATTATTATGAGAAGAGTTTTCAAAAAACCCAAAGTGGTATATTGTTGGGAAAAATCACCCATGGTGTTCTCTCGGAATGTTTTGGGTGTGGTTGAGTTTGTTGATAAAGCCAAATGACTGCAAGTGTGTAACGCTGGTGTTTTCCAAAGACAGGTTTTTAATATACCATACAATGATTCACCCCCCTCTGGGTATTCGACCTAGTGGACCTAACAATTAGTTTTAGAGGAAAAGGATGAATGTCAGAATTTCTATATTAGAAGAAGAAATGGCGGTGTTCGATAATAAATGAATTCCAATCTTTTATGGAAATAATTTTCAAATATAGATGAATCGAATGGATCACTACTTCTAATCAATTGGGATGGATGTCTTCATAGTCGCTATGTATGGAATATCCACTGACCATAATAGTGGTGCTTTATTGGAAGATGAAAGAAGAGAATTAGATGTTGATTCTTAAGGGATGAATGATTTATGGGGAGCCGTTTAAAATTAAATTTAGACAAAGGACATGTCCTATAAAACATCACACAAAATGTGGGAAAATTGTTAAAAATTTGTGAGGGCGGCACAAAAGTCCGAGAAGAAAAGCTGCAGGTTATATGGAACAAGTATGAGGATCTCAGAATGAATCCTAATGAGATTGTTTATGCCTTCATCAATAGAATAAATATTATCATGGAAGACATGCAGGGTCTTGGAGAAGTCATCGAAGATATAATGACTGTGAAACAAATCTTGAGGAAACTTCCACCATGGTTCAATCTGAAAGTTTCATTGTTGGAAGACAAAGACCCAAAAGAGATGACACTACAAATCCTTCACAATACCCTTGTAGCATATTAAATGAGAAATGATAACAATGATATAGTGGAAAAGGGGAATCCAAAGGAAGTTTCCTTCAAGGCCATGAAGAATCTCTCCGTTGAAGGTAGTCCAGAGGAAGACAATATGGATGATGTCATGTCATTTCTATCCTCTAATATGTAATGAGGAAAATGAATGTTCAAAGGTAAACTTCCATTTCCATGATTTCGATGCGAAAATATTGTTCATTTTTCATCAATTTTTCCTAAGAAATTTGATGATGAAAATGAAGAGAATGAGGAAATTCCAAAAAAGAAGAATTCATAAAATGAGAATGGGAGGAGAAGTACTAAGGTAATGTTCTTCAAAAATAGGAATCTTCTATCAAGAGAGGATGAAAGTTCAGAAGAATATGATGCAAAAGAATTGGAGGACTGCACATATCATAAAGTAGATTCTTTGGTGGTAGTTTCTAGATATTCATTAACAAGATAAGAAAATAAAAATGAAGAAGTGTAAATTGAAGGAAGAGTTGGTCTTCATACTAAATTAGAATCTATAATTGAAGAGATAGATATTTTGAGAGCCAAAATAAAGAAAGATAACACAGTTTTTCATGAAGCCAAACTCTTTATGCTGTAGTAAGAACAAGAGAATTATGAGCTGAGTGAAGAAATTAAAAATCTGAGGTCTTCAATTCCAGAAATCGTTGAAAAGGTAGTTGAGTAGAAACTCAAAATTAAAGAACAAAAAATTGAAATTGATAGTTTGACTAAAACTAGAAAAGAATAAACAAAAAAGATTGATCAACTAGAAGAAGAAGTTGTCAATCTACGATGAACAACTAAAGATCAGGAGAAACTTCCAGGAAAGAAGATCATACAGGAAACTGAGAAGATGAAATTTGAACAGAGTGGTCCATCAGAACAGAAGCACAAATCCACTCTAAATAATAAGACTGGTATGGAGATTGATCTAAAATAGAACAACGTTATGGTTCATGTTAGACCACAATAACCCACTCCATGATTGAAGATTTATTCGGGTATGAAGAAAAATCAGAAGATTCAGTGAAACCAATACACAACTAGTAGTGCCTCATTACCACATAGGAATGTACCTCACATAAGAATTCTAATATTGTGGTAAACTGGGACACTCTCAAAATGATTGTTTCATAGAAAATAGGTACCAAAGGGAACAAGACCAATAGAGGTGGTCGTATAGAGTTCAAAATTAGAAGTCATCATTTGACGATCATTGTTTCAGGTGTAAAGGTATCATACATATGGAAAGATATTGTACATCAATAATATAGTGGAATGTACCGAGGCAAACTGAATTTGTTCCTAAGAAGAGTCTTGTAACGACCCAAAGTTTAATTAATGGAAATCCTTCTTGATCTAATTAAATGTCTCTTTATGTTTATATAAAATTTCAACTTCTTTGGTTTTATGATAAGAATTTTGACAGTTGATAATATAGCTGTTGAACAGTGATCACATGATTAGTATAAATATAGGCTTTAACAAAACCAAATTTACTCAGACAAAAGAAGTGATGGCCTCATCCAGTAGAATTTCTCTATACAAAGACCATTTTTCAGATCTTGGAAAAGAGGTGGCGTCTTTGGGCTTTGCTCTTGACCAAGCCCAATCTGAGATTCATCATGTCAAGCTCGAATGTGACCGTCTATGAGAAAAGTGGAAGTTGATTGAAATTACCACTCGAGCGATGTTATCCGAGCCACCCCAAGAGTCTGTCACCATCGCACACCTTACCCTTAGGTCTTATGCGGTTTTTAAGGGGTTATGTAAAAAATAAATAGTACTATGTTCATGTACATTATTTTATTTATATAATAATGAATATACTTTCTTGTCATTATTGATACATTGTAAATAGTTTTTAAAGAACAAATAGTGTTTTTAGTTATTATTTAATTAAGAATTCTATTTTTTTTAATTAAGGTATTTTTGAATTAAATAATATTTTAATAAAATATTATTATTATTATTAAATTAATTTTTATTAAATATAAATGATCTTATAATTTTATGAATGCAATTATAATTTTCATTAAGGTTTGAAAGCCATTTCTGTCAGAACCCATGAATTTTCGATAAATGTCGGTTTTTATTTTAAAAGTGAAAATTAACATATTTAGAAAATTATTTAGATAAAATAAATGTTATTTCTGGAATTAGGACATTGAAATTATCCAACAGTGAAATTTTCATAATTTTCTGAGACAGTCAAATTTTTGGGTAAAAAATAAATACCGTTTAAATATATAATGTGTTTTATGACATCATAATGACCCAATAGTGATGTAATAAAATACTATAAGCTTTATGTTCGGCCAATATTTGTTTTAAAATTAAAATAATGTGATTTTGGGTTTGTTTGACTTACTTTTCAAAACATTAATGGACCCCTCAAGACTTATTAAACACCTTGTCTTTTTAAATTAATTTCCATGGGAGTGTGACTCACCTCCACATAAGCAACCTTATTATTTTAAGAAGTTAGGAATTTGGCCTTATAAAATATTTTTTTCCTCTTCCCTTTTCCAAAAACCATCGGCAAAAACCATGGGATGGTTTGTGGTTTGGATTAATTTAATGTAAGAGGACACAAACCTAAATAATAAAGAATTTTCTCACCTTTCCTATATAAACCCACCCAATCTCCCACTTCCTCCTCACTCAAAGCCTTTGTAGTTCGTCCAACCTCTTCCCTACTCTCTCTAGAACCCTCCCAAGGTGCCCCAAGCTCCCAATAAGCCTCTCTCAAGCCTCTCTTTAGCCTTTGGAAGCACACTTCCAAGTAAGGGTTTTTTCTTCCTTTATCTTTTTTGTCCATTTTTACTTAAGTTGTTTTGCCATTTTAATTTCAATTATGAATATTGGGGTATGGTTTCAAACCTCCCTCATACTTCCCTCTTTATTTTTTAATGATGGGATACCCCTTTCTCTCTCATTAAATGCTTCCCATGTACACCCGTTACTATGCCGAAATTCCGAAAGGAACTTCTCTCCCCTCTTTTACATTCAAGCAATACTTTTGTATCATGAATCTAAATTCCATTACAATTATTGGGAAATGTATGTATATTACCTCATTACTGTCCATTACATTTATATATGATGAGTAAACCCTTTATCTCTCATCAACCATTTTTATGAATTCTTATGTCACGCCGTTATGCTGCTGAAATCGCACCGATTTTTTAAGCCAATGCCATTATGTAATGAATACCATGCCCATTTCTCCATCAAGGGTATTCACCTTTATGCACATTTACTTATTGATTATAAAGTTTCATGTATGAATTCCACATTCCTTCATTGTGTAATTAATGATTATGTTTTATGAATCCACGTTTTATGATCCATTTGGAACACTTATGCATGAAATGAAATGGTTAAGAAGGGTGTGCCCTTATAGCGCTCCAATGCATTGGGTAAAGTATAGTATCATGATAAGTCATGTGAAATGAGTGTCGACTCATGCTAATTCAAGTGAAACGAGGGTTTACTCGTTCTTTATGTGCAATGAGGATTTAATCATGCTCCATGTTAAATGAGCCTTGGCTCATGCTAATTCCATGTTAAGTGTTGTTGCCACATTTCCATGTTATGATTATCATGATTTATCATGTCTTTATGTTCATGTTTCACTTATGCTCTATTTATATGCCTATTGTCTAACATGTATTTTACTCCTCATGTTATTCTATGTGTACTCCCTTACTGGGCTTTATAGCTCACCCTTTTCTTATGCATGTTCTCAGGTTATCCCATGCAATGCTAAGTACGAGGGAATGTAGTGGTCATGTAAAGGATGTTTTCAATAAATATGTTGTATTTCATGTTTCAAGTTTTTTTAATGACCCTAATCCCCAAAGACACTAAACCTCTCGATATTTTTTGTTGTAACAAGTGAAGTTTTATGTAATAAATCATGTTTAAGTTTGTAATAAAATCAGGGTTGTCATAGTTGATATCAGAGGATAGGTTTAGTTATTTTTGAGATTAGGATTAGAAAACCCTAGTAAAGCCTTAGAGACAAGACTAAGTATAATAAAAACATCCCTAAGTTTTGGTAAGTACTGAGTAAGTGGTTTATCAAGCAAATAAATCCCTGTCTGGATACGAGCAGGTAGAGGCGGCTCTGGCACAGATGTATCCTAGGGGTAAAACCCGAAAACACCGCTTTGAGCTAGACTCGAACGGGAACTGGTGGACGACAATGGGCCTTGCTGCACTCTTGGTTACGACACTCTTGGGTGATATGTTTTGAAAAATTCACCAGCTTAGTATGAACCCTTATTAAGGGAATTAAAAAAAATTCCCCTATGAATATATGTTAGAAAGTATATCATGAAAATTCTACACTGAAGCTTATAGATTAATAAGTTAAGGAAATAAAAGTTTATTTATAAGGCATCAACTTTTGTCTTTGGATTACCCTTTATGTGTTACCCCTAACATTCCTTTTATTCCAGCCAATGCCCGGTAATAGGAGGAATTGGGCTAACAACCGTTGTGAAGATCAGTGTGATGACTGTACTAATGAGATGCCCAATCCAATGGGAGCAGGAATCGCGAACTTTGTCACGCTTCTCTCTCAGCTAACTCAAGTTTTGAATAGAAACACGGGTCAAGTGGAACGTTCAACCCCCCTAAGAAAGAACAAGTCACTATCAAGAGCTTTATGAGACAAAGGCCTCCTACTTTTAGTGGATCATCCGATCCCACGATCGCTGAACAATGGATCAACTCAATTGAAAAGATCTTCTCCATCCTTCAATGTTCTGAACAAGAGAAGGTTCTCCTGGCTGCTTATCGTATGGAGGGTGAAGCTGATCAATGGTGGATGTTGATCAAAAATACGAAGCCTGAGGAGGAGATCGAGGCATTGGAATGGAAGGATTTCTGGAATATGTTTTTCGATAAATATTTTCCGCGCACCCTCCAGCTTAATATGGAAAGGGACATCCTTTAACTGAAGAAAAAAGATGAAGAATATGTTGGAGCGTACAAGGAAAAATTCAAAAGGCTTGCATGATATGCTTCCGTCTTTGTCGTTACCCCCGAATGAAAAGTTGACCGCTTCTTTGGTGGGCTGAAGCCTAGCCTGCGGAAAGCATTGGCGATCCGTGACTTCGAGAGCTATGAGGAAATTGTCCGATGTGCCCTCAAGGTTGAAATGGAGACCGGAGAATCAAAGGGGTATCATGGGGACAAGAAGAATAAGGTAGACTTCAGTGATGTTGGTCCGATGGATAAATCCAACGGTGCTAAGAAGATCCAGCACCCCACTTGCCAAAAGTGCGGAAAGAAGCACCCTGGAAATTGCCTTAAGGGGATGAGAGAATGCTTCAGGTGTGGAAGAGAAGGGCACCTAGCTGTTAACTGTCAGCAAGAAAGACCCGCGGCTGCAACAGAGGAGAGGAACGCTCCGTTCTAACCTCAACGTGTTGCTCAATGTTACAAATTCAAAGAACCGGGTCATTTTTCAAATCAGTGCCCTAATCCAAGGGTTTTTAGAGGCAACCAACAATGAAGTGGTGATAGGTACACTAGTTATTCATTCAATAATAGAGAACATACTTTTTGATTCAGGTTCTATGCATTCTTTTATATCTCGAAAGTTTAGTAGAACAATCCTAGCACCACCAAAAATCATGGAAGTGAATATGTCGGTGAGTACGGAAAATGGGGCAATCATTACATCCCATGAATATAAGTCCTCCTCTGTTAGAATCTGTGGATTGAATTTCCCGGCGAACCTCTTCATACTCCATCTGGTGGAATTTGATGCAATTCTTGGCATGGATTGGATTTCCTTATATAGATTTAACATAAATTGTCAGGAGAGGGAAATCACACTTCATATGGAGAATCGAACCCCGATTTTTTACAAGTGTAAGGAGGAAGATGAATCTCCTTTAGCTCCATAATCTCAAGCATGTATATTACTGCCTTATGAGCACACGTATCTAGCTCAGATGATTGAGTCTATGGAAGAAATAACCCTTGAAGAAATGCCTATTGTGAGGGAATTCGCTGAAGTGTTTCCCGAGGAACTACCTAGTCTTCCTCCTAGAAGAGATGTTGAGTTCTCAATTGAGCTTATACCAGGGGATTTACCAATATCCAAGACTCCATATAGAATGGCTGTTGTAGAGTTTGAAGAGCTGAAGAAACAACTACAAGAGAATCTGGATAAAGGGTTTATACGCCCAAGTGCTTCACTATGGGGTGCACCATTCCTATTCATCAAGAAGAAGGATGGGTCAATGCGGCTTTACATCGATTATCGTGAACTTAACAAAATCACAATAAAGAACAAGTATACTCTCCCACAAATTTATGAATTGTTTGATCAGCTGCGTGGAGCACAATACTTCTCTAAGGTGGACTTATGGTCGGGATATTATCAAGTAAGAGTGAAGAAGGAAGATATCCCTAAGACTACTTTTTGCACAAGATACGGGCACTATGAATTCATAGTAATGCCTTTCGGACTCACTAATTCTCCAAAAATATTCATGGTCTTGATGAATAGAGTCTTTAGAGATTACCTAGACAAATTTGTAGTAGTCTTTATAGATGATATTCTAATATACTCCAAAACCAAGGAGGATCATGAAGAGCATTTAAGAACTGTACTGGAGACTTTGCGCAAGGAGAAGATCTATGTAAAGTACAACAAGTGTGAGTTCTGATTAAAGGAAGTCTCATTCTTGGGACATATCATCACAAGAAATGAGATATCTGTGGATCCCTCCAAAACAGATGCAATTGAGGGATGGCCGAGGCCAACATCGGTAACAGATATCCGTAGCTTCTTGGGGTTAGCTGGATATTATCGACGATTTGTGAGAAATTTCTCACGATTGTCCAACCCTCTTACCAAGATAACTTGATAGGGAGTAATGTTTCCTTGGAGAGATGAATGCGAAGAAAGCTTCAAGGAGTTGAAAAAGAGGCTTATCACTGCGCCCGTGCACACTTTACCCACAAGTGGGGAAATTTTTGTGGTATTCAGGGATGCTTCGAAGAAGGGATTAGGCTGTGTGCTGATGTAGAATGATAAAGTTATATCCTATGACTCAAGGAAGTTGAAAATCCATGAGAGAAAATATCCAATGCATGATCTGGAGTTGGTGGTGGTGATCTTTGCCTTGAAAATCTGGCGGCATTATCTCTATGGAGAGAAATGTGAGATATATACTGACCACAAGAGTCTTAAATATATATTCACACAGAAAGAGAATAATATGCGCCAGAGAAGATGGATAGAGCTCATCAAGGATTATGATTGTTCAATACATTACCACCCTGGGAATGCGAAAAAGGTGGCATATTCCCTAAGTAGAAAGGATCCAGCGATTCTATCAATGATGAGAATTGAGAAGGATCCAATCTTCTTAGACTTGATGAAGATGGACATGAGAATCATAGAGAAGGGAACATCATCAATCCTTTCACAAATGATTGCTCAACCATCTCTTTTGGAAAGGTTAAAGGATGCTCAAAAGGATGATGTGGGAATTCAAGAAAAAGTGGAAGCTATAAAAAAAGGGAAATCCTCATAGATTAATGTTAATGAAGAAGGAATTGTGCGGTTTGGGAAAAGACTATATGTTCCATCAAGTCCGGAGCTGAAGAAGGAACTTTTGGATGAAGCACATAGTTCAAATTTCTCTATTCACCCAGGAAGCACAAAGATGTATCGAGATCTCCGAGAAAACTTTTGGTGGGATAATATGAAGAAGGAGATCGCTGAATATACATCAAAGTGCCTGATGTGTCAGCAAGTGAAGGCAGAGAGGCAGAAGTCTAAGGGGATGATGAAACCATTTCCCATACCAGAATTTAAATGGGATAACATCACCATGGACTTTGTCACCGGACTTCCAAGGACATCCAAAGGCAAAACTGCAATCTGGGTTGTTGTGGATCATCTTACAAAGACTGCACACATCATTGCTATTCGGGAGGATTTCTCTTTGGATCAACTGGACCAGATATATATCTGGGAAGTGGTAAGGTTGCATGGAGTACCACTATCTATTATGTTAGACCGAGATCCAAGATTCACCTCTAATTTTGGAAGAGTCTTCAACATGATCTGAATACTGAAATGAACATCAGTACGACTTATCATACTCAAACTGATGGCCAATCCAAGAGGACTATCCAAACACTTGAGGACATGTTGAGAGCGTTCTCAATGGAATTTAAAGGAGGATGGGATCAACATCTTCCTATGGTTGATTTCTCTTATAATAACAGTTTCCACTCGAGCATCCAAATGGCACCATATGAAGCCTTGTATGGGAAAAGGTGCAGAACACCGACATGTTGGGATGAAGTCGATGAACGTAAGCTGCTTGGACCAGAAAAGGTCGAGGAAATGATGGAGAAGGTGAAAACCATTCAGCAGCATATCAAGGCAGCTCAGAGTTGATAGAAGAGTTATGCAGATAATCGTCGACGAGACCTTGAGTTTAAAGTTGGAGACATGGTGTTTCTATGCATATCTCCATGGAAGAAGGTCATGAGGTTTGGAAAGAAAGGGAAGTTAGTTCCAAGGTACATCGGCCCCTTCAAGATTCTTGATCGTGTCGGGGCTGTGGCCTATCAACTAGCACTTCCACCTACCATGGCCAAAGTACATGATGTCTTTCATGTATTCCTCTTAAGGAAGTACAAACCGGACCCTACACATGTACTCTCTTCTGAGGTGGTACAATTGGAATATGATCTTTCTTATGAGGAGCAACCAGTGAAGATCTTAGATCGTAGAGAAAAAGTTCTATGAAATAAGACAATGCCCCTCGTCAAGGTGTTGTAGAGAAACCACAAGTTTGAAGAAGAGACTTGGGAATTAGAGGAAATGATGAAGCTGAGTTACCCACATCTGTTTTAGTGTGGGAAAAGGAAAATTTTGAAGGCGAAATTTCTTAAGGGGGGAATATTGTAATGACCCAAAGTTTCATTAATGGAAATCCTTCTTGATCTAATTAAATGTCTCTTTATGTTTATATAAAATGTCAACTTCTTTGGTTTTATGTTAAGAATTTTTACCGTTACTAATATAGCCGTTGAACAGTGATCACATGATTAGTATAAATATAGGGCTTTAACAAATCCAAATTTACTCAGACAAAGGAAGTGATGGCCTCATCCAGTAGAATTACTCCATACAAAGCCCATATGTCGGAGCTCGGAAAAGAGGTGGCGTCTTTGGGCTTCGATCTTGACCAAGCCCAAGCTGAGCTTCATCATGTCAATCTCGAACATGACCATCTATGGGAAAAGTGGAAGTTGATTGAAATTACCACTCGAGTGATGTTATCCAAGCCACCCCAAGAGTCTGTTACCATCACACACCTTACCCTTAGGACTTATGCGGATGTTTTAAGGGGTTATGTAACAAATAAATAGTACTATGTTCATGTACTTTATTTTTTGTATATAATAATGAATATACTTTCTTGTCGTTATTGATACATTGTAAATATTTTTTAAAGTACAAATAGTGTTTTTAGTTATTATTTAATTAAAAATTCTATTTTTTTTAAATTAAGGGATTTTTGAATTAAATAATATTTTAATAAAATATTATTATTATTATTAAATTAATTTTTATTCAATATAAATGATCTTATAATTTTATGATTGCAATTATAATTTTTATTATGGTTTGAAAGCCATTTCTGTCAAAACCCGTGAATTTTCGATAAATTTCGGGTTTTTTTAAAAGTGAAAATTAAGATATTTAGAAAATTATTTAGATAAAATAAATGTTATTTCTGGAATCACGACGTTGAAATTATCAAACGGTGAATTTTTCATAATTTTATGAGAGAGTCAAATTTTTGGGTAAAAATTAAATACCGTTTACATATATAATGTGTTTTATGACATCATAATGACCCAATAGTGTTGTAATAAAATAATATAAGCTTTATGTTCGGCCAATATATGTTTTAAAAGTAAAATAATGTGATTTTCGGTTTGTTTGACTTACTTTTCAAAGCATTAATGGACCCCTCAAGACTTATGAAACACCTTGTCTTTTTAAATTAATTTCCATGGGAGTGTGACTCACCTCCACATAAGAAACCTTTTTATTTTAAGAAGTTCGGACTTTTGCCTTATAAAATATGGTTTTCCTCTTCCCTTTTCCTAAAACCATGGGCAAAAACCAAGGGATGGTTTGTGGTTTGGATTAATTTAATGTAAGGGGACGCAAACCTAAATAATAAATAATTCACTCACCTTTCCTATATAAACCCACCCAAGCTCCCACTTCCTCCTCACTCAAAGCCTTTCTAGCTCATCCAACCTCTGAACTACTCTATCTAGAATCCTCCCAAGGATCCCCAAGCTCCCAAGAAGCCTCTCTTAAGCCTCACTTTAGCCTTTGGAAGCACACTTTCAAGTAAGGGGTTTTTTCTTCCTTTATCATTTTTGTCCATTTTTCTTTAAGTTGTTTTTCCCTTTTAATTTCAATTATGAATGTTGGGGTATGGTTTCACACCTCACTCATAATACCCTCTTTATGTTTGAATGATGGGATACCCCTTTCTCTATCATTAAATGCCTCCCATGTACACCCGTTACTATGCCGAAATTCCGAAATGAACTTCTCTCTCCTCTTTTACATTCAAGAAATACTTTTGTATCATGAATATAAATTCCATTACAATTGTTGGGACATGTATCTATATTACCTACTTACTATAAATTACATTTATATATGATGAGGAACCCATTTATCTCTCATCAACCATTTTTATGAATTCTTATGTCACGCAGTTACGCTGCCGAAATCGCCCCGATTTTCTAAGCCAATGCCATTGTGTAATGAATACCATGCCCATTTCTCTATCAAGGGTATTCACTTTTATGCACATTTACTTATTGATTATAAAGTTTCATGTATTAATTCCACATTCCTTAATTGTGGAATTAATGATTATGTTTTATGAATCCAAGTTTTATGATCCATGTGGCACACTTATGCATGAAATGAAATGTTTAGGAAGGGTGCGCCCTTATAGCGCTCCAATGCATTGGGTAAAGTATAGTATCATGATATGTCATGTTCAATGATTTTTGACTCATGCTAATTCAAGTGAAATGAGGTTTTACTCATGCTTTATGTGCAATTAGGATTTACTTATGCTCTATGTGCAATGATCCTTGGCTCATGCTAATTCCATGTTAAGTGTTGTTCCGACATTTCCATGTTATGATTATCATGATTTATCATGCCTTTATGTTCATGTTTCACTTAGGATCTATTGATATGACTATTGTCTAACATGTATTGTACTCATCATGTTATTCCATGTGTACTCGCTTACTGGGC
This sequence comes from Viscum album, assembly GCA_963277665.1. Lineage (NCBI taxonomy): Eukaryota > Viridiplantae > Streptophyta > Magnoliopsida > Santalales > Viscaceae > Viscum > Viscum album. The sequence continues at coordinate 277,989,217 of OY728135.1, forward strand.
TTTATAGCACACCCTTTTCTTATGCATGTCCTCAGGTTATCCCATGCAATGCTAAGTATGAGGGAATGTAGTGGTCATGTAAAGGAAGTTTTCGATAAAGATGTTTTATTTCATGTTTCACTTTTTCATGTAGTGATCCTAAGCCCCAAATACACTAAACCTCTCGATCTTCTTTGTTGTAAAAAGTGAAGTTTTATGTAATAAATCATGTTTAAGTTTGTAATAAAAGCAGGGTTGTCATAAATATAATAGTATCATCAAGTGAGATGAAAATTCAAAATCGATTTGAAAGTCTAAAGGTTGATTATAACCCATCATATAATGAGGAATATCAAGATTATCATTCCATGTAGGTTATGAATTCAAAGGCTTGGGTCAAAAAGAAAAGGGTTGAGCAGGCTGTGGTTGAAGAAATTACGTTCAAAGCATCAGATCGCATAGGGATATGGATAATCGATAGTGGATTCACTTCCCATATGATGGGAAATAAGAATATAGTAACCGAAATTAGGTATGATAAAGAAGATATTGTAAGATTCAGTAATGATGAGGGCTTGAAAATTTTTGGTTAATAAAATACATGTTTAGGGGAAAAGACATGAGACGAGCAGATGTATTGGTTGTTTAGAGGCTTAGTCCCAACATGAATAGTGTTTGTCAATTGTGTGACTTAATACATTCCATAAGTGTTTCAAAGAAATTATGTATCATCTAGGAAAAGGATGGTGCTATTTTGTTGCAAGGAAAGCATACAAAATGTAATTTCTACCTCGTGAGTGGAGAAGAAGATATGTGATTTCTGTCTGAGGATGAAGAAAACAAGTTATGGCATAAGCATCTTGGGAACATAAGCCAATGTTCCTTGGAAGATCTGTTAAGATATGATATAGATCAAAATCTCCTGAGATTATCATGTGATTTTACCCATACATGTGATTCATTTTAACAAAGGAACATCATTCGAAAGACATATAAGAAAAAAGAGAAAAAGTCAACGAGACTACTTGAGTTGGTGCATATTGATGTGTGAGGTACACTTTCTCCAAGGGATATTGATGGGATGAGATATTATGTTATATTAATTAAGGACCATAGCATAATAACATAGGTTTCAATAATCACCCACAAATATGAAGTGTTCAGTTACATCAAAAGATATCAACAGGAATGTGAAAATATGCTTGGTCTGGAAATATAAACGATTCGAATAGATAATGGGAAATAGTTCCCAAATATCCAAGTGGAGGATTATCTAGAAAAACATGGGATAAGGCATTGAGTTTCAATAGTAAGAACTCCACAACAGAATGGAGTAGTTGAGAGAAGAAATCGTATTGTCAACAACATAGAGAGAAAAAATCTCATTAAGAAAGGCCTTATAAAGAAATTTTGGAAAGAAGCGGTGATGACAGAATTATACACCTCAAATAGAGCGTTAGTTTTTACAAAATAGGAGAAGACTCCATATGAGTTGTGGTATCAAAATAAGTCTTCATTAATGTGCATCGGAAAATTCAGTAGTAAATGTTCCATTCTAAATAAGGATAAATATAGGATCTTTGAATCCTATGGGGATGAAAAGATATTTCTTGGCTATGAAAAGAAAAAACATGCATATAAATGATTCAATAAGAATATGGGAAAGATAGTATACATTCCCAATGTGAATATATAAAAAAATGAATAGAATCTTTAGAAAATATATGATCAAACTCCAGATGATAGCGATGAAGAGATAAGAAGATCAAGAGACGCTCTAGTTCCAGAGATTGATTCAGAAGAAGACTCAGATGGTGATAATAAATCAATGTCTTCCTAGAGTCTAGAAAGAAGAGATAAAATTGATAGGCAAAACATAATTGGTGATCAAATAGCACCAGTACAGACAAGGAGGATGAAGAATTTACATCAAGTATCATACTTATCAGAGGTGTAACCTAAATGTTTTAATGAATCAGCTAGATATGAGAACTGGGTTCAATCCATGAATGAAGATCTTGACAAAATTGAGAAGAATCAGACATGGGAAATTATTTCGAGACCAGCAGAAAAGAATTTCATTTGGAAAAAATGGATATTTCACAACAAAATAAATGAAGACGATATTGTGATTCGAAACAAAGAATAACTGGTGTAAAAAGGGTACTCTAAGATTGTGGGTATTGATTTTGATGAGACATTTTCACCTGTTACAATGTTGGAGACAATAAAGATTATTCTTGACCATAACAGTGTAGATAAAGTTTAAGGTTTTCTAAATGGATGTCAAGTCATCATTTTTGAATGGATTACTAGAAAGAAGAAATATACATTAAAAAACCAGACAGTTTTCTTTTTCATGAAGATTAGAACATAGTTTGTCAGCTGAAGAAGGATTTATATGGCTTAAAGAAAGCACCAAGAGCATGGTTTTCAAGGCTTGACCAGTTTATAAAGAAGCTTGGATTCCAGTGTGGTGGAGTTGATTATAATCTGTATTTTAGAAATGGAAACAATTAAAGGTTGATGGTGCAAGTTTATGTCGATGAAATAATCTTTGGTGGGTCAGATGAAGCACAATACAAACAGTTTTCTGAATTCACTAAAAGTGAGTTCGAGATGTTGATGATTGGTGAGATGGCATTTTTCTTTGGATAGCAAGTGACACAAGGAAGGATTGAAACTTTTATTTCTCAATCTAAATATGCTACTGAGGTTTTGAGAAGGTTTGGAATGGATAATTCCAAAGATATGAAGACTCTGGTTTCTACCTGGTTGAAAATGTCACGAGACAATGAAGGTAAGCTAGTTAATATCACAAAATACAAGCAAATCAATGGAAGTTTGTTGTGGCTGGCAGCGAAAAGGCCAAATATTGTATTTTCCACACGCCAAGCAGGGAGGTATCAAAGTAATCCCAAGGAGAGCCACATGAATGCAGTAAAAATTATTCTTTGGTATATCAATGGTACAATGGATTTTGGACTAATGTATAATGAAAAATCTCAACCAGAGTTATTGGGATACACAGATGCAGATTGGGCTGGTTTAGTTGATGATAGGAAATCAACATCAGTAGGTTCCTTTTATCTTGGAGGGTTGTGTATTTCTTGGTTAAGAAAGAAACAAGATTGCATTTCATTAAGTACAGTAGAAGATGAATACATTTTGACTAATCAAGCCTACATGCAGCTATTATTGATGAAGTAACAACTTGAAGATATGGGAATTAATGTGAAATATCTGATTGTAATTCATTGCGATAATTCAAGTGCTATAAATGTGAGAAAAAATAAAGTCCATCACTCAAGGTCAAAGAACATTAAAATCAAATATAATTTTATCAATGAGAACATCGAGAAAGGGTTTGTGAATTTGGAGTATGTGCCTACAAGAACAAAAAGTTGTAGATATTCTTATGAATGACTAACCCAAAGAAGTGTTTGAAAGACATTGACTACCTCTAGGAGTCCATTTGAATCCACACACTTGAAAAAGTATGGATGTGGGGTCCCCCTCTCCCCAAGGTATGATGTTTCATTTCCCAAATGCGATGATATGTGTTCTTTAACTTGTTGTAGACAACCTTGAAGTTACCTTCGGGTTCGTTGTCAAAGGGGGAGAAGGTGTGACTTCTAGGCAGTGAAAAGATAGAGGGATAAGCTGTTAAGTGGAGCAGCAAGATAGGGGTGGAATCTGAACTAAAGCTGGTTAGAGGAGCTATGAGATATGGGGAGCATTAAATCTAATGATGCTAGAAGTGATCGATCAAAGAACAGATATCACGATAGCTGATGATTGTGATAAAAGCAGAAGAGTTGTGTTGGAATGGTGTCAGAAGGTTTCCTACACTTAGAAATTGGTATCAGTTTGATATCAACAATTGGTGTCAGAAATGATGTGATCCTTTGATGAAATTTTCATTTAATCTTGTTTCTCACACCAAGAATTTCTCATGTGGTCTTAGAGAATGTGTTGATTAAATCTTTGATTGCTATCTTGATCACATAAAGTGAATAGTGGTTGAAGTATGAAAGAGTATTAATGATGTATCAAAAAATGTGAAGCATTTTTATGAGAAGAGCTATCAAAAAACCCATAGATGTAGATTGTTGGGAAAAAATACCTCAAGGTTTTATCTCAGTATGTTTTGGGTGTGGTTGTGTTTGTTGAAAAATCCAAATGACTGCAAGTGAGTAAGGCTGGTGTTTTCCGAAGACAGATTTTTAAGGTTGAGCAGTTTCCCAGTGTTTCCCAAATTTTGGGGCCTCAAAATTTGGAGTTTGATGTTGGAAAAGGAAGGATTTCTTCATAGGAGTGAATTTTATAATGAATGTTGAAGAAAATTTTAAAAGGGTGAGAATCACATACCATAATGTATGGGCCTCACACTATGTTTCTAGAATAGTACGTGGAGCAGCGGAAATGGTACATCGGTGAGATTCACGAAACCAAACACGGCTCGCAGTGGAAGGCGATGCGGTATATTAATGGATTGTTGTCAGTAGAGGAAATAGACCACATAGGAGCAAAGGAGGTATGTAGAGCACGTAAGAAAACGGTTCGCAGATGGCTTGCGGTTCGTGGTGGCCGAAAGATTGGTAAACAGTGAAGGCTGAATCAAAGATTTGGTAAATCTCGATTTAGGGGATTAATTAGAAATATTTTTCTATATAAGAATTATTAATCCCACCATTTAATATGGAGATTTAACTTCATTAGAGAACATATTTTGATCTGGAAAATTTGGAAAAGTCTGAATGTGGTTCGTGATGAAGGTGTTTGCGGGGTTTTTTAATCTGTAAAGGAAGTCTTGTACACGGAGAAGGAAGTTCAGTACGTGGAAGGAGTTGTATCACTATAGAGAGGAGGAATCTCCGGTATGAGAGGGGGAGAGTTATGAAATTGGTATGCAGAGGGGGAGCTCCAGTACGCAGAAGTGAAGGGAAGTCCGTGAATAGAGACCAGTTCACGAACTAGAGGGGTTTCACAAAGGAGGTTCGCAGAGTCGATACGCCGTAGCTATACGCGATAGCAAAGGCGGAGGCAGTCCGTGGACATAAGAGGTTCATGGAAGAGGCAGTAGTACACGGAGTAGGTGGTTCGCATACCAAACCTAGTACTCAGTACAAGGGAGAGACATGGTGGTTTGTGATTTGCACAATAAATCTTGCAAAAACTTCAGTTTAGTTTGCAAAAATATTTTTCGGTATTTAACTATACTCAGGAAGGTGGACATTATCTACGGGTGAAAAAGGGACAACAATAGAGCAACTATCTATATATGAGGATGCACAAATTCATGAAAATTAATGGAAATAGATGACCATAAACTGTGTTTGACCTACAAGTTGATATACTGTGAGTGGATTCCTTTCCAAGAGTAGTGAGCTTAGGAAGAGGAAGACGGTGACCCTTTCCACTAGCAGTGAGCTAGAGAAAGAGGCATAGGGAGTTACCCTTGTGAATGCAGTGATCAAACCCTAATCCTTAAAAGGCAGTGAGCCTGGACATAGAAGTTATATCCTGAACATTGTATTCATTATTGGTCGTGAGCCTTAGTGAATTTGGTACATTGGCATATTGTCGTTGTATGCTCCTTGGACGTAGCCCAGTGAGGGTAAACCAAGTAAAAAATGTAGTGTCCTGTGCATGATTTCGTATCAGTTCATATATTTCTATGGGAGGAAGAGGGAATTGAGTTTTGTCTAACAATGAAACAAGCTCCAAAAGGTAGAAATTTTTAATCTACCATACCTTGATTCAAACCCCCTCTAATGGTATTCAACCTATTGGACCTAAAAAGGTAAATATAAGTTAGGTTAATATTCATCTACTTTAAAAAATGGGTTTTCCATATATTCATTCATTTTCCAATATTTTTCATTATTGTAATTTATGGACCAATGTGTGTGTGTCAGTTATCTGACTATTGTATGCCCTCAAAAAAAAATGAAAAAACTAAATAAAAAATAGGGGTTGTGTCTTAGGTAGAACAAAAACCACCCATCATCAATCTTTTTTCTTTTTATAATTAGTACAATTAGTGTGGTGAAGATATCAAATGAGGGTTGATAGAAGAGTGTGGGATTTGTTCCAAGTCCATCTTTTTATATAAATAATAATAATAATAATAATAATAACAACAACAATAATAAATGAGGGGAGTGATGAAATGTACAACATATGGGGATATCTAGGTCTGGAACTTATGGTATGACTTCATAGAATTATTATGTGATTATGTCCAAGAATTTTATTGAAAATGATGTTGGACAGGTTTAGTGGACATAATCATTTAAGAGGAATTTTTTTAAAATAACATATATTTACTAGATAGAAGGTGGAAAGAATATCATGAAATGTTTTTCACACACATGTGGGGAAATGGTGACATAGTTAACTTCTGAATTACTTGCTCAGATTGGAGTTATGAATCTCTAAGACTTTTGTTCTGAGATAATTTTTTAGACAACTTTTTCCATTATCACTAATAATAACTCCTTTGTGTGATTGTTTCTTTGATCACATTTCTATCATGAACTAAATTTTCATTCAATGTTAAATCTTCATGAATATGGGAATATATCCATGAATTCTTTTTTTAAATTTGAATTTTCCAAGGATTTCAAATTTCTAGATTTTGGGTGTGATAACAGCGTGATTCACTGTTTCATTTTCAACCTTACACCACTGGGCTAAACTATTTTTGTATTGAAAATTATAAAAATAATAACTAATTGAAATTCATGTTTTATTTAAGTTTTTATGTTTTTCACTATTTAAAATGGAAATTTTTCTTTTTGGATGATTTAATTGTTGGAGAATGTGATTTTGAGGCCTCAGAGATGATCCATATAGAAAATGGGACAAACGATAAGGAAGCCCATGGAAAAATGTCCACTGTTTTGAAAATTTCCTGAAATCCGTGATTCTTAATGGAATGAAATTTTATAGAATTATCTGTATCTCACTTATCTTCAAACCATCTCAAGAAACCTGATCTTTATTCCTCTATATGGTGGCCCATCTAAACCAATCTATCTAGGGGAAAGAATCTACCTGAATTCAACAGTTAGTTTTGGTATTTTGAAAATATATCCCAACACAGATGTCTAGTAGAAACCAAATTTGATAGGGAGACATTAAAGAGGAATCAAAACAAATCTCATATTCTTTCCAAGTTGTGATATTGTCGTTTACTAGTTGAAAACCGAGACACCAGTGATATCTTGGGAACTGGGTTCCAAAAACCACTTCCCATTTGGCTATAAAAGGACACCATGGAATCCTCATTTGGAAGTTGACCAAGGGGTAAATTGCTTCCATTTTTTAGTTCCATATGAGTCATATCACCCCCTCAGAGGTTATAGAGCTCCCTATCTTTAGATGGTGAGCTGAACTGATGAAGGATATCCACCTGAGTTTCCTTCTCCTCACGATATTGGGCAAAACCATAGGTGTTTTTTTAGGGTGCTTCAATTATTATAAAGGGAGTTATAGAACATGTTCTACTACTGTTTTGGTGTATTTTGGGTTTGAAAACATTTCATTTAGAATTATATTAATTTGATTCATGTATGAATTCTTCGTTTGATTAAATATAATGTAATTATCATCACTTTTAACTGATCTGTATGCCGTCTTGAGTGCGTGACTTGTGTTGTTCTAATTATACAACACAAGAATCCTTTTCATCCCCACTGATTTGAGATTTCATTTTTATTTGGATGTTATTGTATCATTTATGAGATCTGGACCTTGTATATTTGATTGTAATATCTAGGTTTGACTCAAAGTGCTTTGATATAAAATCTTGGAATGTAATCGAGATTCCACTTAATTTCAACCAAATACTTACTTCAAACCTAAATTGAACTCTAAGAGAAATGAACTTTATATGTATTTAGTGAAATCATCACGAACCCATATTCGTATGTTTTTCAAAATCCACATGTTAAACAACTATTTAACTCAAAAATTAATTCATTTTATTTTTCATAAAAGATTTCTCAAAATCACCCCTATTTTTGTAATCACTATTGAAAATACACACTTTAAACATCCAACGCTCCTTGATAGACAACCTAGGGTTTTACCAATACTATAAATCAAACTTAAAATATTAATCAATTTGAAATTTCATGACATCGTGTTCACCTACCCTTTAATTTTCACTTCACAATTAACTATATAAAAAAGGATTTTGGAAACTCATGAATCTTAGAGCATAATAAGATAAAACACAAATATTTTTTCTTGTGAATAATAGGAATCTGCATCTTCTTTATTTAATCCAAGTGTGAAACTCATATTTCTAAATAAATGAGAAATAAAAATACATATTTATTATACATCTCCAAAAATATTTCCATCATTAATACTCGCATTCAAAAACTATGCTAGAACAAATTCATTCTTAGTTGTAAATGATTATTATAAATACTGAGTAACAAAACATCATCACAATTAGATTATAGTAATATTTTATAGAAACAAATCCTCAAAAACTCCAAATTTAAAATCAATATCCATTAAACTGATAAATAGTACTGAAATCTACAATTTTACAGAACTATGACCATATATTAATTGCTCACATTAATTATCTTGAATCGCATCTTAAATGTTATGTTTGATGCATTGATGAATCAATAGATAATTATCCAGTTCAACTTCTTTAAAACATAAAATATTCTATAATAGTCTAATGTTACCTTGAAACTACTTTTTTCAACTATGGTTACCCTTAACAAGCCATTTTATTATCCTAATTAGGTTTTATAGTTATTGTGTACACTTGTGTAGGTGGTTAATGGCCTTTATATAGTATATGTTTACCTTTAAACAACAAAATTATAACCATTAAGTATATTTTCCAAACTTAATAACCCTTATATAGCTCTTTTAGTTATTAGTATTGCCCTTACATGGATTCCATGGATTAGAAAAGGCTCATATGCAATTAAGGTTTACATGTTCACAAACTATGCTGATTCTTATGCCGAGCTCAATTGTTATTAGATAGATTGGATGATAATTATTTATAGATTAAATGACTCTTATGAGGATTTAAAAATGACTCATGTACACATTCTTATTCCTTATAAATGACTCAGAAATGAGTTTACAATTAGAAACATTTCAAATTCAATATATAATTATAGATTCAATTGAAATTATCAAAGAACCTCATGAAATGAACTCAGGGCCTCAACAAAAATCTTAAAAATATTCATCAAAACCTAAATAACCTATAAAAACATCTAATGTTACTAAACAAAGATTGAAAAAAATAAAAATCATAAAAAACTTCTTGGTCACGTAAATCAACTACTTTTTTATTTACTGGAAATTGATTAATCTCATCCAAAATTAACAAAAATCATTTTCATAACTCATCAAATCTCATGAGAATTTTCAAATCCCATCCATTCTCCAATAAGAAGTGTCTTTTAACACAATAATAGATAATGTAATGTTTTTTTAAAATTCTATATTATGGTGGTAATACATTATGTCCTAGTAACCTAGATGAAATATAGTTAGATTCATATATTCATATCTAACTTTTGTTATTCACCACAATTTAGCATGAATAAAATATTAAGAATAAAACATTCAGTTCACACTCCTCTCAATCTTTGATAATGTGTTATGTCATTATATATCCCCCTTTTTCAATAAAATCCAAATCCCCCTTGGATTAAATTAACATATCATCAAGTGATGGGAGAGGGATTAACATAGTGTGTCTGAATCACCACTTCAAATCGTTGTGTTGATGTATCTCTTCCGAGGATATCTACAAATGGATTTTTTATAGATATATATTTCATATTTATATCTCCATTTTACACACATTCCTTTATGAAATAATATATGTTTTCAATTTTCTTTGATCTAAAAAGTTTCATAAGATTCTTGGATCGATCAATAACACTTTTATTGTAACAAACTATCCTAATAGACACTCAGTCTCAAACAACAATGTAAAAATTTGTGATTACCTCTATAAAACATATGTATAAGCATGTGAACCCCCCAAACACAATACCTTAGTACTCATAAGTGTCACTATAGTTTTATTTTCATTTAAGTAGATCACACAACCCTCAACAATGAAAAATTATCAGATGAAGTGGATATAATCACCAACCAAATATGGGTTAGTACAGTCACCAAAAAAATATGGGTCAGTAATGATATCTAAGTTAAAAAATAAACTACATATATATAACATCTCATAGTATATAATAAAATTTACATAATAACATTTGACACCCATGGATCACTCTAAAATCTATCATAAATTGTCACTTCATAGGATATGGAATGTTTTGAAGCTATAAAATAAAGAAATATTCCAATGAATTAAAAATTCTATTTGATCATTATTTATTTGATTTTCATCTGTACATAGTTTTATTCTAATTAAACTTATAGTTTAAACTTATCATGAGCCTTCTATGGTACGTTTTTCAACAATTTCTTGAAACCTTTTTCTGGGGGTAAAATATATTAATTGATATGTAATAAAATTTTAATACTAAAATGGTATTCAACTCACCCATCATAGATATTTAAAAATTACTTGTCACCTACTTAGAAATAATATCTTAATTATTCACTTTTTCATTTGAATATATTGTATAATTATTTTGCCTATGGAAAACTATTTTACATATAATTTATTCCCAAGATTCCCTTTTTAAACACCCTTTGTATTAGGAAGTCATCATGTTTTTAATACCATGACCATGGATATTATTTTAATCCATAAGATGAATTATTTAGTTTTCAAATCTAGATTCCATCTGTATTAAGAATGAATCCATCAGTTTCCTCAATAAACCCTTCTTCAACAATATCACTAGAATGTTTGATTTCACATCTATCTAATTGACATTATAATGTTTTTGTGAATCCACAAACAAATATATTCATATTTTTTATAATATGGAAAATAGTTTAAAGGATCTTCAAATTAAATTCTTTCTATTTTTTATAATCACTTAAATACAACCCTAGACTTTTTCTTTATCATCTCAGCTCCCTCTTTTATTTTATTTCTAAACTCCGACATAGTTTCGATGATGTTTTTATCTTTTTAGATTTGAGATAAGCTCTCATGTTTATATGTTTTAATTTTATTCAAATAATAATTAATTTATTATACCCACTATTCTTGATTGATATCACTTACCACAGTTCTTAGTTTTATTTATGATATAAGAGATTCCTGATTTTTTGTTCTCATTCTTCCTCGTGTTTTCTTAAGATCTATTTAAATTTTAATGGTATTTTCTATTTCAATAAACCTTTTTATTATCTAACAATATATTATGAATATTTTGGTAGCCTAATAGTTATCATTGGTATGTTCTAATTCAATATCGTCAATATTTTTTTCAATTTTATCTTCCCATTAAAATTGGGGTTAGAAATTTTCATGGTCTTTCCTTAGTGAAAGTAAAAATCCACTACCACTGAATGATAAAATGTGAAATGATTTGGAATAATATTAATATATAAATAGCCCATATCCTTGAGAAACCATTAATTTTAGCATGTGCTCACACTAGAATTATATAAACAGACTATAAAGATTCATTAATCGGAATTATGTTCAAACGTTCCAATCATTACAATTTTGATCATTATAATGAATGGACTACCAATACATTGAAGTAACTACTAGTTTGATTATTATTGTAACATATTTCATAAGAAATATTATGTGTCTCAGGTATCAAAATATATTTGTTCTCAATGTGTAAACCAATATATGTAGATTCTCCATAAATATATTATATGACTTTGTTTTCTGCTAGTAATGTTTTATTTAATTCAACAATTATTTTATACTTCAACTTGGAAACATCATCCTGTTTTAGAGTATATATTGTAATAAATTTATTCTTGATTCCTTTTGTATCAAGATAACTCTAAAATGAAACATATTTATGTTAATTAATTTTATCTTATCTAAATTTCATTATTTAGAGTCCTAAATCCTTTTTAACCAATCTCTTAAAAACATTAAACATCTCAATAGCTTCATATTTATTCTTGATGAACATCACTTTGGTTATTTGGGTGAAATAAATAATGAATGAGATGTAATATAAACAAGCTTTCTTTAATTGTTACTCATGGGACTAGATAAATCTGAATTAATAAGTTTTGGTGGTCTAGTAGAAATTTTTTTACCTTATTATGGGATTTATAATTCCTCTTTATATTGTGATAGGTTCAACAAACATTTTCTCTTTAATTTTTCATGTTGGGAAGATCTATTATAACCTAAAATTTATGAATTTTAATCATTATTTATTTTCCAATATGAACAAGCTTTCTATATCATAAACAACTCTTGTATTTTTCATCAAAAACTAGGAATAATTTATATACCCAATGTGAAATAGTTCATGACATATGATCCTTTAATCCATTATTTTTTAATGAAACATGATCCATTATTTAAAATATCTTCGTATCTATAATTATAGAGCTTACTTATACTTAAATGTTTATTCTAAATCACTTCAACATGAAAAAACATGTGTTCCCAAATTTTTAGCTTAAATTTTATCAAATCCAACTTACCTATTTTTAGAGGATAAATATTTATATAGGATACTACTCCAAATTCATGATTCTAAATTTTATTCAAAATAATTATATAACATTCATGGGATAATATTACCAAATATCAATAATTCATGACTGTATTCAAATACAAGCCTTCAATGAAACATCAAATAGACATGTTATATCTTCCTTTGGTATCTAAATTCCCTTCCCCTTCTCAACACATGGAATTTTCATTTAATTATTATCATAAAATTCACTTGAATATAACCCTACTATTCACACCAACCATGAACTTACTCTATGAACTCAAATCTATTTTGAGTTGGAAAATTTGAAATATTTATCTTCACAACAAACCTTCATTCTAAATCTAATTGTAACTGTTCTAAAAAAATCCCCTAATTTCATTCTAATTTCTAAGTAGTGACTTACTATACTATATTTTTTAGTACATCTTCCAAAATACTACAAAAAACTTCCAATTACCTTGACATCTTAATATTCTATAATATCAAAAAATTTCGAAACAATTATTGTTTAAATTTCAACTCCTCTTGTATAAAACATGTCTTATTTTTATTATTTTATTGAATATATGAGACTATTGAGTTATTAATTTCTTATAAATATATGGGAAATATTTATACACTTTTCTCATGATACAAATGTCATTTTATTTAATGATTTAACATGCACAATTTGTAAAATCCAGTTGAGAATCAGTTTTATCTAGTACAGATTTAAACTAATAATTTGTAAAAGTCCCCTCAACTACTTTATAAGATTATTCCCTAATAAATTCATGGGGTTTAAATTCATATTTAAAATTATTCATTTCATTTAGGGCTTCAAGATACATATATTGAATATTTTATAATTACCTTTCATTCTTAGAAAATCTATCTTCAAGGTCATTAACAATTATTCCATAATAAAATATTTTCATTATTAATTTATTTATTTCATCAATGTGTGATGTTTTTTATATGGAAATATAATTTTAATCATCAATTAAATTCTTTTTTTCCATAATCAGCTATTTAATTTCTTTATTCATCATGGTATTCTTCTTAAAAAAACCTTCAATATCGTATTTTAACATGTGATCTTATATAGTTGGTTCAAAATCATCACCCCCTATATTAAGTCTCAAATACACAGTAAAAATGAAATATTAAATTGGGAAATTTATTTATAAACTCACTTTTAGATTCACTACTAGATAAATGATAAACATTATCCATTTTCCTACCAGATTTATTTTCTTCTTTCTAAAAAATCTCTTCATTCTTCCTCTGACTTTGTAAATTTTATTTAACTTTGGGGATCACTTATTTATTTGAGGTTTCTCATCATCTTTATATTCATAATGTATTCCATTTTTATCTAAACAATTTATAGGAAAATATCTAATTCCTTAATAATTTTAACATCTTTGGTGAAATATGTTTATACTCTACCACTTTCTCTTCATGAACTTCTATTATATAAGATGAATGATTATTTTATAATCGTAATACTATTCTCCATATTCAAATTCACTTGGATTCATGGTAACATCATATTTTATTTTTGTATTCCTCGAGAACTCAAATCCCATTTTATAATTAATATTATTTATGAAGGATAGTATATTTCTCATTTCAAATGCTCTAAAAATATTATATATCTCATTAAGAGAATGATTTTTTCTATCTTATAGATCTAAGATATTTTGATAAAACCTATCCAAAAAGTTCATCATAAGCTTCTTAAAAATCATTTTATCTTAAATTTTTTTCATAAAATCAACTTATATTACCAACAATTTCAATTAAAATTCTAATGTAATCATAATTATTTTATTAATCATCCATCGTGTTATCTACAAATCGATACTAAAAATCTTTAATTCCCCCCCCCCTTGAATATAAAATTTCCTTCATAACTTTATCTTATTTATACCATATTTTATCAATAGTCTGAATTCCTAAGTATTTAGTGTAACAATTGTTATAAAAAATATATAAGAGTATAATTATGAATATTTCCCTGAAATTCCATATTCATTTTTAGAGAAATATATTGGATAATTCCTTTCAAATGGAGGAAACCCCACAACAGCTACATCTATCACTATTAGTCCAAGAGATAACATATTATACAACATATTATTCATACAACTTAGCTATTTATTTCCATAAAACATAGGAAAACCTATTCTATTAATAGAACTAATATTTTCCATCAGAACTCCTAATTATATATCATAGAGGAAACTTATATAATACCAGTTGAAGTGACTTTGATCATGTTTTCCCACTGAGAAGGGGGTGTGAATCACTAAATATGTGTTTTTAAAATTTCTTATAATATATATAATCATATTTTACCTGTTACTAACTAGTCCACTCTAATATAATATCTCATAATTAGTCTCTCTTGTAGAAAAAATAGAAATGAACATAAAATTTTTGTAAGGTTCAAAAACATAATGGAAAAGCTATTCTATGAAATAATCAGTTATTACCTTAATTAGTAGATTATTCAATATAATAATAAGTTAGTAAAATATTAAATGATTGAGTATAGCATCATACTATGTTGATCAAGAGTCACACATGACTATTTTGTTACGTATTGAAATATAAGTATGTAAAATACAAATAAGAAAGATCTGTTCGGGTAATATAGAATCTATGGTATATATACTTTTTGAATCTAAAACATTGATAAAATCATTAATTGATCAATCTAAAATTGTATAATATGATCAATTCTGAACTACATTCACCATACTGAATTCGTATAGTGAACCTTACTTTTCATACATTAACATTACATAACATTTTGAAAATACATAAAACATTATACAAATAGAAACCCAATGACCGTACTAGTATAGTGCCTTTGGAAACATGGAAAACATAAAAACTAGTATGTAAGTAATCTACATAATCTCCCACTAGGTTCTTCTTGACTAGAATCCTTCTTAGACCCATCAAACATAATAAAGATCTTCATAACCTAGGGAGGGAAATATAAAAAGGGGGGAGCTTAAATGTTCAGTAAGGGTAAAAAAGGGAGATATGTAACAATAATCATGAGAGTAAGGGTATGATAACGCGATCATAAAAAAAGAAGACCATACCCTTCATAAAAAATATCATATTCATGAATCATTGCATAAATCTTGGCTGTTCACAAGACTTGAATCATAAGGAAATGAAGAAACTAAAACATGAATGCATAAAATAGGAATAAACCATGGAATTTTGTAAAACTCATGAGAATATATAATATGATTTCCATACTATCCAAGGTGTAACTTCCAAGACTATATTGGTAGTATATGTTAACTCCCCATACCATCTTATTTGTTATGATTCACTCCCATGGACATCTTGGAAGCATGAGTTTACTCATCATACAATATTGGAAGTCCTGGTTCACTCCCATTGACATCTTAGTAGTCAAGGTTCATTACCAATACCATCTTAGTCTATCTCATGAGATATAAATATTTACCGTATGTATTAAAGGGTGAGGTAGGTCCCACCCTTCTCATAATGAAATAATATATACATGTTCCACAAAATCATAAATAATAATATCATAACCTATGAAATGAAATGGGTGTTATAAACATGTAATTATATCATAACCTATTTAAAGATACATGTCTCATAATTATTTCATGATAAACATAACCCATGAAAAGAAGCAAGTTTCAAAATCATATAAATTGAGAAAGATAAATGAGTTTCATAAATATCATGCCATAAAAACACAATCCATTAATAGAATGAATATAAAAGGAAACATTGAAAACATTACCCATAAATGCATGAGTAAAACCAATGTATGTATCTGGGATGGTAAATAAATTTAAAAGTTATTTTATAAACATTTTTTGAGGAAAATATTCTTTCTACGTTGAAAAAATATTTTTCAAACAAAAAACCATTTGAAAATAGTTTTCTTTAAAATAACTTTAAAGACTTATCAAAGAAGCTTTGAAAATAATAAATCATTTTTAAATTTCATTTTACTTGAAAATTGGATTCAAATATCTGTTTAAAATATTTTTGAAAACATGGTTTTTGAATAGAATAGATTTATGATCGGAGAGAGAGACAATCAAATTATACATAAAAATGTTATATTATGTAGAAAAGAGTGGAAAAAATGGTACTAATATGTTGATATATCTTGAATAAATAGAGGATATGTAATTTCATAAATTTTATTGAGATATGGATCATTATATTTCATCAAAGTAAGCATAAACATAGACAATATCAAAAATTAATGAGATTGTCTCAATAAAACTTATAATATGGTAACTTGGGATCATAGTATCCATATAAGGAATGGAATTTACATGAAGATTAAAATTTCACGAAATAAAGGGAATTCATTATATGACATGTAAAATGTAATTATATACACCTCTAAATATAATTTAGGTGTATAATAAAACATTAGTCTCAAAGAAGGAAAATCGTGACAAACATATTTTACCGATTTGGTAAATTTTGAAACTCAGACCCCATGAAATAAATGTCATAAAATAGATATGTGAATATCCATAAACTTATGTATAATAAACAAATAATACAATCATGTGATGTACATACACACCACAAAATGAAATAGTGGCAAACATAACATGTATCTCATGGAAATAAAATGTGAGATTAAATCCCCTTACCTTGTGTCATGAATCTCGTCGTACTCATTAAATACACATGTATAATAAGTATAAATTAATTATAAATATTTTAAATTACAATATTATTTTATATAATATCATATATGGTTTTATTATGACCTTATATGTTTCTATTGTTAATCATCCCATGTTAAGGTTTCACTTCGGATAATATTTTCATCATTTTTCACATGTCTCTTAATTTTTTCTATCTTTGGTCCTTATAATTATATAATTATTAAAAAAAATTAATATTTGATATAAATATAATATATATTCATTATATTATAATAATATAAAGAATATATAAGTTTGAAATGGAATACATTCTTGGGGAAGGTAGGCCATACGTACACATGAACACTATTTTTGTTTAATTGTCGTGTTGAAGGAACAGAATTAAAAAATTATATGAGTATATATTTATGTATATATCAATATTATATTATATTTATTATATCATGTATGTACTATATGTTCACTAAAACTATCCTCAATACAATCCATTTAGTGTATGAACAAATCATATAGCTTTGAGGGGGGGGGGGGGGTAGTCCACACTTTCTCAAATGAAATTATCATATTAACACCAAAGGGAAAGTAAAAAAGATATGTGTTTTAAAATTAATTAAGAATACTAAATAAATAATATATATAATATATTATATATATATATATATTTATCATAATTTCCACTATCAGAGGTGGTAAAAAAATTGAACAATCATCATTTAGTGAAGCAGTAGTTCTTCGTACACATAAACTATATCGTCGTTGTACAATAGATGGAGGTGTGTGTGAGTGTAGGTTTAAAGATTAGCATAAAAACATAATATTATATATATGATACTATTTTTTATACAATCATAATAATAATAAAGTGGATGGTGGAAAAAGAAAATAAAAATAAAGGACTTGAGAATTGACGTTACCGGTTAATCGGTTAACTCCTTTTAATTTGGGCCAAAAGGCTTCCTTGGATAGATTTATGAACAAGGGGAGGATTCTAAGAGGAAGGGAGGGATGTTTATAAGTTTATTTGGGAGATATTTTCTGATCTCAAGATGTTCAATAAGTGTCAAGAAGATGGAGCGGTGGTGACCTTTTTTAAGGAAGGAAAAAAGACTAACTTGGTATTTTTTAAAACAAGTTAGGAGTTCCCATGTTTTTACCAAAAAAAATTCATAAAAAAACTAAATAATGAAAGGTTCGTGGGTGAATCAAGTATAGAAAAAGGGTTTTTGGAAAGTTTTCTAAATCATTTTTGTCCAAAATTTATGGTTTAGTCATTAGTTAAGCTTAATTTTACCAATTGCTGTAATTAATTTTTATTACACTCACTAATATTTTTGTTCAAAAACAAATTAGAACTTATTATAAATTATAAATTATTATTATTATAGATAAGGAATCTATTTTAAGAAATTACAATCATAGAAGTTGTAGAAGATAATTTAAAATTAATCTTGCGGTCGAGTCAACAGTTCGGGTTTTTAAAGTAAAAATGATCAAAAGTTTGTTATGCTTTTATATCAAATTTCAATGTGAAATTGGTTACAACTACAAAAATTTGTTTAATTTATAAAAATATAATATAACTATAATTTTAAACCGAATTAAAAAAGAATTTACACTTATATATAATTAAGATTAAAAGGCAGTTCGGAATTAGAATCCTATATATTTTCACTATTCATCCAAAAATGATGTTTCTCAGAAAAATAACAAAAATTCACCCTAAGATAATTTTCACATTATAAATTCAAAAAAATTAAATTTATTTTATAACTTTAAATTTTGAGAGGTTTCAAGAATTAATTTTAGTATTAAAAGTTGTTTATTCGAGAAAATGATATTTTTAAACATAAACAGACATTACCAATTATTATATCTTTCATTATCAATATGTTTTATTTATATAGAAAAATTATAAAAAATATTTGAGAATAATTTATTATTTGTATTACTAATTTTAAGGTTTGGGTTATAATTATCTCATTTAAATAATTATAACAGTAAAATTATGATTCATTGAAGCATCAGTGTTGCGTGTAACGTATGCCAAGTCAGAGTTGCATGTAACGTACGATGAATCGATGTTTCATGTAATATACATCGATTTGGTTTGGTGTAATGTATTTATAGTTGGGGTCGTGTAACTTACACTAATTTATTGTCACATGAAATGAATCTTTGACTTAGTGCATTGCAAGACATAAATGAAAATTTATTCAAGAAAAAAGGGGTCCATAAAACCTCAGGGTGTTACCTTCTACCACCCATACAAAGAATGTTTCACTCAAAATTCATCACTCAGTTAAAAACAAATGAGAATACTTATTCTTCCTCATATCCTCAAGTTACCACGTAGCTTTTATAACTAGTGATTTCTCTAAAAAAACATTGACTAGGTGAGTGGTCTTACTTCGTAGAACTTTCTTTGTACGATCCGGAATTTGAACAAGTTTCTACTCGTAAGAAAGATCCTGCTCCAGCGGTATGATATTTTAGTTTAGTACATGTGAATGGTTAAATATATACTTACACATGAGAGATACTTTTAACACATCATGGAATTGAGAGATATTTTTAGGAAGTGCCATGCGATTGGCTACCATCCCGATATGATCATGAATCACAAAGGGATTGATAAACCTAGGGATTGGTTTCCCTTTATTCATGAATCTCATAACATTATTCCAAGGTGTTATTCATAGTAATCCCTTTTTTACCAACATCAAATTCCAGATCATGCTGACGGTTATCAGTGTAACTTTTCTGTCAGCTTTGAGATTCCATGATATGATGCTCAATGGTTTTAACCTACTTGACTATTTCATTAAAAATCTCAGGTCCCAATATATTTACTTCTCTAACTTCATCCAAACACTTTGGATCTCTACATTTATTCCCATAAATTTTATCATAAGGTCCATATTAATTCTTGATTAAAAGCCAGTGTTGTAAGAAAACACAACTAGAGTAAAGTGCTGATACCAACCACCTTTGAAATGCAGAGAATAAGATATCAACATATACTCTAGGGTTACAATTGTTCTTTTAGAATTACCATCTATATGAGGATGATAAATAGTGCTAAAACTCAATTCTTTATGATTTTATTTCTAAAAAAATCTCTATAACATTGAGGTAAACCTAGGATCCTGCTCTGGTATAATAGAATGTGGTACTCCATGAAACCCTACCACTACCATAATGTATATCCTATAAGGATGAAGTGTTCGGACTTATTAATATGAAGTGTTCTGACTTATTAAGATGACCAACTACCACCCTTATTACATTAAACCCTTTATATGTTTTAGTAAGTCCAATGAACAAATAAATAGTGATTTTCATTCATTTCTATTCTAGAATAGGTAATGGATGAAACACCCCCTTTCACTTTTGTCTTTCCCACTTCAATTATTGGCATACCTTCACCAAGATACAGACTCTGTGATATCTCTATTCCTTCAATCCCACCAAAATTATTCTTTAAAGTCCCTAATCATGTTCATACTTCTATGATGAATATATAATAAAGAACTATGAGCTTCCTATAATATATCGTTCTTTAAATCCAGTATAAAGGGAACACATAAATTGTTCCTGAACCTTATCATTCCATCCTGATCAAGGTTAAACTCAAGATCATTTTTGACTTTCTTTTATATATATAGATCTTCCTTCTATGCCTCCTTAATATTTACTTGGATTGAGGATTGAACAATCATTTGAGAAAGATAATATTTTCCCTATTCCTTCAGTATTTTTAGATCCATACTTGGAAAATCCAAAAAGATTGGATATTTTGTGATCCTCATCATAGAGAAACTAGCATGGACCTTACGAATAGAAGTGTTAGCCACCAAATTTTCTTTCCCATTGTGGTAACGTATTTAGAAATCATAACCATTTATCAAATCTAACC
This sequence comes from Viscum album, assembly GCA_963277665.1. Taxonomy (NCBI): domain Eukaryota; kingdom Viridiplantae; phylum Streptophyta; class Magnoliopsida; order Santalales; family Viscaceae; genus Viscum; species Viscum album. Next base: position 278,010,420 of record OY728135.1, read on the forward strand.
ATTTTTTCTTTATAATGTTCAACTCCTTCTTTGAGAATATATATTTCATATTTTTATTATTAGTATATATATCACACTTTTATCCATAAGGAAAATTCCTCTATATCTTTAATGGAAAAAACATCTTCTAACTATAAATCATGAGTTGAGTAATTTTTCTCATTAATCGTCAACTTTCATAAGGCATATGATATAACCATGTTATTCTTTAATAGAACACATCACGATCCCTTCATGGATGCATCTCTAAAGATTAAAAACCCTTATCCACTATAGGTTAATGTATGAATAGGTGAACTGACTAACCTTCTCTTTAGTTCCTTGAAATTTTCCTCACATTCATATTTCTAGAATAACTCGACACCCTTCCAAGTTAACTTGGTTAGAAGATAATATATTCATGATAAATTCTTCATAAACCATTGGTAATGTCAAACTAAACAAATAAATCTATCGATCTCAGTCACCATGGTTGGTCTAGGCCATCATTTAATAGCCTTCTTTTTGAAGGATCTACTACTATACCTTCTCTTGAGATTATGTGACCAAAATATTAATCCTTTTGCAGCCTAAATTCAAACATCCAAAATTATTCACATAGATTCTCCTTTATAAAGATCATTAGTAAAATTCTAAAGTGATATTCATGCTCTTCCACTATATTTGAATATATATGAATACCATTGATAAAGACTACCACAAACTGATCGAGGTAATATCTAAAGACTATATTCATTAAATCCATGAAGATAACAGAGGAATTAGTAAGACCAAAATTCATCACTATATATTCATAGTGTTTATATCTTGTATGGAATGTCGTCATGGGTATATAATCTTTCTAATCCCTCAATTGATCATATATAGAATGAAGGAACATCTTGGAAAAGTATTTAGCTCCACAAAATTGATCAAGGAAGTCATCAATACAGGGCAGAGGATAATTATTATAGATCATGATCTAGTTTAACTCCTGATAATCGATGCAGATCCTCATTGATCTATATTTATTTTTTACAAAAAAGAAAAGGTGCACCCTAAGTGACACACCTGGATGAATGAATCCCTTATCAAGGTTTTCTTGGAGTTTCTTTTTTAATTCATGCAGTTTAATCAAATCCATTCTATAAGGAGTCTTGGAAATTGGTGTGGAACTATTTATAAGTTATATCTAGAAATAAAATTCAAATGTTTTTTGAATAATATGAAACTCCTTTGAAAATATATCCACAAAATCTTAGATAATAGTAATATCATTGATGTCAAATTTCCTCCCAACCATTTGAGATGAACATCCCTTTTTAATGGGAATTAAGACCCATACACTGGGTGTAATCTTTATTTGAAGTTAATACTTATCATCATATGGATAGATGATCATAAAAGGGTTTGAAATATTAAATTTAACTTCCCTTAAATGATAATTAATGTGGTATTTAGGCATATAAATCCAATCCATGCCTACGTCAACACCAAATTCAACCAAAGGAAGAATGAAAATATTTGGAGGAATCACACTCCCAAAAAATTCAACCAGAGAGGAATCATAGACTTGAGATGAAATCATCATAACATTAAGGGTTTTCATCACCAATTCTAAATTTAATTGTTTTAGTGTAATCATAACACCCTTAAAAAATTGTTTTGATATGAAAGAGTCAGTTGATCCAGAATAAAATATAACATTATCAGTTCTAGAGCAGATGGTAAGTGTAGCTTCCATTATGTTGTTATCACGTACCTCATCATAAATAGTGATTTCATGAGATTTCCCATTATCCCTTAGCTTAATTGGTTGCTGATGTCGATCATCATAACCATCCCTTAGGTTTGGTTAGTGGTTAGCATAATTCCAATTCTCTTTAAACTTTTAGCCCTGAATCATGACAGGTTCATTTTGTTCATCTTTTTCCCCATCCGAAAAATTATATAACTTTTTTCCATTGCCTCGGAAATTAAATTCCTAATGGACTCCACTTCCATACTTAAAAAATTTATTATAACCATTAAGGAAATTTCCACAGGCTTCTTCATACACTTAGAGAATAAATGGAAGCTCATCTTCCTCTCTTCATGTTTTTTTTATTTTCCATTAAACTCCATATTTGTCTTCTTTTTAAAACCATGATATTGATACGTGACCCCAACCACAATTTCAACCTTGATTGAACAATGAAAAATATCTTCTTAACTACTAAATTATCTTATGGTAAATTCCCTTTTGATACTTGGTTTTACGCCACTGAAGAACCTAACATCATTACTTTTGGTTGAATGATAATTCTTGGATCTTACCTTGAATGTCTTGTGAAATTAGTATCGTAAGTATTAACAGATTCATCATCCGTTTGCCTCAATTTAAGGAACTCTTTCCCAGTCATGGTATAAAGAATATGAGGAAAGTATATATTGAAAAATAAATTCTTGAACTCAACCCAATCCATAGATTCAATCTCATCTTGGTGCCTCATATTCTTGATTAGAGTCCACCACTAGTCTACTTCACCTTCTAACCAATATACAACCAGAATTAATTTCTCATGATGCGAACACAAGGGAATAAAGAATATGTTTTTATTAATACTCATACATTGTTTAGAAACAAGTGGATCAAAATACTCTCCAAAATAAGATGGTCATTTTCTCATAAATTACTCAATAGAATGTTATTCTCTCCTTTGACAACTCATATGTCCACCATGATTCATAGATTGAGAAACCCGTGTGACCATAGTAATGAGGTTTTGTATTCTAGCTCCCATAGAATTCCTCTTCTTAGGGGGAAAATCATTGCATTGTCTGCCATAATCACCATTAATGTGATTTCTTTAGGTTTCATATATTTAATAAAATGTACAACATAGAGTAAGAAATAGTTATTATATGCAGGAACCACATAATCATGAAAATTCAAATGCATGATGTCTATATTATAAAACCTTTCTTAATATATGAAACCTTATGTTTATCAAATGTTATTCATAGAAAAATTCTATTTAAATCCATAATAATGGTTCATGTAGAGCTTATGAATTCCCAAAGCATATCCATCGGGAGTGTAAAACTAACTATGCATAAAGTCCTATTATCATGTACAAGATTACCCCAAGTCAAGCCCAAAACATCTTCTCATAGTTTTTCCCCTATGTACATATATTCCACAGCCACATCCACATGTATTTTACAGATAGGTATGTATTTCTAGGAAACCACTCACTCTATCCTTTACAAAAAATCCAGGACATTTCCTTATTATTTTATTTATCCTTATACTTATCCTTAAAAATTTCCTTAGGGTTCTCACTAAGGTTTTCTCATCCACGATTAAAAAGGTTAACTAAAACTTTGATCTGATACCAACTATAGTGACCCTAAAATTTCATACATTAACAATACATACATTTTATGGAATACATAAAATGTTATAAAAACATAGGCCCAAAAAACATACTACTCTATTGCCTTTGGATATATAAAAAACATAAAAACTGTATATAAGTGAGCTACATTATCTTCCATGAGGTTCTTCTTGACTATAAACCTTCTTAGATACATCAAACATAATCTATATATTCATCAAATAGGGATGGAAACATAAAAATGGTTGATCTCAAATGCTTAGTAAGGGTAAAAAAGGGAGAGATGTAATAATAATCATGAAGATAAGGGTATGAGAACATAATCATGAAAATAGAATATCATCCATTTCATAAAAAATATAATATACATGAATCATGGAATAAATCTTACCAGTTCAGAGGACATGAATCATAAGAAAATAAAGAACATAATCCACGAAATAATAACATAACAATAAAACATGGAATTATGGAATATACATAAGCATGTATAATATGATTTCCTTAGTATCCAAGGCATCTCTTCCAAGACCATCATTGTAGTATTAGTTTACTCCCTATACCATCTTGGTAGTCATGGTTTACTCCCATGGCTATCTTGGTAGCATGAATTCACTCTTCATTTCTTATTAGTAGTCATGGTTCTCTTATAGGGCCATCTTAGTAGTCAAGGTTCATTCCCTATACCATCTTAGTCTATCTCATGAGATATAAATCTTTACCTAATGAATTGGAGGGATATATAGGTCCCAAACATCTCATAATGAAATCATATATACATCTTCCACAAAATCATAAAAAATCATATCATCACACATGAAATGAAATAGATATTATAAACATGTAATCGTATCATAACCTATGGAAATAGATATGTTTCATAATCATTCCATCATAAAAATAACCTATGAAAAGATGCGGGTTTTAAAAGTATATAAACCCTGAAAGAGAAATTAGTTCCATAAAAGTCATGACATCAAAACATAATAAATTTAGAGAAATAATATTTATTGCAAATCTTCCCTAGAAAGGAATGTGTAACACCAATAGATGTTATCTTACATGATAAACGATTTTAAAATATATTTTAAAAACATTTATTGAGGAAAATATATTTTATACATTTAAAAACGATTTAAAAAACATAAAACCATTTAAAAAATCAATGAACATATCTTTGAAAACATATAAAGGAATATTTGAAAACAATAAAACATTTATAAATATTTTTTTTACTTGAAAATGGGCTTAAAATAACCATTGAAAACATTTTTGAAAACATTGTTTTTGAATACAATATATTTCTAACTAGAGATAGAGACGGTCATATTTTATATAAAAATGGAATCTTAAGTACCAAAGAGTGGAAAAATTGAACTAATACATGGATATATCTTAAATAAACATAGAATAATGAAACTAATGAGTGTTCTTAAGAGATTTATCATAATATTTAATTAAACTAATCATAAACATAAACAATCTTTAAAAGAGATGATATTGCCTCAATAAACTCTAATAACATGGTAACATAAGATCATACTATCCATTTAAGAAATATAAATAAAATGAAGCTTAAAATATCATGATATAAAATAAATTCATGATATAACATGTAAAATGTAAATATATACACCTTGAAAGAGAATTTATGTGCGTAAAAAACATGAGTCACAAAGAAGGAAATTTGAGACAAAACTATTTTACCAATTTGGTAACACTGGAAACTTAGACCCCATAAAAGAAAGTTCATAAAATGGATATGTGAATACCCACAAATTTAATTATAAGAAAAATAGAATATGATAATTTTCATTACATACACCAAAAAAGGAAATAACGGTGAACATAGCACGCATCTCATGGAAGCAAAAAGTGAGATGAAATCCCCTTACCTTGTGTCTGGACTCTCCTCATACCCGTTCAAACCACCTACATAAAAAAAATAAATTTATTTTAAACCTTTTAAAGAACCATATTATTATATTTAATATCATATATGGTTTTATTATGATCTTATAACACCCTCTTTTTAACCGTTTTATGTTAAGGTTTCACTTGAGATAATATTTTCTTTGTCCTTCACATGTGTCCTAATTTGTTATATCTTTGGTCCGCATACATATATCATGATTACAGAATGTAAAAAATTATATAAATATAATTTATATTAATTATATTATAATAATCTATAGAATATATAATTATGATATTGAATACACCGTTCATGGAGATAATAAGTCGTACATACGCATGAACGCTACTTCAGTTTAATTGTCGTGTTGAATGAATGAAAGTAAAAGAAATATATGAATATATATGTATATATATATATCATTAGTAATGTAGATTTATGATATCATATATTTCTTATATATTAACTAAAACCATCCTTAATACCATCGTTGTAGTGTATGAATGAATCATATCGCTTTGAGGGGGCGGTAGTCCTCACTTCCTCAAATGAAATTATCTGATTAAAACTAAAGGGAAAGAGAAAAAAGATATGTGTTGTAAAATTAATAAAAAGTCTTAATGAGATAATAAATATAATATATAACACATATAAACATAGTTTCCATCAAAATTTCCACCATGAGAGGCAAAAATGAAAATAGAACAATCATCGTTTAGTGAAGTGGTAGTTCTACGTACACATAAACAATATATTCGATATCCATTAGATGGAGGCTTGTGTGACTTTAGGTTAAAATATTAGAATTTAATCATACTGGTATATTTAGGATACTTTTTTTGTTATAAAATCATGTTAAAAAATAAAGTTGGGGTGTCAAAATAAAATAAAATAAAGGACTTGAGAAAAGACATTACCTCTTAATCAGGTAACTCCTTTTGGTCTGTGCCAAAAGGCTTCCATGGATATATTTCATCTCAGGGGAGGATTAAAGGAGAAAGTGAGGTATTTTGGGAAGTATATTGGTTAGATATTTTTCAAACATAATAGGTTTTATAGGTGAGAAGCAGAGGGATAGTTGGTTCCCTTTTATTGGCAAGGAAAATGACCCCCTTGGTATTTTTGAAATCAATTTAGGTGTACCCACAATTATACCTAGAAAAGTCATATAAACCAAAAAATTTCAATAATTTAAGGTTATTGGAACAAAAATAGACAATGAAATGGATGTTGGACATGTTTCTAAGTTGTTTTGAGTCTAAAATTTATGGTTTTGTCCTTAGTTAAGATTAATTTTGAGTTAATCGATTGTTTCCCTCAGAATTTGGGGATGAACTCCTTGTTGGGAAGTTCAAACATTCCAATTAGTTTCTAACAGGTTTGTTCGTAGAACCAGAAACATCCAATGATTCCACATCCATTTGGACCTACTTTCTAAAGGTAGGCGCTCATTAGTTTGTGGACTGATGAGGCTTTGGAATTTGCATTGGTCGAGAGGATGGTAGGTCAGACTCATCACACCTTTTTGAGTGGAATTATTATCTACTCCGGGACTCTGTTTATAGATTTAAGTTATGTTTGTGAGTCCTTATTACATTACCAACTATAAAATGAGATTTCCTTCAGATCTAACAATCAATGATTAAATATGTAGGAAATTTAGAGAATCATTTATATGCATTCGAGGTTCTTCATCGGTAGAGAATCATCTATATTTATTAGCGATTCTTGGTCAATTGTACCCTTTGACACATTTATATAGAAGTCACTTGGTCATTATGATGACAATTCTAGTTTTAAAGCCACTCAGTGGGGCACTTGAAGTTTATTGTCATTCAAAAGGACATAGATTATTTCAGAATTGGGATCGAACCCGCAGATGGGCTACCTACGTATCCTTTGTTTAGAAAAGGAATCATAACCCATGTAGTTCGAGTAAGGAAGTATGTTGTTTATGATTGATGGGTCAAAGAAGATTTCATAATTACTTTTACACTCTATGATCACGTGAGTCATGCTCGTTGTGATAAACAAGAGGTATTGGTAAAAACCAGACAATTATTCCATGAAAGATGCAATCATAAGAATTAATGTGGGGATTGTTTATGTATGACTGCCCAGATAAATGAATATTAGGATTTACTTCAGGGAAGAAATCCAGGAACAGGGTCCATAAAGGTATATATGCTTCATGGATATTTTAATACTCTAACTTGGGGCTTACTCCTGAAAAGGAGGCCCAAATTAGGAGAGGACTTATGATTGGGTTTTACTCCAGATAAGGAATCCTAGATCAAAGGTAAATGAGGACTGGTTAAGAGGAATTAAGACTGGGGCTTACTCCGGAAAAGGAGGCCCAAGTTAAGAGACTTGAAAAATTAAGGGACTTGGGGCTTACTCCTGAAGAGGATACCCATATTTGAGACTGGGGCTTACTCCTGAAAAGGATGCCCATATTTGAGACTGGGGATTACTCTTGAAAAAGAGGCCCAGGTTAAGGATTATGACTAGGGCTTATTCCTAAAAAGGAGGCCCAGGTTAAGGATTATGACTGGGGATTATTCCAGAAAAGGAGGCCCATGTTAAGGGAATTAATGTTTGAGGCTTACTCCTAAGGAGGATTCCTAGATGTGGGAACTTTAAGAATTGGGGCTTAATCTTGAGGAGGATTCCCAAATTAGGGGACTGGGGCTTACTCCTATGGAGGATGTCCAGATTTGAGAATTATGACTGGGACTTACTCCTGAAAAGGAGGCCCATATTTGAGACTGGGGCTTACTCCTGAAGAGAAGGCCCAGGTTAAGGGAATTATGACTGGGGCTTATTCCTGAAAAGGAGGCCCAGGTTAATGAGGACTATGATCGGGGCTTATTCCTGAAAAGGAGGCCCAAACAATTGAGTTCTCTCATCTTAAAGGTTGAGGTTGAAAGAATGAAATCTCAATCTTTAGTGACATAAAGATGTGTAAATCACTAGGTTGTGAGAGATATTCCACAGAATTCCTTTCAGATAAGGATGTCAAATTAAGAAATCATGCCATAAATGGCTTTGAAGAGTGTCTTAAAGACTGAATCTTGAATAGGAGAGGTGCAATGACATAAAAGGGGTGAAATGGGCATAAAGGGAACCCAAAAAAGGTAGGGGCGTGCAAGTCTTGGCAGGCGTGCAGGTACTGTGTGGGCGCGCAAGTCCTGGTCATGCCGGTATACCTGCGCAACACATGGGTACTTGCGCGACGGTTAACCAGCAGGGTAATACTTGAGCGACTCTTGGTTAATGCCTTTAGAATCCTCTTGAGGTTCTTCCAGAAGAGTGGCACGAAAGTTCTATTGAAGGATTTAGGCGGCGTGAAAGTGTGGCCATTTCCCTTAAGGGATGGCCACTCAGGCGCACAAGCTTTGATGAGTTTCAACACTTAGGCCTTCCTCCCCCTCTTTAGATCTTCCGTTCTAGGTAAGAAATTACCTTTGATGTGTTTCGGAAGCTTTGAAAAGAGACTAGGGCGCCGAGATCTCAAAATCTGAGTTTCTGGAAAAAATTCCTCTTGAATGGGGTGCCCACAGGGTCTATTTATAGTCTCGAGAAGACCCCGGGCGGTTATCTTTTAGGGCACACAAGTCACTTGCGTGACCATTAGGGGGCGCGCAAGTATACTTGCGCGACCATTGTCGAACTTGCGGGACCCTTGTGCAGTATTTTTCGTATTCCTTCCTTTGTCAATTTTTGATATTTGTCCAAAGGTTGAATCACTTCGAGTTACGATAATCCCCTTTTCCAATCTTTAGACTCTATGACGAAATAGGAGTGTCAACAAAAGTCCCCCCTCAGAGTTGGATCCGAAAGAAATGAGGATGTGACTCTGAGGAAAAAAAATAAATCCAAAGGAAGGGAGGCGTACAAGTATTGATGGCGCAGAGGGCGGAATGCAGGTTCATGGCCGCGTCTATAAATAGAGGGCCTCACTTCTGTACAAAGCATCCAGATTTCAAACCTTCGAGATCTTGCCACGCATGTCACCTTCACCGTGCAAGTTGCTCTGTGATGTTTCTTTGCGGTCGCGCTGCTTTAGAGAAGACGAACATGGCATTAGGGCAATATCTGAAAAGATTACTCTCTCCAAATGGCTATTTACTTCCAATGATCCATTCTCAAATCCATGTATCCATCTTCCAAGTCTCTTGGACAGAAACAGAGTCACTGTTTGATCAGCAGAAAATTTTCTCAAGCTGCACTCAAGAACATTTTTTTTAATTGTTCCAAAAAGAGATGGTATCACTGCATATCTTATAGTATTCAGTTGAATGAATGAACTCCAGGTGTATGATGATGAATCTCGGGATACCGTAAATCAAATTAAGAGTTATGTTGAAAGTATTTTGTAATTCCTTGGAAAAGAGAAGAGACTCCAATCTGTGGATGTCCTTCTAACTCATGTGCATCAATGAAAAACACTTTCACCTTCAATCATTTGTGCACGTATTTTCTTTCTACCTGCTTTAAATTTTACCTAATCCAATGGGCCTAGTAAGCATATTTTTATTTTTACTAGGACCATTGTAAATAACCCTACAAACTTTGAATCTTTTAATTGCTCAATATTACCTAAATAATACAAAATGTATCTTTAGTGAGATGTAACATGACTTTTATTCAGATTTCCCTTGTCTTTTGTGGGCAGTTTAATGTCATGCACGTCAGACATAAAGAGGATAATGTTTAAGGTTGAAATAGATTTGACTGAATGAATTATAATTGACTCAATTCCTTGACAATTCATCTGAAAACATAGTACCATACTAAAGTAAAGGGGGGGGGGGGGATGTAAACAATGACTTAAGAATATTTGAATCCGAGGAATGATATAAAAAAGAGATAAAAGGCATTAGAAGAAGTAGTTCCCAATAATGAAGTTACTATTATTTAACAAACCCGTTAGGGGGTTGAATTATGCAGGGCCACCTACGGGCATTGGCTGCATAGTCAAATAAATAGTATCTTTTGGCTAACAAGTATGTTATGTAGACTGTTTATGCAAGGCCGCCTATGGGCACGTGCTATATAGTTAGGAAAAAGAACTCTCAGAAATTTACTTTCCTAGTACTAAAAGCGAGTGAAAGTTTATGGAAATTAAAAGTTTCCAAAGTATAGAGTTTTCTGTATGGAAAGAGGTACTTGAAATATGGAAAAGATATTTCCAAACAAGATTATCGAAGAACTGGATGGATATTACTCCTATGAAGGTCTGACCCAAATGTAGGGAAGGAGAATATAAACCATATACTTGAATACTTTCAGATCATGAAAAAGGATATGGGACAAATATGTTAAGGATGGCTGCTTTTGCAGATCCCTACATACTGTCATTCAAGATAAATAAGGAAAAAAGAGGCATTCTTCCCATGAATGAAGTTACAACTATATGAAAAACCCGTTAGGGGGTTGAATTATGCAGGGCCACCTAAGGGCATTAGCTGCATAGTCAAATAATAGTATCTTTTGGCTGACAAATCTATTATGTTGACTGTTTATGCAAGGTCGCCTATGGGCACGTGCTGCATAGTCAGGAAAAAGAATTCTCAGAAGTTTGACATTTTTGTGGCTAGAAGTCATGAAAAGGGTTATGAAGATCTGAAAATATTTAAGGTTAGGATTATGACACATAAAGATGGGTATTGTCCAATGTATACAGAGATACACAGATCAATTCTAACCATAATCATGTTGTGTCTGGGTCCTGAATTGAAATGTTGGACTTCACTACGTAACCCATCAGGATGGTAATCAAGCCATACGTAGTTCTTGAACTACAGTTTAACATCGTGTGGGACTAAAGGATTAGAGATCTTAGTTTAGGGTCATAGAGCCTGGACCATTAAAAGAAATACACAGTGTGTGCTTTCATGGGGACTTTTCATCCAAGGGATTGAAAGTGGAATTTGGGGTTTGGCCCAAAGACTTGGGGCTGGATTCGAGGGACACTCGAACGTTCCTACGTATCCCATAAGGATGGTAATCAAGCCCACGTAGTTCTAGAAATACCCTATGTACAAATTTAGTTTGTACATGTGAAGGGTGAAATGAGACTTTAGTACAATGATGGTTTAAACCAAGATAAAAGGTTTGGGCATTTCCATGTATGCACGTAGTCTTTGAAATGAAACATGATTGAAAAATAAATGTAAATAATGGTTCCCTCTCAGGTGAGGGTATCAAAGAATATTGTAGTTTATTGTCATACTGGACAAAAGTGTTGTATAGTTTAACGTCATATAACAAGGGCGAAAGTGAACCAATGTAAAGATATTGATTCTAGGGGCGGTTTCACGAATCAAAATCGTATGAGATGGAGGTGAACCAATGTGAAGAGATTGATTTTGGTCTTGAACCTTGGGAGGTTGCCTACGTACCCAGCCAGGAAGGCAAGGATCAAAGTCTGCATAGTTCAATTAAAGAATGAATTAATGATCAAGTTGTTCTTGGGGACAACGACCTAAAAAATGATGTTGTTGGGACTTACTCATGGTTAGTAGCCCAGAAAGAGTGTTATGGTTGAGGTTTTCTCTAAGATCACATGAGTCATACTTGGTGTGAGAAACAAGAGGTAACAACAACCTTAACGATGCACAGTTTAATGTCATGTAGGACATATAAAGGGACTATGCAGTTTTATGTATTGCAGTTAGGACTATTGGTGCTGCATAGTTTTGTGTCATGTAGCAGGGACAAAGTATAATTATTGTCATGTAGGACATATCAAAGGACTTTCTGTATAGTTTAGTGTCATGTAGTTAGGACGATGGAGACAACATAGTTTAACATCATGTTGGACGAAAAAGATGACTGTGCAGTTTAATTTCATGCAGTAAGGACAAAAGAGTGCACCATTTAACGTTATGTTGGACGTATTGGGGATTTTTTTCATAGTTTAACGTCATGTTGGACGAAAAAGACACGATACAGTTTAGCGTCATGTTGGAAAAAAGTGCGAATAGTTTAAGGTCATATGCATGGACCGTTGATGTATAGTTTAACGTCATATAACAAGGACGATGAAGGGGAAACAGTTTAACTTCATGTTGTACGTATGTGCAAATAGTTTAGGGTCATATGCTTGGACCGTTGATGATGAAGTTTAACATCTTGCTGGACCAAGGTGCAGTTTAAGGTTATACTGGACCATTGATTATGTAGTTTAACGTCTTTCCAGATGTAAGGGACTTTTATACAGTTTAGTGTCATGTAGTGAGGACATCACAGTTTAACGTCTTGCTGGACGGTGGTGTAGTTTTAAGGTCATACCAGACCGAGGTGCAGTTTAAGGTCATACCGGACCATAGGGGGACTTTTCAGTTTAATGTCATGCAGTGAGGACAAATTAGGGAATTGTTTTCCACAGTTTAACTTCGTGTGGGATGAAATTAATACAAATAGTTTAAGGTCATATGTATGGACCGTTGCTGTATAGTTTAACATCATATACCAAGGACGATGATGACATTTTGTGTTTATACAAAATACTTCTTCAAAAATCTGGCATTGGTTGGAGTAGTGATGAGTTCTCCATCCATCAAGATTAATGAATAAGCTCCATTGAAGTAGACCCTATGTATTGAATAAGGTCCTTCCCATTTTGGCTCAAGCTTGGGAGGTTTCTTTCCTGGTATCATTAGAATTCTATGAACTAATACTAATTCTCCTTGAGTGAATGAACAAAGACAATCTTTTTTGTTAAAAGCTCATGCTATTTGATTCTGATAGACTTCCAAGTGGTGCAAAGTGCACAATATTTTCTCTTCTAACTGTTCCAATTCATTCAAGCACTTTTGATATTGTTCATCTGTAGATGAATGATCACAAATGGCTACTCTGAGCGAAGGCAATTGAACTTCAGTGGGCAAGACTGCTTCCGTTCCATATACCAATGAATATGGAGTTGACTGAGTTGTAGTGCGGGTGGTAGTCCGATAAGCCCATAAAGCATGAAAGAGTTTATCAGGACATGATTTATTATCTTTATCCACCATCTTTTGTAGTATATTTGACAGAGTCTTGTTGAAGGCTTCTATCTATCCATTGGCTGCTGCATGATACCGAGATGAATGGTTGGATTTGATGTTGTATTCTTGATACAACTTCTTCACCTCGGATGAACAGAAGTTGGTGCCATTATTCGTCAATATGGTATAAGGGACACCAAATATGTTAATGATGTTATACTTGATGAAGCTAACAACACATTTAGAACTGAATTCCTTGAGAGGTATTGCCTCTGCCCATTTGGAAAAGAAGTCAGTAGTAGTAAAAATGTACTTAAACTGCTTGGCCGTATCCAAAGGGTAAGGTCCCACCACATCCATTCCCCATGTGGCAAATGGCCATGAGTATTTAACTGTATGAAGCAAATCTGGAGGTTGATGAATGAAGTTGGAATGTGCTTGGCATGAATGACACATCTTTGTGAAATCAACACAATCTTGTATCTTTTAAGGCCAAAAATATCCAAGCCTTCGAATCTGATCAGACAGTCTATGTCTAGACTGGTGGGCACCACAAACTCCTGCATGCACTTTTTTCATGACAGTCATTGGCTCTTCACCATCAATGCATCTGAAGAGAACTCTATCAAAACCACATTTGTAGAGAATTTTCTCTAGGTGATTTGGGCTATCATAAAGAGTAAAATTGACCACACGTTGCCGGATTTGTTCTTTCTCGGCTCTATCAGGTGGAAGTGTTCCATTTTGAAGGTATTCCCTGATAGGTGACATCCATCCTGTAGTATGACCATATGGTTCCGGAATGGGACTAATTTCATTAATTTCCTCTGTTATGATTCACATAAGGTGAAATTGCATGACGGTGGGCAATACTGATGGTAGTCTCATCCCGATTTGGATCTTCCAGAGCTGTGGCTATATTAGCCAGTGCATTAGCTTGAGCATTTTCTGATCTTGGGACATAAGAAAATTTCGGTTCAAAAGAGAATTCCGCCATTAAATCTCTGACATAATCATACAAAGGGATTAGTTCTTCTTTTCTGATAGCATAATCCCCATTGATTTGTTTTATTACCAGGTCTAAATCACCTTTCACCTTTAAGTGATTCACTTGTGCTTGAAGCCCTAATTCCAAGCCTGTGATGAGAGCTTGGTATTCTGCTTCATTATTGGTACCACCTTCCCACAATAAGAAGGAATAAGGTAACACTACCTTTTTTTGGAGAAATGAGCACAATTCCTAAGCCAACATTGTTGAATTTAGGATTTTCCATTTTCCTCCCTGTTGGACTTCTAGAAGCACCATCAAAATACATTTCCCATGCTTGATGAATTTATTGAATAGGGAAGAATTCCTCATCAGGGAGTTCAATATCTGAAGATGTGTCTTCCACTGAAGGGTGTTCATCTAGGAAATCAGCCAGAATTTGGACCTTTATCTCCTTTTGAGACACATACTGAATGTCGAATTGCTGCAAAATAACTGCCCACCTTGCCAGACATCCTGTAAGCATTGGACGACTAAGGATGAATTTGAGAGGGTTATTGCGAGATACCAATTGGACCTCGTGATGTTTCATGTAGTGTCTCATCTTCTGAACTGCAAAGATTAATGCCGGGAAAAACTTCTCAATACTTGAATACCAGGTTTCTGCTTCAAGCATAGTTCGACTAAGATAGTAGAGGCTGTTTTCATTCCCAGCATCATTCTTTTGAGCAAGAAAGGCACCCAATGATCGCTCTAGAGCTGTCACGTAGACGATAAGTGGTATTCCTTGAACAGGTGGCATGAGTACCAGTGGACCCAAGAGGTATTTCTTGAGAATATCGAATGCTTCTTGACATTCTTTAGTCCACTGGTAAGTGACTCCATTCTTCATCAATTTTGTGAAGGGAAAACTTTTTCCTGCCAAATTGGCGATGAAACGCTGAATATAGGCTAAGTGTCCTTGAATTCCTCTTAATTATTTCAAATTTTGAGGAGGTGACATACTAAGGATTGACTTGGTCTTCTCAGGATCGACTTCAATACCACTATGCCGTACAACAAAGCCGAGAAATTTTCCTGAGGTTACCCTAAAAGCACATTTTAAGGGGTTCATATTCAAATTATGTTGTCGAAGCTTGCAGAATATGACTTCCAAATCATCCAAGTGATTAGAAAGTTGTTTGGACTTAACCACCAAATCATCTACATAGAATTCAAAAAACTTCCCTAAGAAGGGTTTTAAGATACGATGCATGACACACTGATATGTTGCCCCTACATTCTTTAAGACAAAGGGCATTACTCGGTTGAAAAACACACCCTGAGGGGCTCTAAAGGTTGTGGATTCCTCGTCTTCTGGGGCCATTCGGATCTGATTATATCTGGAATATCCATCCATGAAGGAAAGTGCTTCATATCCAGCTGTTTTATCAATTAAAAGTTCTGTAATCGGAACTGGGAAATCATCCTTAGGACAATGCCGATTAAGATCTCTGAAATCGATGCAAACTCTAATTTGTCCGTTCTTCTTCTTCTTTACATGGACAATATTAGCCAACCACTTGGGATACTGAACTTCTCTGATGAAGTTATCTTTGATAAGCTTATCCACTTCAGCTTCAATTTTGGAAGCATAAGTTTGGTGTGTTCTTCTCGCGGCTTGCTTAAATCCTTGATGTTCTTCTGGTAAACCCAAATGATGAGTAGCAACATCAGGATCAAGCCCGGGAAATTCTGTATAGTTCCAATAAAATATATCTCTATTTTTCTTTAGAAAAGAAATATACATCTCTTTCTCTTCAAGAGTCATGGCCGCACTGATTAAAGTGGGGCGTGGATCTTCTTTTGTACCCAGATTTATTTCTCTGAGTTCGTCCACAGTGGTAGAGATACCCTCTTCAACTGATAGAGAACCATCTATGAGATCTTCCTATTCTTCTTCATCGTGTGTTACTTCTTCCATTTCTACTTGCATAGTAGATGCTGAAGCAGAATTTTCATTATCAGAAGAGATGTCAAAATTTTCATATCTTGAAGAAGAAGCTTCCATTTCTGAACTGATTGATGATGAAGGGACATCTTTGGGTAATAAAGAGGAGGTGATGGATTGAGAATCGACATCATTATTCACCTCTGATTTTGCTATAACTTCTTCTGGCCTAATTGGTGAAGTATAGACTTTTTGGATTTCAGAAGATGAAATGAAGACGTCACCATTTGTGCTTTCATCACTGCTTGGTGGGTTATCAATTTCTCCCATGTTGTCTGGCTCGATTGCCGTAATTGACATTATGGATCTTTCCATAAGAATATTTTGATTTGGGTCTATCTTGTCAATTTGACTGATAGTAAACACATAATCTGTACTCACATGTGCAAATGGATTTACTGGAATCTTCTCCAAACCATATAGAGCATTAACTTTGGAAATCTTTTTTGTTGTGGATTTCTCCCTTCCCTTCATGTGATAGAATTCCACCTCAATGTATTGAGACTCACATGTCTTGAACGGGGTCTTATCACCATACAATGTCCCAACATGACCATCGAAACAATATTTGAGACATTGATGGTATGATGAAGGGATAACCGCATGTTGATGTAGCCAAGGTCTTCCAAGCAAGATGTTGAAAGATGAGTCTTGATCAACAACCATGAAATCCGAATTGGATACAAGATCTCCAAACTGAGTTCTGATTGTAACTTCGCCCAGTGTTTCTTGTTCATTTTTATCATATCCTTGTAACATCATGGTAGAAGGAGATAAATCAGATTCCGTGAGGCCCAATCGACGAAGTGTACGAATGGGCATGAGGTTGACTCCTGAACCATTGTCAATGAAAGCTCTTAGGACGTCTATGCCATTGACCTTGCCAGATAAGTACAAAGGTCTAATATTCCCATGCATAATATCATATTCATATTCATTATTAAAATATATTATTTCATGGAATTCTATAGGATTATTCTCTATGTGATAGAGTTCAGCTGAAACAATTTCAGTTTCAAACTCTTGAGGACTTGACAAAGCCTCGATGAGTGCTTCCCGAAGATCTTTTGACAGATTCATAGCATCTAGAATTGATAACTTTGCTGGTACTTGGGCCAAGTGTTTCAATACATCATACTTTTGATCCAGAGGTCTGCATTTCCCAACAGGAATATGTGATTTAGAAGGTGCCTTGGAAGCAGGTGATTTGGAATTTGATGCATCATGTATTGGGATAGGAGTTGGCAATATTCCTAGTTTTGGAAGATTAGACTGATTAGATCCATTTACTTGCTGAGAGGAAGAAGATGGAACCTTTAACCAGTCTTCCAAAATAAATGTGCCAGGACTGAATTTTCTATTGGTAGAAGAACTTGCTTGTTCTTGCTGAGCTCGCTGAAGGGATCTACCACGAGTTTATGCCGCGTACATATTTCTAGCAGGGGTAAAATTGGAATAGTGTCTTCTGAAAGATCCACGTTTTCCCTTGTATCCTGAGCCTCTGGAACTTCCTCTGATTCCCATGTTTGATACAGGGAATTCAGGCTCATAGAAATTGAAACTGTGAATGGAATATGGATCTGTTAATTGAATCATATTAACAGAACCGAAGATTAACTCTTCGTCTGATGAAGACTCTGCCTGATTAGCCTGTTTAGGCTGTGCCGTTTGGTGGGGCGATGCCCGTGGCTTTGAAGTAGATGTCATGAAGTCTTCCTGAGTCAAAGAAAACTTAGGATTTGACACATACTCATATTCTTCTAATTATTTTTATTTCTTTGAATCATGCCATTTCTTTGAGGACTTTCCCTCTAACGAAGAGGGTTTTGCCGCAACATTCATGGAAGAAGACACAATCAGTTTCTTTAATTGTGTTCGCAAAATAGCATGAGTTCGGTTGATTGTCTTTATGACCATCCAATCTTCATACTTCTGTGCATTTTTTATTTTGACTTCTTTCCACTCACCTTCCTCCTTTGGAACTGTAGCAGTAAAACATGCTACTTGAGCTGAAGAACCTTTCAGTTTGACTTGTCATGAATCGACCATTTTTTTCAGGAGGTCCTTGAAGAAAAAACACTCCTGCATGGGATGCCCCAACATTTGATGAAAGGGGAAATAATTGGGATGATCTTTATCTCCTTTCTTGTTTGGCCTCTTGGGCATTGGCAATTGAACCAAATTATTTTCCAAAGCCGAAATGAAATAACCAGAAAATTGTTCATTTCGAAAAGAATATGTTTTTCTCTTCAGATCCTCAAATTTTTTTTGTCTTTGATCTCTTTGATCGTCTTGACGAAACGACCTCTGCTGTTGGTGCTCAGGAGGTGGAGCCCTTCAAGAATATGATGGTTTTTATGTAGAAATAGGTACATGTGCTTGTTTAAGCATAACTGTAGCAGTTTCTGCTTTACCTATTCTCCTTCCTGGAGCTGATGGAATTACACGAGATTTAGCCTTAGCCTGTATAAGGGAATCCTCAATCTGCTGAGCAATTGAAGTAAGGTCTCAAAACCCTCCCGTGTATTTCACAGGGATTAACAGTGTGCATAATTCATCACGCAGATTTTCCACACAGATTGGCAACAATTCCTCTTGAGGGAGTGCTAAACTTAGGGAATATGTTAATCCCTTCCAGTGAGCAATGAAATTTGAGACCCTTTTATTCTCTATTTGCTTACAGTTTGTAAGATCGAATACTATTGTCTTTGTCAAAGTTGAGCTGAACTGAAGAAGGAAATTTTGGTGAAGATACTCCCATCCGGTAATTGACCAGGATTGCAAGCTTATATACCAGACAAAGCCTGGTCCTTGCAAGGTCTTTACAAAGAATCTAAGTTTTACTGCTTCTTGCGGCTCCGGAGTTCCCATCATAGGATCAAAAAAAGACACGTAATTCATCAAATGCTGTTCAGGGTCACCTTATCCATTGAAAATAGGGAATACAGGGTTTCCTAAACTGGATGAAGGAGAGATTGAATCTACCCAGTCAGGGTAATCATTTTTTTCTGGTTGAACCTTGTTGACGCTCCTTTCGTCACAGAATCTAAAGATCGGAAAAGGGAATATCTGAGCTCAATGTGATTCATCCTTTGAAGAAACATCAAAAATCGACAAAGGGATGAACAAGGAGAACATTGCCCATAGGTCGCGCAAGTTCCCTCTTGGTCGCGCAAGTACACTTGCGCGCCGCCTCAACACTTGCGCGACTCCTCATGGTCGTGCAAGGGACTTGCACGACATATGTGGTAACCGCCTGGTAACCGCCCAGTAACCGCCCAGGGTCTTCTTTTGCCTATAAATAGACCCTGTGGGCCCCCCATTCGAGAGGATCTTTTTCCAGAAACACGGATTGAAGCTCCCGACGCCCAAGTCTCTTCTTAAAGCTTCCATAACACTTCTAATGTAATATCTTACCTAGAATGGAAGATCAAAAGAGAAGAAGGAAGGCCTAAGTGTTGAAACTTATCAAACACTTGCGCGCCGACTTAATTCCTTCAATATAACTTGCGCGTCCCTCTTTTGGAAGAACCTCAGGAGGATTAAAAAGGGTTTTCTAAAGAGCCGCTCAAGTAATTCAACTCTGGTTGAAAATCGCGCAAGTACCCCATGTGTCGCGCAAGTACACTTGCGCGACCAATACTTGCGCGCCACCTCAGGACTTGCGCGCCTTTCAGGACTTGCGCGCCCCTATCTTTTTGGGTGCCCATCTTGCCCATTTTTACCCCTCTTAAGCCATTTCACCCTTCCTATTCAAGATTCAGTCTTCAAGATACCCTTCAAAGCCATTTATGGCATGATTTCTTGATTTGACATCCTTATCTGAAAGGAATTCTGTGAAATATCTCTCAAAACCTAGTGATTTAAACATCTTTATGTCACCAAAGATTGAGAGTTCATTCATTCAACCTCATCCTTTAAAGATGAGAGAATCCTTAACCTGGGTCTCCTTTTCAGGAATAAGACTCAGTCATAACCTTGGGCTTCCTTTTCAGGAGTAAGCCCCATGTCCCTTAACCTGGGTCTCCTTTTCAGGAATAAGACTCAGTCATAACCTTGGGCTTCCTTTTCAGGAGTAAGCCCCAAGTCCCTTAACCTGGGTCTCCTTTTCAGGAATAAGACTCAGTCATAACCTTGGGCTTCCTTTTCAGGAGTAAGCCCCAAGTCCCATAACCTGGGTCTCCTTTTCAGGAATAAGACTCAGTCATAACCTTGGGCATCCTCCTTAGGAGTAAGCCCCAAATCCCCTAACCTGGGCTTCCTTCTCAGGAATAAGTCCCAGTCATAAACCTTGGGCATCCTCCTTAGGAGTAAGCCCCAAGCCTTAATCCTTAACCTGGGCTTCCTTCTCAGGAATAAAGCCCCAGTCATAAGTACCCTCCTAACTTGGGCATCCTCCTTAGGAGTAAGCCCCAAGATTAGAGTATTCTAATCTCCATAAAGCACATATACCTTTATGGACCCTGTTCCTGGATTTTCTCCCTAAAAGTGAATCCTAAACCTTCATCTATCTGGGCAGTCATCCATACATAAGCCCCAAACAAATTCTTATGATTGCATCTTTCATGGCACAATTGTCTAAATTTTACCAATACCTCTTGTTTCTCACACCGAGCATGACTTACGTGAGCTTAGAGTGTAAAAGTAATTATGACATTCATCTTTGAGCCATCAATCATAAACATCATACCCCATTCCTCGAACTACGTGGGTTCTGATTCCTTTTCCAAAACAAAGGATACGTAGGTAGCCCATTTATGGGTTCGATCCCAACTTTGAAATAATCTCTGTCCTTCTGAATGACGATAAACTTCAAGTGCCCCACTGAGTGGCTTTAAAACCAGCCTGGTCATCATAATGACCAAGAGACTTTTATATAAATGTTTTGAAGGATACCATTGACCAAGAATCTCTAAACAGATATGGATGATTCTCTATTGATGAAGAACCTCAAATACATATAAAAGATTCTCTAAATTTCTTGCATATTTAATCATTGATTGTTAAAACTAAAGGAAAGCTCATTTTATACTTGGTAATATAATAAGGATTCATGAACATAACTTAAATCTATAAAGAGAGTCCCGGAGTAGACAATAATTCCCCTCAAAAAGGTGTGATGAGTCCGACCTCCCATCCTCTCGACCAATGCAAATTCCTAAGCCTCATCAGTCCACAAGCTAATGAGCGCCTGCCTTTGGAAAGTAGGTCCAAACGGATGTGGAATCATTGGATGTTTCCGGTTCTACGAACAAACCCGCTAGAAACCGATTGGAACGTTTGAATCTCCTGTCCAGGAGGTCATCCCCGTAATCCGTGTGGAAACAAAAATGGTGAACCCGACATGAATCCTTAACCAAGTTAAAATGATGTTCTTCTTATTTGTTAGGCCCCTTGGGCCAACAAAGCAATCATTGACATATGCTCATCCAAAAGATGCAGTAGCCAGATTCATCTTGATTATGTCTGTTACATGGAACAGGCACTCTTTTCTCAAAGATCTTCTGCAAAAAATGGCTTTCCTTAAATTCACCCCTGTGAATACTGCTGCTGTGAACACCTCTACTGTGAGGTCTGCTGCTGTGAAAACCAATGCTGCTACTCCTGCTGGAACGTCATCCGCTCTGAGGATGACATCACCAACTCAGCGTCTTCAATGCTGTGTTTCTAATGCACTGGTTAACGAGTACCGTCGCAACGGTACTATCCCAACTCTGGAGGCCGCTCGTCAAGCCCTCCAAGTTAACAACTCTACCTGGTCGTCCGGACAACGTCGACCATCAATCAAGAAGCAGGCGGTGCTGACTACCGTCTCTAACCGTTTCGGGTCGTTATCCCCGGAACGCAGTTTCCATTCACTCCCTTACTCCGAGGAAGTGAATGAGCAGGTCCCGCAGGACCTTAATTCAAAAAGACAGGAGTCCTTCTCAAGGGCTCCCATCAACAATCGCCGCCAGACTCGTGCGGTAGTGCGCCCTCAACATGATGAGGGTACCGACTCCAGGCATTCAGCTCAGGTTCCTCGAACCCGAGCAGGCAAGATGAACCGCCAGAGACAGAATCCGGTTAACAATAGGCAGGTTGTCATCCCTGCCATCTCCGGAGAAGTCCACCAACCTAACTTGGTGGCAAATAACGAGCAGGCATACACACCTGTTCGTTTTAATCCCGCTGTCCAGCAGACTCGTCTGGCAGCATCAAGCCGATCCCGCCAGGCAATTCCGATGGAGTACCATAGGCAGGAACATACACCTGCTTATACATCAGCAGTTAGTCAGCAGGCTCGTCTGACTACATATGATGGATCTCGTCAACCGCGTTTGACGAAGTGTAATCAGCAGGCACATACACCTGCTCATACTAATCAGGTCTACCAACAGTCTCGTTTGGTAGCGCACGGAGAAGTCAGTCGGAAAGTCCCGATGACAAACAGGAGGCAGACTAAACTCTCTGCCTCCACACTTGAGTACTGTCAGGATTCACTGACAGGAAAAGGAGGACAGGAGCAGGCACATACACCTACTCCAAGCCCGGAATGGACGTATATCCCTGTTCCGGCGGCTGAAGTCACCAAGCATATTTTATCAATGGTGAAAGAGCAGAAGAAAATTCCTGCTCATATTCTGGATGCTTGCCAGGATATCATAACATCTTCAGCATTATCTCAGGGACAGACACATAAATCTATCCCTAGCAGTGGAGTGACACATCAACAATTCACTCCAGAACAGACACACACATCTGTTCCAGTCCAAGAGGGTTATGGGGCCTAGTCCCTCATATCATATGGACAACCAAGTCAGGCACATACACCTGATTTGAGCGATGATTGTCAGCCTAACCTGACCATCTTTCCTGATCAGGCACATACACCTGCTCAGAGCAATCACTTTCGTCATCAAGTGGTTTCTAAAGCGAGTAAGAAGGAATCTAAGAAAAAGATCCGCCCAGCACAGTCAGGAGATCAAAGGCCAATCTGCAACAAGGCCTTGCTCGATGCTGGAGTTATTGAAGCCCTCAGACATTTATCTGTCGGAATTCAAGATTATACTCCCTCAGTTCCCAATAACAGGAACATTAATCCCGAAGGTCTTCAACAGACACTTCCTCATGAAGACTTGCTTCATGAAAATTCGGTCAATCTTGAAGTTTCTTCTTCAGATGAGAACCACAGGAACCCTCTGTGTGGTCAGAAGGCCAAGGAGCAAGAGATTTCATCTTTTGCTATAACCCATCATGAAGGTCCTCCTCATGGTGATGAACTTCACTGCGAAAGTCCTCTCCGCAGTAGTGATTCACATTGTCTCGAAAATTCTTCAGAAGGCAATGTAGTGACGAGAAAGCCCTCCTATCTCGAGGCACTTGCAAACGTAAAACCAGTCATGTCTAAAGTTTTACTATCGGCAGGTGAAACTCTTTCTCCATCAGAAGATAGCTTGGGGTTCAGGTTATTCTCCGAACCTTCCCTGGGTCATTCATCTTCCAGCATGAATAGTGATTCCTCTACCAATCTTGTTGAATCCGATGAAGCAACAAGGAAACACCAACTCTGGTCCAAACAGGTAGAAGAATCTTCATTTAATGATAAAGAGGAAATGCTGAACATGAGGAAAAAACTGGCAAAAGGTGAAGTACCAGTCATGTTTTGGCCTTTGGCTGATTCACAGTATGACATTCCAAAGATGTTGACGGATGATGGAATCCATGACATTCGTCTCAACATATGGAAGACTCTTTGTCAATTAAAGAAGACGGTATTATCTTACGATGAATATGAAAATCATCTTAAGATAATAGAAGGGTTACAACGCCAGATTGATTTGGCATCTCTATCAGTCTCTCGGTATCCGAAGGCTGAAAAGCAACAGAGAACCCTTCAACGTTCATGCCTTGGCACGCTGAGAAAATTGCGTCAGTTAATTTCCAATGCTCCATCTAATGTTCATATCAGAGGATGGGGTGTTCACGGAGCACTACATTTCACAGTGCTTTCCGGTCAGCAAAGCCCGCCGAAAATGGTCTCATGCAATGTTATTGCCCATGGCCGGCCACAGTCAATGGGCTTTATTCGTAATCAAAATCTTGCTCGAGATCAAGCTTCAACTAGTTCCTCTCAAAATCAAGTATATAGAGAACAGGTTATTGAATTGCTCCTACATCAAGCAGGCGAGAATATTGCACAAGCCTCTCGTCTGGAGCAAACACGTCATCAAATGACAGAAGTTTCGGAAATCATCCAATGGTCTGTTGAACCAGGTGATAAAAGTGGATACAGGTTAATGCATCCAGCTAATTTCCGAACTAAGATTCGCAAGATCAAGAGAGATTTCAAGAAGATCTCAGACATAGCATGTCAAGAGACACCCCAGCTTGCCAGACTGGGGACTTCTCTAACCCAACCCTCAGAATCAACAAATGGGATTCGAGGAGTTGAGCGGAAGCAGCAGGAACATCCCCAGTCCACCGGACTGGGGACTTTTTCAAATCCTCAATCCCTCCCTCAGAGAAAGTCAGTATTCTCTCGATTAGGGAAGAAGCCTCAAGAGGAACGAAGAGCCAAGCTATCAGGAGATTCTCTCCAAGTGACGGTTCACAAAGAAATTCCTGAGAGATCAAGTCAACGGAATTCCATGTTTCATCATGGACATGGAAGAAGACAATATCACAGAAATGTTGATAGAAAGGATTTTATGAAATATGCATCCATTAATGTCATCACTGCCGTTGCTGCTGATTCACCAGATGAGGCTCAATCAGAGGGATCAGACGAAGAGGTTCCTGCTCAAGAAGTTGCGCACACAGACCTAAATAAAGAAGGTGTGCGCACACGTAATCAAAGGCTTACCCAAAATCTGGGTATTCCTTCAAGTAACCCACTTCCCCCTCTCCGAAAAGGATTCAATAAGGGGAAAGGAAAGAATCAGGTTACTTCTCACCCTTCCTCTAAAGGAGGTCAATCGCTCTCATTAGAGCAAAGGCTTGCACAACAGGAGGAAGAAATGAAAGAATTAAGAAGGTTGAATGCAGAACTACTTCAGAATAGTCTTCTTCTTAAGAATGCTGAAGTCCGACAGCCGAAGGAATTTGTTGTAACTACTGAGATGGATCAAGAATATCCTCCTTTGTCAGTACACCCACAGAGGTCTAATCCTACGGGTCAAACCCAACAACGGTTGGCAGCACTACCATCAGTTGTAGCACCAACCACCACGTCTGTCCAAGCTCCATTCATTGCACCTACCCAAAACCAAGTTCAACCTGACGTTTCTCAAAAGTTAATAACTACTATTGAGTCATTAACAGCTCGGTTAGAAACTATGGAAGGGAAACAGGTGCAAGTTCAACCTGAAAAGAAAGTTTACCCTGAATGGGTTGATTCAATTTCTCCTCCATCCAGTTTTGGAAACCCTATTTTCCCTACTTTCAATGGATCAGGCGACCCTGAACAACATTTGACGCATTACGTGTCTTGTTGTGATCCTATGATGGGAACTCCAGAACAACAAGAAGCAGTGAAACTCAGATGCTTCGTGCGAACCTTGCAAGGACCAGCTTTTGTCTGGTATACAAGCTTGCAATCCCGGTCAGTCATCGGATGGGAGGATCTTCGTCAAAAATTCCTTCTTCAGTTTAGCTCAACTTTGCCAAAAACGACAGTTTTCGATCTTACAAACTGCAAACAAAGGGAGAATGAAAGAGTCTCTGATTTCATTGCTCGTTGGAAGGGATTAACGTATTCCTTAAGTTTATCACTCCCTCAGGAGGAATTGTTGCCAATCTGTGTGGCAAATTTGCGTGACGAATTACGCACGCCATTGATCCCTGTGAAATACACAGGAGGGTTTCGAGACCTTACTTCAATCACTCAACAGATTGAAGATTCCCTTATACAGGCTAAGGTTAAATCTCGTGTAATTCCATCAGCTCCAGGAAGAAGAATGGGTAAAGCAGAAACTGCTACAGTTATGCTTAAACAGGCACCTGTACCTATTTCTACTTCAAAACCTTCATCTTCTCGAAGGGCTCCACCTCCTGAACGCCAACAACAAAGGCTGTTTCGTCCAAATGATCAAAAAGATCAACGACGAAAACAATTTGAGGATATGAAGAGTAAAACATACTCTTTCCGAAGTGAGCAAGTTCCTGGTTACTTCATTTCAGCTCTGGAAAATAATTTGGTTCAATTACCAGTGCCGAAGAGACCAAACAAGGAAGGAGATGAAGACCGTCCCAATTATTGTCCCTTTCATCAAATGTTGGGGCATCCCATCCAGGAGTGTTTTGTCTTTAAAGACCTCCTGCAAAAGATGGTTGACTTGGGACAAGTCAAATTGAAGGGTTCTTCAGCTCATGTAGCGTGTATTACCGCTACAGATCAAGAGGAAGGAGGCGAGTGGCAGGAAGTCAAAAGCAAAACTGCGAAAAAATATGATGATTGGATGGTCAGAAAGACAATCAATCGGACCCATTCCATTTTGCGAACACAATTGAAGAATCCAATTGTGTCTCCTACAAAAGCTACAGTAAAGCCTCCATCAAAGGATAAATCCTCAAAAGGGCAGCACAATTCAAAGAAGAAAGAGGAATCAGGAGAAGATGAGTATGTATCAAAGCCTAAATTGTCTTTTACTCTGGCAGATTTCATGCCATCTGCTTCAAAGCAACGGGCACCGTCCCACCAAACGGCGCAGCCTAAACAGGCTAATCAGGCAGAGTCTTTATCAGACGAAGAGTTAATCTTTGGTTCTGTTTGATCTCAATGGATGGAGAACACATCACGACTCCAACCAATGCCAGATTTCTGAAGAAGTATTTTGTATAAACACAAAATATTATTCCCAGAACCAAGACTCTTACAATTGGTTCATACACCATGGTCCAGTATGACCTTAAACTGCACAACGGTCCAGTATGACCTTAAACTGCACCACGGTCCAGTATGACCTTAAACTGCACCACGGTCCAGTATGACCTTAAACTGCACCATGGTCCAGTATGACCTTAAACTGCACAACGGTCCAGTATGACCTTAAACTGCACCACGGTCCAGTATGACCTTAAACTGCACCACGGTCCAGTATGACCTTAAACTGCACAACGGTCCAGTATGACCTTAAACTGCACCATGGTCCAGTATGACCTTAAACTGCACAACGGTCCAGTATGACCTTAAACTGCACCACGGTCCAGTATGACCTTAAACTGCACCACGGTCCAGTATGACCTTAAACTGCACCACGGTCCAGTATGACCTTAAACTGCACCATGGTCCAGTATGACCTTAAACTCCAACTTGGTCCAGTATGACCTTAAACTACAACTTGGTCCAGTATGACCTTAAACTACAACTTGGTCCAGTATGACCTTAAACTACAACTTTGTCCGAGATGACATTAAACTATAATACGTCCAGCATGACGATAAACTGTACGGTCCATGCATATGACCTTAAACTATTCGCACTTATGTCCCTGCAACATGACACTAAACTGTGCAGCACCAATAGTCCTAACTGCAAGACTTTAAACTGCATAGTCCCTGATTTTGTCCTACATGACAATAAACTGTATAGAAGTTCCTATATTATGTCCGAGATGACATTAAACTATATTATGTCCGAGATGACATTAAACTATATTTTGTCTGAGATGACATTAAACTATATTTTGTCCTAGCAACATGACATTAAACTGTGTGACACTTTCATCGTCCAGCATGACGTTAAACTGTGTTAAGTCCCTTATTGTCCTACATGACACTAAACTGTATTTTGTCCGAGATGACATTAAACTATATTGTGTCCTAGCAACATGACATTAAACTGTGCGGCACTTTCATCGTCCAGCATGACGTTAAACTGTGTCAGTTCCCTTATCGTCCAACATGACGTTAAACTGTCACATTGGTTACTAATTCGTCCAGCATGACATTAAACTGTAAAAAAGTCCCCAGAACTGATATCCTCATATTTGTTCACCTTAGTCCAAGCTACATGACTTTAAACTGTACAGCACCAGTTAGTCCTAGCTACATGACTTTAAACTGTACAGTAATGGTCCAGTATGACTTTAAACTGCAACTTCGTCCCACACGACATTAAACTGTGAAAAAAAAAATTTCCATGAACCGTCCAGCATGACCCTAAACTGCATCATCCCTGGTCCATGTATATGACCATAAACTATTTGCAAATCCCTTATGTCCAGCAAGACGTTAAACTGTGACGTCCTAACTACATGACGCTAAACTGTATAAAAGTCCCTCACGTCCGGAAAGACGTTAAACTATATAATCATCAAAAGTCCAGCATGACATTAAAACTGCACAATCCCCCTTTCGTCCAATATGACGTTAAACTGTATTGTCCCCATCGTCCTAACTACATGATGCTAAACTGTACAGAAAGTCCTTGATATGTCCTACATGACATTAAACTGTGCATCGTTAAGGTTGTTATTACCTCTTGTTTCTCACACCGAGTATGACTCACGTGAGCTTAGAGTGAACATCAACCATAACACTCCCTTTGGGCCACTAACCATGTGTAAGTCCCAACAACATTTTTTATTAGATTATTGTCCCAAAGAACAATCTCTTCACATCGTTTCACCACCATCTCATATGATGATGATTTGTGAAACCGCCCTTGGAATCAATATCATTACATTGATTCACTTTCGTCCTTGTTATATGACGTTAAACTATACAACACTTTTGTCCGGTACGACAATAAACTACAATATTCTTTGATCTCCTCACTTGAGAGAGAACTATTATTGACATTGATTTTTCAATCATGTTTCATTTCAAAAAGACTACGTGCATACATGGTAATGCCTAAACTTTTTATCTTAGGTTAAAACCATCATTTCACTAAAGTCCCCTTTCACCCTTCACATGTACGAACCAAATTTGTACAAAGGGTAGTTCTAGAACTACGTGGACTTGATTCCCATCCTTATGGGATACGTAGGAACATTCGAGTGTCCCTCGAATCCAGTCCCAAGTCTTTTGGGCCTAACCCCAAATTTCACTTTCAGTCCCTTGGCTGAAAAGTCCTCATGAAAACACACACTGTGTATTCATTATTATGGTCCGAATTCTATGACCCTAAACTAAGATCACTCATCCTTTCGTCCTGCACGACGTTAAACTGCATTTCAAGAACTACGTATGGCTTGATTCTCATTCTTATGAGATACGTAGTGAAGTCCAAAATTTCAATTCAGGACCCATCCACAACATGATTATGGTTTTCATTGACCTATGTATCTCTACATACATTGGAAAATACCCATATTTATGTGTTATAATCCTAACCTTAAATATTTTCAGATCTTCATAACCCTTTTCATGACTTCTAGTCACAAAAATGTCAAACTTCTGAGAATTCTTTTGCCTGACTATGCAGCACGTGCCCATAGGTGGCCTTGCATAAACAGTCCACATAAAAGACTTGTCAGCCAAGAGATGCTATTTATTTGACTATGCAGCCAATGCCCATAGGTGGCCCTGCATATTTCAACCCCCTAACGGGTTTGTTAAATAATAGTAACTTCATTCTTGGGAAGAATGCCTCTTTTGTCCTTATTTGTATTAAACGACAGTATGTAGGGATCCGCAAAAATAGCCATCCTTAACGTATTTGTCCCATATCCTTTTTCATGATCTGAAAGTATTAAAGTTTATGGTTTATTCTTCTTCCCTACGTTTGGGTCAGACCTTCGTAGGAGTGATATTCATCCAGTTCTTCGATATTCTTGTTTGGAAATATCTTCTCCATATTCAAGTACCTCTTTCCATACAACAAACTCTATGCTTTAGAAAATTTGAATCTTCATAAACTTTCACTGGCTTTTAGCACTAGGAAAGTAAATTTCTGGGAGTTCTTTTGCCTGACTATGCAGCACGTGCCCATAGGTGGCCTTGCATAAACAGTCCACATAACAGACTTGTCAGCCAAAAGATGCTATTTTATTTGACTATGCAGCCAATGCCCATAGGTGGCCCTGCATATTTCAACCCCCTAACGGGTTTTGTTAAATAATAGTAACTTCATTCTTGGAAACTACTTCTTCTAATGCCTTTTAGCTCTTTTTTCATATCATTCCTCAGATTCAAATATTCTTAAGCCATAGTTTACATTTTTTCCCTCATACTTGAGTTTGGTAAATATGTTTTCAGATAAATTATCAAGGAATTGAATCCATTTTAATCCATTTTTCGGTCAAAGCTATTTCGACCTTAAACATTCGCCCCTTTATGTCCGGCGTGCATGACTTTAAACTGCCCACACAAAAGACAAAGGAACTCTGAATAAAAGTCAAGTTCCAGCACACTTGCGCGCTGCCCTCTGTGCACTGAAGACTTGCGCGCCCCCCCTTTTCCTTTGGATGAATTCAATTTCCTCAGAGTCAAATCCTCATTTCTTTCCGGATCTAACTCTGAGGGGGGACTTTTGTTGACGCTCCTTTCGTCACAGAATCTAAAGATCGGAAAAGGGAATATCTGAGCTCAATGTGATTCATCCTTTGAAGAAACATCAAAAATCGACAAAGGGATGAACAAGGAGAACATTGCCCATAGGTCGCGCAAGTTCCCTCTTGGTCGCGCAAGTACACTTGCGCGCCGCCTCAACACTTGCGCGACTCCTCATGGTCGTGCAAGGGACTTGCGCGACATATGTGGTAACCGCCTGGTAACCGCCCAGTAACTGCCCAGGGTCTTCTTTTGCCTATAAATAGACCCTGTGGGCCCCCCATTCGAGAGGATCTTTTTCCAGAAACACGGATTGAAGCTCCCGACGCCCAAGTCTCTTCTTAAAGCTTCCATAACACTTCTAAGGTAATATCTTACCTAGAATGGAAGATCAAAAGAGAAGAAGGAAGGCCTAAGTGTTGAAACTTATCAAACACTTGCGCGCCGACTTAATTCCTTCAATATAACTTGCGCGTCCCTCTTTTGGAAGAACCTCAGGAGGATTAAAAAGGGTTTTCTAAAGAGCCGCTCAAGTAATTCAACTCTGGTTGAAAATCGCGCAAGTACCCCATGTGTCGCGCAAGTACACTTGCGCGACCAATACTTGCACGCCGCCTCAGGACTTGCGCGCCTTTCAGGACTTGCGCGCCCCTATCTTTTTGGGTGCCCATCTTGCCCATTTTTACCCCTCTTAAGCCATTTCACCCTTCCTATTCAAGATTCAGTCTTCAAGATACCCTTCAAAGCCATTTATGGCATGATTTCTTGATTTGACATCCTTATCTGAAAGGAATTCTGTGAAATATCTCTCAAAACCTAGTGATTTAAACATCTTTATGTCACCAAAGATTGAGAGTTCATTCATTCAACCTCATCCTTTAAAGATGAGAGAATCCTTAACCTGGGTCTCCTTTTCAGGAATAAGACTCAGTCATAACCTTGGGCTTCCTTTTCAGGAGTAAGCCCCAAGTCCCTTAACCTGGGTCTCCTTTTCAGGAATAAGACTCAGTCATAACCTTGGGCTTCCTTTTCAGGAGTAAGCCCCAAGTCCCTTAACCTGGGTCTCCTTTTCAGGAATAAGACTCAGTCATAACCTTGGGCTTCCTTTTCAGGAGTAAGCCCCAAGTCCCTTAACCTGGGTCTCCTTTTCAGGAATAAGACTCAGTCATAACCTTGGGCATCCTCCTTAGGAGTAAGACCCAAATCCCCTAACCTGGGCTTCCTTCTCAGGAATAAGTCCCAGTCATAAACCTTGGGCATCCTCCTTAGGAGTAAGCCCCAAGCCTTAATCCTTAACCTGGGCTTCCTTCTCAGGAATAAAGCCCCAGTCATAAGTACCCTCCTAACTTGGGCATCCTCCTTAGGAGTAAGCCCCAAGATTAGAGTATTCTAATCTCCATAAAGCACATATACCTTTATGGACCCTGTTCCTGGATTTTCTCCCTAAAAGTGAATCCTAAACCTTTATCTATCTGGGCAGTCATCCATACATAAGCCCCAAACAAATTCTTATGATTGCATCTTTCATGGCACAATTGTCTAAATTTTACCAATACCTCTTGTTTCTCACACCGAGCATGACTCACGTGAGCTTAGAGTGTAAAAGTAATTATGACATTCATCTTTGAGCCATCAATCATAAACATCATACCCCATTCCTCGAACTACGTGGGTTCTGATTCCTTTTCCAAAACAAAGGATACGTAGGTAGCCCATTTATGGGTTCGATCCCAACTTTGAAATAATCTCTGTCCTTCCGAATGACGATAAACTTCAAGTACCCCACTGAGTGGCTTTAAAACCAGCCTGGTCATCATAATGACCAAGAGACTTTTATATAAATGTTTTGAAGGATACCATTGACCAAGAATCTCTAAACAGATATGGATGATTCTCTATTGATGAAGAACCTCAAATACATATAAAAGATTCTCTAAATTTCTTGCATATTTAATCATTGATTGTTAAAACTAAAGGAAAGCTCATTTTATACTTGGTAATATAATAAGGATTCATGAACATAACTTAAATCTATAAAGAGAGTCCCGGAGTAGACAATAATTCCCCTCAAAAAGGTGTGATGAGTCCGACCTCCCATCCTCTCGACCAATGCAAATTCCTAAGCCTCATCAGTCCACAAGCTAATGAGCGCCTGCCTTTGGAAAGTAGGTCCAAACGGATGTGGAATCATTGGATGTTTCCGGTTCTACGAACGAACCCGCTAGAAACCGATCGGAACGTTTGAATCTCCTGTCCAGGAGGTCATCCCCGTAATCCGTGTGGAAACAAACCTGCGCATGTTTCCCTTCCATAGTTTCTAACCGAGCTGTTAATGACTCAATGGTAGTTTTTAACTTTTTAGAAACATCCGGTTGAACTTGGACTTGGTAGGTTCAATGACTGGAGCTTGGACAGATGTGGTGGTTGGTGCTGCAACTGATGGTAGCACTGCCAACTGTTGTTTCACTTTACCCATAGGATTAGACCTGTGAGGGTGTACTGATAGAGGAGGATATTCTTGATCCCTCTCAGTAGCTGCGACAAATTCCCTTGGCTGACTGATTCCAGCTCGCTTAGGAAGAAGACTACCCTGAAGTAGCTCTGCATTCAACCTCATTAATTCCTTCATTTCTTCTTCCTGTTGTGAAAACCTTTTCTCTAGTGAGAGCGATTGACCTTCTCCATAGAAATGATATGTATCCTGATTCTTTCCCCTCCCTTTGTTGGATCCTTTTCGGAGAGGGGGAATTGGGTTACTCGAAGGATTACCTAGGTTCTGAGTAATTCTTTGATTTTTTGTACGCACACCTTCTTCAGTTGTGTCGGTGCATACATCTTCTTGAGCAGGAACCTCTTCATCTGAGTCCCCTGAGTGAGCCTCATCTGGTGGATCAGCAACAACGGCATTGATGACATTGATTGATGTATAACTCATTGAATCCCTTCTATCATCATTTCTGTGATATTTTCTTCTTCAATGTCTTTGATGAGACATTGCCTTTTGTTGATTCGATCCCTCAGGAACTTCTTGACGAACCGTAATTTTGATGGAATCTCCTGATAATTTGGCTCTTCGTTCCTCTTGAGGTTTCTTCCCCAATCGAGAAAAGACCGAATTTCTCTGAGGAGGGGATTATTGATTTGAAAAAGTCCCTAGTCCGATGGACTGGGGCTGTTCCTGCTCAACTCCTCGAATCTTATTTGTTGATTCTGAGGGTTGGTTTAAAAGAGTCCCCAGTCTAGTGAGCTGGGGTGGCTCTTGACATGCTATGTATGAGAATTTCTTAAAAGCTCTCCTGATCTTGCGAACCTTAGTCTGGAAATTAGCTGGACGCATTAACCTGTATCCACTTTTATCACCCAGTTCAAAAGACCATTGGATTATTTCTGACACTTCTGTTACTTGGTGATGTGCTTGATCCAAAAGAGAGGCCTATTCAATATTCTCATTTGCTTGATGCAGGATTAATTCAACAACTTGTTCTCTATATTCTTGATTTTGAGAGGAACTAGTTGAAGCCTGTTCTTGGGAAAGCTTTTGATTACAAACATATCCCATTGACTGTGGTCGGCCATGGGCAATAACATTGCATGAGACCATTTCCAGCGGGCTTTGCTGACTGGAGAGCACCGTGAAATGCAGTTCTCCATGAACACCCCATCCTCTGACATGAATACCAGATGGGGCATTGGCAATTAATTGGCGCAAATTTCTTTGTGCGCCAAGGTATGAACACTAAAGGGCTCTTTGATGCTTTTTAGCCTTCAGATATCGAGAGACTGATAGAGATGCCAAGTCAATTTGGCATTGTAACCCTTCTATTATCTTAACATGATTTTCAAATTCATCATAAGATAATACTTTCTTTTTCAACTGAAAATGAGTTTTCCATATGTTGAGACGAATATCATGAATTCCATCTTCCATCAAAATTTCTGGAATGTTATACTGAGAATCAGCCAGAGGCCAAAACATGACTGGCACTTCACCTTTCGCCAGTTGTTTTCTCATGTTCAAAATTTCCTCTTTATCATTTGATGTAGATTCTTCTACCTATTTTGAACAGAACTGGTGCTTCCTTGTTGCTTCATTGGATTCAAAAGTATTGGTACAGAAATCACTGATTAAACTAGAAGATGCAGGACTTAGGGGTGGTTCGGAGAATGACCTACACCCTGGGCTATCTTCTGATTGATAAAGTATTTCACCTGCTAGCGATGAAGCATCAGACATGATTAATTTCGCATTTGTAAGTGCCTCAAGATAAGAGGGTTTTCTCGGCACTACATTGTCCACTGGAGCATTTTCCGGGCAATGTGTATCACTACTGCGGAGAGGAATTTCACAGCGGAATTCATCATCATGGGGTGGACCACCATAATGGGTTACAGAAAAAGATGAGATCTCTTGATCCTTGGTCTTCTGACCACACAGAGGGTTCCTATGGCTCTCATCTAAAGATGAAACTTCGATATCGACCGAATTTTCATGAATCAAGCCTTCGTGAGGAAGTATCTGTTGACGACCTTTGGAATTAATGTTCCCACTATTGGGAAATGAGGGAGTAGAATCTTGGATTCCATCAGATAATTGTATTAGGGCTTCAAGAACTCTAGCATCGAGAAAGGCCTTGTTACAGATTGGCTCTTGATCTCCTGACTGTGCTGGGAGAGTCTTCTTCTTAGACACCTTCTTACTCACTTTGGAAACCACTTGTTGACGAAAGTGGCTGCTTTGAGCAGGTGTATGTGCCTGATCAGGAAAGATGGCCAGGTTAGGATGATGATCTCCACTCAAATCAGGTGTATGTTCCTGACTTGGTTGTCCGTATGATATGGGGGAGTATGCCCCACAACCCTCTTGGACTGGAACAGATGTGTGTGTCTCTTTCGGAGTAAATTGTTGATGTGTCACTCCACTGGTAGGGATAGATTTATGTGTCTTCCCCTGAGATGTTGCTGAAGATGTTATAATATTCTGGAAGGCATCCAGAATATAAGAAGGGATTTTCTTCTACTCTTTTACCATTGATAGAATATGCATGGTGACTTTAGCTACCAGAATGGGGATATACGTCCATTCCAGGCTTGGAGTAGGTGTATGTGCCTGCTCCTGTCCTCCTTTTCCTATCAGTGAATCCTGATAGTACTCAAGTGTGGGGGAAGAGAGTTGAGTCTTCCTCCTGTTTGTTGTCGGGTCTTTCCAACTAAATTCTCCGAATGCTACCAAGCGAGACTGTTGGTAGGATTGATTAATACTAGCAGGTGTATGTGCCTGTTGATTGCACTTCGCCGAACGTGGTTGACGAGATCCATCATATGTAGTCAAACGAGCCTGCTGACTAGCTGATGATGTATAAACATGTGTATGTTCCTGCCTATAGTACTCCACCGGAATTTCCTGGCAGGATTGGCGTGATGCTGCCAGACGAGTCTGCTGGACAACGGAATTAAAACGGGCATGTGTGTGTGCCTGCTCGTTGCTTGCCACCAAGTTAGGTTGGTGGACTTCTCCGGAGATGGCAGAGATGAGAACCTGCTCACTGTTGATTGGATTCCGCCTATGGCAGTTTGTCTTTCCTGCTCGGGTTCGAGGAACCTGAGCCGAACGCCTGGAGTCGGCACCCTTATCATGATGAGGGCGAAATGCCGCACGAGTCTGGAGGAAATTGTTGGTGGGATCCCTCAGGAAGGACTCCTGCTTCTTTGAATTAAGGCCCTGAGGGACCTGCTCATTCACCTCCTCAGAATATGGGAGTGAATGGTGATTGCGTTCCGGGGATAACGACCCGAAACGGTTGCAAAATGTGGTTAGAACTGCCTTCTTCTTGATCACTGGTCGTCGTTGTCTGGACGACCGGTGTGAGTTGTTCACTTGGAGGGCTCGTCGGGCAGCCTCCAGAGTTGGAATGGTACCGTGTTGATAGTACTCCTTAACCAACACATTTGATACCCAGCGTTGAAGACGCTGAGCAGGTGATGTCATCCTTAGATCGGATGACGATCCAACAAGATTAGTAGTAGTGGCATTTGCAGTAGCAGTATTCACAGGTGTGAACTTGAGAGAATCCATTTTGGAAATTCATAAGATCTTTGAAAAGAGTGCCTATTTGATATAATAGACGTAATCAAGATAAATTCATCCACTACATCTTTTGGATGAGCACATATGTCAATGATTTTTTTGTTGGCCCTCTCATTTAGTTTTAAAAAGGTTCCTAAAAAATAGGTAAAACATCATTTTAACTTGGTTAAAGATTCACGTCAGGTTCACCATTTTTTGTTTCCCTCAGAATTTGGGGATGACCTCCTTGATGGGAGGTTCAAACATTCCAATCGGTTACTAACGGGTTTGTTTGTAGAACCGGAAACATCCAATGATTCCGCATCCATTTGGACCTACATTCCAAAGGTAGGCGCTCATTAGTTTGTGGACTGATGAGGCTTAGGAATTTTCATTGGTCGAGAGGATGGGAGGTCGAACTCATCACACCTTTTTGAGGGGAATTATTGCCTACTTCGGGACTCTCTTTATAGATTTAAGTTATGTTCATGAAACCTTATTACATTACCAATTATAAAATGATATTTCCTTCAGATCTGACAATTAATGATTAAATATGTAGGAAATTTAGAGAATATTTTATATGTATTCGAGGTTATTCATCGATAGAGAATCATCTGTATTTATTAGATATTCTTGGTCAATGGTATCCTTTGACACATTTATATAGAAGTATCTTGGTCATTATGATGACCATGCTGGTTTTAAATCCACTCAGTGGGGCACTTGAAGTTTATTGTCATTCAGAAAGAAATAGATTATTTCAGAATTGGGATCGAACCCGCAGATGGGCTACCTACATATCCTTTGTTTAGAAAAAGAATCAGAACCCACGTAGTTCGAGTAAGGGATTATGATGATTATGATTGATGGCTCAAAGAAGGATTTCATAATTATTTTTACACTCTAAGCTCACGTGAGTCATGCTCATTTTGAGAAACAAGAGGTATTGGTAAAAACCAGACAGTTGTGCCATGAAAGATGAAATCATAAGAAATAATGTGGGGCTTATGTATGTATGACTGCCCAGATAATTGAAGATTAGGATTTACTTTAGGGAAGAAATCTAGGAACAGGGTCCATAAAGGTATATATGTTTCATGAAGATTTGAATACTCTAACTTGGGTCTTACTCCTGAAAAGGAGGCCCAAATTAGGAGAGGACTTATGATTGGGTTTTAATCCTGAGAAGGAATCACAGATCAAAGGTAAATTAGGACTGGTTAAGAGAAATTAAGACTGGGGCTTACTTTTAAAAAGGAGACCCAGGTTAAGAGACTTGAAAAATTAAAGGACTTAGGGCTTACTCCTGAATAGGATTCCCATATTTGAGACTGGGGCTTACTCCTGAAAAGGTTGCCCATATTTGAGACTAGGGCTTACTCCTGAAAAGGAGGCCCAGGTAAAGGATTATGACATGGTATTATTCCTGAAAAGGAGGCTCATGTTAAGTATTATGACTGGGGATTATTCCTGAAAAGGAGGCCCAGGTTAAAGGAATTAAGGTTTGGGGCTTACTCCTAAGGAGGATGCCCAGATGTGGGAACTTTAAGAATTGGGGCTTACTTCTGAGGAGGATACCCAAATTAGGGGACTGGGGCTTACTCCTAAGGAGGATGCCCAGATTTTAGAATTATGACTGGGACTTACTCCTAAAAAGGAGGCCCATATTTGATACTGGGGCTTACTCCTGAAGAGGAGGCCCAGGTTAAGGGAATTATAGTTGGGGCTTATTCCTGAAAAGGAGGCCTAGGTTAATGAGGACTATGACTGGGGCTTATTCCTAAAAAGGAGGCCCAAACAATTGAGTTCTCTCATCTTAAATGATGAGGTTGAATGAATGAAATCTCAATCTTTATTGACATAATGATGTGTAAATAACTAGGTTGTGAGAGATATTCCACAAAATTCCTTTCAGATAAGGATGTCAAATCAAGAAATCATGCCATAAATGGCTTTGAAGAGTGTCTTGAAGACTGAATCTAGAATAGGAGAGGTGGAATGACATAAGAGGGAGGAAATGGGCAAGAAGGGCACCCAAAAAAGGTAGGGGCGTGCAAGTCCTGGCAAACACGTAGGTACTGCGTGGGCGCGCAGGTCCTGGTCGCGCAGGTATACCTGCGCGACACATCGGGACCTGCGTGACGGTTAACTAGCAGGGTAATACTTGAGTGACTCTTGGTTAAAGCCTTTAGAATCCTCTTGAGGTTCTTCCAGAAGAGTGGCGCGCAAGTTCTATTGAAGGATTTAGGCGACGCGCAAGTGTGGCCATTTCCCTTATGGGCTGGCCACTCAGGCGCGCAAGCGTTGATGAGTTTCAATACATAGGCCTTCCTACCCCTCTTTAGATCTTCCGTTCTAGGTAAGAAATTACCTTAGAAGTGTTTCAGAATCTTTGAAAAGAGATTAGGGCGCTGGGAGCTCAAAATCTGAGTTTCTGGAAAAAATTCCTCTTGAATGGGGGGCCCACAGGGTCTATTTATAGGCTTGAGATAACCTCGGGCGGTTATCTTTTAGGGTGCGCAAGTCACTTGCACGGCCATTAGGGGGCACACAATTATACTTGCACGACCATTGTCGAACATGTGCGACCCTTGTGCAGTATTCTTCTTATTCCTTCCTTTGTCAATTTTTGCTATTTGTCCAAAGGTTGACTCACTTCGATTTAAGATAATCCCCTTTTCCAATCTTTAGACTCTGTGATGAAAGAGGAGCATCAACATCGATGTAATTAATTTTAATTACTTTCAAAAATATTTTTTGGCCTAAAACTAATTGAACATAATATAAACAATAAATTATGATTATTCAAAATATGTAATCCATTTTTACAAATTCTAATCACAGTAGTTTCGGAAATTAATTTTAAATTTAATCCTGCAGTTGGGTCAACAATGTGGTGATTTAAAGTAAAAATGATCAAATGTTTGCTAAGTTTTTATATCAAATTTCAATGTAAAATTCGTTAAAATAACCCAAATTAGATTAATTGATAATAATAAAATATAATTAAACTTTTAAACCAAAAAATAATAATTTATCCTTATAAATAAATTAGAAGAAAAAATAGTTTTGAATTAGAATGCGGTATTTTTCATTATTCATCCCAAAATGACATTCCTCAGAAAAATCCAAAAAATTAACCCTAAGCTAATTTTTAATATTTAAATTAAAAAATGAAGAATATTTTTTAAATTAAATTTATAAAATTTTCTAAAATTATTTTTATTATTAAAATTTGTTCATTCGAGAAAAAATTATTTTTAATCATGAAAGGACTTTTCCAAAAATCATATATTTCATTATAAATATATTTTATTTATATAAAACAATTACAAAAAAATATTTTAAATGTTTTTGTTACTATTAATATTACTATTTTGAAGTTATAGGTTATAAATAACTCATTTAAATAATTATAATAGCAATATGATGTTTCTTAGAAACATATGTGTTGTGTGTAGTGTACGCCAAGTCAATGTTGTGTGTAAAATATTCGAGGTCAATGTTCCATTTAACATTTGATGGGTTTATTCCGGGTAACATATTCCTAGTTGGTGTTGTGTAATGTACACCAAGGCGGTTTTGTATGAAATGAATCATTTACTTAGTGCATTTTAATACGTAAATGAAAATTTATTCGAGAAAAAAAAAGGTATATAAAAATTCAGGGTGTTACATTCCAACTCTTTATTCTATCCTATTTGAATACTAATTTCTTCACAATACACTAAAAATAATATCTTATATCCATTTAGTGGCTCCTCATAACTAGACACACCAAAAAATCATAGTATTATAATAATTTATAGAAATATAATCTTTTTACTCATTATACTAAAAAATTATCTCAATATAATCAAACCACACAATTTTTTTAATTTACGTATTCAGTTAGGCTCAAAACATGTACACCACAATCATGAATATTCATTATTTTAAATAATTATATATATCTAGTAAAATACCAAGGATTTACTTTTTTTCATCATTCATAATTAACTGGGAATAAAAAGGCTTTAAGAAAACTCATATTGATCTAGGCATTAGAGTTTATTCAAAAATAGTGTTTTTTAATATCAGAAATACCAATATACTTGATTTCATATAATAAATATTTAATTCATATTCTTAAATCTTTAATAAAAAATAATT
Source organism: Viscum album (assembly GCA_963277665.1). Classification (NCBI taxonomy): domain Eukaryota; kingdom Viridiplantae; phylum Streptophyta; class Magnoliopsida; order Santalales; family Viscaceae; genus Viscum; species Viscum album. The sequence continues at coordinate 278,051,366 of OY728135.1, forward strand.
ATAACTTCACAACACATCACATGATAATAATATAGCTTGTATATCCAAAAAATAAAACTTAGCTAGATCCAATGTATATTCATTTGTAAGTGATTATTTGAAATACTAAATTGAACAATATCTTAAAAACATGAATTTAAAAATATTTTCTAAAAATCCTCCCTGAAATATTTAAATTTGAATTCAACAACCATAAAATTGAAAAAGATAACATGAATATTAACTTGGAGAGAGAACTTATCATTCATTTTTATTTCCTCACATTAATTAACATGAATCAAAAAAAATAAGATATTTATAGAATTAAAGATCACCACTAGAATCATTAGGTTCTATTTCCTACAAATTCTAAACATTATAGAATATTCACAAGTTACACTATTGTAGATTCTTAAAATCTTGGTTACCCTCATATAGATTTTTATTACTCTAACACAACTATTTTAGGCATAGTGTAGCCTTAAGAAGATTATTTATGGCTTATGCATAGTATATGTTTACCTTTATGATGTTTTTCCAAACATATATCTCTTAGAAATCAGCATTACCCATACACAGATAACGTGGATCACAACATACTTATACATTATTCAAGTTTTCTCAAATATAGAATTTAGTTATTCTTACATGAGTTCAATGACTCTTACAAAATAGATATAACATTTTTTTAAAGTTTAAATGACTCTTATGAGGAGTTTCAAATGACTCATACATGCCTTAATTTTTTTGGAAATTACTCATACATGATTTTAGACTTACACACATTTCAACATCAATAACAAACTTCAATATTCTATTTAACCTCTCATATAAATACCTAAATTTTTATTAGGGCCTCGAAAACCCCTTAAAATCAATAAAAATAATTTTAGATACGTTTAAAAAGCCTCTATATATTCTCAAAAAATATTTTTAAAATGCAAAAAATCATCAAACAAATATAAGGGAGTGTTAATTATTTTACAGGTCATGCGTGAGTCCACCCATTATCACACAATGAAATGATAATATCTTCGTGGAGTATCCAAACCTCATTTATTTAATCCCTAGAGTATCACACCATATTTCCATCGAAATTGTCCTCAGGGTATGTAACAACCTGAGATTTTATAAGAATTATTATTTTTAATTTCATTGATGTGTTGTGTTGTACGCGACACCAAAATTAGCTTGTTCTATACACAACACCGTATACGCAACACTATTCTCAGCTCGTGTTACACACAATTTCATGTTCGTTTTGTAGAAATTATTCTACGCAACATTAAGTATAGATTTTTTTAATGTTTAAATGAAATAAGTTTTGATTATGTTATACACAACACCAAACGGTTCTTTCACTACACGCAGCCCTGAATTGGCTTGCATTACACGCAATCAAGACCTTCTTCGATAGCGTGTGTAGTACGCAATACCAAGTTTCACTAAATGAGATATTATTATAATATTATTATGAACTAGCCGTTATGAATAGTAATACCCACTTTTTGAAATTTTATAAATTTTATCTTTCAAAATGGACTTCATTTTTGGATTTGGAATATCGAAATTATCCTAGGGTGAATTTTTGGTATTTTTCTGAAAACTTTTAATTTTTGATGAATAGTGAAAGCACTTGGTTACTATCTAAAAATAGACTTTTTATTTAAATAAAAATTTATTTTAGGTCAAAATTGATACATAATACCTATATAAGTTCAATTTAATTAATTGGAGTCATTTTATAATAATTTTAGTGAGATCTCAGGATATATTTATAAGGTATGTCTAGGGATGTCCCTAAGGTTAAGTATAAGTATAGGTTATAGTCCTAGAATTATGGTAATGATATTAGAATTAAACCTAAGATGTCAGATATTGAAGGTACTCCCCCTTGATTATGATTTTTGCCTCTCACACTATTCTTTTTGGGTTTTAGACGATGGCGAGAACCCGAAGGAACCATGTTGATCAATGTAATGGACAATGCAATGATTGTCCTCCTGAACAAACCAATTTTAAGGGAGATGGAATGGAAAATATTATTTCTATACTTACACAAGCTATGAATCATTATGGAGTTTTGAATGACCAGAGAAGAGAACAATATTCTATTGAGTCTTTAATGAGGCAACGCCCACCTTCTTTCAGTGGGACTTCTGATCCACTTGTTGCTGAACAATGGATCAATACCATTGAAAAGATATTTTCCATACTTCACTGTTCGGAACATGAAAAATTCATTCTGGATATTTACCATTTAGAAGGTGAAGCGGATCAATGGTGGACTCTAATTAAGAATACGAGGCCCCGAGATGAAATTGAATCCATGGAATGGGATGATTTCAAGAATTTATTTTTCAATAAGTACATCCCTCATATTCTTCGAAAAAATATGGAAAAGGATTTCCTTGAGCTTATGAAAAATGATGATGAATCTGTTGGTTTATACGAAGCAAATTTTACAAGGATTTCAAGGTATGCATCTGGCTTTATCATCCAGCCTGAAATTAAAGTTGATCTATTTTTCAGTGGCTTAAAACCAAGTCTTCGATGGGAATTAGCTATAAGAGACTTCAGTAGCTATGAAGAAATTGTGCGTTGTGCTATCAAGGTAGAACTGGAAGTTGGTGTTACATATCCATCTCATGGTTTTGACAAAAAACGAAATATGGAGTTCAAGGAGAAATCTCAGAACAATGGTGAAAAGAAGATGAATGTTTTTTATGCTCAAAGTGTGGAAAGAAGCATGGTGGAGATTGTCTAAAAGGTACTAGAAAACGTTTCATGTGTGTAAAATAAGGTTATCGAGAAGCTCAGTGCCGAAGTAATGGAAAAAATGTTTCTAATGACGTGAATAGAGAAAAGACTACAGAGACCACTCCACTAACACTTTAATGCTTCAAGTGAAAGAAAATGGGGCATTATGATAATCAATGACCTAATATAAGGGTTAATGATGATCAATGTGAGCAACCACTGAAGGAAAAGGATAACGGGAAGTCCCATGCGATCACTATTTGTGATTTTGAGTATGATAATGATGTTGTGTAATGATTAAGTGTTTATGCAATGGGATTTTAAAATAGTATCATGGAATCTCATTTATGGAATCGTGGAATTTTGGAATATCTATGTATTGGTTTTCAATAATTATATGGTATCGGTAACATTGAAAAGTGATTGTAATATTTTTGGAAAGTATATGATATGCACATAATGAAGGGATAAGGAGATAATGAGATGTTTGATAGTATTATTGAGCTCATGACTGATGTAAGGACAATGTGATATCATGGTTTGAGTATATAGAATATTTGGGATTTTGGTATGTGGAAAGAGTTAACTTTTGATAACATTCATGTTTTCAGTAAGGTTCAATGGGTATCTATTTTTCAAGAGAATACATGATTAAGGTATTCACATGTTTGGAATGTGACCAACAAGATATATCAGATAATATGGGTGATAAATGATGGTATTCACATGATCGGTAGATAACATTTCTAGTAATTTTTTTCTTTATACTATGAGCTTGGACAGAAGTATTTTGGATAAGTCTTAAGGTTGGAATGGATTAATTTGGACATCAGATAGTATTGTTTAAGGCTATATCTTTTTTTTTAAATATTATTGATGGGATGTTATAATAATGTAGTTTTAGAAAAAAGACAACCCGTAGGATGAGAGAGAACCCGTTGCGTCAGACAAGGTTGAGGGAATCGATCCCACAACCAAAGTGTGACATGCCTTTATTGCCTACCACTGGCCTACAGGAAGTCCCTGGTTAGTAGAAGCTAGATTTATTATATTAAGCGGTATGATATATGAAGTATAATTACATTTTAGGAACCATATATGATTAATCCCACTATAGATGGACTTATGTATATTTAATAACTTTTACTATCCTTTTGTTTGAGACAGATGGAATGACCTATCATTCTATCGTATGATCTGCTAACACTTCACAGAAGACAAATTCAACTTCATTTATTTAAGAAATAATGTGGAAATTGTTCAAGGCACAAACAACAGTAAGATTGTCCCAAAATCAAGTAAGTATTTCTTTTAATTCAACAATTCATCAACTTTAGGGAAATGATCATGAATATAAAAAATGTTGTCCTAGTGTCCTTATATCCGATGAATCAGATGGTACCTTAAATCATAAAAAATTTATGGCTTTGTGATTGAGGGATTTTTTATAGCCATGTTCTCTACCACTCTCCATCAGAACATGCTGGTTAGATTTCTCTTCCATATACATATTTTCACCTATGTTCTCCTATGTGGAAACCCAGTGATTAGTTAATTTGGGTAACCGTTATGCTTCATACTTTAGTTTTTAAAGATAAGTTTTGGTATTCCTTTTTACGATGTGGGTTTCTATTAAAGAAACATTCGAGTAGTAAACCATTTATAACCATGACGAATTTCGAGAGCGAAATTCATTTTAAGGGGGGTAGAATGTAACAACCTGAGATTTTATGAGAATTATTATTTTTAATTTCATTGATATCTTGTGTTGTACACGACACCAAAATTATCTTGTTATATACACAACAGCATATACAGAACACTATTCTTGGGTCGTGTTACACACAATTTCAAGTTTGTTTTGTAGAAATTATTCTACGCAACATTAAGTATAGATTTTGTTTAATGTTTAAATGAAATAAGTTTTGATTTTGTTATATGCAACACCAAACAAGGCTTTCACTAGACACAACCCTGACTTGTCTTTCGTTACACGCAATCAAGACCTTCTTCGATAGCGTGTGTAGTACGCAATACCAAGTTTCACTAAACGAGATATTATTATAATATTATTATGAACTAGCTGTTATGAATAATAATACCCACTTTTTGAAATTTTTTATATTTTATCATTCAAAATGGACTTCATTTTTGGATTTGGAATATCGAAATTAGAGTAGGGTGAATTTTTGGTATTTTTTTGAAAACTTTCAATTTTTGATGAATAGTGAAAACACTGGGTTACTATTTAAAAACCGACTTTTTATTTATATAATTTTTTATTTTATTTATTTTAGGTCAAAATTGATACATAATACCTATATAAGTTCAATTTAATTCATTGGAGTCATTTTATACTAATTTTAGATATATAAAAATTTTATTGAACTTTTCATAGTCTTTTACCCACCTCCTAGGAGAATTTGAAAATTTACACAAAACATAATTTTACCGCTTCTTTGAGTGGATTTTAGAAAATACGAGAGACACGGTTAACATCAAGGAGTAAAATGTGGTTCAATAAGATAAAAATAATTTTTGGTGAATAGTAACTTTTTACTTTTATTTACCACGGTTAAAAGTAAATAGGGTAATTAAGGGTGAAAATGATATTACTATTACCATAACACATGTACTAATTCTATTGGATAAGTGTAATTCGACCAAAAACAACCTTAGGAATAAAATATTACCCTTTATGTCCACTTGAATTGGATTAGGACATTTATTATTATTTTATTTAAAGAAGAGTTAAAATGGTTAAAATCGAAGTTTAATAAGTAAAACATTTTCAATATAGGGTTATACATAAGCTAAATTAGACTATAAATATTCATTAGAAATATAAAAAAATTTCCTACCTAATGTTATTTTATTTATAATTTTTAGACATTAAATAATTTAATTTGTTTATGACACAATGGTGATGCAGTAATTACATAAATAACGATATATTAATATAATTGATATTATAAATACCCAAATAAATGTAATTTGAGACTTTTTATAAATTCAACTAATTTTATAGGTTAATATGACATGTTATTATTGATTTAATTAACTTTTTTCCGAACTAATCCTTCTGTTATAAATTTCACAAAAATGAATTACCAAATAGTGTCAAAATTGACATAAAATAGTTTTAAAAACAAATATTATATTATTAAGTGTAATTATATTCCTAAAAATCTATGGTTTGGAAAAATGACTTAGATAAGGTTATATATATTAATAATGAACCACTTGGGGGTTCTTTTGGCTTGTTATAGTAATTTTATTAACCATATAGTATAAGAAAACAACAAGACACGGTAAAAGTTAAATTATTTAACATAGAGCTAAATCTAAATGATACGGTTAAAATATTAACATAAACTTGTATAAAACCTATTGGTTGAGAGGATTTAGACCCATACCCACTTTAGCTTCTAAATAAATCATTTTTTAGCTATTATAAACCTAATATGACTTTATTATAAAATAATATTTTATGTTTTTCCTAAAGTGCCCCTCTCCTCCCTTATAAAAAGGGAACCCCTTCCCTCTTCACTTCACACCATTTTGAGCCTTGAAGCTCAGAAAAACCCTGCCCATTTCTCTTCTCCACTTCCCTAGCAACATTCTGGAGGTTCTGGTCTTCTCAAAAGACCAACTCTACTTCCTTAAGAGAAGCTTAAAGGAGGTGCGTCGAAGAATTGGTAATCTATTCTGCCGATTTTCTCAAGTTTCTTTCTTCTTCCACTTCTTATTCTTTAGTTGTCTCATTATAAAGTAATAACATCAGTATTAATTATATACTGATATGTTATTATAAATATTAAACAATCTAATTTCATCTTCTATCCATCCTACGGAAACGAAATCACCGCACGTGCGTACGTACGGAATACCGTCTCCACGCCGTGGTGTAATGTGTTTTCCACCACCACCTTACTTGGATGGGTATAATGGTTTAAATAAATAACTACATATGCTTATTGTAAAGTGATGTTTATTATGAAATATTATACATACACTTCAATACAATTCCATGATCATGGGAATGATATCATCGCTCGTGCGTACGTACGGACTACCGTCTCCACGACGCGATGAGATTCATTCTCCATGTTAACCATTCATGAATGATTATAAAGTATATATAATGAATAATAATGAAATATATGACATAATAATGATACTTTATTTATGTATATATATATGTATGTCATCTACTTAATTCCATTCAATTCAATAAGGAAATGAAAACATCGTTCATGCATATGTACGGCCTACCGTCTCCATGAACGGTGTATTTCATTCTATTTATCGATTTATCACATATATATGTATATGATGAATATATATTATATATAAATCATGTTTTAAATTCTGGAATTAAGTAAATCAGGATATAAGTAATAATATCAAGAACAACAATTCGAAACACGTACAATAAATGAATCAATTTTACCCAAATCGCTGCTTTTACATCGAATATACAAAAGAACGGGTAATATAATGTCATAAGTAAACCATATATGATATCATAACAATGAATATTCTTCTATAATAAGTCAATGACATTATTTAAATCATTATACAGGAGGTTCAGATACATACAAATCATATCGAACATAAGGTAAGGGATAACTTTTCCAATATCGTTTTTATCTGAGATTGTTTATTCATAAGTATTTACTCAGGTTCTATTTATCATCCATGTCCCTGTTTTCTAAAAATGGGTTATGTGTGTTTAAATTCCTTTTACCCATTTTTTACTTTTACTACATGTTATGTAAGAAATATTTCTTTTGATTACCATACGAGGTACTTTTTGTCTTTTCCGAAAAAAGTACGAGAAGAATGTTTTTTTAACTTATACGACATGAATGGATTTTTATGTTTTCATAAAGCCTTTTCTTAATAATGTTTACTCTACAAGATTTCATGACTATTTTCAAAAAAATACTTTTCTTTTAAACTTTCTTGGCATTTTGTGAAAATAAAATTATTTTGAATAAGGATATTTTCCTCAAGAATTCATTTCAAGCATTTTATCAAAACCATTTTCCATCTAAGATGACATTGTTTCATTTGTGCAGGTTTCAAGTATACTTTCTCTATGATTTACATGGTTTCAATTTTCTTACGATGAAATGATGTCCATTTTTTTATATGGATTATGTTATGATGGGATGATGTTTATAAAACCCATTTTATTCTTTGGGTTATGATGAATGATTTATATATATTTTATGGCACAAGTAAGAATGATTTCATTATGAGATTGGTGGGACATATATCTCCCTCCAATGAATTGGGTAAAGATTTATATCTCATGAGATAGACATGGATGGAACAGTAAGTTAATCCGATTCAGTGTTACAGGACTGAAATGAGGAGTGAACTTGATTCAGAAAGGGACTTTGTCCACTGAGATGGTTTTGGAAGCAATGATTTGGCTACTATGGAAATCATATCATGTGCTTAATGGTTTTCCACAATTAAATGTTTTATTCCCATGCTATTTTATCATGATTAACGTTCCTTTATGACCTATGTCTTACGTACTGCCAAGATTTTTTTTCACAACTCAAGATTTTGATGTGTAAACTTTATGTTCATGTTTTTAAGTTCAAATGTATATGGTTTGTTTTATTTTCTCCATGCTTACCCTTACTAATCATTTGAACTCACCATTTATATGTTTTATTTTCTCCAGGATATAAAGAAAGGTTTTAGGTAAGAAAACAAAAGGGGAAGATCTTTATGAGAGATTTTGAAGATCTTTCACCACGATTAGAAGATTATATTTAGAGTTTCCAAAGACACTAAACTATTACGGTCCTTGTGTGTCTATTTTTGTTATGTATTAAGTATTCCACAAAAAGTAATGAAATTTTCATGTACATCAATCTTGGGTCTCTATAGGGTAGGGGGTGTATTACACATTTATTTTAAAGTGAACACGATTGTTCTCATGCCCCAATGTGGGACTTGAATCTTGCTTAGATGAACAAACTATTAGTGATACAATAAATTCCGTGTTGTGGAAACACGAGGGGATCAGTGTACAAACCTAGGTCCAACAATCTCCCCCATAACATTACTTTAGTTGTGTTCAAACTATAACATTGTGAGATTTGGGATCCTTTTAAGTACATACTATGTTTTATAACTTATGTCACATGCCACAAATAATATAGAAAAACCCCTACATGTTATGAAGAAAATATTATTGAAGTTATAATAAACACTAAAATAGTATAAAATTATTCGTTATTTACTTTTGAAGGTAAAAAATTTATATGAGTTATCTAGAAAATGTTATTTTCAAAAAAAAATCATTTTATTTCTGTTATATATATATTTTTAAAAAATATTATTTAAAGATTTTAGAATTTAAATTTTATAATGTATAGTTCATTTTTGAATTCATGACAAAAAAATTATCTTATGATGAATTTTTTAGATTTTTCTAAAAGAATAATTTTTCTAATGAATGGAGAAAATATTGATTAATGCTGTTAGTTTTCTGAAATTATTTTATGATCTGAATACATTGAAAGATTTTTAACACTTTACACAATAAAAAAAATATTATAAAGTATAATAAAGAATTTTAAAATACTATTTTTAATTTAAAAACCCATCTTCTATATTTTTATGATTTAGTTAGTATTGTAGTGAGAAATGTTTCGACAGTTTTGTCTAATTAATTACAATACGATGAAATTGAGTTTTTGATTTTATTTATTTTGAATTAAATAATATTAGAATGATATTTATTATTTTTAATTCATTTTAATGAAGGAAATTTATAATTCTATCCAAACTATAAATATTTTTCTTAAAAATTAAACTTTGAAAAAAATGGGTTTTCCCACTTTACATGCTCTAACGTTAAGATTAATTCCCCTACACATATAAAGTTAATTTTTTAAAATGTTTATATAAAATGAGAAAAATGTAATTTTATTATTTAATGTTTCCATTTTCATTTTTAGGTATGTAATTTTAATTTTTATGATTAATGCTAATGACAACAATAATGATGAAACTATTATTTTAAAATTTTGTTTTATTAATATCAATGAATTTATATCGAATAAATTAAATTGAAAACCCAAAATAATTGATATAATATGATGTATAAATTGATAAATAAATATATTGAAACCATTTTATTTTTAATCAATAATAAATAAGATTAAGAATCTATAAGGGTCTGGTGGGTCCCAAAATTTCTATAAACAAGATCAAAGTAAGTCTATTAATTTGGAAAAGGGGGAGAAAATCTGGTAGAAGATTACAAAACAATTTCAAATTAAGGACAACCGCAAAGCATGAATTCCTCTTCAGAATTATAATCTACATGGAATTCCACCGCTCCATGAATCACCCATGAATAGACATGGTTTATCAAAAATAGAGAAGCTGGTGGCACCTGAAAATGAAAAAAAGTCATTTGGGGGAAGTAGCAGTGGTTTTCTCCCCAATAAATGACCCATCCTCTTGAACTAAATCATTTTTGAGGAGAAACCATGTTATCATCTCCCACAAATGAAGTGATGTCATTTGTGGGGATAGACGAGGATTCCTATGTCTGAAAAAAGATTCTCCCTAATGACTAAGTCCTTTGTTGAATCTGAAAAAAGATGCTCCACATCCCACCACGGATGGTTGGTGATGCTGGTATCTGATCCCTCTACTCCTCTATAAATAATACCGTAAGGGGTCCAAAATAGACACACACACTAGAGAGGATGGAAATGTGGAGAGAATACTAAGCTGAGGAAATTCGAAGTGTTGTAAAACCCAAAGCCCCTTCGATGATTCCCAGTAGGTGTAATTCTTCGTGTAGTAGAAATGAGGAAATAATAAAAAACATGGTGGTCTGAAAACCAAAAACTCTCAGTGAACATGATTCTTCAAGGCATAAAACCATTGTACAATTTGGAGATGAACATCCCCCATAGAAAATGCTATGTGTGTGAAAACATGTATCGCCTAGTAAAAAACTATGCAGATGTAACTCAGCTACGCATAGCAATATGGTACATCAGTGGAAACTAGTACCATGGAGCGGCATGCTGCATGGTCTATCCCCTAGTCTACATATCATAATGCTACGTGGACATTCCCCTAACCCACATAGAAACACACTATACGGAGGGAACCCTATCCCAAATAAGAACCTGCTACATAGAATAGGGTATCCTAGGGGGTTCGAACCTCCATCTCTCATTGCTCCCTTCCATCATGATGATGAGCTCCACATTGTCCCCTCCACAAAAAAATTTAATGGTATTAGAAAAATTCCTCATCCATAGCCACCATACATATGTAATTAAATCATTGGTCACACTATCATGTCTTTTTGAGTTTACATACCCATGGTAAGATGATTCATGTGTGTAATCCCCATAGTAAGGAAGAACCTAAAAATTTATCCAATTTTACCATCCCATGGTAACCTTGGTTCTGACCTTGGGGTAATCATCTGAACAACCCCATTTTAGGGATTAAGGGGAATCGATGACATTTCCCTTGTAAGAGGGCTAATGTTTAACATTCTTCCCTTTTCCCCATAACCAATTTCTGGGCACTCCTCCAAAGTTAATACCCTATCCATTCTTGTGGGTGGTGGTTATATTTCTCCTATTCACCTTAGAACTATACGTAGTCAGATGGATCACTTGAGGTGACTATCCCAGGTACCAAAATAAAAAAAGATACGGGCACACTCAATGCCACATCTCCCTCCCTTTGGGATTTTTCTCCATCGATTAGTAGATGGGAAGTGTTGTGTGATCGTAATATCTACCACATAATCTTGTTTTTCACAAGGGGCATGACTCATGTGATTTTAGAGGTTAGTGGTGATCATGAAATCTGTACAATCTTGAACCCCCTAAATTGGCAAGTTTGATGTATAAGCTCTGACCACAAATAGACCTTCTTCATAGATGTAAGTCCAAACATCAAACCTCCAATTGGATTTCTCCATTGATGTAATCCCCAACTATAAACCAAATGGGAATCTCCCATGCATAATCCTCACATAAAATTTGATGTGTATAAATCCTCTTACAATAGGTCTCTTATACACTATAAGACCCAATTGTGTCCCCTTTAATAGGAACCTTCCATGAATAATACCTAATCATAATAAACTTCGTGGGATTTGATTCCTAGTTAATCAGGATATGTAGTAATCCTCCTTCAGGTCCAAACCCAGCTCCCAAATCCACCCTAATGTTCTCTGGTACATAGCCCCAGTTGGGTAAAATTCACATAGGATACCACATCTCTTTTGGGTCCCTCGATCCATCTCAACGTAAGTCCCACATAAAATCTTGATTAGGAAAATTCTACCTAGATGTCCTTATTTGATGGCATTAACTGAATGGTTGGGTCCCCATCACACGACCTTAAAATGTGATGTGTCTAGTTAAACAGCACCGAACAACATGGGTTCTAATTCATATTAGGAGGATTTGTATGAATCCCATCTTATGGGTTCGATCCCTACATTAAAACAATTTTCATCCCCCTAGGATGATGATAAACTCTAGAGTCCTCATCATATGGATTTAAACTAGCGTTGTCCCATTAAAAGACCAACTAATCCCAAATCTATCCACAAAATAGTAACATCTATGGAGAACCTCAAATACATACAGATTCCACCACTGATAGAAACCCTTGGATACATATAGGTGACTCCAAACCTGTGCATAATCATGATGGATTGTTATCATATGGAAATATATAGTATACACACTTAGGAATGAACAAAGGATTCATGAACATACCTTAAATCTATATGAGAATCATAAAATAGTTAATAGTCCCTCCCAAAAGGGTGTGACGATACCGACTTCCCATCCTCTCGACTATTGTGTGTTCTTAAGTGTAATTGGCTAAATCACCCAACAAACGCCTTCATTTGGAAAGAAGGTACATGAATCCTGGATTTGAGAGTCGTTGGTCATTTCTACCCCAAAAAAAACACATTGTAGACCATTCAAAAATGTTATACCTTTCATCATCAATTTCACCCCATTTAACCCCTATAATCATCCAAACACAAATGACTTTACTACAGAACCTCCTATATAAGACAAAAAATGGTATACTAGACAGTCCCCATCAGACTATATATATATATACATATATCCATTTCCAGGGTAAAATCTATCATATATAGAAAAAAATGGTGAACCTAATGTAAATCATTAACTAAGGTGGTTGTGTTACCCCACGTGAGGCCCCTTTCACATCCAAACTGAAATAGGTCCAAACAAGTCCATCAATTACACATGTGGTTATGAGATGCTACTTTGATGAGGCTTTTTTGTCTGTATCTGTCACAAAAATTACAGGTACTCTTCATAGATTCTTTCAATCTAATGGAATCTTTATAGTTTACTCAGTCATTCATGTCCCTTACTACACATGTGGTTGGGTCCTCTATGAAGAAAAGGACTCAATTGCCCACCCAACATCTTCAAAGCTGGGATTCAAATTCACTGATCAAGTAGTACCACCAAAATGTTACTCTCTCCACCCTTGAGGTAGTAATTTTAACCTTTCAATACATGAAGCTTTTCCATCCATCCAACTGGTGATGGATGGCATCCCAAAAAAAGATATCTCTACTAGGCATCACCAATCGTTTCTCAAGCATCTCCCTAGAATGCAACAATGACGGTCTCCCTTACCTTAGGTAGGTTGATGAAGTTGTCACAAATGATTTCATCCCTACAACACATGGGTCCCACCGAAGGTCTCCTATCCAAAATCATCACTACCAGCACTATATGTTCTGGTATCCTCACTCTGAAGAGAATATCACCCAGAGTGCACCTACTAAAGTCCAACAAACCCAGGTTCCTCGAGTGGCTGCCAAGAGTAATAGTAGGAAAATAAAAAATAGTTCATTACCCTCGTTCCTACTGAACAAACATGTTTTATAAATAATGTGGTACACTATGGGAATATGAATATTCCATCCCTCTCTTATAATCCCATCCATGAAAATAAGGTAAAAAATTATGAGCAAGCGATGATTCCTACTAATGATCGCCAAACTCGTCGTACAAGTAGGGAGGTAGATTACAAGTAGAGGAACCCCCTAGCCAATTCACATAAATCCTATCATCCAAATATGATATTAACTAACTATGATAAGGTGAAAATTCATGTTGCTATATATCAATACCATCATCCATATAGGGTGGAAAATGAGCAGACACAAAACTCTACTCGTTAATATGAAGCCCACCAGTTAAATATGGTGGAAGCCAAATACATGCAGAGTCAAATTCATGTGGATTCATGTCAAGACCATTAGAAAAATACTGTAACAAAAAATAAGGGGAAAATACATATTCATGAATATAAATCCCAATAGTAAAATATGATGGCAACTAGAGTAAATAGCTGGCGTATCCCAACTACAGACTTGGGGCAGACACATATCTCTTCCCCCGCATGGGAGAACTGTCAGTACTCAATGATAGGAAATGGAGGACTAGAGTAGCCCCATATTACTTATCTAACATATAAATTGTAATATATTCATGCATCATCCATGGATTTCACTCAACATATCCTGAAAATGATTGAGGATCAAACATTAATTCCTAACCATATCCTTCATACTTTTCAAGTTGTAATCATGTATGTGACAATAGCATGGAGTGGAATCTGTAACCCCACATCCCTGAGGGGCTGACTCATCCACATAATTAGGTGGTCAATTCAGAGCATACAAGCATCAATGCCCCCATCCAGGAGGGTTGTCCATAATATTTAATGATAAATTGACAACCAAATTGGGCACAAATACTTGTTCCAACTAGGGGACAATGATCCACCATAGTGGGAACTCTAGGGAAGGAATATATCCATTCCATAACTCAAGATGAAAACCGGTGCATCTTGGTATCATCATGAGAGACATTAAAATAGGTTCCAATATATGAAGTTCATCACCTATAGTAGGCAAACCCAGTATCCAGCAAGAGAGAGCCCAAAAATAAATTACGCCAAAGACAATTGGAAAATGAAGAGAACATTCATGATCATGCTCTACTGGATGCTGGAGTTCTTGAAGCCATCGAACACTTATCAATGTTGGATCACAATCCTTCACTCAGTTACCAAACTATGGTAGTGGAGGTATTATTTTAGACGTAATGCCCGAAAATATTGTAACCAACTTCTCTAAATGGACTCTGTATACCACATATCATGACAACTTACTTTCTGGACAAGATATGATCGATCATGAGATCATATCTTTAGATGATCATCACGATATCCCTCCTCATGACTAAAATATCAAATATAAATAAGGTTCTCCCCATACTGTCATCTAAACTGATGGTCCTTCCTAGGGTATACACTATAGATATTCTCCATGAAATTGGACATCAAACTATGATGGAATTCCTCACTGTAAAGAAGGTCATCCCCTTCAGGTCATCTACCTTGATTGTCCTCCCTATTGAATACACTATAGATATTCTTCATGAAATCGGACATCAAACTATTATGCTATTCCTCGCCACAATAGAATCAACTATAAAGGACCTCCCTATAATGACATCTCATGTCAGAAAGAATGTACTCCTCTTGCTATCATCCTCACTGAAGTTCTTCCCCATGGTGTATGCTATAAAAATTCTCCCATCAATAGGACATCAAGATATGATAGTAGTCCTCTCCCAGATAGCATCAATTGCGAAGGTCCTCCCCATAAAAATATCTCATGTCAGTAAGAAGGTCCACCTCTTTGTAATTCAAATATAAGTAATCCCTCATATGCAGAGGTTTTTAGAAGGATGGGTTCAGATACATTAGAGACCCTATCAATGATAATAAATATCATTTCTCAACTAGGAGATGAACCGAGAAAATTATCCTCCTCTAAGACACCCTGTGACCATTCCCATACCATTGAGACTCCCATCATCCCCTCTACTTGCAATGAAATTATCAAGTAGTGTCCAAGTTGGTTCAATCAAGTTGAGGAGTCGCTCATGGATGATAAAAAGGATCTGTTACTTTTTAAAAGAAAATTGTCTAGGGAGGATATACCCCATATTTGATTGGCCTCTTAAACTTCCTAGTTTGACATACAAAGGGTATTTTCAAAAGAGTGCATACATAACATTCTTCTCAATATCTGGAAAACCCTCCACTGATTAAAAGAAAATTATTTCCCTATGATGGGTATACAGACCATGTAAAAATAGCGGGAGAGCTTCATCATCAAATAGACCTACAAGTCCTTCCATTTATAAAAAAACCACAAATAGAGAGGAAAAAAAAGATCTCGAACTGACATTCTTCAATGAACGATATAATTTGTACTATATAATCATTGGTGCACCATATGGTGTTCAAATTCGAGGGTGGGGGAACGTGGATCTTTACATTTCATCCCTTGACACATACATTATAACCCATTGGAAATGGAATCCTATAATGTCATTATCCTAAGGAATCTATCAATAAAATTCATTTCTCAAGAAAGGTGGCACATCCAATAAGAACCGACCTTGAATAATTCTCAAAAGCATTAGGTCTGAAGAGAGAAATGCATAAAAAATCTATTGATCTAGGAAACTAATAACATCCTTCAGGATTCCCAAATAAGGGAGGCCAATCATCAAGCACTATTAATTTCCTCATAAGCATATAGTTTGCTTCCATACCCGACATCATATCCACCTCATTATTGAACACGTATTCCTGAAATCAAAGCATGCAGACACAGCACCAGTCATCCTCGTGGTACGAGATCCGCCCCAAAATGTTGGGATGGGGGAATTTTTATCATGAAATTCCCCCATACGACTAAAAAATCCAGGATGTGGTATGGAAACAAGAGAATGTGAGAAACCCAAACCTGTAGGGCTAGGGTAATTTTTACCTCAACCACCTTCCCAATTGAAATCAAAATTTTCCCATTTAGGGAGGATGACAAGAAGAGAAGTTTCTCATTATGTCCCATCTCGTGACTAATTCCCCCTAGAGGGGATGCATAAAAAATTTATTATATTGGTTTTCTTCAAGTAACCCTTCATCAAGAAGCCTGAAGAGGATCCCAGAATGGTAGGAGAAGATCCAATAAAGGACACAAATAACCTTACTATTTAGTAGCTGGTACACCTCTCACAATGTGTTATGCATCAGTGAACTTTGTGTAAGTCAATACCATTTATGGCATAAAAAAGGATAAAAATATGGAAGAAAATAAAGGGTATGGTTACACCTAAAATCTGATCCACACTGAGAATGAATGTGTGCTTACCTGCAACCTGAGGATTTCTAGGAATTTGGGTATTCCCCGAAAAAATAATCCACCACCTCCTCTGTGAATTCCTAATGAAGATAAGAATAAAATAAATTTTTCAGATGACCCACCTCATCCTATTAGAGAAAACAATCCCCTTACACTAAAATAAATATTCACTCAGTAGGAGGAAGACATGAATTTTCTGAGGCAAATCAATGCTAAACTGCTTAGGGGTAGTCATCCCATCGAATATTCTCCCTAGGAAAATCCCCAATGTACATTTCTAGTAGGTGTACCTCATCCATAAGGGTTCTTCTCGAAAAGTGATGCATGTTAAGTACACCTACCCTATACAACACCTGGATGAACAACTTACCAAGACCCGATCATAAAATTATATTAATATTTTCATCCATTAAGGATTCATCTGGAACTGGTGTAGGAAAATCCTCCAATGATTCCCTTGGTTGGGTATCCGCCTCAGGTACTTGAATAATTGGCACAAAAACTCTTGCCCCTACTGTGCATGTCGATGCTCAAGTTCAACATAACACACATCAATGGCTTATCAAAACCATTGATTCATTGGCATCTTGACTGGAAGTCATGGAAGAGATCCATGCACCAGTACAACCAGAAGAGAAACCTTACCCTGATTCAGTGAGTGACACTCTGCCAGTGCCAAATTTTTAGAGTCCTATGTTTACAATATCTGATGGATTGGGGGACCCAAAGAAACATTTGAGGAACTATTCATCTTATTATGATCCTATTATGGGAACCCTAGAGAAACAAGAAGTAGTGAATTGAAAATTCTTTATGAAAACTCTGCAAGGTTCATCATTTGTATGATACATCAGTTTTTTTGGCTTGGTCAATAATCGGATGAGAGGATCTCCATCAGGAGTTCCTTTTATAGTTGAAATCAATGCTAAGTATACTACTGGGTTCCAGGATTTCTCCACTTTTTCCAAAAGAATGGAAGACTCCATACACTAGAATAATATTAAGTCCCAAGTAACTCCACAAGTCCCTATAAAAATAACAGGAAAAGTTGAAGAAGAATTTTTCATGCTTAAGCTACCCCCTGGACCTTCACTAGTTCCAAGGCATACACCAAATCATACAGGCCCCCTGGACATCAACAAAAATCCCCACCTCGACAATACAAGTAGAGTGGTCCTAGTAGAAATCAATTATAGGAACAATGAAATTATGTCTAATCATTTTAAGATGATCATGTTTGTGGCTATTTTATAGCCATCATGGACCATGACTTACTCCTTCCACAGAACCAAAAAGGGCCAATGAGGTGGGTCTCAACAACCAGATGAATTATTTCCCCTTTGACTGGATATAGGTATAAAAAAATTCAGGAGTGTTTATTCTTCAATGAATTCATGTATTGGATGATATATTCTGGGAAATTCAAACTTGGACCACCACCAACTCATTTGGATTGTGTTTCCACCACTAACCATTAGGAAGGAGGTGAGTAGAAATAAGTTGTTATCAGAAGGGTATAGAAGTTTTATAGTTGGATGACTCAAAAAAAGTTAACTAATCTTGAAACATACTCCATGAATAGTTTAAATAACCAACCATTCCCCCATATGCTTCCACTATAACACAATCGATGTCATCAAAGAAAGAACCCTCAAATGGAAAACCCTTCAAAAAAATCTTGGCATGAAAAAAGAGATCAAGGGAATGAGGAAGAACCTAAAACAAGACAAAAGTTTACTTTGAAACTCTCAGATTTTATGCCCTCAGATCTGAAATAATGGGAACTTCCCTGCCAAATAGCACAACCAAAAGAAATTATCCAGGAAGAGTCATCATCGGAAGAAGAATTGATTTTTGGTTCCACTAATGAAATTCACTTAATGGATCACTTATCTTAATTTTATTATGGTTATGAGCCTAATTTACCTGCACCATATCAGTGGACCAAAGGAAGAGGCCACAAGATAAGAGGATATCAAAGAAAGAGCAGTTGCGGCAGTAGCCAGACCTCTAGTTTCACCCCTACTCTCACCATCAATGTTACCGAAACTCATAGAATAACCATTCAACAGTCCCAACAGAAAGAGGAAAATCATCTTACTTCTATAAGAATCTACTCAGACCTAATAACTCTAGAATACCAATTAGGGGATGAGAATATATCAAATATCCCTTGATCCTTCCTACCTAGCCAAACCCACCAATAATAGAAGCACATCCATCTCCTATTCTAAGGGCCAATCCATCTCCATCAAATTCCCAAACCCCTAAAGCACCTTTGAAATAGAATCCACCCACTAGGTAGCACCCGACTATAGATAAGATGAATGAAAACCAAAATCCTTTATCCTCAGAGCCGACCAAACTATCCATCTTAGATGCCCTGAGTTTTTCAGAAGACCTCTGGGAAAAAATCTTATAAGATTTGCAAATCCCCAAGGAGTTTGAAGCCTATGTAGCCGATGAATATGTAAATAAAATAGATACTGATCCTGTGGAATGTTAGGTGGATATCTCTTTCATAAATAATGAGGAAGATGTTGTCATGTAGGGTCGCATCCGACCCCTATACATGTCTAGCAGGATAAATGGAGTTGATGTTCAAAAAAATTTCATTGACAGTGGTTTTGAAGTTAACCTCATTCCATTAAGAACACTTCACCAACTGGGTTGTGATGATAAGAGACTAACACCTTCCTCCATTACATTGTAAGGCAATGAAAAAATCCAGCAGAAGTTGTTGGTCCAAATCAAGATCAAGACATAATTTTGAGACATCATAGATGACACAAAATTCCTTGTGGTTTAGCAGAACACAACCTTCAATGCCTTGTTAGGAAGGCCCTGGTTTCACCAACATGAAGAAATTCCATCCTCATACCCTCAATGCATCAAATAAAGTAACAAATGAAAAATCATTACATTTTATGCTGATAAGACTCCATTTGAATCCGACGAGTCCCATTATATTGATACAAGGTTCTATCTGGGGAAAGGGAAACAATCCATTGTTGATGATTTTGAATGGGTCACCTCCACAAATGATTTGGAGGTGATATCAGCTGAACCATTTAGATAAATCAGTAAACAATATGTTCTACCTATCAACTAGGATGATTAGGTTAGTCCAAGGGAAGGTGTGTACTCACAAATCCTCATGATTTTAGTTATGAACACCGAGTTTAGCGGTGTTTCAAGATTTGATTATTCTCTAGAAAATAGATAATTTTTGGATGGAAATGCCTTCAATATACCCCCAATGCTCTAGGAAATCCTACCAAACTCACAGAAGTAGGAGGGGACATCTCATCAACCAAAGAGGTTGAAGACACTCCCCCATACCTCGTCTCATCATCTCCAAAGTTTCAAAGAGATCTCCCGCTGGTTGTCGGATTCTAGGAAGTCACTCCATCTTTCAAATTCAAAGATATTTCCTCAAATATCAACTATGAAGAAATCATACTAAGAGTTTTATCCCCATTATAGGAAGAATAATAAGTTGGGGAGGAATACGAATAAGAAGAGGAAGAGGAATAATATCTTATAGAATAGTATCTAAAATTTTATGAGGGTATTTCTACCACTATTGATGAACTTAAAAAA
Source organism: Viscum album (assembly GCA_963277665.1). Classification (NCBI taxonomy): domain Eukaryota; kingdom Viridiplantae; phylum Streptophyta; class Magnoliopsida; order Santalales; family Viscaceae; genus Viscum; species Viscum album. The sequence continues at coordinate 278,072,010 of OY728135.1, forward strand.
TAAATCTGGGTACTGAGGAAGATCCATGGCCTACCTTGATCAGTGTGGACATGTATTATGAAGAAAAATAGTTATATACCAATTTTCTCCTGAAGGATCAAGATGTATTTTCTAGGAATTACCCTAAAATTATAGGCCTCTATCTCGAGGTGGCCACTCACCACCTCATCCTGATGGAAGACCACTATGGCAACAAACATGTATCCAGAATGATGCACCCAAAACATACTACCAAAATAGAGCCATAATTTTACAATATAATAAAAAAAACTTCACTTTGGTGGTCCAATGTCCTATATGGATGGTCAATACCATTACTGTAAAGAAGAAAAATGGACAAATTAGAGTTTGCATCGACATCAGGGATCTCAACTGACAGTACTCAAAGAACGATTTCCCAATTCCCATTATAGAATTATTAATTAGTGAAACAAGTGGATATCGATCCCTTTTCATCATGGATGTCTATTCAGGATACAATAAAATCCAAATTTTCCAAGAATATGAAAATGTTACTACCTTTAGGGACCCCACTAGGGAGTATTTTTCGATCGGGTGATGCACTTGGTCTTGAGGAATTTTGGAACTACATATCAGTGTTGAATGAATTGTATCTTCATAAACTTACTAGTAATGTTCATAGAATAACTTGAAAACCTAGTGGTTAAATATCAACAACTCTTATACCACCTGTTAGATCTTGAAACCATCTTCAACAAACTACGACAATTTAGTCTGAAAATGAACCCCTTTAAATGTTCTTGTAGTGTAACCTCAGTGCAATTTCATGGTTTCTTCATATTCCATTGAAGAATTGATGTAGACCCCGAGAAGAAAAAGGATATCCTTACAATTTATCCTCCTCATAACCTCACAAAGTGGAGTGGGATTCAAGGACACTTATCATACATTTGGTGCTTTATAACAATCCTTGCTAGAAAATGAATTCCCTTGACCTGGTTGATGAAAAAAGGTGTTACATATCAATAGAATGAATATTTATAGGAGGAATTAGACAATATCAAGAAATATATCTTAATACTACTAATTATGATGCCACCTATCAAAGGAAGAACTCTAATATTTGATGTTACACCCCTCAAGTGACAACTGACAACATTCCTTGTGAAAAATAATGATGCCTGTAGAAAAATAGACTTTATTATCTTAATATAACCTTGTTCAATGATGAGACTCATTACTCGAGTATTGAGAAAAGCTTTTTAGAGATAATATTCACTATCAAAAAAATATGGCACTATCTACAGTACCATGAGGTGCATTTGGACTTTTATTGAAACCCACTCAAATATATTCTCAGCCTTATGATGTTGAAAAGGAATCTATCGTAGTGAGAAGTCATCCAGTAGTAGTTTTACAATCATTTTGTTCCCAAGAAAGCAATTAAAAGTCATCCATTAGCATATTTTCTGGTAGAGAACCCCTCAGAAGAAATGAATTCATTGGATACCAAGCTACCCAATGAAGAGGTTTTATCTGTTGAAGAGGACCCCAAGGTATGGGAGATTCATTTTTTTGGTGCATCTGGAATCCTAAAAGAAAAAATGATAGAAGACCCAAAGATCAATAAACTGGGCCTGGGGGTCATTCTCATAGTTCCAACAAAGGCAATCACTCCTTACTCCTTCATGTTTTTGAAGGGGTGCACAAATAATGAAGCAAAATATAATGCTCTAAGTGCAGGGCTAGAACTGGCACATAAAGTAATAAATAAAATACTTGAAGATAAAATTTGGCTTGTAACGGGTCATTAAGAAGGTTAAAAATGATTATTCTATCAAAATGGAGGATATAATCCCCCTACTAAACCATGTCTTGAGACTAATTGTGGAATTTCCCTTGTAATGGACATTTAATCATGTCCCCTGATTGAAAAATTCCAAATATGATACATTAGAAAATTTAGCTACAACTCTAGATAGTTTAAAGAGGGATGAAATAATCATTATCCTCACATACTAAAGATTTTTCTAACCCTTCTTTCAAACCAACCTGAAAGAGATTGATGAGATTTACCCTATTCGGAAACAATACCGCCCTACCATCAGAGGGATGATGCCAATTGTGAACTACCATCGAAAAGGAGAAATCCCACCGAATAAATTCTAGAGGGATAAAATACGAGTACTTTAAATTTATATTGTTCTATACAACAACACTAACCATAAAAAAGAACTTTATAAACATAGACATTATGGGGTCCTTCTTAGGTGAATTTATGGAGAATAAACAACCATATTGATGAAGGAAGTGCATGCTAGAACTTGTGGAGCTCACTAGTCAGGGATCAACCATTCCCACCAAATCTAAAGGCTTGAAAAATACTAAAAAACTCTGACACAGGACTTCACTAACTTTACCAAGAAGTGTCATTCCTTCCAAGTCCATGCCAATTTCATTCACTAATCTCGGGATTTATTTCATAGAGCTATGTACTCCTGCTCATTTTCCATATGGGTAATAGACGTCATGGGGCCATATCCTCCCACTATAACCAAGAACTTCAAGTATATTATTACTTTTGCCAACTTATTGTCCAAGTGAGATGAATACATACCCCTCAAATAAGTCATGGAAAAGAATATTGTCAGCTTTATGAAGATCAACATCATTACCAGATTTGGTTTCCCTCATACAATAATAACGGACAATGACAGTAATTTCTGTTCTGTTTAATTGGAGGAGCTATATCAGAAGTATATTATCAACACCAACCATTTATCCTACTACCATTCAGTGGATAACATATAGAAATGGTCCTTCAAAAAGACCATATCCAATATAATCTTGAATATTGTACATAAGGACAAGAAGACTTGGTCAGATAATCCCTTACATGCCTTGTGGGATTACAGGACCGTGACCATCACTACCACAGAAGCAACACCATACTCATTAGTGTATGGGATGTAGGCTGTCTTTCCCATAATAATTTCAATTACCCTTTCTCTATGTGGCCATATGTGATCAAATATCCATATATGAGAAATCCCATGAATATTTAGATGAATTGGAGTGACTGTATAAGAAAATATTTCATACCTTGCATCATTTAGATGTCCACCAAAACCAGCCCACATAAGCTTTTAACAAAAATTTATGCCTCTAATCTTTCCATGAAGGAGTAATGGTATTGGTTCTAAAGACTCCAATGATACCTAGAAATAATCCCCTGATGTTGGAGCCAAAATTGGAGGGACCTTATATCATAGATAATGTCTACTCAAATAGAGCATATTCCTCCATTTCAATTGATGGAAATCTCACCATAGATCCCACAAATGTGAGGTTCTTGATGAAATATTTCATGTAGCCTAAAGTAGTTCATGTCATGATCTCATGACGTTAAGTTGTAGGGTGTATTTCTTAGTTGCATGATAATTAACTTATTAACAAGCTATTCCATGATCATGTGATGTTAAACTACATGGAATCTTCATCCTTTCCACATGATGCTAAATTATACATAAATTTTCCAAATCAAATGATATTAAAATACGCGATAAATTTCATTACTTCATGACGATAAACTCCACAACACCACATTGTTCTCACCCGATAGGACATTTCCCCTGACATTAGTTATCCACAATTCTATATTACAGAACAATGTACAACTTGATTCCTGTACACACAAGATTTGTAGAGACTCAAGTAATTTATATCTTTATCTATCAACTCCAAAAGAATTGTTAAAACTGAATCTTTATCTCTTTTCATGGATTATACTTGTCTAGGAATTTTCATTAATAACTACATGTGTCTAGATTCTTGTTATCACATGATACATAGTGACACCCAAACTCTTTATCCTGGGCCCAAACATGAAACACGAGAAAAATTCCCCCCTCTATTAATGGGTTAGACCTGTATAGATAATTCCCCTTAAGAACTATGGGTGGCTTGGTTCTTATTTCAACAAGATATGTAGTGACGTCAGGACATCTCATGTTAGGCCTAGATGCAAATTTTTTCTTATCTAGGGTTTGATTTACCCTTCATCCTTCAATCTTAGGGTCTCATTTCATATTAGAATTGTGTTTATCATTGGTTTAAAAAATAATCCTTCCTACGGTTTCAACATGTCATCTTGGTCACATGAAAATAAACTATACCATCTAGTCCTCACCACATGATGTAAAATAGTAAATATACATAATATTTCATGTTTGGTGGTCCATGTCCTTATTGTGTGACAATAAACTACAATGTTCCTCAAGAAATATGTACGTATTGATTCCTGTCCACACATGATATTCAGATACTCCGATATTTTTTGTCTTAGTATATCCACCCAAAAAAAAATTCAAAAAATACCCCTTCCCTAAGTATGGGTCATACCATCACAGGGCACTTCATAGAACTATGTTCGGATTGATTCTCATCGTGATGGGAAATGTAGTGATACCTGGACCCTATGCTCCGGTCTAACTGTGAAATACATAAAATGATCCCTCCCCTTCATACAACCAAAATCAATGCAGTGGACTCCAAATTAGGTCCTAGTTATAAGAACAATTCAAAGAAAGTACCCCATTCATATGTGTGAACTTGATATAGGAATGGAATACTCTTAGAACTACGTATAGCTTGATTCCTTCCATAAAAGGATATGTAATGACACCATAATCTCAAATCTAGGGTCTAGATTCCACAAAATTATAAAATTTCCCTCCTTGTGTATAATCCCAATCATCCCAAGTATATTTTTACGAGTAATGTATGGATTGATCCTGATTTTAATGAGGTATGTAGAGATGCTCGAACTATACACCATGGTCCCTTCTGCTGCAAAAAAACATGTATTATTTGTTACGTCACCACTATGTGGAGTAATAAACCATTACCACCCCATGTTTCTCACACCAACCACAACTCACATGTGATTATGAGTTCTGGAAGGGGATTCCCTTCAGGATGAATAAATATCAATCGGTAGAGGGGTTTCCATGGTCTTAGTAGCAAGACCTGAGAAGGACCTCCATGTATCTCACCTTCACTATGGGGAACAAATGTCTATACCATATGAAGATAAACTGTATTATACTCCATGAACTATGTGTGGATTTAATATCATTTCTACTAGATATATAGTTATGCGTAGTCCTTGAATCCATGTCCCAACCACATATCAAAGAAAAAGAAAAATGTCCCCATATTATCTATATAAAGAAAAATATATGTAAAAGATTTCAAGTTTGGGTTCCACAACTTGGATCTATCAAGGAATCAATGTTCTCCCTATGTATGAATAATATATATGTAGGGGAATCCATACCTCATGGACAATCATAGTCATGATGTTTCTTGCATGATCGGATGCATCCCTTCAATTAACCAAACCTATATTCCCCAAGTAATTTCATATCTTCACAATCCTCCTCTGGTAATCATAAATGGAGGGATAATGTCCTAAGGAAACCTTTGTTTTACGATTTATAATACACCCAAGTTGTCTCTGCATAAGTTACCCACATAAAAGACCTATCAACCAAAGGAAAACTCATCTTCAGGAGAGGCATTTCCTACCTCTATACCCTTAGGGGCTTTCATTCCAAATATAATTTCTTCTGATCCAAAAATACCTAGGATCATGGATTAAAATTTCTTTCCCCTTCATATCTGGTTCATGTCATAATATATTTTCCGGATTATCCTCTATTTATTCTTGGTTTCTATCAAAATTCTTTCTAACTGCATAGTGATAGACTGTATGGAGTCTTCTTCCTTTTTCACATTACCTTAAAATTTATAGAAAATTGTCCTAATCGCATGATGTTAAACTACCTGATAAATGTCCTAATTGTATGAAATTAAACTACATAGTTCTATAATGATCTCACCTGAGATAACATTGCACTCAACATTGGTTATCTATCATGATATGATTAAAATGATATGTGTGTATTGATTTCTATGACTCCCAGATTCTATGTCCCATTCCAGCCAGCAAAAATTAAAAAATCCCCCCACACTACATATTGTTCATACCTATGATGATAACTTTAATTAAGAACTAAGTAAGGCCTAATTATATCCTTAATGGGGTGTGTAGAGATACCCATATCTAACATCCTGGTTCACCCAGAACAAAACAAAATCCCCCACTCTCGTATACATGAGCTCTATCCACATATGAGAGTTCAACATGAGCCTCAACCACATTTATGTGATCTCATATTCAAAGTAAAATACTATTTTCCCTATATAAGAGTTCAATCAATGCATAGGAAAAAACTCCAAGAACTATGTGTGGCTTTATCTCTTCCACTCTAGGGTACGTAGGGACACTAAAATATCTAATTCTGGGTCCAGCTGCAACAAAAGTTAAATATACCCATTCCCTATGAATAGGCCAGACATGTCTGGGGAATCTTCTCATAATAATGTCAGTAAAATGTTTACACCCATTCCTAGAAAATCATAACAAAAAATACTACTTTTATATTTAGGAAACCTCTTTTACAAACTTATCTCTATGTTAAGAAAGGTCTGAATCCCCATAATATTCTCTAGCCATTGGAAATAGAGGGCCAGTGTCCTAAGGAAACCTTTTTCTGACTATGTAAAATATACCATGGTTGGCTCTACATACATTTCACACAAAAAAGGCACTTCAACCGAAGTAAAATTCATCTTCAGGAGAGGTTTTTCCTACTTTTATAATCCCCAAAGGATTCCACACCCCATATCATTACATGGTTTTGGAATCCCCCAAATTATAGCTTAACAACACCCCCTTCATTCCTGATATTGATGGAAATTGTTTGGATGGATTACCACAAATGGGGGAAATCATTTATCCCTAAGCCAAAATCGAAGTGACCTTAAACCAAAACCCTCAAATATCTTTACTATAACACATTAAACCATATGGCCTATGAATTTGTTGCATGAATTTATACTGGACTATGATCCTACCCTTCTTTACGCTATCCAAATTCATATAGAAGATGATTCTCTTTCAATGATAATTCTGAAATAGACACAAAAGTTTTGGACATAATTCCATCGACAAGACACCCACTATGATGTTACAAAAAAATTTAAAAAACCAAATTTCCATAAATTCTCTATCTATCAAAAATGGAGGGCTAGTGTCATGAGGATACCGTTTTTTTACAATGAAAAATATGCCCTAGTTGGCTCTGCATAAGTCACCCACTAAAAATTCTTGTCAACCAAAGGAAAATTCAACTTTTGGAGAGTATTTTTTCTATAACTGTATGCCCCAATGGATTCCATTATCCATAATCATGTCTCAAATATAGAAATAATAATATCAGGGTCAATAAAAACCCCTAATTCATGTTTAAAAAAATATAGGGACTTTCTTGGTTAATAATCCCTATCGGGGCCCTCGCTCCATAACTCATGGTCATAATTGTTTAACCTAAAACATAAATGATATTTTTTCTATTTTCATGAATCTATACTACCATTGAAAAGAGACAAAAAACATTCCAATTAGAAAACATACAATGGGAATGTAGAAAAAAAATTGATTTATAACTCACAAACCCTATACATCACATGGTTTAGGAAAGATATTGAGAAATAAAAAATAAAAAGAGACATAGAGCTTGTTAGGTTTAAAACCCACAAATGGGGAGATAATAAAAATAAAAGTTATAGATACTAAGAACACATCATAGTGGACTTTGACAAAAATTTGTTTTATAATATAAAAGTCAAAATGTTTGTATGGTTTTAGTGTGACCTTATAAATAGTCAAATTATGCTCTCTGAATCCCTTGGCTTAGGCGAGAATTATAACATGAAATAATAATTTCAATTTGATAATCTAGAATATTTACTTAATCCAATGTCTAGTAGAGATTATATTTCAAAATGTGACAAAATATAATTGATTGGAATTTCTGGAAAAGATAAAGGAGAAACAATAGAGAAAAAAGTTTTCATTCTATTAAATGGGAATAGAGGAGAATCCACATCTTAGAGTCTCTCTTCAAAACTATTAAGACCAAAAGTAAAAGAGACACAGGGTTTCCAAAATGGTTAAAATAGATCCTAAATCACTTTGGTCGACAAATTGACCACCATCTAACATAAGCAATAATAGGCCATTTCCAAACTCATCTTCTTATTGGCCTCAGTCTCAAATTTTGAGCACATTTTTATGACAAAGGCCCTGAGATATCTACATCTCCGCCTGATGGATTCAAAATTTATAGTTGTTGATGAAAGTTTCTCCTTAATCTATGCAACATAATCCTCTTATTATCTCAATCATCGGTTTTCACATCCACTTGATCATGATCATTTGATTCCCCAGTAGATAAGTGGTGTAGTTCAATGGTGATGTCATGTAGTTTTTCCATTTGATGATGGAAAGCATTAAATTGAGCGAGGTCACATTCACGAGAAATAAAGTCTTCATGATCTATAAAAATCTGGTAGATGAGGAGGCGTAGGGGTTGATAATTAAATCCAACTAAACCTAGGTTAAGGAAAATTTAGTGGAGGTTGTCTAGTTTTTCAGTATCTCTTCCAATGGGGTATATGTGATGATTGTAAAAATATAGAGCTAGGAATATCTTTGAATGACAAGCTATTTGACTGCAATATGGGGATCCTTATCCTAATCGATCATTACCACTGTTATAAAATCTTGTAGTGAACCCAACATAGATAGTTTTAAATTAAAGAATGATTCTAGAGAAGGAAAAACGATCATACCCATATCTCACCCAACATCAGGAATCAGGCTGAAAGGCTCATCATTAAATGGTGGGGTCCCCAAGTCACCCCATTAGGACCAGCACCAGTATAGTTATCATTAATATCAATTAAAATAATTAGAACTTTTTATCCTTCAGTAAGGAGGTTATTGGTGGACGAGGCACCATTAATATTCTTAGATCATATATAGGTGAGTCATTATCCCCTCAAAACTGATGATGAGTGTACGTTAGACACATGGATAGTAGAAGTCAGAAGATTGGGTACCCTCTGAACAGCTTTCCCAGTATCCCATCGGAATAGTATTCAATCAATATTCTGTCCAAATACTAGGATAGATTGACTTATGTTCCTACATAAGTTAGAGAAATTTTCATGCCATAATCTTCATGTGTAATTATCAGCCATAACTGACTCAGTGTGACTGCATTCGGCTCTTAAATCCATGGAAGGGGAAAATGGGAAACCTGTTATACACACTTGAATTCCTGGGAAATTTTTTAATAAGGATATAATTATCATATGGTTACTCCATCCACCTGCTTATCTAGAAGTACATCTCATAGAGATATGATATATGAACACTCCTCCAAGATCCCTTCACCATTATCAACCACTCTTCTTGAGGGTATAGGGTAAGGGATGAAGGTTAAATAGGAAGAGTCACTAAAAAAATCAAAAAATGGCATCGACACCAAGGGATCTCGGGAGAACACCCTCAATATTAAGTAACATAGGATGAAAGGTAGGGTAAGGAATTGACATGATATACTGATATTCATAACATCAACAATGTTCCACTACCAAGATGTAGAAGAATTGGAATGGCCCATAGAGATAATGAGGAGGCCTCCCTTCCAACATGTAGTCTAGTAGTTCGTAAATAAGGGCCAAGGTGGGTATGTCTAGGTTAAAGAAGCATCATTTTTCCAGTTCATCTACCATCATCAATGTATAGACATGACACTAGTATAAGCACCTTGATATGGGAAGATCCATCCACTAAAAAACATGGAAAAGAAATCCACCGGCATAAAATCATATGATTCTCCTGGATGAACTTTGTAATCCCACATGGTGTATTGACCCTCGTCAGGGGTATCCTTGAATGAACCTAGAATTCTCTATTTCTATTTGGTAGGGTCAGTTATATTAGGGTGAACTTTAGGCCTCATACCACTGATTTGAAAAAACAACTCTACCCAATCATCAAATGGAATGAGAGAGTAAGCATGGAGGGGATGACCAAGAAATATCTCTGACATATTTATCATATCCCTCTCTAGTGAATATACATGATTAGTATTTTCCAAGGTATTTGTGGCAGGAATAAATTCATCATAAATGTTTCCCAAAATAGAAATTCCCCTATCATATAAACATACCATAAACTAATCCTAACTTCACTTTGGGATTGATATAAAGTGTTAGTGCTCAAGCACTGACGACTAATCAATTTGGGCAAAAACTCAGTTAGTGAATAAATGAATAATTGAGAGAACCACACCACCAAGTATAATCCGAAAACCACCAAAGGATTAGAAAGTTCTATATAGTTCGGGCGCACCCAAAATTTCGAAGCCCACTCATCCGAGAAACTCCCTCCGTACCAAAAATACCACATACAACTCCACCCTCTATTGGGATTTCCTCATGAGAGATTATGAAATAGTGGATGGTCTAGAATATATAACTACCAAGATATATCATTGTTTATTAAGTTGCTTTTTTTCTTCATAGATCGATTCAGAATGAATATAATATATGGACCCAAACTGGGAATAATATTTCTTGTGGAAGAAATGATTAATTTCACATAGTCCCCATATATCTCAGACCTGGTTTGTAATGTCCCAATGCTTGACGTACATAGACATTAAATTACTTTTTCAGAATACTTAATATATAACAAAAATAGACACCAAAGGACCGTAATAGTTTATTGTCTTTGGAAACTTGGAACATAATCTTCTAATCATGGTGAAAGATCTTCAACATCTCCCATAAAGATCTTCCCCTTTTGTTTTCTTACCAAAAACCATTCTTTATATCCTGGGGGAAATAAAAAATATAAAGGGTGAGCTCAAATGCTCAGTAAGGGTAATCAAGGAGAAAATAAAACAAACAATATACATTTGAACTTAAAAACATGAACATAATGTTTAAACATCAAAAGCTTGAGAATTGACAGAAAACATGGTAGTAAATAAGGCATAGATAATAATGGAACATAAATCATGATAACATAGAATGGGAATAAAACATTTAATTGTGGCAACCATTAAGAACATGTTATGATTTCCATAGTAGCCAAGGTATTGCTGCCAAAACCATCTTAGTGGACAAAGTCCTTTACTGAACCGGGTTTGCCTGCCGTTCCAGCCATGTATTATCGAACCATATTTACTTGTCGTTCCATCCATGTCTATCTAATGAGATATAAATCTTTACCCAATAAATTGGAGGGATATATAGGTCCCACCCATCTCATATTGAAATCATTCCTACGTGTTCCACAAAACAATCATAAATCATTCATCATAACCCAAAGAATAAATTGGGTTTCATAAACATCATTCCATCATAACAAATGGAAATAATTTAATCATAAGAAAAGTGAAACCATGTAAATCATAGAGAAATTATACTTGAAACATAAACATATGAAATAATGTCATCTTATATGAAAAATGGTTTTGATAAAACACTTGAAATGAATTTTTGAGGAAAATATCCTTTCTTCTTCAAAATCATTTTCTTTTCACAAAATGCCATGAAATTTTAAAAGAAAATGATTTTTTTGAAAATAGTCATGAAATATTGTATATTAAGCTTCATTAAAATAAGGAATTATAAAACTGTAAAAATCCTTTCATGCCGTATAAGTTAAAGAAAACATTCTCCTCTTACTTTTAACGGAAAAGTTAAAAAGTACAACGTATGGTAAACAAAAGCAAGATTCATTCCATAACACAAAGTAAATGTCAATATTGGTAAAAATGACTTTAAAAATACATGAAATAATATTAAACACTTTATGAAAACATTTTTATGGACATTGATGCAAAATACAACCCCAGTAAATACTTAAGAATAACCTATCTCGGATAAGAATGAGATTGCAAAATTATCCCTTAACTTAGGTCTGATATGCTTCGTACGTATCTGAACCTCATGTATAATGATTTAAATAATGTCATTTACTTATTATAGAATCATATTCATTGTTATGATATCATATATGGTTCACTTATGACTTTATATTACCCATTGTTTTATAAATCCATGTTAAAGTAGCGTTTTGGGTAAAATCGTTTTATTTATCGTACATGTTTGGACTTGTTGTTCTTGATATTATTATTACTTATATCTTGATTTACTTAATTATAGAATTTAAATCAAGAGTTATATATCATATATATATTATTTATATATATATATATATAATAGATATATAAATGAAATGAAATACACCTATCATGGAGACGGTAGGCTGTACGTACGCATGAACGCTGTTTTCTTTTCTTTATTGACTTGAATAGAAGTAAGTAGATGACATATATATATATATATACATAAATAAAATTGCTTTATCATGTCATATATTTCATTATTATTCATTATATATACTTTATAATCATTCTTCAGTGGTTAACATGGAGAATGAATCTCATCGCGTCGTGGAGATGGTAATCTGTACCTACGCACGAACGATGATATCGTTGCCATGATCATGGAATCATATTGAAGTGTATGTATACTATTTCATAATAAATATCACTTTACAATAATCACATATAGTTGTTCTTCACACCATTATACCCATCCAGGTAAGGTGGTGGTGGAAAATAGATTATACCACGGTGTGGAGACGGTATTCCGTACGTACGCACGCGCGATGATTTCATTTTCCGTAGGATGGATATAAGGTGGAGTAGGGTTATTTCATATTTATAATAACATATCAGTATATTACTGATACTGATGTTATTACTTCATAATGAAACAACTAAAGATGATGAAGTAGAAAAAGAAATAAATTTGAAAGAATCGGTAACGGATATTACCTCTTCTTCGACATGCCTCTTTGAAACCTCTTCTTAGGGCACTAAAATTTGTATTTGAAGAATACCATGACCTATAGAATATTTTTATGGAATTTGAGAAGGAAAATGGTAATGTTTTGACCAATATTGACGGTTAAAATTTGTGTAAAGATGAGAGGGAGGAGGTTCCCTTTTATAAGGGAGGGGTGGGGCACCTTTGGAATCCTCAAAAATATTAGTTTAATATAAATTCAAACCCCACATAAAAACCTCCAAAAATGACTCAATTAGAATATTAAATGAGACAGGGTTGTAATCGCATCAATCAATCAAATTTAGACATGTTTTGATCTTATTTTAAACCTTATCATTTTGATTTATCCTTATTTAATCTATTTAATTTTATTTGGGGTAATAAAATTCTAAATTTTAAATGGTTATAAATAATCACTTATGTGTTGTTAATTTTTCATAAATGGATACTTTATGACATTTTAGACTATATAAATTTCAATTTATAATTTTTTAAATTTTTTGTAATTTTTAAAAAATTTAATAATATGTTATTTTTATAAAATAACAATAATGTCAATTTTGACACTATTAATTTACTTGAATTTAAATAAAATCCAAACAGAGGGTATATTCACACAAAAATATTTAATAGGTTCATAACATGTCATATTCGTCTAGAAAATTAGTGGATCACATTAAATAGTTCATATAATATTTATTTTACTATTTGTAAAACCATTTATTTGATACTTCTCTTAATAAACTAATTTCTACAACATTTTTGTATAATTATTAAATATAATTATTTGTTGAACAAAAATTAAAAATAAAATACTAGGATAAATAAAAATCTTATATATTTCATAATAATACTTTTAGTCAGATTTTTATTCTAAAACACCCAACTTTTAAAATGCTATATTTATTAAATTATGAAGGTGAAAAGTGTCATAATCGCCTTTATAAGGATACAAATGGTCAACAATTCGGCCATCAGATTATTAGAGTTTATATATACACTACTAATAAGTTTTTTTTTCAGATTTTTGTGCCTTTTGATAAGTATTACTATTTCAATAAAAACTATATTATTGATTTTTCACTAAATAAATAATTTCTGCCTCATTAATGTATAAGATAATAAGGTAATTAAATAACTCTTACAAATTAAAAATAAATTACCATGTTAAAGAAAATAATTTTATATTTCAAATGAGTATTTATAACCGAATTTATATTCTGTATAACCTTATATTAAAAATAACATAATTATTAAAGTTTGAGCGAGACATATTTCACTTTCCATTAAATAAAATAAACTAAAGGTCTTAATCACCTCCAAGTGGGTTCTAATGGATTCCATTTCGACCCAAATATTCCTTAGGATGAAATATAAGTATAAAATTATATTAATACAAGTTTTAGGGTAATTTTATAATATTATATTTACCCTTAATTACCAAATTTACCTTTTACTATGGTAAATAAAATTTACCGTAGTTACTATTCATAATTCCCAAAAATAAAAAGTAGCCTATTAAAATAATTGGGACCCATTGATTAAAAATATGGAATCCATTTTTCTAAATTCAAAACATAAAAGTTGAAGAAATTAATTTAAAATTTAATCTCATTTTTAAGAAAACGAGTTTTAAAAGTTAAAACATAGCAAAAGATTGAAATGATTTTACCTATGAATTCAATGTAAAATCAATGATAATGACATACATTATATTAAATGGTAAAAATATATTCTATTTATACTTTAAAACCATTAAATATTATAATTTAACAATATAAATTATTACGATGAAAAAAGTTGTTTTTAATTAAAATATAGCGTGTTTTTACTATTCATTAAAATATGAAAGTTATCAGAAAAATATCAAAACTTTATCCAATGTAAATTTTTTTCTCCTGATTCAAAAGAAGAAGTTTATTTTATAAAATTTAACTTACAAACTTGTAAAAATTTATATTTAAAATGGGTGCGCCATCATAAGACGATAAAACTGCATTTTTTGAAAAATAATTATTTTACCCGAAAAATTTATTTTTTTCTCATACCATGTTCTATAAAATGTGTAAGATGAATTGTAATTTCATAAAATTCAAAATTTATTTACTAATATTCATAAAATATAGTTTATAATAATATTATAACCATATATTGTTGTTTAGTGAAACCCAGTATTGCGTACAACACACGCTATCGAGGAAGGTTGCGATTGCGTGTAATGCAAGCCAAGTCAGTGTTTCATGCAGTGCAAGACTCTTTTGTTGTTGCGTATAACAAAATCCAACCATATTTCATTTATACATTGAATATATATATATATACAATCAATTTTGCGTAGAATAACTAATATCAAACACAGTTGAAATTATGTGTAACACGATCCAAAATTAGTGTTTCATATACTACAAGCTAATACGGTGTTGTGTATAGTGCAAGATAATATTGGTGTAGTGTAAAACAGATATTAAAGAAATTAAAAAGAATATATCTTATAAAAACTCGGGTTGTTACATTCTACCCCCCTTAAAATGAATTTCTCCCTCGAAATTCATCGGGGTTATAGATCGTTTACTATTCATAGAAACCCACATTGTAAAAAGGAATACTAAAACTTAATTTTAAAAACTAAAGTATGAAACGTATTGATTACCCAAAGTAACTCATCACTGGGTTTCCATATATAAAAACATAGGTGAAAATATGGATATGGAAGAAAAATCTAACCATCATGTTCTGATGGAGAGTGGTAGAGAATATGGCTATGAAAAAGCCAACAATCACAAAGCCATAAATTTGTGATGTTCTAAGGTACCATCTGATTCATCAGATATGATGGCACTAGGGCAACATTTTTGGGTTTCAAGATCATTTCCCTAATTTTGAAGAATTTTTTAATCAAAAGAAATACTTACTTGATTTTCGTACAATCTTACCGTTGTTCGTGCCTTGAACAATTTTCATTTCATCTCTTAAAGAAATGCAGTTGAATTTGTCATTCGTGATGTGTTAGAAGATCATGTGATAGAATGATGAGTCATTCCATCTGTTTCAAACAAAAGGTTAGAAAAAGTTATCAATTATACATAAGTCCATCTTTGGTGTGGTCAATCGTATATGATTCAAAAAATGGACTTATAATTCATCTATCATACCGCTTAATAAAATAAAACTAGTTTCTACTAACAAGGGATTTCCTGTAGGCCAGTGGTAGGCGATAAAGGCATGTCGCACTTCGGTTGTGGGTTTGATTCCCGCAACCTCGTCTGACACGATGGGTTGTCGCCTGTCCTATGGCTTGTCCTTTTTCTAATGCTATATTATCATAAAATTTCAGAAATAAAAAGTTATATCTTTAACCAATACTATATGATTTCCATTTAAACCTTTAGGCTTATCTAAAATACTTCTGTCTGATTACTAGAAATTTCATCTACCGAGCATGTGAATTCCTTCATTTTCCCCCATATATCATAAGATATATCTTATTGGTCAGATTCCAAACATGTGAATACCTTAATCATGTATTCTATTGAAACATGAATTACCATAGAACCTTAGTGAAAACATGATGGATATCAAAAGTTAACTCTTTCCACATACCAAAATCCCAAAAATTATATATAATCAAACCATGATATCACATTGTCCTTACATCAGCCGTGAGCTCAATAATACTATCAAAAATATCATTATCTACTTATCCCTTCATTATGCGCATATCATCTACTTTCCAAAAATATTATAATCACTTTTCATGGTTACCGGTACCATATAATTATTGAAAACTAATACATAGATATTCCAAAATTCCACGATGCCATAAATGAGATTCCATGATATTATTTTGAAATCCCATTACATAAACACTTAATCATTACACAACATCATTGTCACACTCAACATCACGAATAGTGATCACATGTGACTTCCCTTTATCCTTTACCTTAAGTGGTTGCTCACATTGATCATCATTAACCCTTGGATTAGGGAATTGATTAACATAATGACCCATTTCCTTGCACTTGAAGCATTGAAGTGTTGGTGGTGCGTTCTCTGCAGTCTTTTCTTTATTCACATCATTAGCAACCCTTTTTCCATTACTTCGATACTCAGCTACTCGATGACCTTCTTTTCCACACTTAAAACATTTTCTAGTCCCTTTAAGACAATTTCTACCATTCTTCTTTCCACACTTTGAGCATAAAGAAACATTCATCTTCTTTTCACCATTATTCTAAGATTTCTCCTTGAACTCCATCTTTCGTTTCTTTTCAAAACCATGATATGGATATGTAACACCAACTTCCATTTCTACCTTGATAGAACAACACACAATTTCTTCACAGCTACTAAAGTCTCTTATAGATAATTCCCTTCAAAGACTTGGTTTTAATCCACTGAAGAATTGATCAACTTTACTTTCAGGTTCGATGATAAAACCAGATGCAGACCTTGAAAATATTGTAAAATTCACTTCGTATATACCAACAGATTCATCATCCTTATGATTAAGCTCAAGGAACTCATTTTACATTTTTGTTCGAAGAATACTAGGGAAGTAATTACTGAAAAAAAAGTTCTTGAACTCATCCCATTCCATGGATTCAATTTCATCTTATGGCCTTGTATTCTTAATTAGAGTCCACCACTGGTATGCTTCACATTCCAAATGGTAAACAGCTAGAATGAATTTATCATGTTCCGAACAACGAAGTATGGAAAATATCTTTTCAATGGTACTGATCCATTGTTCAGCAACAAGTGGATCAGAAGACCCATTGAAAGAAGGTGGATGTTGCCTCATGAAAGACTCAATAGAACATTGTTACCTTCTCTGATCATTTGGAAATACAGAATGATTAATATCTTGTGTAAGTATAGAAATAAGATTTTTCACTCTATCTCCCATCACATTTGGTTGTTCAGTAGGACAATCATTGCATTGTCCATTACATTGATCAACACAGTTCCTTCGTGTTCCAGCCATTCTCTAAAACTCAAAAAGAATTGTGTGAGAGGAAAAAATAATTCTAGGGAAAACAACATAATAAAGGGGGAGTACCTTCAATATCTAATATCTTAGGTTTAATTATAATATGGTTTATGTAATTCTAGGACTATAACCTATACTTATACTTAACCTTAGGGACATTCCTAGACATACCTTAGAAATATCTCTTGGGATCTCACTAAAGTTTTTTCATCTTAGTTTCCAAAGGTTAACTAAACCTTTCCTCTAATACCAACTTTAATGGCCCAAAGCATGACATACATAGAAATTACATTAATTTTGTGGAATACTTAATATATAAAAAAAACAGACGCCAAAGGACCGTAATAGTTTAGTGTCTTTGGAAACTCGGAACATAATCATCTAATCATGGTGAAAGATCATCAACATCTCCTATAATGATCTTCCCCTTTTGTTTTCTTACCTAAAACCTTTATTTATATCTTGGGGAAAATAAAACATATAAAGGGTGATCTTAAATGCTCAGTAAGGGTAATCATGGAGAAAATAAAATAAACCATATACATTTGAACTTAAAAACATGAATATAATGTTTAAACATCAAAAGCTTGATCATTGACATAAAACATGGCAGTACATAAGGCATAGATCATAATGGAACATCAATCATGATAAAATAGCATGTGAATAAAACATGTAATTTTGGAAACCATTAAGAAAATGTTATGATTTCCATAGTAGCCAAGGCATTGCTGCCAAGACCATCTTAGTGGACAAAGTCCCTTACTGAACCGAGTTTACTTGCCGTTCCAGCCCAGTATTACTGAGCCGGATTTACTTGTCGTTCCAGCCATGTCTATCTCATGAGATATAAATCTTTACCCAATTCTTTGGAAGGAGATATTGGTCCCACCCATCTCATATTGAAATCAATCTTACGTGTGCCACAAAACAATCATAAATCATTCATCATAAACCAAATAATAAATTGGGTTTCATAAACATAATTCCATCATAACAAATGGATATAATTTCATCATAAGAAAAGTGAAACCATGTAAATCATAGATACATTATACTTTAAACATGAACATATGAAATAATGTCATCTTAGATTGAAAATGATTTTGATAAAACACTTGAAATGAATTCTTGAGGAAAACATCCTTTCTTTTTCAAAATCATTTTCTTTTCACAAAATGCCATGAAATTTTAAAAGAAAAGATTTTTTTTGAAAATAGTCATGAAATATTTTATATTAAGCTTCATGAAGATAAGGAATTATAAAACCGTAAAAATCCATACATGCCGTATAGGTTAAAGAAAACATTCTCCTCGTACTATTAACAGAAAAGTCAAAAAGTACCACGTATGGTAAACAAAATCAAGATTCATTCCATAACACAAAGTAAAAGTCAATATGGGTAAAAATGACTTTAAAAATACATGGAATAATATTAAACACTTTATGAAAACATTTTTATGGACATGGATGAAAAATATAACCCCAGTAAATACTTATAAATAAGAAATCTTAGATAAGAATGAGATTGCAAAATTATCCCTTACCTTAGGTCCGATATGCTTCGTAAGTATCCAAACCTCCTGTATAATGATTTAAATAATTTCATTGACTTATTATGGAATCATATTCATTGTTATGATATCATATATGGTTCACTTATGACTTTATATTACCCATTATTTTGTAAATCCATGTTAAACCATCGTTTTGGGTAAAATCGTTTTATTTATCGTACGTGTTTGGACTTGTGGTTCTTGATATTATTATTACTTATATCTTGATTTACTTAATTCCAGAATGTAAATCATGTTTTATATATCATATATATATTCAGTATATATATATAATATATATATATATATAAATGAAATGAAATACACCGTTCATGGAGACGGTAGGCCGCACGTACGCATGAATGCTATTTTCTTTTCTTTATTGACTTGAATAGAAGTAAGTAGATGACATATATATATATATACTTAAATCCAGTATATTAATCATGTAATATATTTGTTTATTATTCATTATATATACTTTATAATCATTCTTGAGTGGTTAACATAGAAAATGAATTACATCGCGTCGTGGAGACGGTAATCTGTACGTACGCACGAGCGATGATATCATTCCCATGATCGTGGAATTGGATTGAAGTGTATGTATAATATTTCATAATCAATATCAATTTAAAATAATCACATATAGTTATTCTTAACACCATTATACCCATCCAAGTAAGGTGGTGGTGGAAAACATATTACACCACGGTGTGGAGACGGTATTCCGTACATACGCACGGGCGGTGATTTTCTTTTCCGTAGGATGGATAGAAGGTGGAATAGGGATGTTTCATATTTCTAATAACATATAATTATATTAGTGATACTTATGTTATTACTTCATAATGAAACAACTAAAGACGAGGAAGTATAAGAAGAAATAAATTTGAAAGAATCAATGATGGATATTACCTCTTCTTCGACACACCTCTTTGAAACCTCTTCTTAGGGAACTAAAATTGGTATTTGAAGAATACCAGGGCCTCTATAATATTTCTAGGTAAGTTGATAAGGGAAATGGTCAGGGTTTTGCCAAGCTTGAAGGCTCATAGTTGTGTAAAGATGAGAGGGAGGAAGTGCCCTTTTATAAGGGAGGAGAGGGGCACCTTTGGAATCCTAAAAAATATTAGTTTAATATAAATTTAAACCCCACATAAAAAACTCCAAAAATGACTCAATTAAAATATTAGATGCTATAGGGTTGTAATATCATCAACCAATCTAATTTAGACATGTTTTGATCTTATTTTAAACCTTATCATTTTGATTTATCCTTATTTAACCTATTTAATTTTATTTGTGGTAATAAAATTCTAAATTTTAAATGGTTATAAATAATCACTTATGTGTTATTAATTTTCCAAAATTGTATAATTTATGAAATTTTAGAATATATAAATTTCAATTTATAAATTTTAAATATTTTTGTGATTTTTAATCAATTTAATAATATGTTATTTTTATAAAATAACAATAGTGTTAATTTTAACACTATTCAATTATTTGAATTTAAATAAAATCCACACAAAGGATATATTCAAACTAAAATATTTAATAGGTTCATAAAATTTCCTATTCATCTAGAAAATTAGTGGAGCACATTAAATAGTTTATATAATATTTATTTTAATATTTTTAAAACCATTTATTTGATACTTCTCTTAATAAAATAATTTCTGCAAAATTTTTGTATAATTATTAAATATACTTATTTTTTGCATAAAAATTAGAAATAAAATACTAGGATGAAGATAAATCTTATATATTTCATAATAATACTTTTAGTTGGATTTATATTCTAAAACACCCAACTTTTAAAATGTTATATTTATTAAATTATGAAGTTGAAAACTTTGGAATCATTTAAAATAAAATAATATAAGTGTAATAATCGCCTTTAAAAATATCCAAATGGTCAAACATTATGCCAGTGGATGATTATGGTTTATATATACACTACCATTAAGTTTTTTGTTTCAGATTTTTGGGCCTTTTGATAAGTATTACTATTTTAATAAAAACTATATTATTGATTTTTCACTAAATAAATAATTCCTGCATCATTAATGTATAAGACAATTAGGTAATTAAATTACTCTTAAAAATTAAAAATAAAATACCATGATAAAGAAAAATATCTTAGATTTCAAATGAGTATTTATAAACGAATTTATATTCTGTATAACCTTATATTAAAAATACTTTAATTATTAAAGTTTGAGTGAGACATATTTCACTTTCCTTTAAATAAAATAAACTAAAGGAATTAATCACCTCCAAGTGGGTTCCAATGGATTCCATTTCGACCCAAATATTCCTTAAGAAGAAATATAAGAATCCAATTATTTTAAGACAAGTGTTAGGGTAATTTTATAATATTATATTTACCCTTAATTACCTGATTTACCTTTCACTATGGTAAATAAAATTTACCATAGTTACTATTCATAATGCCCAAAAATATAAAGTAGCCTATTAACATAATTTGGACCCACTAATTCCAAATATGGAATCAATTTTTCTAAATTCAATACACAAAAGTTACATAAATTAATTTAAAATTAATCTCGTTGTTAAGAAAATGAGTTTTAAAAGTTAAAACATTGCAAAAGATTGAAATGATTTTATCTACGAATTCAATGTAAAATCAATGCTAATGAAATAAATTATATTAAATGGTAAGAATATATTCTATTTATACTTTAAAACCATTCAATATTATAATTTAACAATATAAATTATTATGATGAAAAAAGTTGTTTTTTACTAAAATATAGCGTGTTTTTACAATTCATTAAAATATGAAAGTTATCAGAAAAATATCAAAAATTTATCCAATGTAAATTTATTACGATGAAAGACCCCTTTTTTGTTGCGTATAACAGAATCCAAACATATCTCATTTATACATTGAATATATATATATATATATATATACACACTCAATGTTGCGTAGAATAACTACTATCAAACAAACTTGAAATTGTGTGTAACACGATCCAAGATTAGTGTTGCGTATACTGTAAGCTAATACGGTGTTGCGTATAGCACAAGATAATCATGGTGTAGCATAAAACAAAAGATATGAAATAAATTAAAAAGAATATATCTTATAAAATCTTGGGTTATTACATGGTTGATGGAATATTTCAATCAAATAATGAAAGGGGAGTGTCATCTTGAAGATTTAATTAATAAAGTGATAGTTTAGTAGAAAACAATTATGCTAGTAGTTTTGGAGAAAGGTGGCACCTCAGAATACCCTCCTAAGAAATTATTTGGCATCAAAGACCTTGTTTATCATTCACAACCATAGAATTGTGTCTTCTGGTAGTAGTTTTCAACATTAGATCCATTTTATACCTAAGATAAATTTAACAAAAACATTCGATATTAATCAAGTAATTTCATATTAGAAAGTATGCAGGTACATGTGTACTATCAATTCAAGGAAACTATCACCTGTGAAGCATCAGTCTGTGGAACCACTGGCCCGCAAACCGTTGTTTAGTGAAGCAATAGTCCACGAGATGATCCTTCTATGAAGAATTCAGATTCAATTTCGATGATTGAAACTCACCATTTGTGTATTGTATTTTAATTTCCCGAATTAAGGATGTCAGTTCATCGGAATAGCCTTCAACAAAGGATCTCATTTCGTGAACATCGTACGCGATCGACGGTTTTTGGGAGAATGGAGTTCACAGAGAGTATTGGTAAAAGAAAAATCATTTGGTCCCCCTATTTGTAGGTGTGGTCCCTTCTTTTAGGTCAACCTACATACTGAACATTAGTTGAAAATAAGACCACTGTCTATTTTAGAATCACCTCCTCTTCCTCCGTATCAATGCCCATTATAATGGGGGCATTTTTCGGGTCCTGAAATTACCACAAATAATATCCAAGTAAGTCCATTAATTTTGAAAGGGAGAAAAAAATCTATAATTTTATTGAAGAAAATTTTCAAAGGATGGGAGACTAGGAAGCACAAATTCCTCTACAGAACGCTACTATGCATGGATTTTTTCCACTCTATGAAGCACCCACAAAAATAAATGGTTTATGGAAAAGGGTGGAACTTGTGTTTCCCACAAATAAAACATAGATGTTTGTGTTAAGTGACGATGAGTTTTCCCCCCCAAATATGACCCATACCCATGAACTAAATCATTCATGGGGTGAGGCGGTACCATCATCTCCTACAAATGACACGAAGTCATTTTCGAGGCTAAGAAGGATTACCATGTCCATAAAGGATTCCCCAGGATAACTAAGTCCTTGATGGACTCATGAAAAAGATTCTTAACAACCCATAAAAGTAGACTGATGATGTCAGAATCCACTCCCTCGCCTACTTTATAAATAATACACCATGGGGGTCCCAAAATACACACACACATGGGAGGATAGAACATAGGAGAGAATATTGAGATGAGTAAAATCAAAGTGCCCCAAAAAATGGATCCCATTCAATGATTTCGAGTATGTATAATTCATTGCATGAGGGAATAATAAAACATATTGTCGTATGTAAACCCAAAAATACTCTACATACGTGATCCCGTAAGGCCTTAAATCGATGGTCCCTTTGCAAATGAACATCCCATATAGAAAAATTCTATGCTGGGATAACCATTCCCCATGTAGTAAAACACTATGTGGATATATCTTGATCCCACATAGAAATATGCTATACAAGTGGAACCTAGTTCTACGTAGCATAATTCTATGCATTCTGACTCTTGGACCAAGTAGCACAATGATACGTGGATGGTCCCCTCAACTGTGTAGCAACAAGTTATATGGAATGAACCCCATACCATGTAAGAACCTACTACATGGAATGGGGCATCATATGGTGTTCCAAACTTTATATCTCGTTTCTCCCTTCTGTTACGATGATGGTCTCCACATTGGAACCTTTGCAAACCAATTCAAAGGTATTTTGGAAAGGCCTCTTCCAAATCCACCAGAAATATTTGATAAAATCATTGGGCACACTAGCTTGTAATTTTGAGTTTACATACCCATGGTAAGCAGAGTCATTTATGTAATCTCTATAGCAAGGAGGAAGCCCAGAATGTTTCCAAGTTTACATTCCCTTGGTAACCTAGGTCATTGTATTTGGGTTCTCACATGAACCTCCCCATTCTAGGGATTATGGGGAACCGATGGCCTTTATCTTCAATGAGGGACATAGTTGAACATTCTTCCATTTCCCTAGAACCAATTTTAGGAAACTCCTTATATGGTAATCCCATAGACATTCTTGAAGGATGTGGCTCTCTTTCTCCTCTTCACCTTATCTTGGAATGTATCCAGATAGATCACTCAAGGTCACTATCCCAGTTACCAACATAAAATAGGATATCAACACACTCAAAGTCCCATCCATCCCCCCATTGGGCTTTGTTTCCAACCATTAGTAGATGGGATGGCTTGTTTGATCATCAGTTCCACTAATTCCTTTTGTTTCTCAGACTAAGCATGACTCATGTGGGATTCAAGGTTAGTGGAAATCATGAAATCTTCATGATCATGGACCACTCAAATGGGAAGCTTTCATGTGCAATCCCTGACCACAAATTGGCCTTCTATATATATGTTAGTCCCAAATTCAAACCTGAAATGGGCCTTATCTATACATATAATCCCCAACCATAAACCAAACGGGAAGCTTCTATGTGTAATATCCACATAAAATTCGATCAAGAGAAATCCTATTACAATGGTCCTCCTATTAGGTATAATCCCCAATAATTTCCCCTTTAACGGAAAGCTTCCATGTGTAATCCCAGATCATAATGAACTTTGTGGGATAAGATTAAAATCTAACTAGAATACATTAGAATCCTCTTTAAGTTCCAATCCTAGCTCCCAATTCCACTCTAATGTTCTGTGGGACACATTCTTGGTAGGGACATATTCACCTAGGAGACCACATCTCTTCTGGGTCCATCGGGCTACCTCAACCTAAGTCAAACATCAAGTATTGACTAGGAACCTTCTGCCTAGACATCCTCGCCACATGAAATTAAAATTCAGGGTTGGGTCCCCTTAACATGACCTTAAAATGTGATATGTCAAGTTATGTGTCACCAAACATTGTGGGTTCTAATTTCTCCCATGAGGAAATGTAGAAATATCATCTTATGAGTTCGATCTCAACAATGAAACAATTATCATCCCCCTAGATAACAATAAATTAAAGGGAACATCCTCACATGGATTAAAACTAGTGTCATTACATTCAATAAAAAACTAATCCGTGATCTATCCACAAAAGAATAACATTCACGGAGAACCATCGATACATACAGATCTCTCCATTGATGAAGAGCCTCAGATACAAACATGTGATTCCAAAACCGTGAGTAATCATGATGGATCATTGTGCAGGGTAATACATAATATAATCACGTGGGAATGAACCGTGGATTCATTAACATTACTTAAATCAATAGGATAATCACAGAATAATAAATAGTTCCCCCCAAAATGTTGTGATGATCCTAAATTCCAATCCTCTTGACCAATTTGAGTTTTTAAGTGACATTGGCTAAATCACCCAACAAATGCATCCCTTTGGAAACTAGGTATATGAATCATGGATGTGAGAGTTTTTGGGAGCTTCTAGAAATATGAACAAAAATGTTAGAGACAATTGAAATGTGTTATATCTTGCATCGTTGATTGAACACCATTTAACCCACTACAATCAGCCAGATGTGAATGAATTAACTAAAGCACTTCCTCCATGAGAAAAAAAGGATATACTACCCAGTACCTATATAACCATATAAATATATATACATACATATATATATATATATACAGATATCCTATTCCATGGTATGGTTCTTCTTCCTCAGAAACTGGGTCCAATTTTTTTCTACTAATTGTTTTTTCTAAACATTATCAGTTTTAATTTAAAAGATATTTTTATATTATTTTAAAATTTAATTAGATTAAGTGGATGTTAAATTTATTTCTAGAACACATAAAGTTTTTTTATAAATCTTGTTTTATATTTTTATAAATAATTTAATTACTAAAGTAAACAGAAAGTTACTAAGGTAAAAAATAAAAAGTAAATAGTCGTAAAACGTTAGAAAAAGGTATTAATCCACTAAATATTGTCTCTAAATAAATGTTGAGGGTATAATAGATCTAAATTTTTTTTTGATTACCTATTTAGAACTTTTTGACCCCTTTGAACCTTTAAAAGTTAAAGAAGATAATTTAAATATATTTGGTGTTTGAAAAACTACCCTTATATTCACTTGTAATATGATACCATTTACACCCAACAAATGCATTTGTTTCTAATGAAAATATGTTTCAACTCTAGAATGGAATGGTATGATGAGGACTAGACATTATAACTTTTTTATCTTGTGAAGAAATGTTGTAGTTAATTCATTCTCGTAAAGTTCACCATTTTTTCTTTCTAATGGAAACACTCTTCGACCGATGGTCGATCACAGGGGGTGGAACTGTGTGTAATCATTGACATCAAATTCATTATTTCTTAATATTTTCCAATGGCTTTGTTTATGGAACTGGAAATACCCAATGGTTCTATATCCACAAGGAACCTACTTTCCAAAGGCAGGTGCTCATTTGGGGGTTTTTTCAATGATTCTTAAGAACTAACATTGGTTGAGAGGATGGGAGGTTGGGCTCATCACATCATTTGGGGGGGATTAATACCTACTACATAACTCTATTATAGTTTTATGATATGTTCAAGAATACTTTATTAATTTCCCAAGTATGATGAGGTTCATCCTAGAATTAATAATCAATTATAATATGTGTTGAATTTAGAATCATTTGTATATTTATGTGGTCTTTTATTGATGGAGATATCTATATATATCCAAGGATTTAAATTGACGGTATAATCTTATATACTGATTATAGATTCTTTGGTCATTATTATTATGATTATGGTCTTCTAGACACATAGTGTGTCTCTCTGGAATTTATTGTCATTCATGGTGAGGAGAGTTGTTTTAATGTTGGGATCAGACCAATGAATGGGATTCCTATGTATTATTGTGAAAATATTCATAAACCACATAGAGTGGTGCCAATTAATCAGTCACAACATACCTTTTAAGGTAATGTGATATAGACTTAACTATATAGATTAACATCATGTGGAAAAGACGTCTTGATAGAAGGATCCTAGTCAAATATTAGTGTGGTAATTATGCCAAAGAATCCTAGGGAACCTTGAAGGGATATGGATTTCTATGTTGATTTAGACCCTACTAGGAATGTGGCCCATAGAAAGTAGGTTTGATGTAGGGTTTTTGGTTTTGACCATAGGGAGGCTTCCAATGTATCCCATTTGGATGGGAATGAAACACCATGTAGTTTAGTTTCTCCCATAAGGAAGTTTGGAACTTTTATAGGATTCATTTCAGGTTTACTCCTAAAATGGATGCCCTATAAAATGGGGAATAATGGATTATCTTGACTCATAGGGATTTATAGGCTTGTTTTGGTTCGGGGATTACTCCTAAGGAGAATGACCAAAGGTTGGATCTATAATGATTACTCCTAAAAAGGATGCTCTGGTGAATGGGACTACTATTAGGGATTAATCCTAAAGATGTTACCCTTAATTGTTTGGGTCTTACACTCAGA
Organism: Viscum album; assembly: GCA_963277665.1. Lineage (NCBI taxonomy): Eukaryota > Viridiplantae > Streptophyta > Magnoliopsida > Santalales > Viscaceae > Viscum > Viscum album. Next base: position 278,100,028 of record OY728135.1, read on the forward strand.
ATGAGGCCCAAGTATTAGTATGATTGGGGATTACTCCTAAAGGGGATTCTCTGTTTGGTTTTGGATCATGTTGATTTTGTGACCACCATCAACCTATAATCCCACATGAGTCATTCTCACTTTGTTAAATAATAGGAAATAAAAGATCTATAAAAGAACACAATCTACTTTCCCCTAAGGTTGGATACATGTCCTTGAGGAGTCATGTCGTGGGAGAAAGATTAAGGGAGGTGAGAGGAAGATTATAAGGATGAATCTATTTTCAAACATGCATCTCAATGTGTATATATCGTGATCATGGATAGAATCTATGTCCACATGAGTCTGAATGAGTCTTGATCGAATGTCAACCCACACTTCCCTTCCTCTATTAGAGGAAGAGGGCGATGGTGTGGGAGAGAGAGGAGAGGACTTCGGTGTCTATCCCCTCTCAGACCTAGAATTTATATGGGAGAGGTTTTGAAAAAGTGAAACCTCCTACAAGAAAGTATAGGCTCTTTCTCCATGGAGGATTCCCTAAAATCGGTATTGCATCATGATAGTAATATCTCACTCCATGTTAAATAGAAAATAAAGTGTAATCTTTACCTACTCTATTTGGAACTAGAGACTCCCTATATTAGAGATGACAAGGGGAGGACATGGTCCAAGCCCTTGTATCTGACACCAGGAACTCCCTGACATTGTCACTAGGGTATGGTTCCTCATGACCTAAGGTATAAAAATCCACATGCACCTTATGGACCCTAACTTTTTGGTAGAGAAAATACAGGAATCCTCTAACCACAAGAATAAAAATCCAAATGGGATACGCGCTACTGTTCCCCATTACATGGTTTTTCAAGTCTAAAGGTTTTAGTAGAGGTTTCAACTTATTCCCTTTCAGGAAAGGGAACCAAGGGAAGATTAGTCATACCATTGGTTTCTTGGAAGAGGATTCAATGAGGGCATCAAAAAAGTTTTGGTTTAGAGGGAAGAGGTGCCCCACGTAGGTCCTGGTAGGAACTATAAGTGATTCACATAGGGGTTATTGGTCTACATAAAAAGGGTATTCCTTGGGAAATGGATCACTAGTGTACCCAACACATGGGTGAGGATTTATCCTAGGCACCCTAGGTATCCTCTGGTTTTACTGGATGGGTCTCGATCAGGTCCCAATTAAGAAAAGGGGACTTGTGTAGGTTGTTTTTCACTAAGGTATAAGGGGTCCTCATGCTGGTGTCTTGTGTTTTGGACCATGAAGGGGATTTTATTTCACTTATCCCCCTTAATTCCTTATTCAATCTAGTTTTGGAGGGCTACCTGGAGAACTTTTAGTGACCTGGGTGAAAGTGGTTCTATGAACAGATATTGGGGGATTCTTTTGGTTTTCCAGTCTTGAAAATGAGGATCCCAAGGGTCCTATTTATAACCAAATTGGGGAACCTGGTTGAACGAATTACCCTGTTTAGGTCTATATAATAGAATCTATACGTAAACACCTAGAATAGGTGTGGCCTTCCCTTTTTTCCGCATGGGGGGGGGGGGGGGGCTGTGTCGACCCTCTGGTGAGAAGGTGTCTGTGTGTGCTCCCACATGCAGTTCTGCAAGGGAAAGTCCCATTAATTATCCTTCGGGATGTTTAACATATTATCATTCTTAACATACTCCTCTTAATATTTTCACTCCACTTGTCAAAATAGAGTTCCAAGATAATACCCTCGCCCCAAGGATTTGAACCAATTGAAATTTAAGGGTCTAGTCCTGAGGTCGAATGGGGATAATGTTATGATGAATGATTTAGAGAATCGTCAAAGTCTTCAACATAGGTATGTTTCATTGATACTTGGCACAAACCAGGTTCAATGATCCATAATGTCGGCTATCAGTGTCTATAAATGCCTCTTTCCCCTTTGTAATTTTCCTTTAATTTTTTGTGTGTGATTTTTCCTCTTGCAGCATAGGTAGTCCTAAAAACTCTTCCATGTTTCCATTTTTTCAATGTTATTTAGATGAATTTACAATGGTACAACCCACTGTGTGATGGTGCTATAAGGATTCAGACCTCACTCAATATCCTTTATAAAAGTCCATATTGAGAGGATTGGGCATAGCACCTTGATGAAGGGACTATGAGTGGTACATGGTCGAAGGGTATGTTCAGGTGATTTCCTTTTAAAAAAATTAGGAACCTTCCATGTTAAAATTAAAACTATTCTAAGTAAATAAATAAACTTAATTATAGAACTTGGTGTCTTATTTCAGGTTTCCAGTAGTTTCTTTGATGACTGCAAGTGAACAGTCTACATCATGTTCTTCTAGATTGATCAAAGATGTTGATCCAAATTACTATGATGTGGTTGATCCTGATCTACCAAATATGGTGAAGTTTTTGTAACCATAACAACATGAGTACCCATGAAGTGATTACCTTCCATTGTACGGTCATAGAATTTTGAGGGATACTATTATCCCTAGGTTCTGGAGTTATTTTCTAATGCCTTGGTCTATGAAGAAAAACAACTTCTCTTCAATCAACATCTCCTCTAAGGGTGTTTATATTAATAAATGGATGGTTCTTATTGGTTGTACCATGCATAATAGAAGCTTCACTCTAGATTTAAAGCTGTATATCATAGAATTTTGGTCTCATTATTATGACTCAACCTTATGTGCTTCATAGATATATTAGACTAAAGGATGGAAGGATGACTAAGAATTATTCTTTGGAGGTGGAGTCAGGATCGAGTTGATGTGGGAGTATTGGGTACCCCAAAATTGGGAATAATTCATGAAACATATTCAAGATGTTTTTATCTATGAGGTTATTTTGTTATGACAAACCTATATCTATAACAACCAAGATATCATCCCTGGACTGCTAAGTCGATGGAGTCCACTTAAAAATTATTTCCACCAGATGCATGGAGAAGTTGGCATGATGTCTACCAAATTTGTAGGGAACCCATTATATGGGACATGAATGATGGGTTCCTCCCATTAAAGACAACATGGGATGATTCTTATAGGACGCCTCCATTGGTCCATGATCATTTCTAGATGGAGAAAAAATTACAGGGTAAAGACCATAACCCTGGGTCTGAAATTCATTCGAGAACTTGGATGAAGGCTCTTTTAGAACTGGTAGGAGAAGGTCCCACTTGTGGGTTCCCAACAGTATGTAACTATGTAGAGAATCAGGGTGCTCCCATCACATTTTGTCGTACATTGGAGATGGCCAAGTTTACGCATTGGGGTTATAAAGTCAACCCCATAGTTAATGAAAAGAATCACCAAGATGGCTTCCGAGCCATGTAAATAATTGTTTATCTAATTCTGGTCCATGATTCCAATGGCGGTGTGAGGCTAGGTACATTTCATATATCTTCCAGATTAGCATAGGTGAGTATATAGGGTTTTCATCCCATATTTTGGAAATAATTTATCAATGTCTATTATATACATACAACGTGAAGGCCCTGTTTAGAATCGTAGAGTTTTTTAAGTGTTGTGGGTGGGGGTATCACAACACACATATGTACATATGCATCATTGTTCCCAGTTAAAGTCCCTAACAATTGATTCCTACCATTTTTTAGGTTGTCTCTAATATCAAGCCTCTATACTTGAAGTATGATGATGTACTAAAGTTGTAGAATGTGTCTGGGGAATTTAACTTTATTCCTCATGGTAACCCACCAATAGGTACATTTATTGATTATAGAAAGGAAAATGACTTGGGGCTGAGTTCATACATGATATAATTTTGAGACAGCGTACTTGTGGCTTGTATAAATAGTAATATCTTCTATGAGTATTCTAATTCATATCTATTTCTCACTAGTTTAAATGTCCTTAATAGTCAATCATATTCTCTCCTACGCATGATAGGCTAGAGAATCATCTTATGGTAGCCTAAAATCTTGGGATCTTTATGGCCATGGAGGTATCCAAATTTTCAATCACTCTGCCTCCATTAGATGCATCAAATGGGATAGAGGTTGGGTATGCCAAATCATGGATCTAATCATACCGTCATGGTGTATTGAAGAAGTGAATTTATTGGGTTAAGTCCACAACAATGGATGGTCATGGTATGCATGGTAAAAAGGCTCGAGCTGAAGATGATGATGCTAAAGCTCTAGTGCCCTCAAAGTGATCTTGAGCAAAGACCCTCAGGTATGCTAGGGTTGAGAAGACCACACCGCCTGCACCAAGTCAGCCGATTATCATTCATTAGGAGGAGGCTTATGTAGTTTCACTTTTTTCAGATATTAGAGAAAATCGGCATGAAAAGGATTAAAATTTGAAGGGTTTATGGTTTTCCTCACATCCAGCCACATCATAGACAAATTATGTATGACCCTTAGTGATACTGGTTTGGGAGAGCATAACTAATGATGTCAAAGATGCATGGGATTTTCTCTAAGATGGTATGCGAATCCTAGTGTTGGTTGATATTAGATCACCCTTCAATATCCACCCTAAATAATATTTATCTGAGTTGAAGATGTATTTTTAGCAGTTGGAGGCTTTGATATATTCAATCGATTATTATACCCCATTCCCAAAGAGAATTTATGACATGATGGATTGAGGAGTGTTTCGGGGAGTAATTGTTTATCCTGAGGATGAATGAGACATATACCTCAACTGTGATGATGTATTTATATTTTCCCTATTTCCCTTTTATAACCCTTCATCTATCAAAATTAATCATGATGGTATTTTATTTTACAATTCATTATAGAAGAAGAATAATAGATTGGAGGAGCTGAAACAAAGTCTCTTGGGTCACCCAAATATGGGACCACTGAAATTTCCATTGATGCAATGAATGAGACCCTCGAATCCCTAGAGATATCTTTGGGAAAGAGGACCATGATGGAGGAGATGGTGGTTGGAACTCCTATACTATCCCCTAAAGTCCCTATTATTAGGAGGAATGAGATGAGCTCTTCATAATATTGAGAGAGGAAATAGAAGAGGGAAATTAATTTGGCTCAGTTCATGCTTCCTAGTAATCCTTTGTGCTATTGGTTGATATCATGACCATCATGACATATATTTTTGACCTTGTTTTTATTTTGTATAATCCATATCACTTTCTTCCCTTGAGGGGTCCAATGTTGATCCTTCAAGGATCAAGGAAGATACCAATAGGGAGGCATTGACTCTTGCTGATGGATCTTTCATTCTAACAGATGAACTATAAGGAGATGTGGCCACATCTTCCCCTAGTTAGTTGGAAAAGAGAGTGGATATAGTAATTTTTGATGTACTTTATCAGGTGTTATGTATTGTATCTGACTTTTATCTTCTTCATGATATTTTAGATCCATTTCCTACACCAGAAGACCATGTAGTTGTCATTGTTAATCCCACTGTCTCACCAAAAGAGGCAGGAATTTTGGATAGTATAATGAAGGTGTTGATGCTGACCCTAACTCTGTAGGGGAAGACAATATTCTGCCTACTAAACAGTCAGCAGAGGCGATCATCAGCGGAGCAAATTCAGGTCTTTAGAAACATGTCTCAAATAACCTTAACAGTGAGGATTTTGTGATACTAAGAAAATGTATCATGAACTATGGATCTAATTAATACACAACTTGATATTTCTGGTTCCATCAAAGAGTTTGGGTGTTTTCGTAATGAATTGAAAGGGCATGAGTTCTATTTTTCATTCAATTTCCGAATACATTTGATTTTTTTCTTTCACCTAATTCTTCACATAAAATTTCAAATTTTTCATCTTTTTATATAGGGAATGTTTCCATGGAACTTCATGAAAAATGTATCCAAATACACTCTACTTTTTTGGGGTGAGTGATGGATGAGAATCCTAAAGTGGAAGATTCACAAGATCCACTGATACTAGCTTTAATAGTGTAGAATATTGAAGTGGAGGGTCCTCAAGAGCCTATGATACTGAATGTGGATCAAAAACTAGAGAATGATCCCTATCAAGAGGTTCCCACTCTGAGAATTGAGCCTAGGGGAATAAGAAAGGGATTAATCTAAATGAACGATTCAATGATGGGTGATTTTCATAAACTATTTTAGTCACTTTGCTACCTTTTTATTCTTTTTGACCTTTTAATGTTGATGATAAGTGTCACATGTTGTCCAATTACATCAACCTCAATGACTGGTATTGATATGTGGTATTCCATGTCTGCTCCACCAATGTCAGTAGGTGAAGATGAGGCCATTTTGGAGGGAGCATAACAGGGTGTCTCACTAAGTTCATTGATCCTAGATTATGAATCTACCTCTGATAGTATCTCTAATTCTGATCTAGAGACGCATGAGGATTTTAAAACTATACACCTTTTTTTCTGGTGGGATATTTGGAAGATAATTGGGGAGATGCCTCTTGAAGATCCTTCATCGGTACATCTCTAAATTCCATTCAAGATTGATATTTTGGGATATAGTGGATTTCATTACCACAAGATCTATAATATGGTGAAAATGATCATTTAGAAAAGGTAAGAGGAGAAAAGGTTTCAGTAGTTCAACACATAGCAGGAGGGTTAATTTGATGAAATTAGATATTTTGTAATCCAATCTGATGACAGCCACTCCAAGAAGGTGGAGGAGTACCAAAATTCCATTGATGATAAGGCTTTCCAAATAATTCACCTAGAAGAAGAATTAAATGATACAAATTAATAGTTATTCTAACTCCGTAGATCCATAGTAGGGGATTTGGCATAAAGAAGGGATGATTTCACTAATAATAGGAAAAACACTATACAACTGAGGAGGTTTTTGCTGTATAAATGGATGAGGTTGGAAATATTTACAAATTGTTCGAGGAACAGTTCAACTCCACAAATCCTATATCGAGGGTAAGTTTTTAAATTTGGTAGAGTGGCTTCAGCATGTGGAAGATCCCTTACATTTCAAAACATAAATGAAAATGGATTTATGGTTCCCAATCACATGTGTATTCAACCCAAATATATTTTTGTGATCATAACATAACATTGAAGTTGATCTGTGTAGTAAGAAATATTTGTATCAGCTGGTCATAACTATAGTGATAGGGATGGGGAAATTCTCTAATTTTAGCCTAAAACATGAGGCCGAGAGAGCATAGTTAGAATGTTTATAACGTTATATGGAAAACCATACAAATGTTTTGTATTTTTAAGTCATCAATCTAATGTTTTTTTCCTAAGTATGAATTTAGGAAGACATAGATGTCATTGCTCAATTTTTTTCCTAAACCATAAGGAGTGTAGATATTGTGAGTTGAGACTTGAATTTTTTCTAGAGTACCCTTTGTGGGTTTTAAATCTAGTGAGCATTGTCTCTTTTGTGGGAATTTTAATGTCATGCCAGCCTAACTAATAAAACTAGTGTTTTAGGTCAATCTACTTTGACCATATGTTTTAAAATTACGAACCAAAAAAATCATGTGAGGTGAGAATGTTCCAACATTCTTCAGATGCCAAATGGGGAATCCCGAGCCATGATTCTATGGTTTTATAATATAAAAAAATGTATTTGGGAATAGAGGAGGTCTCACATAAGGATGATATTACCACCGGTTGACAAGACCATTTTGTGGGTTGTTATATAAAAATCACAACTAGTCTATGCTACTACATAGTTGAATAATAACATCCTGTGGATGAATAACCCTAAATTTGTGATAAAATTATTCAAATCCAACTAGGTTGTGTTTAAAAAAGTCAGAAAAATGATTTATCTCGAATTATAACATTCTATCCCTAATGAAAGAAGTCTAATATTTGGATATCTCAAGACCATGATGGGATTTTTTACAATGGAATGTGTCTGAGGATGAAGGGAATATCTTTATTGTCATTTTCCATGAATGTAAAACCACTCTTATGTGAATTTGGATCGAGTGAAATAGGTTACATCTTGTTATATAGTCAATGTTATGGAGGAACCTTTATAACATAGGATAATGTATCGTGGTGTTTAATTTCGTGCGACCAAGACATTAACCGTGTAATTTAAAATATTTTTTTGGGGATGTTTTTGTAAATTTTAACATCTTCTAACTAGGACATTATGCTATTTATTTTAATGTTGTGTAATAAGTAAATAATTCTCTGTAGTTTAAATTCAAAAAATAAGGACATTGGGGGGAAATAATTTATGGTCTTTATCATTAACCAAAAGTTTATGTATTTCCCCTTTCTTGGTAATTTATCCAAAAATGTGCTATTATATTTAGACATGAGTGGAGAAAGTTATAATATGTGATTTGGGGTTCCCCATATCTGAAGAGTGGTATGGAGAAAATGTCTTATAGAGAGGGGGGAGGTCTCTCCCAAGAATAAAGTCACCATTGATTCACAAGACTGTTTTGTGAGCTGTTTTTTACAAATCCAACTATGTTGTATTGTGTCACACTCAATTATGGTGTCCCTTGGATAAAAACCCAATTTTGGGGGATACATTATGAAAATCCAACTGGGGTGTGTTACTGCAAAGTCAGGAAAAGAAGTTATTAGGAATTAAAAAATTCTACTGTTAAATGTCGATGGAATTATATGGAGATTCATATTTCCTTAGGCATATTGTTTTTTGTAGAAAGAAGTTACCTGATTTTAAGAGAAGCATTTCAAGTAAAAATTCCCAAAGAATTGGGGGGAAATGTTTCTTGAACTAGTATGACCCAACACAAGAGATATGGAGCCTGTTGTTTAAGGTCCTATGAATAGGACCATGTTATTATGGAAACAATAAGTGATATGTGGATTATTGAGGCAAGGTTGTTTCTACATAGACCAGACATGAATGTGGAATTTTTAAACCATATTGTTTGAGCTTTCCAATTCAAGATAAAGGATATGTGAAACTTATGTGAGGAATAATCATGGGATACTTCGAATCATGGGACCCAACAAAATTTCATCAAATCTTATGAGGACAGAAGAAGTTTCTTATAAGATAGAAATTACCTCCGGTCATAAAAATCCATTTTTGGGCTATTTTATGCAAATCCAACTGGGGTGAATTATAGAATAGTCAAATAGTGGGATCCTTCTGCCGACAAACCCATTTTTTGGGTGACTTATGAACATCAATAGGGGGTGTTTTATAGGATAGTTAGGAAAAGGAGTCCATAGGTATTAGATGTTCTGTCACCAGAATCTAAACAAAGATTATAAAGATATGAAATTGTTCAAGATTTGGAGTATGACGTGTGGAAGGGATAGGTTTAAGCAAAAAGGAAGTGTTTGGACCAATAATGGAAATGAGGTTGGAGTCCCTCACATAGATCTGAATCATATGTAAAAGGGGTGCATCTATGTTTCCTTGGTAGACACATTGATGAGGGGACCCGAATTAGAAGATCTTGTGCTGATTTTTATTTGAATGCAGAAGTGAGGGGCTTTTTATTTACCCAGTGTCTAGGAATAGGAAATGAGTCCTAGTTTTCACTAATTATCTCACTTGGAATGTGAATCAAGCCACAAAGATTTCATGAGGTACTATAATATTTAACATCATGTAGTCAGGATGTCATCCATATAGTTTAACATTATGCGATAAGAAAATTATCCATTTTTTTAACATCAAGTGGTATGGATGGTATCCGTGCAATTTAACATTATGTGGTAACAACATAGGTGTCTCAATGTGAAGAGTAAGGTAATATTACTGCTAGGATATGACATGGGACCTGAGCATCACTACATATCTTATCATATAAATAATCAAGCCACAAGTAGTTCTAAAATAATGTTCCCCCACACTGATTGAATTCATGTGTGGAGGAAGTTTGGTATTTTTAATACGAGTTCATGTATAGGGTGATAACCCGTATCAAATCCAATAATATTGATATGACTCTCACATGGGGGAGAAAGGGAATTTCCCATATTGTGTTATGGCTAGGCCTAGGATTGAAGATCTTAATTTCACTATGTATCTCACTGAAATGAGAATCCATACACACATAGTTCATGAGTAATTGTCATGTAGTTTATTATCCTACAACGAGGACATATGCATTTCCTTTTAAGGTCTTGTAGCCAGAACCATGGTAATTCAAATGTGATTTTATATTCCTTACTTGTGTAGGGAACTCTTTTAACAAAACTCTTAAGCTCATATAATATATTCTCAGTGTGAGAAACAAGGAGTAGAAAAAGTTCCTTCAAAGACATAAATGAAATACAAGGGATAGATAAGGGCATTTAGATTTTTGTGTTTCCTGGGAATTAATATATTATCCAAGTGTCTTAATGTATCTCATTAGGATGAGAATAAAGAAATTTTTTATTATTGAAATCACATGTAGGTTAATGTTTTACAGTGAGGATAATGATGAACCAATGTGAATGAATGGAAATGTTGTGGTTGGGCCCAAGGATAGAAATTTGGGTGTCACTACGTATCTCATGGGAATAATAATCAAGCCATGTGTAGTTATTAGGAGGTACCATTTGTAGGTTTGATCCATACATATGGAGTAGGGGATATTGTCTAATTGTGGATAGAACCAAGATTAGATATTTTGGCATCACTACATATCTTTCCAGATAAAGAATCAAGACACATGTAGTTATTGGAAATTCTTTCCCACATCAATCAAGCATTGGCATGGTGAAAGGGGATTTAATATTTTCTAAGATAATGGTTGATCCTAATATGCAAGGTTTAGGTGTCACTATGTATCTCATTACAATTATAATCAAAACATATGTTCTAAAAAGTTTCCCAATGTGGATATTTTTTTATATAGGGAAAGTGGTAGTTTTTCATTTTGGCCACAAATGGACCTGATATTGGGGATCCAGGCATCACTACATATCTCATTGGAATGAAAATCAAGAAACATGTTGTTCTTGAAGAAATATGCAGCTTAATGCCTTGCAGTAGGGATTCTAACCATGAATTTCAACATCTTTTGGTAAAGATATGGGTCACCTAACTTGAGATAAATATGGCATATAGACCAGAGGATAGGACCCGGGTGTCCCTATGTATCTTTTTGGGGAAAGAATCAAGCCACACGTAGTTCTTGAAAAGGTTCCATGTTCTGGTTTGGATCATACATAGGGAAAATGGGTTATATATTTTTTGTTGTGGTTGGACCCAGGATCAGAGAACTAGTTGTCACCACAAATACAATTGAAATAAGAATCATGTAACACATAGTTCATTAGATAGATTGTGTAGTTTACTATTATGTGACGAGAACGTTGGTGATGCAATTTATCATCATATTGTATGGACAAGAAAATTCTTGGTCTTATTCATATATAGGGGACCAATTTCCACTATGGAGTGTAAACAACAAGATTTGGGCTTATACATGGGGGATTCCCAACATTTTTCCCTCATGTATGGCCAAGAGGGCATCTTGACCCGCTGAGGGGTTAGTCAGATGTTATTGGGACCTACACCTGAGATGGGTCCCATTTGTATGGGACTAAGAGGAGTGTATAAACTCCTATTAAATTCGGGTTTTATTAATTTTGAATCATATTGATGTTAACCATGCAGTTTAATGTCATGCAGTGAGGAAAAATAGTGTCTTTCCATTTTATGTCATATGACTAGGACATTATGTCATGAAGTTTATCATTGTGTGATAATGACGATGATTCCATGTAGCATAGCATAGAGATCTTATCATTCCTTTTAATTTCCTCTAAAAAATACCTACTACGCGGTTTAAAATCTTGTAGCCGGGATGAAAACCATGTGATTAAAAAAAATTTCTTCAATAACCTTGCATTCATCAGCTTTGTAATGATCTCTCCATCCATTGAGATCAAAGAGTAATATCCATTAGAATATAACTTATGTATGGAGTATGGTCATTCCCACTTTGGTTCAAGTCTTGGAGGATTCCCTCCTAATATTATTGGAGTTATGAGGACCAATTCCAGTTCTCTATAGAGCAATGAGTGGAGGGGGACCTTCTTATTGAAATCTCATATTATCTGGTTTTGATAGACTTCCACGTGATACAAGATATGAAATCATTTTTCATCCAGTCATATTTGGGGGTTCTCATATATAGATAGGTAGTCAAAGATATCAATATAGATTGACGGTGATTGAACTTTAATGGTCTGGATTACTTATGTTTTGTATACTAATGAGTACGGTGTCACTGGTGTGGCAATATGATTTATAGTCTGATAAGCCCATAAGTCATGGAATAGATTTTTAGACCAATAATTTTTATATTTTTCCATCATATTCTAGATAATATTTGACACACTCTTGTTAAATGCCTCTATCTTTTTTTAGTTGTTTCATTATAGCAAGATGGATAGTTGGATTTGATATTTTACTCTTGATATATCTTTTCTACCTTAGCAAAATGGAAATTGGTGTCACTGTTTGTTACTATTGTATTAAGGATAGAAAATATGGTAATGATTTCGAATTTCAAGAAGCTAGCAATGCTTTTATCCTCGAATTCCTTGAATGGTATTGCCTTATCCCATTTCAAGAAGAAATCAGTAACAATCAGGATGCCCTTGCATTGCTTAGCTATAGGTGGAGAGTGTCTCCCTACAACATCTATTTCCCATATGGATGATGGGAATGCGTATTTGGCAATATTTAAAAATGCTATGGGTTGATGAATAAAGTTGTAATCCACTTGTTATGAATGACACTTCCTGGTGAATTCTGTGTAATCTTGTTTCATAGTGGGCCAGCAGTATCCAAGCCTTCATATTTTATGGGAAATCTCGATCCATGAATAGTGGGAATTATAGGCTCAATCATGTACTTCTCCCATAATAGTTGCAGTCCCTTATCCATAAATACATATGATTAATCCATCTATGCATCATTTGTAGTGGAATTTTTGGCAATTTGGGCCATCATAGAGGGGGATGATGGGTACTCTCCATTGGATTTTCTATTTCATAGCCATGTCCAGCAGGAGTACTCCATGTTGAAGGTAGTTCTTGATTGGAATCATCCAACGAGTTGTAGAACTATATACTTCAAGGATAGGTCCAACTTCATTGATCTCTTTCCCATTGTGTTGAATGGTAGGTGAGACCATTCAATTATGGGAAATGTTTATGACTATTTCATATAGGTTTGGATCCTCCAGGGTTGTACCTATATTTTTCAATTCATCTTCATAGGCAATTTTTTATCACGGGAAATGAGTCTACATTGGATATGAGGGGAATTATACCATTAAACCTCAGACATAGTCAAGTAGGTGGGGATCATCTCTTCTTTTTTTTTTGGAAAAATCCCAATTGATAAGTTTCATTACCAAATATGAGTTTCCTTTCACCTCTAACTGGTCCACTAGAATTTGAAGTGTCAATTCCTAGCCTGCAATGAGGTCCTAATATTTTGTCTCATTATTGGTACAACCTATTGATAGTAGGATCGTATAAGGTAAACCTAACTTTACTAAAGAGATAAGAACGATTCCTAACCCGTCCTTCTTGAGGTTGGGGTCTTCAATTCTCATTCTTATTAGGATCCTGAATGCACCGTCAAAATACATTTCCCACATTGGGGGGATATCTTGAATTGATAATGTCTGTTCACCTATAAATTCAGTATTTAGAGACATTGTTTCTATATATGGGTGTTCTGTAAGGAAATCTACCAAGTCCTATACTTTCACTACTTTATGAGGAAAAAATTGTATATCAAACTATTGCAGAATAACCACCCACAATTCTAAATTCCCTTTAAACATAGAAAAGATGATAATGCATTTGAGAGAGTTATTTCTAGAGACCAATTGAACATTATGGTGTTGCAAATAGTGTCTTATTTTTTGAACTACAAAGAACAATGACATGCATATCTTCATGATATCTAAATAATGAGTCTCAGCATAAATCATGGTATGATAGAGATAATAAACGTTATTTTCATTCCCAGCATCATTATTTTTCAAAACAAAAGTCACCCAATGATTGCTCTAGGTTTGTCACATATAGAATGTGTGGTTTTCCTTAAACATGTGTAATTAATACTAATGGATTAAAGATATGTTACATGAGGCTGTCAAACACCTCCTAGAAATCATTAGTACACAAATATGTGACCCCCTTCTTCATCATATTTATGAAGGGAATACATTTCTTTGAAAGTTTGTCTATGAAGTGTCTGATGTAGTCCATGTTTCCATGAATTCCTCACATCTATTTAATGTTTCGAGGATGCTAAGGATATCTTTTGTTTTCTTAGGGTCAACTTTGATGAAGGATTATATACAATGAAGCCAAGAAATATTTCCAAGGTTACCCTAAAAGCACATTTTAAATTGTTCATCTTCATTATATATTTTTAGAGCTTGTTTAAGATGGCTTCCTTGTTGGTTAGATGGTCAAAATTCTACTTAGAGTTAACCACTAGATAATCAACATAGAATTCAATGTAACTCCCAAAAGGGATTGAATATGTGTTTCATGGAACATTGGTATGTAGAACTGACATTCTTTAAACCAAAGGGAATTACCTAATAACAAAACACTCAATGGGGGGATATGAAGGCTATATTCTATGTCCATTTAGATTTAGTCTTAACTTGAATATCCAACCATGAAGGAGAGTGCTTGATAGCTAGAAGTTACATTAATTAGGATTTCTGTGATTGGAACCATGAAGTTATCTTTCAAATAGTACTAGTTGAGATCTCTGAAGTCGATCCAAACTTTGATTTTTCTATTCTTCTTCACATAGAATTTTTTTTCAACTGTTTTGGACATTTTACCTCCCATATAAATTTTTCTTTGATGAATTTTTACACTTCAACCTCAATTTTGGATGCCTGGGTCAGATGGTTTATTCTGGATATCTGTTTTTATCATCGATGCTCTTCTAGAAAACCTTAGTTGTGGGTATCCACATCAAGATCATGTCCTAGAATCTCTATTTAATTTTAGGAAAACAGATTATATTGTTACTTCAGTAAGGAAGTATATACCTCATGTTATTCATAATTCATAGTCACATGAATGAGAGTGGTTCATGGATCTTCATTTGTACCAAGACTTATCTCATTGAGCTTATCGATAGTGGTGGATACACCTTCCTCAAATGCTAGAGGGGAATCCTGGAGGTCTTACTCTTATTACTTTTCATCATAAATTAACTCTATGACATCTACTATATAATTAGGTGATGAAGAATGTTCTTGAGAGGGAGGATGGGAGTTGTTATTTGGACATCCATAAGTTAAGGCAACCATTTAAAGATGGCTTAATGATATGAGTCCTTTTGGTGTTCTGATGGGAAAACAAGGGGATGAGAATGAGCCAATTAATTTTCTTTTATAGACATGAAAACATCTTCCAACCTAGATGACTAAATATGGATTTGATGGAGATCAGGGGATGGAATGAAGAAATTCTCATCGAGGATTTTATTATCACTTGGAGAGATAACATCATCCTTAATGCTATCAGGATAAATTGTCATAACTCACATCATTGAAGTTATTAAATGTGAGATTGAAATTAGGCACAACTCTTTAATTTTATTGATGGGTAGATGTACTCTTCACCGAGCAATTTGAAAGGTTTATACATGATTATCTCCAAACCATTTAGGGTATTTATACAACCGATATCATCATCCATGGACCGTTTTCCTCCTTTATGATAGATTCCTGCATCAACGTATTTCAATTCACTAGATTTGAATGGGGATTTTTCATCCTGCAATGTACCAATTTTTCCATTGACATAATATTTGATGCATTGGTGGTGTGATGAGGGGATGGCCGCATGATGATATAGCCTAGATCTTCCTAGCAGAAATTTGAATGTCGTATCCTGCCAAACAATTATGAATTCTTAGTCATACGTAAGATCCCCAAACTAAGTTCTTAGCTTTATTTCACCAATTATATTTTTCTCATTCCTTTCATCACCCTATAACATTATAGTTGAAGGGGAAAAGTGACTTTCATTGAAACCCAATTGAAAAAGTGTTTGTATTGGAATGATGCTTACTCCTGAACCATTGTTGATAAAGGATCATTGAATATAACTATCAGTTATGATACTGGATATATACAAGGGCCTGATTTGACCATGTATGATGAAATCTTTATCCTGGACTATAAAATAGTTGAACATGTAAAATTATGAAGGACCATTCTATACACAATATACTTCTACAGTGGAAACCTCAACATAAAACTCTTGGGGGATCAACAATTCCTCATTGAGTGCTTCCCATAGGTCCTTTGATAAACTCAAAACATCCAGGATTGATAACATGGAGTGTAATTTTCTTGTTTTTTCAAAACATCAAACTTATGGTCTAGTGATATGTGCTTTCCATCATGGGGATGTTCTTTTTAAAATTATTTAAGAGTTGAATTACTTGATGTAGATGGATCACCCCTTAGAATAGTAGTTTAAGGCACTTCTTTTTTTTTTGGATTATGTCAACTATGTCTTCCTACACGTCAGGGTTTATTAGGTGATGACATATCCTCTAATTCACATTCAAATATGATTGTATCCAGGAAAACCCTATCATCCAAGGTGGAATTCCCTTTTCCCCATTGAGATCCCTAGAGAGATATCCCATAGGTTTTGACCATGTATATAGTTCAAGTAGGGGTTTGGATAAAGCAGTTAATCTTATCCTAATTGTGTCCTCCCATGTATCCTCAACTTGGATGGACTCTTCAGAAAGTTCCCCAATCAATCTTAGGTAATTTGTTTTCATAATCACACTCAGCACCTGCGATGGGATCTATTAAGTGAATAAATTTAATAGAACCAAATATCAACTCCTCATTTGATAGAGATTGCTTCAAGTGGGTGGACCATTTCACCATTTTGTGGGGTAGTGCCCAAGATTTTGGAAATATAGTCATGAAGTCCGCTAAAGATAAATATAACTATGGCTTGGTACATGCTTATATTTTTATATTTTCTTCTTAACATTGTAATGATTTTCCTTTTTGTAGGATTGGATCTCAAAGGACTAAGCTATCCATGAAGTTGGGTGTGATGTATTAGAAGTGTTCGGAGGCACAATTGGTTGTATTAAATGCATTTGGAGAATAATATGATTTTTTTATCATTTTTCTAATCATTCATTCATCAAAATTCTGTATACTAATTTTTTAATTCTTAACATTCATTTTACTCCAATGGATTAATTGAAAAACATACACAACCTGAGAAAGAATATTTTTCTACTTCACTTGCCCAAATTCCACCATTTTTGTAGGAGTTATTTGTAGAAAATCCATGATGTGGTTCCCCTATACTTGGTGGAAGGGGAAATAATTCAAGAGACTGTTGTCACATTCATTGATGGCATTCGTGGGATTTTTGAACATGACTTGGTAGTTTTCCGATGTCGAGATGAAGTAGCCCGAGACATTGTCATTTTGAAAAGAATTGTCCTTTTTTTCATATCCTAAAATTGTTTTTTCCACTATTTCCATCGATCATCCTAATGAGGTGGGAATTATTTCTGATGCTTGGGAGGTAGATTTTTATGATATGGTGTGGGTTTTGAATCAAGAGTGTGTACAAGGTATTTCTTAAGTGTAACTTTACTAATCTATGATTTCACTACTCTATTTACTTGAGTCGACAGAATTACTTAGGCCTTGGATTTGGCCTCTCTGATGGAGTCTTGCACCATTTGATCAATTGTATCCTGGTCACAAAACTCTCTTTTTTATTTCATAGGGATAAGTGGCGTGAAAGAATCTTCATGAATATTTTCTATACAAATGTGAAAAAACTCTTCTCGAGGGAGCATTAGGATTAATGAGTAAGTAAATACTTCCAACCCAGAAATGAAATATGAGACTCTTTCATTCTATGGTTTCTTATAGTTTGATTATTAGAAAACTATTTTCTAATATAGTGTTGAGTTGAACTGGAAGAGAAAATTCTGATGGAGGTCCTCCAACCCCATGATTGACCAATCCTAAAAACATGTGTACCTCCCAAAGGCTGGTCCTTACAGTTATTTCAAGAAGCACCTAAGTTTCACTACCACTTTTTCTTAGGGGTAGCCATCATTGAATTATGGTAGAGAAAAAATTCCTTAAGTTCTACTATGGGTCTCCCAAGCCATTAAAAATCAGAAACATTAGATTTAAAAAGTTTAGTGGGGGAAGATTCAGATATACCCATCCAAGGAAGTGCTTCTTTTCTAGATTTATTTGGTACATGTTATGCCTCCATGGATTCCAAATCATAATTTAGTGACTCAATTGTTTTCATAAGCATTTGATGAATTTCTGGTTGAGCTAGAGCCTAAACGGGTGTGACAATTGGAGACTGAATAGGTGCGGCAACCAATAGGACCATCGGTGGAGGAACTACTAGTACTTGTCATGGGTAGCCTATAGAGGTAGTACTATAAGGATCCATCTAACCTATATCTAGTTATGCGCCTAATGGGGGGGGGGTCTCTTGATATTCTACTACAGGTATATGTATATTGGTGGTTGGTATCCCGTGTTGAGAGAGTGTACTAGATCTTCATCAGTTTCTATGGAAACCCCTCTTTATTGAGTTTTACTGGCTGGATGTTCTAGTTTAGGATATTCTTGTAGAATATATCTAATGGGAAGGATAAATTATAGTTTTTCTACATTTATGTTACTCTAATATTTCATATCCTCCTTCTAAAAAAATATTTCTTCAAGTGAAAGGGGTTTAACATATATAGGGAGAGGTGAGTTACAATTTGAAATTTTCCTTTTTATTTTTTGGATTCATTTCAAGGACAAAATGTCCAATTATTAAATGGAATTACTACATTTAGGGAAATCCTCTAGTTCTAGGTACGCAAACCTCCATCAATCATCTTAGTCTGTACCATAATTTTAACTGAAACTTCATCCTCCAAATTGGCCTCAAGTTCCGTAGGATTTGTAAGGGAAGATTTGATGACACTCACTAATGTGTAATGAATTGTAGTAATTCTATCAGTGTCTATGTGAAACTTCCTTTTACTACACCCTCCATGAGGCTTGTTCCTCTCCTTTATAGGTTCTGTAGGTGTTTTTGTTAGGACAATAATATAAAGGTAATCTCAATAAAATTCGATTGTTCACATCCCTAACAAGGATATAGGGTCACAAGATGGGATGAACTAGGAGGATCCATTCTATGGAATTTCCCCTAATTGTTAGAAGACTGGTTTCTACTAATGGAAGTGTTATTTTGGTGAAAGAACCCCTATCCCTGAGGGATGAGACTATTCCCATTCCACTTTCAAAACTCTTTGGCCCGAGTTTTCTAACTTCAAAGTTTGGGTTGGAAAAAACCCCCATCCATGCAAGACGTTTTTTCTCTTAAACTATCATGGTTGATACTATCTCCACTTACCTTATGATTTTACATAATTTTTTTGAACATGGGATGGCTGCATCATTTGGTATAAACCCGAATCACCCACATCAAAAGACATTGGCATTATTTCTGAAATTTGATCTGTATGAAAGCTGAATTTTCCTAAGTGGAATACATTCTCAATACTCTCATATTCTTGACTCAATAGTCTCTCAATAACTTACTCTCTTCTAGACCAACAACAGTGAGAGTCATGCTGGGCCTATTTTTTTGAGCATGTATTTTTCTATGAACAGATTCCATTTGTTGATTTTGTCTTGAATATATGACATTTCATGACACCATGTTCAGTGTGATTTGTTCTTTAAGGTTCAAAATTAAATGTAACAGTCTATGTTAACCCCTTCCTCTAATATTAACACCATATGGGGTATCATTAATAATCTTTCACAATATAATTAATGCATCAAGGCATGTGCGTTTAAGTGCTCATTAGAATTTCTTGATCTTTAGATGTCATGAATCTAGGAGATCTTCGAAGTAAATTTTGTTTTTTAACCCTTCTATTACCATAATTTCACTTTTATACTCATATGAGGTAATACATTTTCTTTCAATTAATGAAGATTTTTCCATATATTGAGGTAGGTGTTGTGCACAAAATCTTCCAAAAATGCCTCTATAATGTTGTATCGATGGGTAGCTAAAGGCTAGAACATGATAAGTATGCAATATTTAACAAGTTTTTTCCTCATGTTTAGAATGTATTCTTCATATTTTGTAAGAGGTTCTTCTACCTAGTCTAAACAGAGTAGATGCTTTCCTTCCACTATATCATTAGTGGTGAGATTGTCCGGGACATCTTCTGTTACACTTGAACGTTTGTTACCCAAGTCTAGTATAGATAATGATCATCACCTTGGGTTGTATTCTTGTTGAGAAATGATTTCACCTGCCAATGACAAGGCATCATACATTACTAGACCAGTTTTATGAAGTTCCTCTCGATAGGATGTATTTCTTATATCTACATTTCCAATTTGAGAATTATATTGAAAATGTGAAATATTATCATGGAGGTATATTTCTCAACAAACTCAATCATGGGGAGGACAACCATGGTTGTTTAGAACAATGGTATGTCCCTATTATTATTTGATCTTTTGGCTATGTAGAGGGTTTTCATGGCTCTCATCAAGATATGGGCTCTCAAGATCGATCTGATTACGGTCATGAAGCAAGACTACATGGTGAAGTGTCTAGAGAGGACCTTTAGAATTAAATCTAATAACCCCATTATTTTATAATGGGAGATTATGATCTTGTTATTCCATAGATAATAATTTTTTGGCTTCAATAACTCCATCATTTAGTAGATAGGGATCGTAAATTAGCTATCAGTTTTGCAATTGTATTTGGTAAGGATTATTCTTAGATTCCTTCTTGTGAGAGAATGGGGACACTTGTTGAAGGAAGTGGTTTTTGTGGGAAAGTTTTTGTTCCTGGCTTGTAGTGGCCATTTGGATAGGATTATTAACTAAATTTGAAGAGGGTGTATGTTCTTGATCATGTTTTTGTATAGTAGGGATAGTTTTTCCCATGAACCTCATGGATAGGAGTAGAGGTGTGTATCTACTCTGGAATGACACACTGAAGAGCCACCTCACTTGTGAGGACAGTGTTACATGTTCCTCCATCAATCACTATTGTCACTGTCGTTATGACGTCATGAAAAGTCAATATGTTGTGGGTAGGTATTTTATTTGGCCCTTTCATCATTTTCAGTATATTATTGGCGTCTTCAGTGACTGGAATGGGGATATATTCCCATTCTATATCTAGATTAGATTTTTATGTATAGTCTTGTCCTACCTTTCTTACCTTGATATACTTAAATTACTCATGTGTGGGGGTAGAGAGGTGATTTTCCCCGTAATCAACCTTGGTACATTTTGAAAGACTTCCATAGGTGCTTCCAGATGAGGCTTCTAGTAGGATTGATGAATTTAGAAAGGTGTGTGATGCTGCTCATGCCTAGCCACCAAACCTGGTTGGCAGGCTTCTTTGAGTGCTTCTAGACTAGTTTTCCAGAATAATTGGTGGGTTAAGGTAGGTTTATTTTCCTACAAATAGTTTTCATCGGATTTTAACATCGGGATTCTTTGGAAGCTACCAAGTGAGCCTAGTAGTTGGTTGAGTTAAGGAAGACTAGTCTATGTTCCTACTCATTGTTTTCCACCAACTTTGATTAGTTAGCTTCTCCATAGGGGATAGAGATTTGGACCTACTCCCTGGTGACCATTTTATGCCCTCAGTGGGCCATCCTTCATGCCTGGGTCTAGGTGAACTGGTCTAGTTGACCAAGTATTTCTCCCTCATCACGTTGAGGGGTCACTACTGCATGATGTTGGTGATGATGATTACTCGAATGATCCCTTTGGAAGGATTACTATGTATTCTAGATGATGCCTTATGAAACCTCTTAATCCACCTCACTATGATAAGGTATAGACTGGTTGTCACATTCTAGGGATAATCTCCTAAAATAGTTGAAGATGGAAGCTGGTGTCATTTGTGTTAAGACCACTGGTCATTGCTGATTGGATGATCAGTGGGGCTTCATGAGCTGGAGGGCCTATCAGGAGGCCTATAGGGTTGGGATAGTACCATGCTGATAATACTCCTAGACCATCGAGTTTGATACCTATTGTTTATGATAATGGGTTGAAGATGGAATCCATTTCTTAGATGAAGACCCGACGTGTATAACGATTAGGGAATTTTTTGGTGAGTATTGGAAGGATTCCATTGGATCAAAGGGAGTTCTCAGAGAAATTTTATGAATATATGAAAAACACAAACAAGAAAAACCCATCAAAAAATATCTATTTTGAATGAACATATACATGATTTATTCTATTATTTGTCTATATTTTGTTTTTAGAGATAAAGGGGCTTGATAAAGAGTTGATACTATCATCTTGGTTAAGGAATCATGTTGGGTTCAACATTTTTCTCCAATGAAAATATGTTTTGGTCAGGAATATAATGGTATTAAGAGTATTGGGTAACATATCCTTGTTATATTATCAAGTATATGGCATAGTTATTTCATTCATGTTGGGTTCGCCATTTTTTGTTTCCGATGGAATCATGCTTCGCATGATGGTTGATCATAGGGGGTTGAATTGTGTGTAATTATTCAAATCAGGTTCATAATTTATGAATGATTTACAAAGGGTATGTCTGCGGAACTAGAAACACACAATTGTTCTATATCCATGAGGGACCTACTTTCCAAAGGCATGTGCTCATTGGGAGGTTTAACCAACAATGCTTAAGAACTATCGTTGGTCGAGAGGATGAGGAGTCGAGCTCATCACACCCTTTTCGGTTAAAATATTTCATACTTTAGGATTCTCTTATTGGTTTAAGATATGTTCATGAATCCATTATTAATTCCCATGTTTGATGTTGGTCACCCTCTAATAAAAAATTTATTGTTATCATGTGTGGAATTTAGAATAATCTATATGTATATGAGGTTTTTCATTGATGGAGATATCAATATGGGTCTGAGGTTCTCCATTGATGGTATCCACTTATATACTGATTATAAATTCTTTAGTCATTATTATGAAGATGTTGGTTTTTAAGACATATAGTGGGGCACTATGGAGTGTTTCATCATCTACGGAGAAGGTATTTGTTTTGATGTTGAGATTGGACCCATGAATGGGATTCCTAGAAATATTTGTGATACGAATCAGAACCAACCTAGTTTAGTTTCCCTTAATGGGGATCATCGTACCTTTTAAGTTCACGTGACAAGGACCTAACCGTAAAATTTAACGCCATATGTCAAGGATAGCTAGGATGAAGGTTCCTAGTTAAATATTGGTGTGGGACTTATGCTGAAGCATCCAATGTAAACTGGAAGAGATACATATTTCCTAGTTGAATTAGACCCTACTAAGAATGTGTACTAAAGAAAATAGGGTTGATGTAGGGTTTTTGGATTGGACAAAAGGGAGGGTTTCTGGATATCCTATTTATATGGGAATAAAATCCCATATAGTTCGGTTGGTCTCACATGGGAGTGTGTACCTTTGAGAGAATTGAGATGGGGATTAATCTTGAAAAGGATACCCTCCAAAAGGATCCATGAGGGATTTTATCGACTCATGATGATTTAGAGGCTTGTTTTGTTTTGGGGATTACTCTTGAGGTGGATGTACCAAAAAAGGATTCCCTAGTGAATAGGTTTATTATTAGGGATTATTCATGAGGAGGATACCCTTAATCGATTGGGGTTTACACATTGAATGAGGAATACAGATTAGTATGACTAGGGATCACTCATGAGGAGGATTCCCTATTTGTTTTGGCATTATGTGGGTTTTGCGACCACTGTCACCATATAATCCCACATGATTCATGCTCAGTGTGAAAAAAAAATGAGGAAACAAATGATCTGGAAAACCACATAGTATTCTTTTTCCTGAGGTTGGATACATTGAATGAGGACTCACACCGACAAAGCACTCTAATGGAAGGTGGGAGGAAGATTCAAAGGATGATTCTCTATTGAATCATGCATCTGACTATGTGTATTCTATGATGGTTTCTAGAATTTGTTTCCACTTGACTCAGGACAAGTCATGCTTGAATGTGGTGGGAACGAGGAATTGGAATATCCAACAACCCACACTACTCTTCCTCTGATAGTGGAAGAGGATAAGGGTACATGAGAGAGATATGAGGAATTAGGTTCCCATTAACTCTCCAATCCAGTTGCTAAGGGAGAGAGGAGGAGCAGAAGTGCAACCTCCTATAAGAAAGGATAGGGGATTACTCCATAAGGGATGCCCTAAATTTGGGTCTATAGCTAGATATGAGGATCTCATTCCATTTTTAATGGAAAAGTAAGCATAATCCTTACCCTCCCTTCTTGGAACTGGAGGCTCCAAGTCATAGATATGAAAAGGGGAGAACATGGTCCTATCCCTTGTATCTAAGACTAGGAACACATTAAAATTATCCCTTGGGTAAGGTTCCTCATCACTATAGGGATAAAAATTCCTATGAACCCTAAGGAACATAATCATATGGTAGGACAAATACAGGAATCCTCTAACTGATGGAATAAAAATCCAATTAGGAGACACGTAAGTGTCACCTTTTCCTTGTTTTTGAAATTCTGGTGGTTTCATTGGAGGTTTAAAAATGGTCCCATTTTGGAAAGAGAATCAAGGGAAGAGGAATCCTTACTTTGGTGTCTTTTATGTGGATTTAAATAGGGGTTCACATAGGTCATGTCTTATAGGGAAGAGGTGTATCACGTAGTTCCTTGGAACAACATGAACTGCTTCACGTAGGGGGTATAGGCCTACACGAGATGGGTATGCCTTGGTAAATAGACAACTGGGGAAACAACACATGAGTGAGGCTTTATCCTAGGAACCTTGGGCCTCCTCTAGAGTCCTTGGAGGGGTCTCGCATAGGTAACTAGTTAGAAAATAGGGCCTCTCACAGGTGGTCTTTCACTATGGTAGAAGGGGTCCTCATGTAGTTGTATTGTGTTTCAAACCCTAAAGGGACTTTGATCTCACTTATCTCCCTTAATTTCCTTTTAATCTATGGTTTTTGAGAGATATGTAGAGAATTTTTGGATACCTAGGAAAAGGGGATGTGCAGCTAAAGCTTTGGGGATTCTTCTGATTTTCCCATCACTCAAATGAGAAGCCTAAGGGTCCTATTTATAGGAAAATAGTAAACCCTGGTTGAAGGAGTTACCTCATGCACGTCTGCAGTGTAGGTGTCTGGCATAGGTATCTAAGTAGGTGTGGCATACCCTTTGGTTCCACATAGGGGGGTTGTGATACCCCTCTAATTTATGAGTGTGTGTGGGTGCACAATTCAACTTGGGGAAGTCCCATTGATTCTCCCAAGGTCTTTTTAGAACTTTAGCATGCTTAAGGTGCTCTTCATAATCACTTCAATCAACTTGAAAAACCAGAGTGTCAACAACTATAATTAACTGTACAATTCATCCTTTAAACTTTATAATTTTACTCTATCTAGAACCCAATCCAAAAAAATAATCCCCTAGTCAGTTATAGTTTTCTAAATTCCTTCAATTTCAAGGGAACTTCCAAGGAAAAATCAAGCCTTTAACCCAAGTGTAATCAGGTTGTCACGTTTTTCTTCATAGACTTAATCTTCTGTATATATTATCACCATAATAATATGATTAAATAATAATTTTTTTTGTAATTATATTTTTTATATTAATTTTACAACCTTTAGTAATTCATTACTATCAACATAGAAAAAAAAGAACTTCATTTATGTGTTGCACAGACTACCACCTCCATGAATTGATACCAGTTTTTGATTTCCTCCATTCATGGATGGAATTAATAGTGGTAATGATAAATAAAAATTATACATATCATATAATTATGCTTCAAAAAATTAAATTTAATAACCACCTTCACCCATTTTTCTAGCATTGAGAAACGAAAACACTAATTGTGCGTGCGTGTGGATAATTGACTCTATGATAAAACATTTATCGTTCTTCATTTAAATTTTTATAAATTATCTATAAATAACAAAATATGGTTCGACATCCTAAATAAATCAACAGAATACAATTATTTTCTCTTATAATGATTCAATGTCAAAAGAAAACCCTCTTTAATCATACTCGCCAATCCATTGATGGAAATTGGGGCATTTGCGATGGGGCATTTGTGAGGGGGGCCCCTTCACCAATGCCTTGTTGCCAAAAGGGTTTCATAAATAGAGTATTTGGTTATGGTTCATCACAAATGTAGTTTTTTTGCGATGGGGTGTAGATCCGTCACAAATATATTTCTCATGGTTTTTAAATATCTTATTGCAATAGCCTCTTGGAAAAAGTTGCAAATAGTATTTACAATGGGGCCGGTCGCAAATTGTTTAAAATAATAATAATAAAGTAATAATAATAATAAAATTAATATTAAAGAAATAATAAAAATAATATTAACAAAATAAAATAAATTATAGAATAATAATATTAATATAATAATAATAAAAATAATATTGATAATATAAGGGGTCAGTCAAAAGGGAGCCAGTAATCCATGAGAAATTGTGCCTATTTATTATAATTTATTACGATTTATTACGATTTTTTTCTAATTATAGTTATTTATTAGAATTTATTACTAATTAAAATAATTTATTAATAATTATTACTAATTATTAGAATTTATTAATAATTATTATAATTTATTACTAAATTTATTACAGATTGTTAATAATTATTACTAATTGTTGTAATTTATTACTAAGTTTTACAATTTAATACTAATTATTAAATTTTTTACTAATTATTACTAATTATTACAATTTATTAATAATTATTAGTATTTATTACTAATTATAAGAATTTGATGCTAATTATTAGAATTTACTACAAATTATTAGAATTTATAATCAATTATTACTAATTATTAAAATTTATTTTTAATTATTACTAATTATAAGACTTTATTTCTAATTATTATAATTTATTACTAATCATTACTTATTATTACTAATTATTATAATTTATTACTAATTATTATAATTTTTTACTAATTATTATAATTTATTACTAATTATTATAATTTATTACTAATTATTAAAATTTATTACTAAATATAAGAATTTATTAATAATTATTACTAATTGTTACTATTTATTACCGAGTAATGCAATATTTTACTAATTATTATAATTTTACTAATTTTAACAATTTACTACTAATTATTAGAACTTACTACTAATAATTTAAATTTGGTAATTATTAGAATTTATTAATAAATTTTACTAATTAATTAAATTTATTACTAATTGTTACAATTTATTTCTAATTAATACAATTTATTACTAATTATTACAATTTATTACTAATTATTAGGATTTATTACTAATTATTACTAATCATTATAATTTATCATTAATTATTATAATTTATTACTAATTATTATAATTTATTGCTCGTTATTACAATTTACAGCTAATTATTACTAATTTTTGTAGTTTATTACTAATTGTTGCAATTGATTACTAATTATTGCAATTTATAACTAATTGTTGCATTTTGATACTAATTGTTTCAATTTATTACAAATTTTTAGAATTTATTAATAATTATTATAATTTATTATTAATTATAAGAAACTATTACTACTTATTAATAATTATTATAATTTATTACTAATTATTACAAGTTATTACTAATTATTACAATTTATTACTAATTATTACTAACTGTTACAATTTATTACTAATTATTACAATTTATTACTAATTGTGGCAATTTATTACTTTTTGTTGCAATTTATTACTAATTTTTGCAATTTATAACTAATTATTAGAATTTGTTTCTAATTATTATAATTTCTTACTAATTATTAGAATTTTTTACTAATTATTACTAATTATTACTTATTATTACTAATTATTACTAATTATTACTTATTATTACTAGTTATTTCTAAATATTACAATTTATTAATAATTATTACAATTTATTACTAATTATTAGAATATATTACTAATTGTTTACAATTTATTGGTAATTATTACAATTTATTACTAATTATTTAAATTTTTTCACAAATTATTACAATTTATTACTAATTATTAAAAATTATTTCTAATTATTAGAATTTATTGCTAATTATCATTATCTATTTCTAATTTTTAGAATTTTTTATTAATTATTTTCAATTATTACAATTTATTACCAATTATTAAAATTTTATACAATTTAGTACAATTTATTACAATTTATTACAATTTATTACTAATTATTATAATTTTTTACTACTTATTATAACTGTTCCAATTTATTACTAATTGGTTCAATTTATTAATAATTTTTAGAATTTATTACTAATTATTACAAGTTATTACTAATTATTACAATTTATTACCAATTATTCAAATTTATTACTAGTTATTCAAATTTATTACTAATTATTCGAATTTATCATTAATTGTTGCTATTTATTACTAATGTTTTCTATTGATTAATAATTATTTCAATTTATTACTAATTATTGCAATTTATTGTAATTTATTACAATTGAATACAAATTATTATAATTTAATGCTAATTAATACAATTTAATACTAATTAGTACATTTTAATACTAATTATTGCAATTTAACACCAATTATTACTAATTAATATAATAACTATTAACTAATACTAATTCATAATAATTATGCATAATTTCTTGTAAAAATAAACATAAACAATCCTAAATGAAACAATCTTATTTTAATTTAATTTTACTACAGCTAATTAACAAAAATTATAACTAAAATAAAATAAAATTAATTAAGTAAAAAATAAAATAAATATATAAATACCTTAAAATTGAAGATTTTGAAGGATATAAGCTGCGAATAATGCCCCAAATTAATATTTTAAAATATGAAAAATTGTGAGAGAGATTTTTTTTTCTAGAGAGGGAGAGTGGAGTAGAAAATTGAGTGGAATGAGGAAAAAATGGGTGGGACTGTATATAGGTTAGATTAGTTGTGACAGAACTACCGTCCCAAATAGTATAATTTGTGATGGGTCCCGTCACAAATACCCACTGGTTAAAAAGTCCTTTGCGACAAGACAGGTCACAAAAGACCACCTGACGACATTGTATTTGTGTTGTGATAGAAATACCATCGCAAATGCTAAAAACTCCATCGGGTATTTGCGACGGGCTACAGTAGCCCATCGCAAATACCCCTTCGATCATTTTGGCACGCATGTGCGCCAAACTATTTGCGATGGGAACCATCGCCCCATCGCAAAAAACCTTATTATTTGTGACAGGCTCGTTCTCCCATCGCAAAAGATCTTTCCAAAGGACTATTTGTGATGAGACAGTGACCCGTCACAGATTGTCTGTCGCAATTGCCCGGTTTTCCCATAATGATCGAGTTAAAACATATTCATCGATTGGTTGATTTGAACACCAATGTGATCCATGATTTAAAATATGATTATGGATGTATATGGGAATAAGAAAAAATAATAATATAATAATAAATTAATAAAATCTTATTAGTATATGTTTGTTGAAACATTTTATAAGGTATTTAACTTATTTTTAAAGTAACATCTTCATTCACTTAAATCCCAAAAATAATCCATTATCATTTTATTTTTTACATATTGTAACTAAAAACCATATGGAATTGAATAAGAACATTTTAAATCAATATACGTGATATATCAATGAATCCTACATGATACAATTTCTATGAAATAATGGGTGCTGAAATCAAAATTATCAAACATGTGAAAAACATTTAATGATATTAGCACCATATGGTCATAATATGCCATAACTAATTAATTTAATCAATATAAAGAATAATAATAAGGATTATAAAAGGTTAATATTTTTGAGTAAGTTTCTGAAATTTGTTATTAAGTTAGCTATATTTTTTACCGGAGGTTATAGTTTCATATACAATGAAAGGAAACATAGTAAGGGTTTTTTATCTCAAGCTCACTTTTGTTAAGGCATGATTTCATGTTTTTCACCTTACTCTTTGATATAGAATAACTATTTAAATAATCATTTAATTCATCATAACTAAATATTAGTCCTGATATATAATTTTTATTTCACCATATCCCATACATTTTCATTCAATCCTTTTACCTCTCATGTTTTAAGGTTTTCTTTATCTCAAAATTTTATCTCATGAGACAGGTTTATGATAAACACCATGTATCATTTTAAAAGAAGTAAGTACCATCCAATTGTCATATTTTATCTTAATCCATTTAAAATTCATGATATTAAATGTTCTGTTTATTATTCTTCCACTTAGGCGGGGTTATTCGAAAGCAACAAAACCTTTATGGGTTTCATCAACTCAATTTTCGATTTATTGGGTTACAACCTTCCATTTATGAATAAAATTTTCAATATTTCTTAGATACCACCCATTACACTCTTCTATTTGGTATTTATTTTCATTATCATGGTAAATTATTTCAAATTATTAATATAAAAATATTTAATAAAATGTTTCCAAATTAAAAGTGTATTATTGGAAAGAATAACATCCATTCTTACCAATGAATATTTTCTTCCATTTCCATATTTTCCTTCATGCCAATGTTATCCTATATTTTTGTAAAGTGAATATGGATTAATTTTTATGATTTTAATAATTATTTACACCTTTTATAAAGTAAAATTTATTACCCTTTTAATGATGTGGGTTTTTGATAAGGTTATTTTTAAATGTTCCAAATGTTTTCCATCCATTCAATACAAGAGGATTTTTCATCCAATTCAAATTTAATTTTGAAATACATTATGTAATTTTCAAGGTTCCATTATAAAAGATTACTTTTTAAATTAAATGTTTTCAATGATTTTTTACATCCCCTTTTTGAAAACATTATTCATTTTCAAGCCTTTATTATTAAAAATTCTTGTAAAATAAATAGTTTTCAATGTATTTTAAATTCTATTTTTTCCCCAATGTTTATTTATCATAAATATATGTTTTCATAATTTTTTATATGTAATTATTTTTTAATTCCTTTTAAAATATGATATTTTTATATCTTATTATTTCTTAAGTTCATGTTATGTGATTAGATTAAGAAACCCATTCTTTTTCCATGGGTTATTTTGGATATAACGATGATTGATTTTAAGGGGCACACATATGAATAGATGATGAATGGTGGGGTCCAATATCTTCCACCGAGGGAGTGGTTTAATCTCATATTTCATGATATATTTAGGTGTAGAAATATTGAGCTTGTTCAAAAAGTCTTGGGAATGATTTTTCTCACATTTTTATGTGTTGACATAATGATTTTGTTCACTTAAGTGTGGGCATGATGAGTTTTCTCACACAGGTTTTCTTATAATTATGGTTTCAACACACTTTTATGCTTTTTCTCAATTTGAGAAACATTTATATGTTATATTTAATGTTATTCTCATTTTTAAAAATTCATTTCATTTATATAAAATTCGGGTTTTCATGATTATGAATTATATTTAATGTATTTAACACTTTTATATTATTCTCACATGTTATCTGAATATTAAGTTGTTTTTTAAGTCAGGTAATATCCTTTATACTTAATGAATGATATTTTAAAGATATTTTGTTACACTATCATGTTTTATGATTATCATATGTGGTGTTTTGGTCAATTATTATGATATTTATGTCTCCCTCAAGTTTTCCTTTATGTTTTGATATGGTTTACCATATGAAGTGTTTTAGATCACCAATTTCATATGTTTCCAATCCCCAAGTTATGAATATTATCATATCATGTGAGAATTATAGAAAAGGGTCTATATGAGTATAATTATGGATAAATGATTTCTTGTGAAATAAAATAACATGTCTTTATAGTTAAACTCCAAGACAGAATGCCTTTAGACAATTTGTTTGAGCAACTGTTGTGAGATGTATTATTTAAATAATGATATTAATGTACTATTTATGTTAAATTAGGAATAGGTTACTGTAATTTCTATCATAACAGGGTTTAGTTATTTGAGATATTAGTTGAGATTTTTTGGAAATTTGTTATGTTGTAATTAATGTTTGGTTTATAGAACGTTAGTAAAAACCATAGAGTTGAGTCAAAGTAAATGATGATATCCTAAAATATAAGTAAAATATTAACTGTATTGTTTCACTAGAAATACATCTACTTATGGATACTACAATTGGATGTAGTTTTGGAACAAATGCATCTAGGGGTAATTTCACAATAACTATTTAGTTGAGTATATCTCAACAATCATTTTGGGGAACAGTGAATGGGATATTATTAAACACCTAAATTAACATTCATATGAGATATACATTGGATGATCATATACTCTTTATAATCAATAATGAAGGATTTATATAGCATCATATAAATTTCATACAATCATATTACATCTTATTAAAAGAATTTTTATTAAATAACATAATGATCTTTACTAGAATCATGCAAGTCTATATATTTGGAAACATGGATACCTAAACAACTAGTTCATAAGTGAACTAAATAATATCCCACTATATTATTCATGAATACCACCCTTCTTAGATGTATCATACATACAACCTGTTTTTATAACCTGGGGAAAGGAATCATAAGAAAGGGTGATCTCAGATGCTCAGTAAGGCTAAACAAGGAAGATAACAACATAACATGACTATAAGGCTCTAAGAAAGTGGGAATAACATTAGAAAACCAAAACATGTATATTATCTATCATAGAAATGAATATTTTCATAAATATTGGTAGTTCATAGGACATGAATTATGTTGTAAAAGCAACAATTTTCTAAAAAACTATTTTTATGTGTGCAATTTCTATTAATCTTGATAAATTACATTTATCACTATGGTAGAATTATTTTAACGAAATATATATATTATGTGTTCTATTGATATTTTTAAAATTTGACTAATAGTTTTTGTTCTAAATATGAGATAATAATATATATATAATTTTATACTTAAAAAAGAATTTTTTTAAAATTGGTTTTTTTTCACATTTTGCACAATTAATTAAAAATAAATTTCTCACAAATATGTAAATTGAATATTGAAAAATGGATTCCTTATTTTGAATGAGGAGGAATAATTTTTTTAAGAATTCCCCTTTTATATTTGTTCAATATGAATTGTATTCAAATTATGTAAGTGTAAAATATGTAAAATAAGGTTATAAAATTGGTATAAGGATTTAAAACATATTTAAAACTTACTTTTTTCCCATTGTATGAGTGGAGTTTGACCATGTACATCCCATTTTATAATAAATGACCACACGGTTCCATAACTATTTGAGTGTGATGTTTATATTAATTTAAGAATAGCATAAATACAAAATGTAACTCTCTTGACATTAATATCTCAAAAATATTTACATAAGGATAAAAAGAGGATATGTTGACTTCGAATTTTTTTTGAATATAATTTTTTTATTTTTCATAATATTTACTCATTTCTATTTTTTATTTTTTTGAATACTTTCCTTAAATTCTGATGCAACACAGACACAATATTTACTCAATAAATAGATAAATAAAATAAATGATTTTAAAAATAATAAAAGAAATTAAATTTAAGTGAATTAATGAGTTCTAGAAATTTTATATATATATAAGAAATATTACAGATATTTGAAAACACTATATTTAAATTCCATATTTTTCTTGGTTTCTTTAAATCCAAATTAAATAAATAGTTCCAAAATTGACATTTATGATATTTTATAAATATAATATTTTATAAAATATTTAAAATTGATAAAAATGTTTTCATCATCCATGATAGTGAAATAAGGTTGAAATTTTAAACCATGGTCTATTTATGAGTCACATTTACATTTAAGGTAACATTTTTAACCCTTTAAGATTGATATAGTGATTACCATACTTAAGGTTAAAAATTATTAACGAAGAGGTTAATCAAAACAATAAGGATTAAAATGATAAAAAAGATAAATAAATTTAATTGAATGATATTAATTTGAACCTATAATCTTTTTCATCTCAATAATTTCCATTTTAAATAAATTTTCTTTGGAATCAATTTATTATATTTTAATTTTTTAAGAAACTCCAACTCTGTCATATCCCTCCTTTCTTAAAGGACACCCGTCTTTTCCCTTATTTACACCATTATGAGGCTTATAAATCAATCAAAAAAAAATGATAACCTATCTTCATGGAATCCATATACATAGTTTATAGGAATTGGTCCTCCCAAAAGGCCAACCCTAGGATCCTTAATATTATATCTAAATGAGTTATTTCAAAGAAGAGGTAATCACCTTAATCGATCCCTTTGTATTTTAATTATTCTTTAACCTAATATAAAGCTATATTATTTTTCAAAATAATAAATAAGTATCCTATATATAGTGAATTATTATTATTATTTTGAACCCTCTATTATTCACCCTCTTTCCCATAAAATGGGAAGTGAAAGTGTCACTCGTGTGTGCATACAACTTATCATCTCCACATAGAAATACAATTAAATTTTCATCACCAACAATTATATATGGGTATTATGATGGTTATAATGTTTAAATATAATATTTATAACATAATTATTCTTATCTAATTATAATATAATATCATTAATCTTAACTTTCAATCTGTTATAAAATAGTAGAGTTTCTCATTCGTATGTGTGGACTACCACCTCTATGAAACGATGTCATTTTTTTCATTTCCCTTTTACATGGATGGTAATAATGAATTATTTGATGAAAATTATGACTTATATGATATAATAATGGTTATATATGTGTTAATTATTATTTACCTTTCTTTTTTTCCCACCATCAAAATGTGAAAATAGTCTTCTTGCGTATGTACAACATATTGTCTCGATGTACAATGTAATTAATGATTATTTCTATAATATGTGTGGATGAATATATATACATATATATAATGAATATATATTATATTTATATCATTATTAATATTTTATAGATGATATAACAATGATCAATATGCTACGATTGAAACTATCAAACCAAACATCTTATGAAGAAATGAACTATTTAAAAATCAAAAATGGAAATTCTACTAAGGGATTATTAATAAATGGGCATTGAAATGTTATAAAGGGATCATATATGATATTATAATTATGAAAATTATTCTATTATATAATTTTAATAAATATAAATCTATTATACATAAGGACATAACTCTTTTAAATCAAGTGGAACTCGATATAAGGGATTATGTTATAATATTACTATTTATCGAGATTATTTATGATAAGATTTATCCTAATGAAATATCATGATATATATCTAACTAATCTCATTAAATTTCTTCCCCTAATTTTATTTCTATAGAATACATGTTTTTTTTTCATTTTTCTCTCTTTAAATACTCAAGATATTATATGAATAGTTTTAAGGAAAATCGACATTAATTCTCTTATTGGTTGAAAATAATTTTTCTTATATATCCATTTTTTCAAAAAAACATAAATTTGACTAATATTATTCAATTATTTTTTGAAATTCATTATTATCCACGAATGATTTTTTCAAAAATGGTTTAAAAGTAATATTCTTGTCAACTTCTGAATGAGCTACCTTTTTACCATTTTAAAAAAGTATGACAGAAATGTTTTCTTTTAACTTATACAACAAGAATGGAAT
This sequence comes from Viscum album, assembly GCA_963277665.1. Classification (NCBI taxonomy): domain Eukaryota; kingdom Viridiplantae; phylum Streptophyta; class Magnoliopsida; order Santalales; family Viscaceae; genus Viscum; species Viscum album. Next base: position 278,135,531 of record OY728135.1, read on the forward strand.
TTCCCACAATCATGACCAATAAATTATTTGAATCTTACTTTACATTTTTCAAAGGTTATTTCCAAATAAAATATTTCATTTAATATTTGGGGAATTGTTTGTAAGATTTGGTGCCCTAGAACCAACTTCTATGTACTTTATGATAACATGTATCCATAGTTTTGAATATTAATAAACTCTTTATAAATTCATGATTTTTATTATTTATAACATTGTATGTGAAAATGTTTTAATAGTATTTTTTGTGCTAAAAGGTCATAGTAGTTCCCCGTTATGATAAGAGCCAAGTAGCTCTACAATATTATTCTTAAATATATGTTCTATGGCCGGATGATATCATTTGAGGGACACAAATGATCTAGGATATCATGGGTGGAGAGTCATATGAATTTTGGGAACCTTCTCATGGTGTAAGCCCTTGGTAATATCCAGTGTAGGATATTATGAGAATGAGACCTGTCAGTAAGGAATCTACATTCATATGTGTTATTGGATGTTCATATCTATGGTTGTGTTTATTGATCCTTAGGAATTATGATTGTAATTAATGAATATTATAAGTTATATACTTTTATGTATTGATGAAAACTGTGAAAACATATGTTTACGGTAAGGTATGATAAATTGGGTGTGTCATGAGTAATATTGCATTAATGAATGATGTATGAAAGAATTTTTCCCTTATGTACTTTAATGGAAGTTGATATCTCCATCCATTTGATTGAAATGATATTGTAACACCCCATATTTTTATAGAAATTTTATTAATTAATTAATTTTTATTGATGTTTTTCAATGCACTAAGTCAAACATTCCTTTCACATGGCACCGACATGGCATACATTACACGCAACACCAAGTTTTACCAAGAAATAATGTGTTATTAAAATATTATATATTAAGACATAACATATTCGTTAAGTTAGCAGTTACGAATAGTACTAAAAAACTTCTAAAAACCTATTATATACAAAAATATAAAATGAATTCATTAGTTACAATGAACCAATTTAATATAAATGGATTTTTTATAGAAAACTATATTTACGTACCCAAATCTTTTTTATCCTAGTAAAATAAACTAATTACAATTAGTTAGTTATATTAATAATAATAATATATATATTTTATATATTCTGTCCATTTTTTTTATATTCATATAATAGATTATATATGCATAAGATATGAACAAACCCAGTTTTACACATAATAAACCTATATTTTTATTAAGGTAATTTTACCACCTTTTGATAGAGAACCTACATTAAATCCAAATTTTGGAAGTTTTATAAAATTTTTATTTCAAAATAAAATTTATTTTTGAAATTTAAAAATAAAAATAATGTTTGGTTGAATATTTTGTATATTTCAATGAAGATTCATTTTTTAATGAAGAATGAAAAATACTAAAATTTAACTCAAAACTGCCTCTTCATATAATTTATTTATACAGTTAATTTATATTTTAAGTTTTTTAAAGTTTCATTAGATTAAATTTTTATAAATAAATCCAATTTAGTCATTATAATAAATTTAATTTTGAAATTGACTATAAAAAACATAGAAAATATGTGAGCATTTTTACTTAAAAAACCCGCATTATCGTCTCATCTACCAAATTATATTTAAATTAATTTTTGACTCTTATGTGTTTTGAATTTTAAAAAATGGGTTTAATATATTAAATAATCATAATTTATAATGTATAATATGTTCAATTTATTTTTTTACAAAAATAAATATTGATTGTAATTAAAATGTATTACAATGATTAAGGTTAAATTAAGCTTAATAAGGGACTAAACCATAAACTTAAGGCCCAAAATGACCTATATACGTATCCACAATCCATTGTATGGAAATATTTCGACACTATAATCCCTTGGAACAACTTTTCACCATTATGGGATCCCCATTAAATAAAAAAAACATGAGTGGGGGTTCCCTTTCCAAAATATTTCAAAAGTGCCACTCCTCCATTATAAAAGGCCTCCCATCCTCCAACTTCCTCAAATCTCTCAATATAATATGGATAAAAAACTTTTCCAAAATATCTCCCTAGAATCCCCATCTTACTTCTTGAGGCCTTTGTGATGAAATCCTTCTAAGTAATCCCTTTGGTGCAAACCAAAAGAGTTACCCGATTAAGAGGTACTACCCTCCCTCAAACTCAAACTCATTTCTTTTATTTTCTTTTTAAAATCCCTATAATATTATTATTCCTTGATTTTATAACAAAAAATGTATTCTAAATATACTAGTATGATTTTATTCTATATTTTCTATCTACATATACACACACATCCATCTAATAGGTAACAAACATACTGTTTATGTGTACGATGAACTACCGCCTCACAAAGTGATGATTGTCCAGTTTTCCTTTACCACCATTCAAGGTAGAAATTAAGATGGAAAATATGTTTATATATGTTTTATATTATATTTATTTTATATTTAATCTTATATAATTCTTTTACAAAATATATCTTTATACTATCCCTTTTGTGTTAATATGATAATTTCATTTGGGAAAGTGTGGGCTACTACCCCCTCAAAGCAATGTGATTCATTCATACACTACATGAAATGTATTAAACATGGGTTTAATGAATATATATGATATAATAAATTTAATTTAATAATTATATATTTACATATATATAAATATATTTCATTTACTTTATTTCTTTTAACATGATAATTAAACACAAATAGCGTTCATGTGTACGTACAGATTATCGTCTCCATGAATGGTGTATTCCATTTCATAATTATGTATTATATGGATTATTATAATAGAATTATACTGAATATAAATTATATTAAAATAATGTTTTACATTCTAGAAATAATGATATAAGTATAAGTACCAAATATATAACAAATTAAGACACATGCATAAATCAAAGCGGATGTTACCCAAAGTGAAACATTAACATTGGATTATTAAAAAGAATGGAATATAAATCCATAATAAAACCATATATGGTATTAGAAATAATAATATGGTCCTTTTATTAATTTATAATATATTTTTGTTTATTATATATATGTTTTTAATGAGTATGATGCGAGTCATGACATAAGGTAAGGGAATTTTATCTCATTATTTATATCCATGAGATACATGCCATGTTCCCCACTCTTTTATTTTCTGTGGTGTATATACTAATTATAAATTTATTCTATGAATATTAATAATAAATTTAGAGGTATTTACATATCCCTTCTAAAATATTTCTTTAATGGTATTTATGTTTCAAAATTCATTTAAGAGTATTTTAAAAGTTATTAAGGAAAATAATTTTGAAATGGTTTTCATGATTCATTATAAGTTTCACAGAAAAATTTTTTCAATTTTTTTTCAATAATATATTATAGTATTTTATTTTTATTTTCAAAGAGAATAAGTTTCAAATGGATTTATGTTTTAAAAACATATTTTCATGAAAAAAGGATATTTTCATAAATAAGTTTTTTTAAAGATCTCCAAAATGATTTCTCATCTATGATGACATCCGTTGGTGTTAATATTTAATTTATAGAGAAATGATTCAATTTTTTCATTCATATTAATTAAATAGATGGTTTACGTTTTGATGAAATTATTTTTATGAAATCTGGTTCTCTTTCAAGGGTTATATGATTTTAAATCCCGCTTTTTTCACGGGTTATGATTTTGATGAAATGATTATAAAACCTGTATATTTTTTCACAGGTTATGATATGATTACATGTTTATGATACCCATTTAATTTTATGGGTTATGATATGACTGATTTTGATTTTATATCACATGTCTGGATGATTTCATTATGATATTGGTGGGACCTATATCTCTCTCCAATGCATTGGGTGAATATTTATATCTCATGAGAAAGAAATGGATAAAATGTGGAGTGAAATAGATTCAGTATTATAGAACAAGAACGAGGAGTAAACTATGTTCAGTAATACAGGGCTGGAATGGGGAGTGAACTCGGTTCAGTAAAGGACTTTTTCCACTAATATGTAATTTACATCCATGCCTTGACTACAATGGAAATCATATTTTATACTTATGTGTTTTCCACAATTCATTGTATTATTCCTCTGTTATGATTTCAAGTCTTATGCTATTTATTTTATTATGATTCATTTCTTATGAAATACCAAGATTTATGCTATGATTCATGTTTATGATCTTGTAAATAAAGTGTATGATCTTCTATTTTCATGATCACATTCTCACAACCTTTTGCTTAAGATTATGTTTACATATCTACCTTGTTTACACTTACTAAGCATATGAGTTCACCAATTTTTAAATTTCTTTTTCACCTGGTTATAAAGATACATATTATGTTTGATGTGTTTAAGAAGGGTTCTAGTAAAAAAGAACATAATTGGAGATAATGTACCTCATTTATGCACCAGTTTTTAGGTTTCTATTTATCCAAAGGCACTATACTAGTACAATCTTTGGGAGACTGTTTGTATAATGTATAATGTATTCTGAAAATGTGATGTAATGTTAATTTATATCAATACTGGATCATTATAGTTGGTATCATAGACAATTTTTAGTTAAAAATTTCAAACTAGGATGATAAAAACTTTGCGATAACTCTAAGGACATGTATAAGGACATGTCTAATGATATGGAAAAATATAGGAAAATGTCTTGGAGTTTTGGTAAATTATAGTGTGAGTGTTTTCCTAGAAATACATCCTTGTCCATATAAAATAAATGGACGTGGATCTAAATAGATATACCTTGGGGTAACAAATCTTACAAGATGTCCAGGGCCTAACTCAGGGTAATATGGTACACGATAATGGGCTTTACCACACACCTAGCTTGACACTCCCAGGGGATCTGGTTTCGGAATTCAAAAACTCTTAATGAACCATTATGAAGAATTTAAATATAATTAATCCATGAATATCCTAGGATAAACCTAAGGGAACATAAATAAATTAATATTTAATAAATTATACATCCTATAAGTGACTTTTCATTATTTTTTAGTTCCTATCTATGATAATTGTTTCTTTCTATATGTTTTTTAGTCAACGACCGGAACCTAAAGAAACCATGTTAATGGTGACTGTAATGGACAATGAAATGATTTTTTTGTTGATAAACTTAATTATATGGGATATATATTGAAAAATATAATTTCTATATCGCTTTCTAAAGCTATGAATCATGGTGGACTTCCAAATGAGAAAAGGTCAGAACAATATTCTGTTGATTCATTCAGGAGGAATCATCCAACTTTTTTCAAAGGATATTCTAATAAAATTGTTTCTAAAAAATATATCAGTAATCCTACAAATTTATTTTCCATACTCTAGTTTTCTAAGCATTAGAATGTTATTTTTGGCTACTTATCATTTATAAGGTCAAGCAGACCAGTGGTGGACTCTAATCAAGAATATGAGACAGTAATATGGGATTGAATTCCAGGAATGGGATGAGTTTATGAACTTATTTTTCAATGAGTACATTACTTGGATTCTTCATACTAATATGAAGAAAGAGTTCCATAAGTTGAACCAATGGGATGATGAATCTATCAGTACATACAAGGATAATTTCACAAGAATTATGAGTTATGCTTTAGGAATTATCATCCAGCCCGAATGTTTAGTTGATAGGTTCATTAGTGGCTTAAAGCCATGTCTGAGAAGGGTGTCATCCATAAGAGACATTAATAGCTACTAAGAGATTGTGCATTGTGAAATCAAGGTTGAAATGGAGGTTGGATTCAAGTATCAACCTCATTATTTTGACAAGAAAAGGAAGATAGAGTTAAAATGATACACTAAAACCATGGAGAAAAGTATTTGAGTTTTCTTCTATGTTCTAAATTTTGGAAGAATTGTGGAGGAATTTTCCTTACGGGGTCCAGTAAATGTTTTAATTGTGGAAAGGATGGTCATCGGGAAATTGATTTTCGAATTGATGGTAAGAAGTTATATAATAGTGCTAATTAAGATAAAGCTGCACAGAATGTACCTCCCCTACTTCAACACTACAAGTGTAAGGAGAATGGGGATTTTTCTAACAAGTGCCCAAACCTAAGGGATAGTGATGATGATCAAAGTCAGAAACCACTTAAGCCAAGGTATAGGGGAAAATTTAATGAAATTTCTATTTCTAACAATGGGTGCAATAATGTTGTGGTGAAAGGTACACTTACCATCCACTTTAGAAATTCAAATGTATAATTTGATTCTATATCTACCCAATCTATCATATCTAAAAAATTTTCTAAGGGAGTGAAGATTACACCAAAATTATGAGATTGGTAATTATAAGTATAAAATTCTAATGGTATGATGATTGTATCCCAATTTTATGATTCATCTCCAATAGACATTTATGGGAAAGTGATTCTGGAAAAACTTGTCTTTATTCCTTTAGTTGAATTTGATTTCATCTTAGGCATTTATTGTATTTATCTGAATAAATATCATATGAATTGTTCAGGAAGGGATGTTTTGTTTTATATTTTAGAAAAACATTTGATCATCAATCAATGTGATGATAAGTACGAACTTCTTGTGGAGATTATATCTAGTGTATGGGTATTAATTCCCATTTATAAGGGATGTTTATCTCAAATGGTTGGGGAGAAAATTGACATTGATGGTATGCCTATTGTTTGGGAATGTATGGATGTCTTTATGGAAGGGTTTTCTAGGCTTCCATCAAAACATGAAGTTTAGTTCTCAATATAACTCATACCTAGTTCCACAACAATTTCAAAGTCTCTCTATAGAATGGACCCAATTGAGTTGTAGGAATTAAAGAATAAACAACAAGAAATCCATGAAAATGGATTTATTCTTCCAAGTGTGCCACCTTGGGGTGTACCTATTCTTTTTTGTGAAAAGGGAAGATGGATCAATATGACCTTATATTGATTACCATGAGTTGAACAAGATCACAATAAATAAAAAGTATGTTCTTCCATGTATTGATGACATTTTTGATGAACTTCACAGAGGTCAATATTTTTCCAAGATTAACTTTCATTCTAGACAACATTAATAGAGGGATAAGAAATAGGATGAAACCAATACGAAATTCCGTACAAGGTATGAGAACTATGAATACAAATTAATTCCTTTTAGTCTTACTAATTCCCCTTCAATCTTCATTGATTTAATGAATATAGTATTTAGATATTATATCGATCATTTGGTAGTAGTCTTTATAGATGATATTATTATCTATTCAAAGATCATGGAAGAGAATGAAGACAACTTGAGAATTGTACTAAATAACATAAGGAGAAAATATCTGAAAAGTTTACAAAGTATGATTTTTTTGAAAAAAGGTCCATTCTTGGGTCAAATAATCTCAAGGGATAGTATAATAGTCGATCCATCAAAGATCAAGGCTATTTAATGTTTTCTTAGACTTACCATGGTGACTAAGATCTATAGCTTTCTTTGTTTAGTTAGATATTGTCGATGGTTTGGGGATAATTTCTCTTGACTATCTAATCCTCTGACCAATTTAACTTAGAAAGGATTCATGTTCCTCTGGATAGATGAATGTGAGGAAAATTTCAAGGAACTGAAAAAAAGGTTGGTCAGAACACATGTACTTACATTATTTTGTAGTGGAGAAGTGTTTGTAATCTATAGTGATACATCCAAGAAGTGATCATGATGTGTTCTTATGAATAATAACATGGTTACAGACTATACCACATGATAGTTGAATATTTATGGGAAATATTACCCAACTCATGATTTCAAGTTTACAGAGGTTATTTTTTCATTAAAGATATGAATGAATTATCCTTAAAGAGAAATTTTTTATATATATATTGATCATAAAATTCTGAAATATATATTCACATAGAAGGAGATGAACATTTGTCGTAGAATATGGTTGGAGCGGATGAAAGGATTATGACTACTAAATACATTACCACCCTTGGAAAGAGGACAAGGTGGATGATTCTTTATATAAAAAAGATCAAGCTATCTTATCCATGATGATGATCATAAAAGATCCAATAATTATCAATTTTCAAAGGATGGATCTAGAAATACTGAAGGAAGGGGAAAATATAATCTTTCTCAAATGAATGTTTAACCCTCTATCCAAGTGAAGATTAAGGAGTCACATAATGAATATGTAGATCTTAAAAAAACTAAAAACTGTTCCCAGTTTACCCATGATTAGGATAGAATGATAAGGTTAAAGAACTATGTATGTATTCCTTCCGTACCCAATTTGAATAAGGAGCTATTATAGGATTGTCACAGTTCTTCATTCTCTATTCATCCTGGAAGTACAAAGATGTATTGGGATTTGAAATAATATTTCTTATATGATGGCATGAAGAGAGATATCGCTGAGTTTATATTTCAGTGCTTCGTATTCCAGCAAGTTAATGCGGGAAGATAATGTCTAAAAGAGTATTGACTCCATTACCCATACCATAATGGTAATTAGAGAAAATTTCTATGGATTTTATGGTTGGACTACCCAAAACCACGAAAGGGTTTAATGCTATATGGGTGGTAGTTAATCGCCTTACTAAGTCCATACACTTCATTTCTATCAAAGAAGATTTATATCTAGATCAGCTTTCAAGGATAAACATTAATGAAGTGTTAAGGCTACATAGAGTACCACATTCCATTGTATCTAATCAGGATCTGTGGTTTACCTTAAAATTATGGAAAATTATTCATCAAAAACATTTTATATAATTGAGTTTCAGCACTTATTATCATCCTTAGATGGATGGTTAATCTGAAAAAATAATTCGAACACTATAGGATATGTTGAGATCTTGTTGATTAGATTTAAAAGGATATTGGGCTCAACACCTTCATCTAGTTGAGTTTTCTTACAATAATAGTTGTCACTCAAGCATTAAGATGGCACCTTATGAATCCCTATAGGGGAAGAAATGTAGAGCTAAAACGTGTTTTGATGAAGTTGGGGAAAGAAATCTATTGCAACTTGAGATCACTAAAGAAATGATAGATAAGTTTAGATCTATTCAACAACATAGCAAGGAATCAAAATGTTGGAAAAAATATACTGATAACCATTATCATGATCTATAATTTGATGTTTGAGAAAATGTGTTTCTATTAATCTCTCCCTGGAAGTAGGTTATGAGATTCAGGAAGAAATGGAAACTAAGTACTAGGTTTATCAGTCCCTTTTACATAATTGATCGTATCAGGATGGTATCCTATCACATGGAACTTCCTCCAAATCTCTCTCATGTTCATGATGTGTTACATGTATCTCTCATAAGGAAGTATATACATGGGCCTTCACATGTACTAGATTCATAAGTCATACTATTGGAGTATGATCTTTTTTATAAGGAGAAAACAACTGAAATTCTAGATGATACATAGAATATTCTATGTGACAAGACCACTCAGTTGTTCAATGTTTTGTAGAGAAATCACCAGTTAGAGGAAGCTATGTGGGGACTTGGGGATATGATGAACCCGAAGTATACTTATTTTTTGTACCATAATGATAGATTCTGATAGTGAAATTAATTTTAAGGGGGGGTAGAATGTAACACACCAAGTTAATTATGGAAGTTTTTTTAATGAATTAATTTTTATTGATGTTTTGAAATGCCCTAAGGTGAACATTACTTTCACATGACACTGAATTGGAATACATTACATGAAACACTAAGTTTTTCCAAACAACAACATATTTTTAAAATATTATATATTAATAATTAACCCAATAATTAAGTAACATATTATCAATAGTACCAACTAACTTATTAAAATCTATGATTTACACAAATATAAATTGAAATCATTAGTTACAATTCACCAATTTAATATAAAGAGAATATTTTTATAGAAAACTATATTTATGATCACAAAGATGTTTTATCATAATAAATTAAATTATTTATAATTATTGGGTGATATTAATCTAATATATAAATTATATATAAGGCCCCAGCCTTAAACATTACTTAATCTTGAGTTATTACAAGATTACACATTGATGATCTTTTCAGGTTTTGATTTTTAGAGAATTAGATCATAAAACTTGCATTACATTCCCCATATAAACAAAGTGGTTACATAAAGATAGTATTCTTCTTTCCCATCAATGGAAACATATTTAAAATAAAACATGGATTCTTTCTTGACACTTCCTTGACACTATAATCATATCATGTACCTTTCCCTTGACCTGTGAAAAACATTTCAAAAAACTTTGGATGAGCATAAAAAGCTCAGTAAGGGATATAAAAATATGGAAAGGAAACATGGGTATATATATACATAAGAATGAAATCATACTTTACCCATAAAACAAAAACACTTTAACATACCTCATCAAATCATGAATAAATCATAGAAATCATAAGACATAAAGATAACTTGAGGCATTCATAACATTCTTACGTAGGGAGTAACCCTCTTGGTTACATTTGGAAAACCCATCACAGTATATTACCTAAATCGCTTCGGATAAACCTTAACGTTACACTCCTTCACGTTACCCAATGAATTAGAGAGCTATATCGGGCTCACCCGTCTTCATAATAATGCCCAAGAACATCAACATAATCGTATCACATAAAACATGCATAAAGGAAACATAACATTCCCACCTTTCAATCACAAGATATCAATACAACACATTGATATAAAAATGTTATGAAAACCATTTTCAATACCAAAATAAAAGAAAAATAAAACATGGTATTTATTTTTCTTTTAAAAAGAAGGTATGGCTTGTAGAGGAAGCCGAAACTCAAATAATGGTCACGGCGGCGGAGAAGTCGTTGTCGCCGCATACGTACGACAAAAACATTCCCTTTTGTCGTTTAGTAAAACGCTTCGTATAAAAAATATTCCTTTTGGATAAAAGTAAAAGTCAAAGGGGTTTATACACCGTATAAAAGAAGGTTGTGTATAAAACAAAATATGCCTCAATGAAAGGAGATTGAGATGAAGTCCCGTACCTCGGGTCCAACTTGACTCGATCATTCTTTAATGTCCTGAATAATAAACTTGAGTTAATTTCTACTTGTTTAAGAACCTTTTTCAAGCTCATTATTCCTTTTATATCACTTATTTCCATGTCATGAACACAATGTAATTATTTAAGTTAATAACGGTCGTTTTAACGATCATTGGTACTTCAGTAAAAAATAAACCCTTTATAATTACAAGTTGTTCATGTATCAATTATATCCAGAATTATAATCATTATGTATATATCATATATATCCAGTATATACATGCATTTATAATATTACATAATCATTTAGAGGTAAGAAATGAAATGCACCGTTCATGGAGACGGTAAGCCGTACGTACGCATGAACGCTACTTTCATTTCTATTTCATATTTTATAGAATGGAATTATAATGATATAATGGTATATTATAATTCCAGTATAATATCATATATAATATAATAGTTACGTCCTTTATACGTCCCACATATGGTATTTAACAAATCAAATCACTTTGAGGGGGCGGTAGTCCGCACTTCCTAAAATGAAGATATCGCCTTTACCCATAATGGAAACCATAAAGGTATGCCAAAAATGAAAAATACAGAAGCTTAAGGAATAATAAACATATTTTATATCAGATTTAAATATAGTGACATCTTAATGGCCACCTTTGAAGGTGTTAAAAGAATGTTGAACAATCATCATTTCGGGAGGCATAAATTCACCATCCACGGAAACGGTATGTCCTTTAACCATTAGATGTAGGTGTGTGTAAGTGTAGTTCAAATACTTCTTATAAAAACATTCTGGTATATTGAGGATACTGGAGTTGTTACAAAGTAAAATAATAAAATGAGTTTAGGGGGTTGGAAAAGCAAAATAAAACAAAAGGACTCAAGTGAAGACATTACCTTAAAATCGGGTAACTCCCTTTGGTTTGAGCTCAAAGGCTTCCTTGGGAAGACTTCTGCCCAATGTGAGGCTTCAAGGAGTAATAGATGGATGTGGAGAGCCAAAATGGGCAGGGGTTGGCCGAGCCAAAGGCTTTGGGAGTGTGGGTAAGGAGGTAGAGGTGGGGGCCTTTTATAAGAGAGGAGGAGGGGCACTCTTGGAAAGTAAAGAAATGTTACTTTATTTTCAAATGGTATTCGGATTTAAGAGGTCCCACATTGATATACTTCGAGGATAAGTTGATAAGGGTTTGAAATCCACCCATCCAATAGGTTTTGGACATGTGTAGGTCTTATATTTTACATTATCTTTCTATTTTATTTAAATCCATTATTAATGAGGTAATCGCTGCATCATCATGATGTCATAAATAATTTCATATTTTTAATTTATAAAAATTATAAAAAAATTATAATTATGTAGGAAATCGTTTTATCTTTCTAATTTATATTTATAGTCAAAAATATTATTTTTATAACGTCATGTAAAAATTGTTTTAGTAAAACATCCCATGTTTGTGTCATTTTTACTTTTACATTAAATAAAACGTTATTTATGTCATTTTCCAACCAAAGTGGCTTCATGGGGTCCCCAAGTTGACCCATGGATTGTCTTGGTCGGCCATGACACATCCAATGAGGTTAGGACATGTGTCTAGGTCATTTAATTTTATTAAAACATTATTCTTACCTTAAACTACACTAATTACCTCTAATCGCGATAAAGAACTTAAGAGTTACTATTCACCAAAAAAATTATTTTAATCTCATTGAACCACATTTTACTTCTTAATGACAACCATTTATGTCGGATTTTTGAAATTAAAAACACAGAAGTGGTAAAATTTCATTTAAACAAAAAATCCATTTTTATAAGTACCACTTGTGGTTTCACTATTCATCAAAAATTGAAGTTTTTCAGAAAAATACCAAAAACTCACCCTAATCTATATTTGATATTCCGAATTCAAAAATGAAGTCTATTTTACAAAATTAAAAACATATAAGTCAAACTAATTAATTTAATAATTAATTCCCGCTATCATGACAAATAACGTGTTTTTATGAAACAATAAGTATCAAAAGATTGACACCAGTTTAAGTCCAATTTCAAAGTGAAATTGATTCCAATGACCACCATTGGATTAAATGGTAAAAATATATTCTAATTTCACTTCAAAAACAATTCAAAAGATAATCTAATCATATAAATAAATTAGATTAAAAAGCAGTTTTGATGTAAAATGCAGTATTTTTCACTATTCATTTAAAAAATGAACATTGTCTGAAAAATAACAAAAATTCACACAAAGTAAATTTTGATGTCCCAATCATAAAGAATAAGTTTATTTAGACAAAAATAGCTTATAAAAGTGTCAAAATATAGATTTAAAAATGGTTTTCCATCAAAAGGCAGTAAAACAATCTTTTAAAACTATTAGTGTATTCCATGCTTAAGATTGGATTTATTTTCATTTTAAGCCTCTAAAACACTATCTAATTCATTAATAGACATAGATAAAAATATCTATTACTCATTACTTACTTGAGATGTTACATTATATGTTCAATAAAATATTTTTTATATTCATACAATAGATTTTATAGGCATAAGATAAGAACAAACCAAATTTTACACATAAAACCCTATATTTTTATTAAGGTACATTTACCACCATTTGATGAAGAACACAAATTAAATATAATTTTTGGACCTCTTATAAATTTTATATGTAAAAATAAACCCAAATTTTTAAATAAATAAAAATAAAAAAAGTATGTTAGTGTGAATTTTTGGTATTTTTATATGAAGTTTTGTATTTTAATGAATATTGAAAAATACTAAAATTTCACTCAAAAATATTTTTACATATAATTAATTTACATGATTAAATTATATTTTAAGTGGGTTTTAATGTTTAATTAGATTTATATTTTTATCAATAAATCCAATTTTGTAATTGGAATAAATTTCATCTTCAAATTAATAATAAAAACATAGCAAACTTTAGAACTTTTTTACTTTAAAAACATGTGTTGTCTTCCAGTCTATAAGATTATTTTAAACTAATTTATTCCACTTATTTGTTTTTAATTTGAAAAATGGATTCCATATTTTTAATAGTTTTAATTTATAATTTCTAATAAGGTAAAAGAAAATTGATAAAAAAATATATTAGTGAAATAAATTAAATTTAATTACAAGGATTAAGGTAAAATTAAGCATAATAAGTGACTAAACTATAACATTAAGATCTAAAACAACCTATAAAATTATCAAAAGTATAATGGATTTACATATTTAGAATATATCCTCCCTTTTATATACTTTTTACCATTATTGGATCCAATTTCAATAAAAAAACATTGGTGGGGTTTCCCTTTTCCAAAATATTTTAAGAGTGCCTCTCTTACTCCATTATAAAAGGCCTCCTCTCCTACCACTTTCTCACACCTCTCAAGATAATTTTTAATGACCAATATATACCAAAATATCTCCCCTACATCCATAACATCCCCCATTAATCTTTTATTGGGCATAAATAATTCCAAGTAATCCGTTTGGTGAAACCCAAAAGGAGTTACCTGATTAAGAGGTAACACCCAACCTCAAACTCCTTTCTTTTTGTTTCTTTCTATACTGCATAAAATATTATTATTCCATGATTTTATAAAAAAAATATCCTAAATATACTAGTATGTTTTTATTCTAATATTGTTAACTTAACTTACACACACTTCCATCAAATGGGTAATGTACATACTGTTTACTGTAAGGATAACTATCGGCTCACTAAATGATGATTGTTGATTTTTCCTTTACCACATCTCATACTGGGAATTATGATTAAAGAACAATTTATATATGTTATATAATATATTTATTATTAATTTAATCTTATTTAATTATTTTACAACTCATATATTTATACTTTCCATTTTGTGTTCATACAATAATTTCATTTGAGGAAGTGTGGACTATCGCCCCATTAAAGAGATCTGATTCATTCGTACACTACATGGAATGTATTAAGGATGGGTTTAGTGAATATATCTGATATATATGATATAATAAATAATATTTAATATATAAATATATATATAAATAGTCCTTTTAATTTCTTTATTTTAACATGAAAATTAAATGGAAAAAGAGCTCATGTGTACGCATGATTTACCATCTCCATGAACAATGTATTCTATTTCAAAATTATATATTCTATAGATTATAATAATAAATATATGATGAATATAAATTATATTTAAATAATGGTTTATATTCTATAAATCATGATATCAGTAAAAAATCCAAGTATTTAAAAAAAATTAAGGCACAAGCCAGAAACAAAGCGAATATTACACAAAGTAAAACCTTAACTTAGAATAGTTAGAAAGAAGATAATATAAATACGTAACAAAACCATATATGTTATTATTAGTAATAATATGGTTTTTTGATAGATTAATAATAAATTTATATCTATTATTTAGGAGGTATGAATGAGTAATTCGGGATTCAAGACACAAGGTAACGGAAGTTCATTTCACTTTTTATATCTATGAGATACATGCCATGTTGACCACTATTTTCTTTTGTGTGGAATATATAATAATATAAATGTATTATATAATTATTATTATTAAATTTATGGATATTAACATGTAACTTGTATGATCTTCATTTAATGAGGTTTATGTTTCAAAATATTTTTAAGAGAATATTATATGTTATCGAGGAAAATGGTTTTCAAGATTCATTATAAGTTTAGAGGAAAAATGTTTTCAATTTTTTTTCATGATTACGTTATATGTTTTTATGATTTCTTCAAAGATAATAGTTTTCAAAAGGTTTTATGTTTTAGAAATAATTTTTCAAATAAAAAATATATTTTCTTCAAGAAATGTTTTCAAAATATATTTCAATATTATTTCTCATAAAAGATGACATCTTTTGGATTTAGGCAAGAATTTATAGGGAAATAATTCAGTGTTTCCATTTGTATTATTTCTCTTAATGGTTTATGATTTTATGGCATGATGTTTATGAAATATATATCTCTTTCATGGGTTAGATACTTTTAAAACCCACTTCTTTCATGGGTTATTCTTTTGATGAAATGATTATGAAACCTGTATCTTTTTCCACTAGTTATGATATCATTACATTTTTATGATACCCATTTCATTTCATGTGTTATGATATTATTTATTATGAATTTTTGGCACATGTATGTATGATTTTATTATGATATGGGTGGGAATTATATCTCCCTCAAATGCATTGGGTAAAGATTTAAATCTCATGAGATAGACATGGATGGAATGAGGAGTGAACTCAGTTAAGTATTATAGGTCTAGAATGAGAAGTTAACTTAGTTTAGTAATATAGGGCTAGAACAGGGAGTAAACCCGATTCAGTAATGAATTTATTACACTAATATTTCCTTGGAAGTGATTCCTTGTCTACAATAGAAATTATATTATATAATTATGTGTTTTCCACAATTCCGTGTATATTTATTATGTTATGATTTCATGGATTATATTCTTTATTTCTTTATTATTCATGTCTTATGAACATCTAATCACTGTGTTATGATTCATGTTTATGATCTTTGTAATGTAGGGTATGATCTTCTATTTTTATGATCATGTTCTCATACCCTTATATTCAAGATTATGTTTACATATATCTATTTTTTTACCCTTAATGAGAATCTGATATCACCCATTTTTATGTTTACATTCCCCTAGGTTATAAAGATACATATTATATTTGATTCTTCTAAGAAGGGTTCTAGTCAAGATGAATCTAGTGGGAGAAAATTTAATTCATTTATGCACTAGTGTTTATGTTTCCAATATTCCAAATACACAAGACTAATACGGTCTTTGGGCCTCTGTTGGTATAATGTTTTATGTATTATGAAAATGTTATGTAATGTTAATGTATGTCATTGTTGGGTCATTATATATATGAACTAAAAATATCCATGTCCATGGTGTTCTATAGGAAATTTCGATTTTCAAAATGTAAAATAAGGAGACAACAATCACCTAGGTTAATGGCACCACCGTGAAACTTGCTTGATTAGAGATATCATGTTAAAGGGATTATATTACATAGTGAGTGTCCATATGTGTTATTATTTCATTTCACCATTAATTTATTTCTCTATGGGTGCCTTGGAATCTTGTTAGATGCTATCTTTGGACACAATGCTACTTCGCCTAATACCTCTAAGAAAGAGTCCTAGAGGGTCACACAATAGTGTATCCAGAATCTTAGTAAAATAATATATATTATTAATTTTTTTTTTAAATTTGAATAAATAATATTTGTGAAAATCTATTAATAATTTTTCATGTTTACTGGATCACATATATTTTATAACTAGTTATTTTAGAGAATAAAATGAGAGAAAAATATTTAATAAATATTTATTTTCTATTTAGTGAATATAATATTTTATTTATTTATTTAAGAATAATAAGGTGATATTTATTTATAAAATAAATCGACATTATTCAAGGATTGATAAATATTTTGGATGAATGGAGGACTATGTTTTTAGGTCTGATGGGAAATATTGTATATTGAATATTATTTGATTAAATAATATTTAATTATCAAGTTAAGAACATGTTAAGGAAATAATTATAATATTATTATTTTATATGTGGGGTTCTACAAAGTATTAAATACATATTAAATTGTACTTGTGAAAATATTTTTTTCTTAACCATATCAATATTTAATCCCAATTTTTTTAAATGATCTTGTTCATTGGGGTTGTGCACAATGGCAGCCGAAGAGAGTCCTCTCAATCCCTATAGAGATCCATCTCTATTAATTCTCCCTATAATGGAGAGAAAACATCCTCCACCTCCAACTCTTGAGTCTAGATAAATCAAAGATAATTCATTGGAAGTGATTCTCGTGCTGATCAAAGGCAAAAGGCGCCAAAGATATGACCTATCATGCCAGCACCCATAGATTACTATGGTGAATTTCAGAGATTTGTGGAACACATGTAGATCACTACTATAGGTAATATACTATTGATTAAGTAAAAAAATACAAAACAATGTATATCTATTGTCAGATCCATCTAAGAAGAATAATTCATACATGGTAATTGATGAATTTATTCAATTAATTACAAATAATATGTTATGAGAATGTTATTTGTTTTGCAATTGTATCTATTGTATATTTTATTTGATTCAATTGTTATTTTTTGTGACATTAGTTTCCATGTAAATCTTATATTTATAATAGATCATGAAAAAAGAAAATTTGGGAACAACCCATCGCATACTTCTGCTACGCCTGAAACCTTCAAGTTGTATTAGAGGTGTCACATAATTATTTTTAATTATTTAAAGATCATTTATTGATTAATGAATTTGTGATTTTTTTTTCAATTCATGTTTATTCATTATTTAATCTAAATTGGTTGATTTGATACTTCCTCTTATGTTTCACATAGTTATAATCAAATCAATTAATTTTTTGAACAAATTAAAATTGAATATCTCATATAGAGGTGTAGAGGATTCTGGATAGATAAAACAGGAGTTCACATTGTGTAACCTGAGTTACATGTCATGTACAAGTTTTCAATGCACCATTAACTAATTTGAAATTAATTCAAACCATGTGAATTGAATACATTCAGTGCATTTAATTTCTTACAACATGTGTTGACTGGGGGGGGGGGGGGGTTCTCAGAATAGAACTGAAGCCTCAGAGTGGCGTCGTCATTCCCTTATGCGCCTCCTAGGGTTTCCTTTAGTTTCTTTTCCTCCCCTATTCTGGTTTTGTTCGGATTGTTCAGCGCCATCTGCCTCGCCCATGGGCCAGAATCTTCTCAGTAACGCCTGGCTCGTCATTGTCTGTCTTCCTCGTCAGCATCAACTTCGCTTGGGTGGCGTTGGGTTCGGCCATCTCGACCCTGCTCGGCATGATTCAAAAGATCTCGGTTTGTCGTTGGATCCGGCGTTGACCTTGGTTCATCTATGGTTTTGGGGTCCAAGGATCCAGTTTTGCGATGACTTGGAGATAACTGGATGATGGCTTCAACTCAGATTCAACATCGGGATCTCTGGTTCATGTCGGAAAGGCCCGACAATGGCTTCGGTATGCTTTGTCACCCCGGAGGGGCTCAGATTTGGCTTCTGAGCAAATTGGAAGGGGGGGGGGGGGTATTGTTTTTTTATTTTTGTGGTGTTTTTGCAGATTAATGGTTTTTGGGTCCTCTTGTCTTGATGTAGTCTGTTGATTTGGTGTTATGTACGTTGATTGGGTATCATATCGGAGTTGGATGAGTTGATTTGGTGGAATGTTCCCTTGCAGTCCTGGGAATCAGTTTCGCAGCATGGTGGTTTCTCTGTTTAAATGGTTTTTTATTCGAAGAGGGAAGTTTGTGATCTGGTTGACTTCATGAACAGACTTCAGAGGTGGTTTCAGAGCTAGCACTTCCACTTTGTAGGGTTTTTTGGATTTGGTTGTTTGAGAGGGTATGGCGTCAGCCATCAGATCGGGCATGTGCTTGACACAGGACACTTGCTTGCTGATTAGCCTTGCAATGGTGGAGTGCCTTTTCATGTTCAAATACTAGGGAGGAGGTGTTCAGTGATGTCTTTCTGGTTGTTATTCTTTCTATCCTTCGAGTGGTTTGTCCTATGTCCATGATGTCTTTGGATTTTCACCCCCTTTATCCCTTAAAAGTAGGATTTATCTTATAATAAAAATTTTGAAGGTCTTCGGGCCATTAGATGGAACATGTGTTGACTGGGAAAGTCTGACACACGATCATCCATAACACACACTATGTAGCCGACGTACACTGTGTGTAGTACTTTAAGTCATAGAAAAGCTATGTATTTCCTTACATGGCCTACCAAACTAGTGTCAATGTAACTCAGAGACCACACACTGTGTATCTCTATGCACGCACCCTATAATCCAATTTTTAAGAAGTAAATTTTACATGCTGATTTCATAGGCATATTCTTAAAATAGCTAGTGAATGATGTACACACTGGTTAGATTTCTTGTACACACCCATTACTTAAAAAAATTTATGCAGAATTACAATTAATTTATAATATTGTGTAAAACGTTTCGACATGTGCTTGAGAGTGGTAATTAAGTTGATAGGATGTGCCAGGCGATGAGTTTTAATATATATACATATATATCTGTGTGTGTGTGTGTGTGTTTGTTTGTGTGTGGGTTTGTGTGATTCATTAATTTCTACACAATGTTCAGATCTATGAATCACAAGTTATTTGTATTAAATATATTACTTTTTGTGAATTGAATCATATAACATTACAGAAAGATCATTTAATCTGTGTAATGATTAATTTTATAGTACACGTTATGAAAGTATGTGATAAGTCATATATTCCATATGTCACAAGAATAAATATTATATGAGTATAATACTTGTTGGGTAGCTTCGTACTAGTATTCACTGTGTTTACTCTTAGGTTCATTTATGTACACATTTAATTTAAAACAAATTAATTTAGGTTTTTTAAATTTATGATGGATTATAATCTCAAGGAAATTCAAATGAGAATTAAGATAAAAGAAATGATTAATTAAAGAATACAATTAATCTATTCAAGAAAAATTTATCCTAAATAAGAATGATTAAGAATTGAATGTTGGTTTTATTAATTTCCCAGTTCTTTTCATGCATGAGTATGATCCTGAGCATAGGCTAGACGATTTTATGTGATTTGTTTCGGTTAATTTATTATTAATTTTTTTTTCATGCACCCCTTCTCTCCTCGTATTATGTAAGGGTCTATGTGACCATGTTTTATTTTATATAAACCATTTCCTCTCACTTACTTGTGATTAAAAGCATATATAATGGAAGGTGCTCCAAATATATTGGAGTTGGTTCAAGTTTGGAGTTGAGGCAAAACAAAACCAAGAGAGATACATAGGTGGATATGTGGAAAGAAGTAACATAGACCTTAATTGGTAAAAGGTGTTTTTCCCCTAGGTCATTGATTAGCTTATCCACTCTTATATAAACTGAACATTGTTAAAATCACTTGATCATTCCACTTTATTTTTTTTATTTCTATCAAGTTTCTTTGTTATTTCATTAAATATGTTTGTCGCGATCACATTAATTGATGAATTAATAAGATTTCAATATAGAACAAAATTAAAATTGTCTTACACATATATATTATCTAATACATGGTTAATCAATTGGTTAAATCCACATAATGATATCAAGAATTTAAAAAAGATAATAATTGTAAATTTACATATCAATGATAAAATAACTCCATTAATTATCAATTCTTTATAGCCTTCCACTACTTCAGTTAAAATTGAACTATAGTTCTAAGTGCTTAACCAACCAAAGTTGGGGTGGTTTCAATTATAAGGGAATTATAACATGAATATTTCATTTTAATTAACTTAGTTCACATCAAAGGTTTACTTCCAAAGAATGAATTGGTGTAACTAATAGGCATGAGTTGAGGAAATCCAATTCAAGGATTTCTGGATTGGGGAGTCCAGTCAACAGATCACGGAACTGTGAGTTAATGAAGTGGGAATTTAGAATTCCTACTGAAAACCATTCACATTTCATGGACAACCGAAGTTGGGTTATTAAGAAGGGTAATATAGATCATGGACACTATACTGTCCATGAAATAGGATATACCAAAGCAAACGGTGAGGGATATTGTGTTTTGATAAAATCATGGGGAGATTAATAAATATAATATTCATATATAAGTTTCAATTTTATTAGATAATGCAATACATCTCTTCTAATATTACTTTTAGAAACAAAAAAAATTTAAATCAAACATATCACTATGATCCATACTTGAGAAGGATATCCTTCTCACTGGAACAAATTTACATGGGTGGAAAAGGTTCTTACAAGTTATCCTTCCCCAAGAATGAAAATTTTATGTGCTGGAAGAACCAATTCCTAAAGTGTTAGCAAATAGGGATAGTGATGAAGAGTTGTCTTTCTATGAGAAAAATTTGAATGTTTCTATAGATGTTTAGTGTTTAATGATATCATCCATAACTAATGATATTTTCAAGCAACATGATTACATGGATGAATATAGCATATTATCTCACATTTGAGAACTCTATCAAGAGAAGGAAAGACAAGAGAGTTACAAGATCTCTAATTCTTTGTTTATAACTAATCTAAGAGTTTCTTTACCATTTGTTCCTCATGAAGTCAATATTATTGGATAAATTGAACAATTATGCATATTAGGGATTAAATTCATAGATTAGTTTCATATAGATCTCATAATTTCATCATTTCCCAAGAACTTCTCTAGTTTTATTGTTAATTACATTATGAGAAATAATGGTAAGAGTCTATCAAAACTTCTTACTTTGATCCCCCAAGAGTATAAGGATATAGGGCATAAAAAACCCACAATCCTTACGGTGAATTTGAAAAGTAAGAATAAGGAAACGTGTAACAAGACACACAACAAGTCTAAAGCTCCGGGGCACTGCCCTTCTAAGAAGTGGAAGATTGAGAGGATAGAAAATGATAAGGAGGTAGTCTATTTTTCGTTTGGTAATCTAGGTCACTAGAAGAGGAACTACACCCATAAGCAAGGGGAATCTATTTTTTCATTTTTTATCAAGTGTAATCGATCAATATATAAAAATTGAGTGCTGGATAGAGATTTTGGATCTCTCATCTATATAAAAATGCCTCAACAAAGTATATTTGAAATGATTTACAGAGGATAGGTGAATATGGGAGATTCTAATGGTGAAAGACTGGTTGCTCTATCCATTGGTGTCTATAAAATTCTATTTTTATTGAGAATTATTTGGGTTTTAAAATATTGTTATTACGTACCAACAGTTACCAAGAACATTTTTTTGTATCATCTCTTGATGAATATGGGTTTATATTAATGTTTTGAAAATAACAGTTGTTTCTTATATAAATACAATATATGTTATGGTAAGGAACATTTAAAGATTTGTCTTTATGTATTAAATTGATAAAACTAATTATTAACATTAGATAATGAATCATTTTCACCTGAATCATATAACACCCCACAATGGCATCACTATGTTTGTAATGAAAATTATGGTTATTTGAAAAAACTATATCAATATGGTTATTTATACTTGTCGAGATAAAACTACTTGGAAGATTGTGTGCTTGTTGAAAAGTTAAAATGACCAAACCATCATTTGGTGAACATGGTGAAAGAGCCATAGAGATTCTATGAATAGTACATACTGATGTGTGTGAACCATTTCCAGTAGAAGCTAGAGGTATGTATTATTAATTCATAAATTTTATTGGTGACTTGAGTAGATATGGTTATGTCTACATCATGAGGTATAATACTAAATCATATAATTAATTAAAGGAGTTCAAAAGTGACATAGATAATCAAATTTTAATGAATATAAAGAAACATTGATTGGATTGAGGTGGTGAATATCTTAATCAATATTTTACTGACATTATAGGGAGGTTTTGGATTCTATCTCAACTCACTCCACATTATACACCATTGTGGAATGGTTTTAGTGAAAGAAGGGACTATAACTTGTAAGACATGGTAAGGTAGATAATGAGTCATAGAGATATTCCATTATCCTTTTGGGGATATTCATTACAAAATATTACATACACATTATAAAAAGTACCAAATAACTTGAAAAACAAAATTCCCTTCGATATATGGAGTGGAAAGAATCTTGTATTGTTGAAAACACATGTAAGGGGTTTTGAGGCATTTTTTATGGTCTTCTAAATAAAATAACTACAACCCTGGGGCATGAAGTGTATCTTTATAGGGTATTCCAAGGAAAAAAGGGATAATACCTATACAAACCCTTAGAAAGGAATGTGATTGTTTCTAGATAAGTCATATTTCTTGAAATGGAGCACATCATCAAAAATTATAGTGTAAGAAAGATTTTCTTAGATGAAGATGGTGATCAAGAAACAATATAGTTGGTATAGGAACTGATTGCATATGTAACTATGGAAGAAGTAGTTCCTAAAACCCAAGTACTTCATTAGAGAAAAAGAGAGGTAAGATAACTAGAGATATATTGTTTTCTAGTGATCAGTGATGGTGACTCATTATTGGATGACAATGATGAAATTATCTTTTATAAATAGGCATAAGAGAGCTATAAATCTTAAAGATGGAAAGAAGCAATGAATTATGAGATGAACTCCATGTATAAAAACCAATTTTGGGTTCTAGTCGATTTTCTAGTTTATGTACTTCCCATAGGGTGAAAATAGGTATTCAAGGGAAAACTGTACAAGGAAGGTAAAGTAAATACCTTTAAATCAAGTCCAGTGGATAAATGTTTTAAGTAGCATCAAGGAATTTACTACGATGAAAACGTTTCACAATTTTCCATGTTTATGTCCAAAAAAATTATAATTTATATATAATATTACCATGAATATTAGATCTGAATTATGGATATCAAAACTACATTACTTAATGGGAACATTTAGGAAGATGCTTATATGAAATAACCATAAGGTTTTCTGACTCTAGGTGATTCTAAAAAAAATTAATTTATATAGAGATATTTATGGATTGAAGAAAGTATCCAGGACATGGAACATTTGATTCAATGAACCTATAAATGAATTTGGTTTCATTAAGAATGAATGTGATCCATGTGTTTACAAGTGTTTTAGTTAAACTGTAGTTGTCTTCTTAATAGTATATTTTGATGAAATGTTACTTACTAGAATCAACATACCTGTCTTAAAGTACGATTATGGCTGGTTAAAAAAATGTTTCTCCATAAATGAATTTGGTTAAGTAGCCTATATCCTAGGAATAAAGATCATTCATGATAGATTAAATAGGCTTCTTTTACATAGTCAAATTACATATATTGACCAGATACTAAAGAGATTTATTATGGAATAATCTGAGAGGGAATTGGTTCTAGTGTCACATGGTTTACATATTTCTAAGAAAATGTGTCCTCATACACAAAATGATAAATATATAATGAGTAATATCCCACATGCTTCAGACATAGGATCAATCATGTATGCCATGTTATGTACTATAATTGATGTTTCCTATGCATTGATAATAGTCTAAAGATATCAAGGTGATCCAATAGATCATCATTGGCCTACTTTTAATGTTGTCCTTAACCATCTGAGAAGAGCTAAAGAAATTCTCATGGTGTATTGAGGAGATGAGGAGATGGTCATTAGGGTTTATACTAATGTTATTTTTTTGACTTATCATAATGATTTGAATTCATTGTTAGGATATTTTTTCTATCTCAATAGAGGATCTATGATATGGAAGAGTTCAAAGAATCCAGTTATTTCATATTCTGTAGTGGATTTTGAGTATACAGTGGCTTCTGATGCATCCAAAGAAAGTATTTATAAATTAATATTTTTCCAAGAGCATGATGTTGTATCTAAAAGTAAACACCCTATAAAATTATATTGGGATAATACTAAAGTGGTGGCTCTTGAAAAAAAGCCAAGGTCACATCAACTGACAAAGGATGTTTTCTCGAAGTATCACCTCTCGAGAGATTTATATCAGAGGGGTGAAGTAGTATCAAGAAGAGAAACAATAGAGGAGAACA
The DNA here is from genome assembly GCA_963277665.1 of Viscum album. Classification (NCBI taxonomy): domain Eukaryota; kingdom Viridiplantae; phylum Streptophyta; class Magnoliopsida; order Santalales; family Viscaceae; genus Viscum; species Viscum album. Next base: position 278,161,120 of record OY728135.1, read on the forward strand.
TCATGGAACCCTTGAATAAATTCATATCTTAGAAGATGAATGACAATCATGTGATATCTAGTAGACTAAAGGTTATTAGAAGTTGTATCTAGTGAAATTGGGAGTCTTTTGGATTTGGCACCCTAGAAAAAACTTTTGTGTACTTTATCATAACATGTATTCATAGTTTTTAATATTAATAAATTAATTATCACATCATTATTTTTATTCTTCATAACAGGGTATATAGTAATGTCCTAAGAGTAATTGTCACGCTAAAAGGTCATAGCAGTTCCACTTTATGATGAGAACCGGTAAGGGTTGCAATAAAATATTCCCGTATTAATATCTTGTATATGATATTATTATAATGAGGCCCATTAGTAGAAAATAAACATTCATATGTTTCATGAGATGTTCCTATCTTCATACATGTGTACTGATCCTTTGAATTTAAGATTACTATTAATGAATATTATAATTCATGTACTTTGATATATTGATGAAAACTATGATGAAATATGTTCTCAGAGAGGTAAGATATTTTGGGTGCTTCATGAGTAATTTTTCATTAGTGAATGATGCAAGAAAGTATTAGTCTCTTCTATTCTTTAAAAAAATTTGATATCTCAAGATATTTTATGGAAATTATATAGCCTAAATAATTTTATAGATATTGTGTTCTATAGGAATGTTTGATTTCCAGAAAGTCAGGAAAAGAGACATTGAGCACATTGGTCAATGGAACCAGCGTGCAAACTACTTGATTAAAGATATCATGATAAAGGGATCATATTACATAGTGAGTATATTTATGAGATATTATGTCATTTCAGTAATAATTTATTTCTTTATGGGTTCCTTGGCATGTTTCTAGATGTTATCTATAGACTTTAGGCTAATTCGCCTGATGCCACTAAGAAATAGGACTAGAGGGTCACACACTAAGTGTATATATAATCTCAATTAAATAATATATATTATTATTTTTTATTTAATAAGGTAAATAAATATTATTCTTGAATGTTTTTAATAATTATTCACGATTACTTAATCACATATATCTGTCACCAGTTATTCAAGAGATGATAATTTGAGCATAATATTTAATAAATATTTATTTTATATTTCGTAAATATATATTTTATTTATTTATCAGTGAATAATGTAGAGATATTTATTTATTAAATAAATTGTCATTTTTAAGGCCCGATAAATATTTGAGGAATGAAATACATAGTTTTTAGGTTCAGTGAGAAATAATATATATTGAATATTATTTGATTTAATAGTATTTAATTTAATTCTCATGTTAAGTACATGTCATGGAAAAAATAATATAATTATTATTTTAGAAATGGTTTTATATATGGGATTAAATAAATATCATATGTCACTTGTTAAAATATTTATTTCTAAACCCTAGTTGTATTTAAACCTGAATATATTTTTTTTTTCAATTGATCCAATTCATTGTGGTTGTGCATAAAGACATCCAAAGAAAATCCTCATGAGCCCTAGAGTTCTCCCTCTCCAAGAACACTCCCAAGAACTAGGAGTGATATTCCACAACCTCCCACTCTCAAGTCTATAGAGATTATGGAAAATGATTTAGAATCAATTATTGTGGTGGTTAAAGGTGAACAATGCAAGCAATTGGATCTATAATGCTAGAACATGGATATTCCTACAGTGATGTTCCGAGATTTGTGGAACGCATGCCGATCACTGCTAGAGGGAATATGATCTTGATTCCTACAATATAATGATGATACAAAAATGATCCATTGGAAGATTGATCAATGAAGAAATAATTCATGCAAGGTAATTCTTTAGTTAATTTAATTAATAATAAATAATGTGTTATGACCCTTCTCCCAGTTCTGGAATTATATCCCTTATCTATTTTATATGATTTAATTGCTTTAATTTCCAAATTCATCGTTATGTAAATCTCATATTGATCATCAATCATGAAAAAAAACAAAATTTGGGAATGACCCATCTCATGCTTCCACTATGCCAGGAACCTTTATATGATACCTTGCCCATGTGACACTGGACACAATCCCCTCTTGGACTATTCCATACTGAATATCTTCTATATCTTGTCAATGTATGTACTTTTACTAAGGCCCAGTATTCTCTTGGATCAATCAAGATGGATCTTGATGCCAAGAATATATGCTGCCTCACCCAAGTCATCCATAGAGAAGAATTTATCTAACCATGCCTTAACTGACTGTAAAACAGGTACTTCGTTTCCAATTAGTATTATGTCATCAACATATACTATTAGGAAAACGACTGCACTTCCACTAAACCTTTTATAGACACAAGGCTCATATTCATTCTTAACAAAGCCAAATTCCGTTACGGCTTCATCAAAACGAATGTTCCATGACCTTGATTCTTTCTTTAATCCATAAATGGATTTCTACAACATTCATACTTTGTTGGCATCCTTTGGAGTCACAAACCCTTCAGTTTGTGTCATGTAGATATCTTCTTGGAGGTTCCTATTAAGGAATGCTGTTTTGACATCCATTTTCAAAATTTCATAGTCATGGTAAGCAGCAATGGCCAATAGGATTCTGATGGATTTCAGTATTGTAATCAGGGAAAAGGATTCATCATAGTCAATTCGTTGATGCTGTCTAAAACCTTTTGCAACTAGTCGTGCCTTATAGGTGCGGAATTGTCCCTCCATGTCCAGGTTCTTCTTGAATACCCATTTATTACCAATAGGATTTACATCAAATGGAGGATCTGCCAAAATCTTGACTTGTTTTTGGTATATGGAATCCATTTCAGAATTCATGGCCTTTTTCCAATTGGAAAAATCTGTGCCGTAAACTGCTTTCTTGTAGGTAAGAGGATCATCATTGTCAACCAATAATGAGTCACCATCCTCGGCGATAAGAAAAACATATCATTCTGGTTCTCTCACCTCTCTGATGATTCTATACAGTTCTCTTGTCTCTGGAATAGATTGTTATTCCATGGGGATTTGTTGAATCTGTTCTTGTACCATCTCCTGTGTATCTTGAGCATTGACTTCATCGAAGTCTATCTCGCTCCCACTATCTCTTTTTTAGATGTGATCCCTCTCAAGGAATATGGCGTGTCTTGCCACTGTAACCTTTTTATCTGAGGGGTTGTATAGGTAATATCCCCTTGTGTTCCTTGGGATATCCTATAAAGGTACACTTTGCGCCTCAGGATGAAATCTTTTACCTAAAGAGGCCTTAACAAATGCTTTGCTACCCCACACATGTAAATTTGATAACATGGATTTGCGTCCAGTCCATAATTCATATGGAATACCATTTATCGATTTAGTTTGTACTTGGTTGAGTATGTGTGCTGCTGTTTGTAATGCATATCCCCAAAAGGATAATGGAAGACTCACATGACTCATCATTGATCTCACCATGTCCAACATGGTGCAGTTCCTCCTTTCACTTAAACCATTATACTGAGTCGTGTTAGGAGTAGTGAGTTAAGATAGAATCCCAAACTCCCATAAGAAATCAATGAAGTCTTGATTAAGATATTATCCTACTCTGTCTGAGCATAGTTTCTTAATCTTCTTACCAGGCTAGTTCTCAAATTCATTCTTGTATTCTTTGAATCGATCAAAATAATCTGACTTATACCTCACTAAGTAAATAAATCCATAGCTAATAAAATCATCAGTAAAAGTTATGAAGTACAAGAACCCACACCTTGCTTCCACTAGAAATGGTCCATACACATCTGTGTGAACTAATTATAGAAGCTCTTTTTTCCTTTCACCATTCCCACTAAATGGGGTTGGGTTCATTTTTCCTTGTAGACACACATGACATACACCAAGTGGTTTTATTTAGAAAGAATCTAAATACCCATCTTGATGTAATTTTGTCAAACATTTCTCATTGACATGACCTATCCAGTGATGCCAAAGTTGGGTGTGGTATGAGTCATGTGAATTAACTTTGTCATCGATTTCTATTACTTTGTTTGTGTAGTCTAACACAAAAAGGTCTTTATATAAATGTGACCTAACAAAACAAATACTATCTTTATAAAAGTAGCAATATTCATTTCAAAACTTGAAGATGAATCCATAGGTATCTAATTTGGATACTGAAATAATGTTTTGGGTTACAGAGGCTACATAATAACATACTTTTAATAACAAGATCATCCCAGTAGGCAATGTGAGGTGGTAGTCTCCGACAGCTACAAAAGTGAGTCTGGCTCCATTGGCTGCTCGTAGATCCACCTCACCTCGGTCAAACATTCTAAATATACACGGTTCCTTTATTTGGATACAGATGTGAGTACCCCAAGTAGTATCTAATACCCAATTTGTAGAAATAGTTAGATTTCATTTGATAACAAACACACTTGAAGATTACCCTTACTTCTTTGGCTGGGTTAAATTTTTCTTCTAGTGGCCCTTCTTGCCATATGCGAAACAAACAACCTCCCGTTCTCTTGCCTCCCCTTTGATCTTCCTTTTCTTGGAAGGCCTTGAAGATGCTTTGGGCTTAAAGATCTTCACCTTCCTTTTATTTTTATTCACTATAAGTACAGAAGGATTTTCATGCTTCATATCATTGTCCACTTGGAAAATGAGGATAAGAAGTTCAGATAGAGACTTCTCAATGTTGTTCATGTTGAAATTTACAAAAACAATTAGAGATGCTCTGGGGGAGTGATGTAAGAATGAGATCAGTACCCAGTTTTTTGGGGAGTTTAAACCCTATAACCTATAAGTGATAAATGTAGCCAATGAGCTTGACTACATGAGGCCTAGATGGGGAACCCTCTCCAATATTGATCTAAAATAGAGCTTTGGAGATATCAAACCTTTCATGTCTTGCTCACTTCTGGTATAGATCACTAAGGTGCTCGAGCATGCTATATGCATCCATGTCTTCATTAGACTTCATGATCTCACTAGGAATTGATGACATCATCAAACATTGAACATCAAGTGCATCACTCAAATACTAATCATAGACCAGTATATCTTCATCACGCGGCCCTTGGGTAGGTTAATTAGGAAGTGAGGACTCCAACACGTAAAACTTTCGTTTATGGCGTAGGATAACCCGAAGGCTCCTAAACCATTCCTAAACGTTACTCCCGGTGATGATATTGTCTTTATCTAGAATTGATCGCTGTGAAAATGTTGTTGATGGGTTTTTCATATTGATTCTACAAATTAAAAGATCTGATTTATTAGTACATTTTGATTACATTTTATGAAAAATAATAAATTAATTTATTAATTCTCCCACTATTTTATAAAGTCCCAACGACCCTACCTATTGAACTCAGAATGTCCAGTTGCGATGAAATTCTAGTGGAAAGGATCCATATTCTCCTTTGCATAACCCCCAAAATGGTTGTTCAAGCTATTTAATGGTATTTAGGTAGGCAGGTCTTCACCAACTGTGAGCTTACAATTCCTTGATCTGTTGAGTGGACTCCCCAATTCAGAAATCCTAACATGGATTTCCTCAATACTTGCCTCCATTTTACAACAATTCTAGAAAGGGATACTCCTCTTGATGTAAAATGTTTAATTCAACCCGAAACTTTCATAAGAGCTTCCTTTATAAAAGTAAGTGTCCAAACAAGGGTTTTTCAAACACATAGTTTTATTGAGTCTTTCCCCTAATCAAGTAACAGAAGGCTTGGTCTGACTTAATATGGTATTTGATTGATTTTAATCCTTTATGCATTGTTTCACATTATCACATGATTGTTAATATTATGTGATGCTTTCTTAAGTGATTAACCATGTTTGGATAATGTTTACGTATAGTCAGGTTTTTATTTTATTCCATCTTTGCATGATTGTTTATTTCATTAAGTATGTGATCACGAAAACACATACACAATAAATAAACCATGAAATCAAACAAAATTAAAATAATATGGCATGATCATGATATTCTATTAGTTAGCTTTTCTAGTAGTTTTGATAAGCTAACCCTGACCTAGGGAAAACACCTTGAACCCGATGGTTTGTGTTTTGTAGCTCCCACCAGTACACCTTTTTATCTTCTGGGGTTGGTTTTGCCTCAGATTAGGATTTTGAACTATCTCCTATGGCTTGAGAGATCCTCCATTACATGGGGTTTACATTAAAGAAACCATGGGCACAATTGCCCTACATTTTATTGGAAGAAGGATCACAAGACAACGAAGTTAAATTAAATAAATTTAAATGAAACCATACAAACACAAAGGGTCTTTGGTCTAGATCATGATAATACATATCATGCAACGACATTTAAACATATTTAGTATTTAAATTATTTTAATCATTCTTTTATTCTAGATAAGTCACGCTTTAATTCAATTAATTATGATCATATAATTAATCAATTCTTTATCTTAAATTCCTTTCTGAAGTTCCTGGAGATTCTTCTCATCCATATTCCTTGTAGGGGTATTTGTACTTTGGTGGAAACCTGGTGAAATTCCATTTCTAGAAAGTACACGACGTGTAGGATATATTACATGGTGTGTATTTATTTTCACCCTTTATCCAAAGTACACGCCGAGGGATTTGGAGTGTTCTTTGTACTTTTGAAATTTTGGAGTACGTGGCATGTAGATTAATCCAAATTGCCATGTACTTCCTTGTTATGTAGTTACCAGCATAGAAATCTCGTGTATGCGGTACCCGACTTCTCCTTGTACATGGTTTCACCTGGGCCGGATTGGACTAAACGGTGTGTTTATTCAACATACACGCCGCGTATTCCGGTTTCCACGTTCCATTCAATTATGTTAAACATGATGTATTAATAACTTTGGTATACTCAATTCACATGGTGTGGTTTGGCGGACCAGTACCGATTCATTGAACCTAAGTACACAGCTTGTAGTTTTCACTACACGCCCTATACTCTTGTGTTGTATAGACAGAATGATCGGCTCCTCCATATGGGTTTCTCATTTTTATTTTAATCAAAATTAAAATTAAAAAGGCTTTTTCTGTGATGTGAATCGAGAAAAGAATAAGGAAGAACAAGTCTCGTTCATTCAGTTTTATAGAATAATTTATCTTTAATTGAATCAAATATAAATTCATAAATTATAAATGAAAATTAAATAACTATAATCAACGTTCTGACCTCTCTTTGATACCATTTTAAGGTTCTGGGCGTAGTGGAAGCTCGTGGGTGGATGTTCCCATTTGGCTTTTTGTCATTAGAAATGATCAATCCAGGATAAATACGACGATAAATGTCAGAATCCATGGATTGAATAAAAGAAATAAACAAAGAAGAAGAATAGTCCAGGAACCATAAAGGAGGATCATCACAGGATGATTATAATTAATTTAATTAATTTATAAGAAGTACCTTTTATGGTGTTCTTTCTTCATTGATATTTCTGATCACATTCCGATGTGATTCATCGTTATGTTGCAGAAGCCAATGGTAGACTTCCTTTAGCGGTAATCCACACATGCCCCACGTATCTCTGGATATTTCCAATGGAGTCTTTGGGTGCTAGAATGGAGAAACCTTTGCTTGCATTGTCCTCCTTAGATCGTCTTGATCTGATGGAGGATGATCTCTCTCTGTCGTGAGAGCATTCTTGGAGGAGGGAGTTCTTTCGGACTTTAGAGAATTATCTAGAATTGTTGTGCATAATGATTAGGGAAAAGTTTTGGGGTTGTGAGGATTTTTATATTCGGGTTTGAGGCTATAGAGTTATGACAATAAATAAACACATTACACGTTTTATTTATTTCATTAAATCTTTTTGAAAACCCCCATATCAAATCATTAATTCCTTGACAGGCGCCCACACAGATTATAATAAATATCATTTAATATAATAATATTATTTACTCAAAATCCCGACTGGAAAAACTACACGGCGTGTAATCATTAATACATGGTGTGTACTTGTTTTTCATAAAACTACACGACATTTAATCATTAATACACGACATGTACTTGTTTTTCATTTCCTTTCCGAAATGAAAACTACACGGCGTGTAATCATTAATACACGACATGTACTTGTTTTCATTTTATTCATCCTCCAACATTAAAATGATTTAGGCTTCCTTGAATAATTATTAAAATACGTATGTAAATAATCTTTATTCTACTTGATATACTTGGATATACTTAGTGTGTGACCCTCTAGGCCTCTTTCTCGTTGGCATTAGGCGGGCTTGCCTAGAGTCCAATATTACTGTCTAGAAACGGGTCAAGGAACACAAGAAAAAGAAGTTGACACCACATTGATGTGTCACCTCATACGAACGGTTACCGTGTAATTTAATCCCTTTGTCTAAATATCTCATCAAGCAAGTTTCATGGCAGTGTCATAAACCTATATGCTTGATCTTTCATTCTTTGACTTCCAAAAAGAAACTCTTCGTGACACTATGGCCATGAAATTTGGGAGACAGTTCTATTTCAATCAAAGGGCCTAAGATATCTACTTCCATAAATATGGAAGGGAAAAGTACTTAATCAACTTATCCATTAATATCATATCATCCGTGACGCACCCAACGTACCCTACTTCCCGCCAAATGTCTTCATGGCGGTTTTCATCGCCAAATCTACGTGCAAATGTCCTGACATGAGATAATGATAATATTCCAGTCTAAGGCCATTACACACGCTTATAGAATGCAATGTCTGATGACACCAATACATGTGGAATTACTACTGGTGGTTCTGTTCTCATAATCACCCATCATGGAGATTACCAAGTGCAAACTTCATGAGAGAGTGTCTCATCTTCTTATGAGTACTCGCATGTGATGATCTGTATACTATGTGCCATATCATAGTATGTCATCCAACCGTAGAACATTATTTAAGAATATTGTTATAGGATTTCAAGGTTCTCATCATAACGGGGATATTCCATCACCTTATTAATGCAACAAATATTCCAAGACATTATTATATTATAGTCATTCAGAACAATGAACAATATATAATAAGGGTGTATTAACGTAATCAAAGTACAAACAATTGGTTCTCCATACACCAACTCTAATAGTAAAAACAATTTGAATATAATGAATTTCTATTCCTGAAAAACTATTTTTATATGCATAAACATGTTTTATCTCATTAAATTAACCAAAACAGTTTCAATGAATTATTTAAATTTAGTGTATATATTATATATACAATTGAATATTTAAAATTAATATTATGTCTTTTCTATAAAATAGAAAATAATAAATCCAATTTTTTGAATAAAAAATATGTTTTTTTATACAAGTTAGTTTTACCTACATTTAATGATGCACTTACTATTAAAATAAATTTTGAAATTTTTTTAAATTCTCTTTGAGAATAATATACTTTATTTTTTTAAGATTAATTTTATAATTATCTTAGTGTGGTTTATAGGTTTTTTGGGAAGTTTTATTTTTTGATGAATAGTGAAAAATACTGAATTTCAATTGAAAGCTGAATTTTCCTTTAATTTATATATATAGTTAAAAAATATTTTGAATTGTTTTTAAATTATTATTAGTTAAATTATATAGATATTAATCCAATTAAGGTTATTTTAATCAATTTTATATTGAAATTTGTTATATAAACATTGAAACATTTGAACATTTTCACTTTAAAAACCCATTTTCTCATCACATATGCGGGATTAATTTTAAATTAACATTTTCCACTAATGGAATATTAATTTCTAAAAATAGACTAAATATTTTGAATAATAATAATTTAGAAATTTACTATATGTCCAAAATATATTTTGACCAAATTTATTATTGGAAATGGTTAAAATTAATTACAACGATTCAGGAAAAACGAGTATACTTAGTGGTTAAACATAGAATTTAAGGTAGAAGAATTGACAAAGACTTGTATGAAACGTATTTTACAGATTTATTTCTACCATGGTTACCTTTATATAAAAAATTATGTGTTTTTGGGACACTTTATTATGAAAGTGAACCATATAATAAGTTTTTTATTGAAAAAGAAAAAAAAATGTACCTTACTTCCTTTAAATTAGTATAAAGATTTGGGATAGGGAAAAGACTAAATAAGTTCTATTATAAATATTATTTTAGAATATAAATGAGTTTTATTTATCATTATAATTTATATAAATTTTTTATATATGATATAATTATACTAAATTCTTAAGAGATGCCAATTCATGAATTATTTAGTTAATAATTAGATAAATAAAATGATACTAAAATCATTAAAAGATAAGTAAATTGAATGAATTTTTGTCTACCATTAAATTTTCAGATTCATATATCGTGTTACACTTGTTTTAAATTAAAATATTCAAATTAAATCATTTTTTTATATTTTAAAATTCAAATTAATTAAATAATGTAAAAATTATCATTAATGTTAGTTTATAAAAAATGATATTTTATAAATATGATTTAAAATTTATAAAAATAATAAATTCTAACAAGTTAATTTTAAATGTTAATAAATATAATATATGTTCTATTAATTTACCAATTTACATTTTATAATGAACATATTGACCCTTAAATAGTAAAAACATTTTTAGTATGGTCAGGGTTAAAGTAGTGTTTTTGCGCATTACATGAGTTTATGTCAAATTTAATTTCCAACATATAGGGGATTTTTATTTTATAAATTCGATATAAAATTTTATAATAATTTGGTATAAATTTTATTATAATTCACACTTTAATTTAGTCTTAATGGATAACTTAATTATGTTTGAAAAGTAGTTAACATAATAGAAAACCCAAAATGGTAAAATAAATAAACTTTTGAGTTAAGGAACTAAATTTTTTAAAAATATTTATAAATGTGTTTTAGAGGTGTCTATATAATCCCTAAAACCTTTAATTATCTGTTTTGTATCTAATTGAAGAAATTTTCACCTCACAATAGTAAATACTTTTGAGTATTTCCTAGAATACCACTCATCCTTAACAATAAAAGGGAACTCTCTCTCCCCCATTTTTCACACCTATAAAGTTAGTCATATTGACCAATATATGAAATACTTACTTCACAATATCTCTCCTCTCATCCTATAATCTGCACATTGGTCATAAATCCAACCGAGCAAGTCTTCTGGTGAAAACCAAAAGGAGATACCGAAAGAAGAGGTAACGTTCATCAAAGAATGTTTTTTGTTTTATTTCTTCCTCAACGCTGTTGATTTTTTTATATCTGGATTATATAATAAAATAATTATATTAAATATACAAATATGTTTTTATTTTAAGTCTAAAACCTAAAATCACACACAGTTACATCAAATGGCCTATGAAATCATTGTTCTTGTGTTTGGAAGACTACCACCTCGCGAACCAATGTCATTTGTTTTTCCGTTACCACCACTTAAAGTTGGGGATATTGATATTAGTTACATTTCATATGATATTTATGATATTTATGATGTATTTATTCATCTTTAACTATTATATAACCCATAACTTCATGCTTTCCATTTGGTAAGAATATGATAACGTCATTCATGTCTACGTTGGACTACCGTCTCATAAAGAAAATGTGATTAGTTAACAATTTACATGGAATGTATTAAATATGGGTTTAATTGAAAAATTTGATATATATATTTAACATAAAAATTATACTATAATGATAATATATGTCATTTACTTTTTTTCTTTCAATATAATAAGAAATGGAAACAATATTCATGCATACGTACGACCTACCGTCTCTGTAAATTGTGTGTTTGATTTCCTATCACTAAATTTTATTGATTACTATATATATATATATATATAATGAATATATAGGTTATTTATATCAGGTTTTACATTATTTAGATTACTAAATAATGATATAAGTAATAGGACCAACAATATCAAGTAAAATATGTAAGAAAAACAAAGTTGTTATTACCGAAAACATAACTTTAACATTGAATTATTAGTAAATAAAAAATATAAACTGATAATAAAATAATATATGATATGATATATATGAATATGTTTATATTATATATTTATAATAAAATTATATTTATTATTCTAGAAGTTATAATGATCACGGTGATAGTGAGGATTTATTGTAAGGGGATTTGTAGTCTAACTTTTATTTCTGAGAGGCTAATGCCATATTAACCACTAATTTCATTTATGTTGTGTATATATTTCCATATTAAATGATATATGAATCATATAACTCATTTAATTATAAATAATTTTTACAATTCATTTATTATTTCATGGGGATTGTGATTTTAAAGTAACTCCAACAGTAAAGGGTTTTTGTCTCACTATTTACTTTTGTGAGAGACATGCCATTTTCACCACCTATTTATTCAATGTTGTGTGTATACATCAAAATAATGTATTTTATGATTATTCCCCTATAATTTATTTACATTAATATATCCATTTTAGGATCTCAATTTCATGCAGTTGATTTTTCAAAAGGTACCAAATCTGTAAAATATTTATGTCTCAATTTGCCTTTTTTGAGACGTATGTTTTGATATGAACCTATATTCATTCATGAGGTATATATACCAGCCATTTGACATGAAATATCATGATGTTTTATATACTCATGATATTTTGATTCTCATTTTTTTTATTTATTCGTGGGTCTTATGATTAAAGGTTACCAAATTCTTAATGATTTTATGTTATAATCTCATCATTTACCAAGATTGTTTATGATTATGCTTCCAATAATAAAATTGTATGATCTATCTCTCAAGAATTCCCCTGAATTTTATTATACTATGGGTTTTAATAATATCTTCATGTAATGGTAACATTTTACAATTATTTACTACTTAAGATAATTAAGAAAATGTTTTAAAAAATGACATTATTTTTCTCTTCAGCTAAAATTATATTTTATTCAAAATGCATATTTTCTAAAAAAAATTAAAACATATTTTTAAATGATATTTTAAAATTATTTTTAAGGAAAATGATTTTATAAATGATTCATATTTCAAATATTTTATTTACATTATTTTAAAATATTCCTTTATAATATGTTAAGTATATTTTAAAAGGAAAAGGTTTTTAGATTATTTTATGTTTTTAAAAAAAATTACAAAGAGGAAAGGATATTTTTTTACAAGATATTTGTTAAGTGATATTTAAAAATTACTTATCATCTAATATGAAATCATTTGGAATAATTTATGTTTCAATGGGGATATTATCCAAGGATATCATTGATATTCTTTCTATAAATGGTTTACGTTTTGTTGAAATGATGTTTATGGAACCCGTTTCTCTTTCACAAGCTATACCATGTTAAAATGACTATAAAAATCACTCATTTTCATGGGTTATGATAATATGAAATTATTTTGAAATATATCTCTTCTTTGTAGGTTTTGATATTAGGAAATTCTTATGATACCCATATCATTTCATGGATTATGATATGATGAATATTCGTGATCTTGTGGTGAATGATTTCATTCTGTGATGAGTGGGAACTATATCTCCCTCCAATGAATTGGGTAATGATAAATGTTATATGATATCAAATGGTATATGGGTGATTATCCCAAACCCATAGATGAGGGTCCACAGGTTATTAGCCTAAGTCCAAAAAATGAGGGTACATGGGTGATTACCCAATTCCAAAGATGAGGGTACACATCTTATTATCCTAAGCCCAATGATATGGGTACATGGGTGGTCATCCTAAGCCCAAATATGAGGTCATATAGGTGTTCAAACCATGCCTCAAAAGTAGAGTACATGGGTGGTCATCCCGAGCCCAAAGCCCGTAGACGGGGGGTCAGCACAATCCTAACATGTTATGAATGTCTTAGTGGGTAGCATTGACATAAGGTTATCTATTCTTGTGTGTATGTCAAAAATTCCATGGATTATAAAACGTTATGATCTCATGGATTATGTTATTTGATTATATTATGAATATTTTCTTATGAATTGCTAATATTTACACCATGGCTCATGATTTTGATCTTTAATATACATAGTATGGTTTTCAACTATAATGAACATGTTCGCATGCCCTTATGTTCATGTTATGATGATGTATATTATTTAATCACCCTTAATAAGTTTATGAGATCAACCTCTATTATGTTTCATTCCCCCAGGATATTAATAAAGGTTTTAAGTAGGAGTAATAAACCATATAATCTTTATAGGAAACATTGAAGAACTTCCACTAGATTGTTTTTTTGTGTTCCATGTTTCCAAAGGTACTAAACTATTACAGTCCTTAGGATTGCGTTTATGTAATGTAATGAATATTGATCTAAAAATATCTAATATTTATGTGTGTTATTCCTAAGACTCTATTGTTTGTATCAAAGTAAATTTTTATCCAACACTAGGAAACTAGGATGAGAAAACTTTAATGATATCCCTAGGGATATTTCTTAGGATATGTATAGGTATTCATCTAAAGATAATTTTGAGTATGAGTAAAAGATTAGAAAAATGTCCATGAATTTTGGTAACGTATTGAAAGAGTTGTTTATAAATAATTAAATCCGTTTCTTGATAAAAAAAGTGGATGTGGCCCTGACACAGATGTATATAGGTGTAACAACCCTGAAAATACCACATTGATCTTGACTCGATCGGGAATTAGTGCATGAAAACAAGCCATGATACACACCTAGTTTTACAACCTCATGTGACAGGATTTTTAAATTAAAAATCTCTTTAAAAAACATCATCAAGGATTTAAATATATGAATACTTTGAGTAACCGAGGACAAACATAATATTTCATAGATTAAAAAGGAGGTGTTACTATTTAGACATTATATAAGTGATTTTTTATGATTATATGGTCTTCCAATATGATTAGTGTTTTTAACACTATGTTTTTTTATTATGGTAAATATAGGGAAATAGAAGGAAGTATGTTAACATTGAATGTGATAGACAATTTTCTGATGAGAAGCCAAATGGGATGATGACTGGAGTAAATGATTTTGTGATTATGCCTAATCAATTTTCATGGAACATGATTTACAATGGGAACCTTAACCAACTCTCAAACTATCCAAAGAAGAGAATGAAAGATTTATCAATGAGATTGAGTGATGGTAATTATGGAGGAATGAAGATTAAGTTTTCTATATGTCAATAATTTGGGAAGAATCACTAAAGGGAATGTCTCAATGCAATGAGATTATGTATTATGGGTGGTGTACAAGGCCATAAAGTAAGTAATTACCAAGGAAAAATGAAGAGTTTAGTTAATATAGTGGAGAGTAATATTAGTATACCCAATTTATTATCAGTAGTGTAATATTTTATGGTTGGAATTATGTGAATTATTAAAATAAATGTCTTGGAGGGAAACCTCATGAATGAAATTTGAACGGTTTTATGATTAATGGTTTTACTACTGATGATGAAGATACCATGAATGATATATAAAAGGTATGTGTTTTCCTAATACTAATGTCTATAAGAATGATTAAATTTAATTTGATGAATGTTAAGATATGATTAGTATTTAGTATTTTAGAAAATGGTTTTAATATAATAAGATGATGAAGACTAGTTGATGGTTTTTAGAAGGAAGTGGGATGATTGAAGTATTTATGTATTTTGATTCAAGAGTTATGAATTATATACAGATTGTTTTGTATAATATTTCATTATGGATTTTAATTAATATTTTTAATGATTCTTATGAACGATAAAATTCATTTAATTAAAATGTGATATTTTGATTATGGGATGGTACCCCTTAATATGTTCTAGATACTAAAAAAATAGTGCTCTTGTTATTGTTGATAGAGCATAATAAATTGTTGGATGTATGGAATATATTAAATAATTTGTGTTTTTATTCATGTAATGAGGAAGAATGATTATTATTATTGAGGTTCTATGGTATTTGAAGTTATTACCATATTTTATGATAATACATGTTGAAGGTATTCACATGTTAGGTATGTGACAATCAAGATATAATTTATGATATATGACAGATTAAGGTTAATTGGAATTTGAGAAATATAGTCACCTTCTTTATAATGTTTTGGATTTTTTGGATGAGTCATAAGGAAAACCATTTATGGAATGGTTTAGGTTGAACTTTGGACGAGGATTCATATATTAATTCATTGTTTTACTATATGAATATTTAAGGATTACTTTTGATAACCACTATGTATTGATGATAACTAAATTTAGAGGGATTGAATTATCATTCTATTTATACATCTTATTATCCATTAGTGATTCAGGAATTAAAAAATTCACATTCATATATTGGAGTATGATATGAAGTATAAATTGATTAAGGAAGAACCAAAGGGTGAGATTGGTCTTATGAAATAAAGTATACATTATTTTTAAAATTCATGAAATAAAAAGTGACATGTTATCATCAATTTTGATGATATCAAATAATTTTTTTAAGAATCTTTGGTTTATGTATTTTTTATCATTAATATTCTCCTCGCCATGCTCTCTATCACTCTCCCTCAGTATTTAGCTGTTAGTTTCCTCTTCAATGTCCATGTTTTGACTTCCCAACAATGGTGTCCTATGTGGAAACCTTGTTGTGAGTTTCATTGGGAAATCATTAGGTCTCCATCATTAAATATTTAAATTATGTATTAGTATTAATTTTTACTATGTGGGTTTGTTTGAAAAAACATTAAATTATTAAAACATTGATGACCGAGATGAATTTCTAGGGTGAAATTCAATTTTAGCGGGGCAGAATGTAACACCCCCAGTTTTTATGAATTATTTTTTCAAATAAATTAATATTATTTAATTTATTTCATTGAGCACTACAATAAGTTATGATTTCATTATATGAAACACCATATTAAGCTTTCACTACACACAATAATAAGTTTAGCTTGCAGTACACACAACAATGAGCTTATCTTGTGTTGATACAACACTAAGTTTAAAGAAAACATTACATATTATTAATATATTATCATAGATATCACATAGACGTTGGAATGCAGGGTATTAAAATTATTAATAAAATTATAAATATTTTTTTATTAATTTTTATAAAATTAATTCTTTGAAAACCAATTAATTATAAATGAATGTACAAACTATTTGAAAATAAATATTTTTCTTTTCTGGAAAACAATTTTTCTACAAACAGACATGTTTTGACTCAATAAAATAAAAAATTCACCTTTTATGAAATATTTTAATGAAATATATATATTATATATTCAATCACCTATTATACATTCATATTATGAATTTTCTAGATAATAGATAAGAATAAATCCAATTTTATGCATAAAAAGATATATTTTCTACAATAATGTTTTAACACCGTTTAATGGAACACTTATATTCCAACTAAAATTTTATAAATTTATAAATTATATTGGGAAAAATATATTTTATTTTTTATATAAAAATTAAAAAATTATATTCGGTTAAATTATTGGTTTTTTAAGAAGTTTCATTTTTTGATGAATATTGAATTTTAAATTAAAACTGACTTTTCAAAAAAATTATTTATATAGTTAAACTATATTTTAAATTGGTTTTAAAATATAATTAAATAAATTATATATATATTAATCCAATAATGGCCATTGGAATAAATATAATATTTTAATTGGATATTACATCTTTGTACACCTTTGAACATTTTAACTTTAAAACCTCGCTTTCTCATCACATCAACGAGATTAATTTTAAATTAATTTTTTCCACGTATGTTATTTTAATTTGTAAAAATGGATTCTATATTTGGAATAATTATAATATATTATTTATAATAATTCCGACATAATTTTTGACCAAAATTATTAACGGAAGTGGTTAAAATTAATTACAGTGATTAAATAAAAAATGAGTTAATTAGTGGTCAAACATAAAATATAAGATGTACGAATGACCCAAAAAAATTTCAAAACCTGTTGCCTCGACTTATTTCTAATATTGTTACCATATACTCAAATATATGTGTTTTCAGTCATTTTTCCATGAAAGTGATCCATATAATAAGTTAAGTAAATAAAATGACAAAAGAATGTACCTTTCTTCCTTTTAATTTCTATAGAGGTTTGAATTTAGGAGAAAACTTCATAAGTTTGGTTTTAAATATTATTTTTTAAGATAAATAAGTTTTATAATTGTAATAATTTATTTTAAATTGTTGATATTATATGATTACTTCAATGCTTAATAAAAGATAACACATGAATTATTTAGTTAATAGTTAAATAAATCAAATGATACAAAACACATTAAAAGTGAAGTAAATTGAATGAAGTATGTTATACCATTAATTTTTTAGATTCATATATCATGTTAAATGGGTTTGAACTTAATATATTAAAATTAAATCATTTTCTTTGTATTTTTAATTCAAATTAATTAAATACTATCAAAATTGATATTAATGTTATTTTATAATAAATGATATTTTATTAAATGATTTAAAATTTTTAAAAATCATTTATTACACCTAGTTATCTTAAAAAGTTAATAAATATAATATTATCTCAATTCATTGATCAATTTATCTTTATAATCAACATATTGACCCTTAAATAGTAAAAAGTTTGTTAGCATGATTATGGTTAAAGCATCGTTTTTTGCATTATGTGTGCTTCTATTAAAATTAATTTCCAAAAAATATGTTATTTTTATTTTATAAGTTAGATATAATATTTTATAATTACTAGGTATAAAATTTCTTATAATTATCACTTTAATTTATCACTATTTGATAAATTACTTAAGTTAAAATACTAGTTAACATAATGAAAACCCAAAATGGTAAAATAAGAAAACTTAAGAGTTAAGGGAAAAAATGTATAAAACATGTTTATAAATGTGATTTGGAGGTTTTTATTGACTATAAATCCATAAAACCTTTATTTATCATTTCTTAGAAACATTAGGTAATCTTGACCTCCCAATTGTAAACACTTTAGAGTATTTACAAGAATGTCACATATCCTCAAGTGTAAAAAGGAACTCACTCTACCCCATTATTTACACATCTCATCATTTTTTATAAAATAATTTCACCAACAATAACTTCCCAAATTCCATCCTATAATACTATAATCCTTACATTGTTTATAAATCTAGCCGATGAATTTTGTTTGTATAATCTAAAAAGAGATACCTGAAGAAGAAGTAATGTTCATTAATGATTTTTTTTGTTTTATTTCTTCTTCAACCCCTTTAAATTATTTTTATATCAAGGTTATATATTAAAATAAGTATCTTTAATATAATATCATGTTATTATGTTAAATTTATGACTAAAAATCACACACACTTCCATTAAATGGGCTACAAAATTAACATTTATGTGTATGGCGGACTACCTCTTTACGAATAGATGTCATTTGTTTTTTCCATAAAAACTCTTATGGTTGGTAATAATATTTTTAATGATATTTTTTATGATATATATGATAGTTATGATGTATTTATGATTATATAATTAATATATAGCACATATATTCATGATTTTCATTTTGTGAGAATAGAATAACATCGTTCGTGTGTACAACAGACTACCGCCTCATGAAGCAATGTTATTCATTCACGATTTACATGAAATGTATTAAGGATGGGTTTAATATATATAATATATATATATATATATATCATAAAATTATACTACAATTAAAATATATATATATCATTTAATTTTCATTCTTCCAATAAGACAAGATAATGGAAATAATGTTCATGCATACGTACGACCTACCATCTCCATGAATAGCGTGTTTTATTTCCTATCACTAAATTTTATGGATTACTATAAATGAATATATAATTAATATATATGATATTTATATAGTGTTTTATATTATATATTTTTTTAAATCATAATCTTTGTAAGAGGAGCAGGAATGACAAATCAAAACATGTATGAAAAACAAAGTAGTTATTACCCGAAACATAACTTTAACATGTAATTTTTAATAAAAAGGTAATATAATATAATGATAAATAAAATATGATATGATATATATGAATATGGTTCTATGATATATTTATAATAAAATAATATTTATTATGCATTAATTTTGAACAATTATGATGTGTTTCAAGACTTATGGTAAGGGTATTTCTAGTCTCACTTTTATTTCTGAGAGACTTATGCCATATTCACCACCCATTTAATTTTTTAGTGTTTATATTTCCATATAAAATGATGTATAATGAATATACCTCATTGCATGATAAATAATTTTTCCACTAATATTATTTTTTCACAGGGATTGTGATTCAAATGCTACTCCAATGGTAATGGATTTTCGTCTCGCTTTTTAATTTTCTGAGACACATGCCATTTTCACTACATCTTTCATCAATTTGGTGTATATACTTACAATGAATATATTTTATGATTCATCCCATAAAATATATTTCTATTTACATATTCAATTTATAATATCTCTATCAGGGTTTCACATTTAAAAATATACCAACTTGGTAAAGTATTTTTTTCTCAATTTTCAATCTGTGTGACATATGTTATGATATGCACCTATATTCTTTCATGAGATGTATATACAGCCCATTTGACAAGTAATATCATGAATTTATCTATCCAAATAAAATTTGTAGTTTCATTTTCTATTATTCCTTCAAAGGTCTTATGATTCAAGGTTACAATAGTGGTAATAATTTTATGTTATAATCACAATGTTTATCGAGATTCTTTATGATTATGCTTCCAATGATGAAATATTATGATTTGTCTCTCTATAATTCCCAGGAATTTTCATACCGTATATTTTTCATGACATATTCAAAAAATGGTACATTTATTATGCTTTTTCATACTTAAGATAATTAATAATGCGTTTTTAGGAAAATCTGACCTTATTTCTCTCTTCGATTAGAAATCTTCTTTATTCAGAATCCATGTTTTCTAAAATATATTTTCAATTTATAAAAGGATATTTTAATCTACTTTTAATGGGAAATTATATTATATTTCTTATATTCTAATAAATTTATCGAAATTACTTTCTAATATTACTTCATAAGATTTCAAGGATATTTTCAAAGGAAAAGGTTTTAAAAATGTTTTATGTTTAAAAAAAATCAAAGAAGAATGGATATTTTTCTAAATAGATGTTTTAAATGATATTTAAAATTTATTTTCTATATCATATGAAATAATTTTATATAATTTATGTCTTACTAGAGATATGATCCATGTATACCATTCATATTCTTTCTCTAAATGATTTATGTTTTGATGACATGATATATATAGAACCCATTTCTCTTACACGAGTTATAACATTTTAAAATGCTTATGAAACCCTCTTATTTTCACAGGTTATGAAATGTTGAAATTATTATGAAACCAATATCTTTTCCATAGGTTATGATATGATTAAAATTTTTTATAAATATTTCATTTCATCAATTATGATATGATTAATTTTTATGATCTTGTGGAACACATATATATAATTTAATCATGTGTCGGGTGGGACCTATATATCCCTCAAATGCATTTGGTAATGATAAAAGTTATATTAATGTAGAGGATACATGTGTGATTAGTCCAAGACTAAATATGAGGGTACATAAAAGATTATTTGAAGCCCATAGATGAGGGTACATAGGTGATTATCCCAATCCCAAATATAAGGGTAAATGGGTCATTGGTCTAAGTCCAAAGATGATGGTACATGGGTGGAAAGCGTGTAACAACCCGAGATTTTATGATAATTATTCTTTTAATTTCATTTATTTCTTGTGTTGTATGCTACACTAAAATTATATTGTGCTATACACAACACCGTATTAGCTTGCATTATACGCAACACTATTCGTGGCTCGTGTTACACACAATTTCAAGTTCGTTTTGTAGAAATTATTCTACGCAACATTAAGTATAGATTTTGTTTAATGTATAAATGAAATAAGTTTCGATTATGTTATACAAAACAAAAAAGTAGTCTTTCACTACACACAACCCTGACTTGGCTTGCATTACACGTAATCACGACCTTCCTCGATAGCGTGTGTTGTACACAATACCAGGTTTCTCTAAACAACGACATATGGTTATAATATTATTATGAACTAGCCGTTATAAATATTATTAACTACATTTTGAATATTATAACATTATTATTCATCTTACACATTTTCTATAACATGGTATGGGAACAAAATAAATTTTTCGTGTAAAATAAGTATTTTTCAAAAAATTTATTTTGGCCGCCTTTTGATGGCGCACCCATTTTAAATATACTTTCTGACAAGTTTATAAGTTCAATTTGACAAAATTAAATTCTTCTTTTTAATTAGGATATAAAAATTTACTTTGGATAAAATTTTCATATTATTCTGATAACTTTCATATTGTAATGAATAGTAAAAACCCGTTATATTTTAATTAAAAACAACTTTTTTCATCGCAATAATTTATATGTTTAAATTATAATATTGAACGGTTTTAAAGTATAAATAGAATATATTTTTACCATTTAACATAATATATGTCATTACCATTAATTTTACATTGAATTCATAGGTAAAAACATTTTAATATTTGGCATTGTTTTAACTTTTAAAACGCGTTTTCTTAACAGCGGGATTAATTTTAAATTAATTATTGAAACTTATGTGTTTTGGATTTTAAAAAATGGATTAAATATTTTAATTTAGTGGGTCAAAATTATTTTAATATGTTACTATTATTTTTTTGATATTATGAATAGTAACTACGATAATTTTTATTTACTACGGTTAAAGGTAAATCGAGTAATTAAGGGTAAAAATAAGATTATAAAATTACCCTAACACCTTCCAAAATTATATTGGACGACTACAAGTCTACCCATATCACCTGAGGGTCGGAATAGATTCATTTTATGGACTTTTGACTGTGAAAATAATATAATTATTATTAAAACCAAAGAAAGTGACAACATGTCACTCTCTTAAATCTTATAAGTATAATAATTTTCATTTAGTGATAAACTTCATGAAACTTAGAACATAAATAGTATCTATAAAGATAATAAAATTATCTACATCATGTGAATTTATTTAGAATTTTTTGGGATTAAATAATTATCATTAAAGGTGACACAATAGTGATGTTGAAATTAGTTTATTGATTGAAATATCAAATAAATGATTTTAAAAATATAAAAATAAATATAGTATTAACTATTTAATATGATCCACGAATTTTCTAGATACATATGACATGTTATTAATCTATTAAATATTTTATTTTGAAGATATATTCTGTGTGGATTTTATTTAAATTCAAATAATTAAATAGTGTCAAAATTGACACTGTTGTTATTTTATAAAAATAACATAATATAATTTTTTTTAAAAATCACAAAAATATTTAAAAATTAAAAATTAAAAATTATATGGTCTAAAATATGATAAATTATCCAGTTATATACAATTCACGACACATAAGTAATTATTTATAACAATTTAACATTTAGATTCTTATTACCACAAATAATATTAAATAAATTAAATAAGGATAAATCATGTTGATAAGGTTTAAAATAAATTTACAACATGTATAAATGTTATTGGTTGATGATATTACGACCCTATATCATCTAATATTCAAATAGGAGTCATTTTTGGAGGTTTTTAAGTGGGGTTTGATTTATTATAAATTAATATTTTTGAGGTTTCCAAAGGTGCCCCTCTCCTCCCTTATAAAAGGGCACGTCCTCCCTCTCCTCTTCACAACACCCTGAGCCATCATGCTCGGCCAAACCCTGCACATTTTTCTTATCCATTTCCATTGAAACATTATGGAGGTTCTGGTCTTCTCAAAAGACCAACTCTAGTCCCTTAAAAGGAAGATTAAAGGAGGTGTATCGAAGAAGAGGTAATCTCTTCTACCGATTCTTTCGTGTTTCTTTCTTCTTCAACTTCCTCTTATTTAGTTGTTTCGTTATAAAGTAATAAAATAATTATCAATAATATACTTATAGGATATTTTAAATATGAAACAACTCCATTTCATCTTCTATCCATCCTACAGAAAAGGAAATCACCACACGTGCTTACGTACAGAATACAGTCTCCACGCCGGGGTGTAATTAGTTTTTCCACCACCACCTTACGTGGATGGGTATAATGGTGTAAAGAATAACTATATATGTTTATTATAACATCATAATGATTCTGAGATATTATATCATCCACTCTAATTATTTTCAATAATTATGGGAACGATATCATCGCTCGTGCGTACGTATGGACTACCGTCTCCACAAACGTGATGAGATTCATTTTCCATGATTAACCATTAAAGTATGATTATAAAGTATATATATAATAAATAATCATGAAATATATTACATAATAATGATACTGGATTTATGTACATATATATTTCATTTACTTAATTCTATTCAATTTAATAAGGAAACGAAAACAGCGTTCATGTGTACGTACGACCTACCGTCTCCATGAATGGTGTATTTCATTCCATTTATCGATCTATCATATATATTTATAGACTGAATATATATTATATTTAAATAATGTTTTAAATTATGAAATTATGTAAATCAGGATATGATTAATAATATCAAGAACAAAAAATTGAAACACGTACGATAAATGAAACGATTTTACCCAAAACACTGCTTTAACATGGAATTTACAAAAGAACGGGTAATATAAAGTCAAAAGTGAACCATATATGATATAATAACAATGAATATGATTCTGTAATAATTAAATGACATTATTTAAATCATTATACATGAGGTTAGGATACATATGAATCATATCGTACATAAGGTAAGGGATAACTTTTCCAATGCCGTTTTTATCCGAGATTGTTTATTCGTAAGTATTTACTGGGGTTATATTTATCATCCATGTACCTATTTTTTAAAAATGGTTTCATGTATGTTTAAAGTACTTTTTAACCATTTTTTACTTTTACTACATGGTATGTAAGGAAACATTCTTTTTTTACCATACGAGGTATTTTTTGTCTTTTCCATCAAAAGTACGAGGAGACCGTTTTTTTAACTTATACGACATGAATGGATTTTTACGGTTTCATAACACCTTATTTTCACAAAGCATAATATACAATATTTCATGAATATTTTCAACAAAATCCTTTTCATTAAAATTACAAGTCATTTTGTGAAAGGAAAATGATTTTGAATAAGGATATTTTTCTCAAGAATTTATTTCAAGTGTTTTATCAAAACCATTTTCCATCTAAGATGACATTATTTCATATGTGTATGTTTCATGAATAATGTATCTATGTTTTATATGGTTTCACTTGTCTTATGATGAAATGATATCCATTTGTTTTATATGGATTATGTTATTATGGGATAATGTTTATGAAACCCATTTTATTCTTTGGGTTATGATGAATGATTTATGTTTATGTTTTGGCACATGTAAGAATGATTTCATCATGAGATGGGTGGGACCTATATCTCCCTCCAATGCATTGGGTAAAGATTTATATCTCATGAGATAGAAATGGTTGGAATGGAAGGTTAATCCGGTTCAGTGATACAGGACTGGAACGAGGAGTGAACACAATTCAGAAATAGACTTTGTCCACTAATATGGTCTTGGAAGCAATGCATTGGCTGCTATAGAAATCATAACATTTGCTTAATGGTTGCCACAATTTCATGTTTTATTCCCATGATATTTTATCATGATTAATGTTTCTTTATGATCTATTCCTTATGTACTGCCATGTTTTATGTCATTGGTCAGGATTTTGATGTTTAAACATTATGTTCAGGTTTTTAAGTTCAAATGTATATGGTTTGATTTATTTTCTCCATGCTTACCCTTACTGAGCATTTGAGATCACCCTTTATATGATTTATTTTCCCCAGGATATAAAGAAATGTTTTAGGTAATAAAACAAAAGGGGAAGATCTTTATGAGATAATTTGAAGATCTTTCACTATGATTAAAAGATTATGTTCTGAGTTTCCAAAGACACTAAACTATTACGATACTTGAGTTTTGGTTCTTGTTATGTATTAAGTATTCTAATAAAGTAATGTAATGTCCATGTAAGTTAAGTTTGGGGTCTCTACAAAGCTTAATCCCAAATATCAGGGCATATGTGTGGTTATCCCATGCTAGAATAGAAGGCAACATGGGTTTTCATCCCAAGACCAAAATAGGTACATGAGTGGTCAGCTCTAACCTAACATGTTATAAATGTCTTAGTGGGTATCCTGGATAAAATATTATATATGATTGTGTGTATGTCATAAATTCAATATCATATGTAATGTTATTCTCTTATGTACCATGTTTTTTATTATATTATGGCACATATATTATGAAAATCGAATATTTAATCCATGACTTGTGATTATGATCTTTGATATGCGGGGTATGGTTTTCAGATGTTATGATCATGTTCTCATACCCTTATGTTCATGTTTTTCGTACATATCTCCATTATTTACCATTACTGAGCATCTAGGCTCACCATTTTATATTTTTCATTCCCCCAGGTTATAAATAATGTTTTTATGTAGAAGTACTAAATGGGAAGATCTTTTTGGGAAACATTGAAGATCCTCCAACATATTAGAAGTTTGTGTTACCTTTTTCTAAATGCACTAAACTATTATGGTCCTTGGTCATTTGTTTGTTTAATGTAATGGATATTCATATAAAAATATGTAATATACATGTACTTTCTAAATGTGTTTCTATATAATTGACCTGGAACTATTTATCAATTCACCTTTTCCATATTTTAGAACCCATGAACCTTGAATTGATAAAGGATATAATTGAAATAAAATGGGTGTTTTCAAAACTACCCTTCTCTTCCTTTATAAAAGGATAAAACATACACAATTAAAATTATAAAATTAACATTGAAATTACTCCTTAAAACTATGAATTTATACTCTACCTATATTACTCCCCTATAAAAATAATTCTCCGGTCACACATAGTTATCCCAATCCCTTCAATTTCAAGGGAACTTCCATGGAAAAATGAAGTCTCTAATGCATGTGTTATCACCTTCCCTAGTTTCCTTTATTAATCTTAATCATCCAAATATCTTATCCCCATAATAATATGATGAATTTAGTATCATTAGTATAATTATATTCTATTATATTACTAATACAACATTTAGTTATTCATTTTTAACATGTTATAAACAATAATATCCATAGTGTGTTGTGAGGACTACAACATCCATGATACAACGTTATTTGTTTTTCATTAATTCCTTTCATGGAAGGTATTAATAGTGATCATGATGAATAAATATGATATATCAAATATAATTATGGTTCTAAAATTTCTATTTAATTACCACCTTCACCCCCATTCAAACTTTAATAAATGGAAATTCTAATCATGCGTACATATAGATTACAAAATCCCTGATGAAATGTCTTTCATTTTTCATATAGATTTTAATAATTTTTAAAAAATCATAATTTGATGTAATAATTATATAAAATATCCAAATAATATCAGTATTCTTTATTATAATGATATTATAAAAAAATAAACACCTCTGTAACCATACTCGCAAATCAAGATAAAGAAAGTTCATGTTTGGGTCTATTAAACCACTTTTGTGAACAATGATTTAAAATCATATTATGCAACACTATGGGAGAATGAAAATTTATATTATTATAATATATTAATAAAATCATGATTAGTATATGTTCTGAAAATATTATATTATGTTTTTAACCTACCATTTAATTCACATTTTTATTCACATAAATGATCGTAATAAGATGTTATCAATTCAATTTTAACATAATATAACAAAAAACATATGTAATAGAGTAATAACATTATAAATAAATATAATTTATATATATTATAGAATATTAAATTATAAACATTGTATCAAATATTGGGAGGTGATATCAAAATTATGATACATGGACAAAATAGTTACCTTTTTTAAAACTTGATGGTCATAATACGTTATAACTTATTAATGTGTTAATGATAAAGAATTATAATAATGAATATAAAATGTTAATATTTATGTGTAAGTTTATTAAATAGATTATTATGTTATCTATTTTGGTTTTAAAATATGTTAGAGTGTCATCAAATAATCAAGTAAAAAAGGTAGTGGTTTTTTTATCTCAAGTTCACTTTTGTTGAGATGTGATATCAGGTTTTAAAACTATTACACTATTATGTGGTATAGATACTAATAAAATAAATTAATTACTAATAAACCCCCCATGTTCATGATCTATAATTTTTTATTTCATATTATTTTCAACCTTTTATTTTAATTCATTAACATATCAAGTTATAAGGGTTACTTTGTCTAAAATATGAATCCTCTAAGATATATTTATACTAAACACCATGTTTCCTTTTTAATGGTGTAAATATGACCCATTTTACATTTTTTAATGATTATCATATAATTAATTATATTAAATGTACCATTTAAGGTTATACCTCTCATGTGGGTTTGATTCAAATGCATCAAAGGCTGTAATGGTTTCATTAATTCAATTTATGATTCACTGAGTTGTTGCCTTTCATACAATAATAAAATTGAAAATATTTAACTGATCCAACCCTTTCACATATTTATTTTTAGTTTAGATTTTATATATATGAAAATTATGTCTAATTATTAATTAAAATTCATGGATACACACTACTAGAAATATAACCTATACCAAAGGTTTGAAACCGTTGGTATAAGGCTCCAAACCGTTGGTATATCCTATACCAACGGTTTGGAGAACCGTTGGCTAGTAAGCCGTGTGGATAAGTCTATACCAAAAATTTTAAAAACCGTTGGTATAAGTAATATGAAAAATCTATACGAATAGTTCCATAAAACTATTGGTATATATATTTCAAAAAATAAGCATTCTGTTGGTTTTGATCCCAGTTCATCTAGTTTATGATTAAACAACCTAACCACTAAAATAACATGACTTTTGTGAACATAACTTCATTAATATATATGTGTATTATTATAAATATTATAAATTTTTATTTATTTAATGTTCTCCATTATAATATTTCATAAAAAATACTTGTAACTATACCAACGGTTCTCAAAACTGCTGGTATAGAGCTATATCAACAGTTTTGAGAACCGTAGGTATAGATTATTTGATTTTGGGACCTATACCAATGGTTTTGGGAAAACCTTTGGTATAGGGGGACCTATGCCAACAGTTTTCCGAAAATTGTCGGTATAGGGTCTCCATTATGGACATATGCCAAATGTTTAGCCAGAACCGTTGGCATAGGTCCATAATAGAGACCCTATACCAATAGTTTTGGACAAACTATTAGTATAGGTCCATATAACTGACCTATACCAACGGTTTCTCCAAACCATAGGTATAGTTCCCCCCTATACCAACGGTTTTGGGAAAACCATTGGTATAGGTCCAAATTTGTGACCTATAACAACGGTTTTCGCCAAACCGTTGGTATAGGTCCATATAAGTGAACTATACGAATGGTTTTCCCAAAACAGTTGGTATAGAACTTATTTCTTGTAGTGAAAATCTTCCCAAAACAAAAGTGCACTTTTGGTTAGAAAAACTACCATTCATACCAATGGATCTTTTATTTCATGTCCATATTTTCTATTCCACCATCGTTTTACTCAATTTCTGTAAATATAATATGTATTATTTTATATTATTCTACTAATTAATTACCCCTTTTTAATGGGACAAATTAATATTCTTTTAACAATGTGGGTTTTCAACAAGGTTATTTCAAAATGTTTAAAAAAATTCCATCAATTCAAAATAAGAGGGTTTATCGTCCACGTAAAATTTTCTCTTGATAACAATTATGTCATTTTCAAGGTTCCATTATTAAATATAAGTTTCATAAAATTAAAAATTTTAAATTTATAGTCACGTCCCCTTTTTAAAAAATTTACGACTTTTCAAGTCATTTTTGTTAATGATTATTTTAGAAGTAAATGATTTCATTGTATTTTCACCATCTAATTTTTCTCTAATGCTTGTCTCTAACAAAGAAATGCTTTGATCATCCTTTAAATGTTATTATTTTATTATTCCTTTTGTAAAATGAAATT
Source organism: Viscum album (assembly GCA_963277665.1). NCBI lineage: Eukaryota > Viridiplantae > Streptophyta > Magnoliopsida > Santalales > Viscaceae > Viscum > Viscum album. Next base: position 278,191,146 of record OY728135.1, read on the forward strand.
TTTATTTCCTTTGATATCTTATGTTCGTATTATGTGATAATTTTAGGAAACACATCCTTTTTCTGTGGGTTTTTTAAGATATGATAATGATTGATTTTAAGTGGAAAGCATAAATATGGATGATCATGGGTGGGATCCCATATATCCCTCCAATGTATTGTTTTAATTTTATATCTCATAACATAGTTATGAGTGGACAAAATAATTTTTTTACATAGGTTTGGGAATAAAGGCTTTTCCTACATTATCGGGCATGGAAATATTGAGTTTGTTCACATGAGCATAGGCATAATGAGTGTGCTTCATGTGTTTTCCTATTATAATGTCCCACCCCTTCCTCATTGGCTTGAGAAGGCTGAGAGATGGTACTTGGCCTTAGGTGACATTACCTAGGAGAAAAAGGCTTGGAATAAATACTAAGGGCTTCAAGAATAATTGGTGAATGATTTTACCTTTGAAATCATGAAAATAACCAAATGTATAAATACCCCAAGATAACTATATAATTCATGTCAACAATGTTTCACAATTGAACAGAACCAGAATAACAACACAACCAAACAAAATAGACCAAAATTAGAGTACCAAGTAGAAGAATAAACAACAATATAAATGAACCATGACATGAATCCAAATCTCCACACCAAGCTCCATTCTCAATGCTCCTCAAGACCTCCAAGCACAAGATGAGCTGCTGAAAAAATGAGATGCTTTACCATTACTTGTTTCCTAGAGAACAACATATCCAAAAGCATCAAAGTTCCAAAGTAGGGGGTGAGTAAAAATACTTAGTAGGTTTTTCCCAAATTATGATCCTACACATACCACTATGATAGAACTATTAACACATTTATATAAATATTTTATATATAAACATTAAATACTACAAAAATTTCCAACAAGCCGAACACAGCCTTAACAATTCATTTTCACCAGAATCCCCACAACCCAAGAAAAATCTAGAAAACGAACCATAAATAATTTTACCATCACATATGAGAAAAAAAATTTCATTTTTCTTAAACACACTCATAATAAAAACATAGCCAAAACGTTTCGCCGACTCTGCACGATGTAACAATCACTGTGGAACTTCCCGTCCAACCCCATTTACTGCATTCCAAATACAGTGGTTCTTCCCACCCACTTATCATTTATGGTGACCCTTCCATACACTATCTATACCCTTTTTATATTGCTAATCCTCTCCCACTTCGAACCATTAAAAAAATAAGCATAACATACCCGATCCCATAAAAAAGAACTTTCACTAACCAAAACCCCCACAGTGTGTGAACTACTATTTAACAACCAAAAAATACCTTACAAAGTCATCCATGCCAAATCACATTTCAATAAAGAAAAACCTTTTATTGAAATAAATTTTCATTGACCATTTTAATAAATCAACCCAAGTTATTGAATTTATATTAAAAAATTTAAAATTGGACATCTAAGAACATTTCACCATAATAACCCATTTCCCCAAAATTCAAAATTCGTCACAGAAATTAATTTCCAACAAGATTAACATATCATAATCACAAATTAATTTCATTAAAACTCAATTTATTGAATCTAAGGCTTCTAGTTCTATAAAAATGTAGTTGATAGAGAAGCCACATACCTTAGGGTTTTGGTGAAATCGACCAACTCACAACCACACCACAAATTCGGGTAAAATATCCTCCCCAATCACCTTAGATCCATTTTCTGAACATAAAAAAGCCTCAAATATCTTCATTTTGGGAAGCTAAAACCCTATATATACTTGAAATGGGTGTAGATCCAGAAAAACAAATGAGATGGAGAACTAGATATAAGGGAAACCAAGAAAGAACCAAGAGTTGAGACTTACCGGAGAATAATCACCTTCATTGCACCATGAAAAGCCCTTCAAATGGGTTCCAAAATGTGTGGGAGACCCCTATAACCCTTGATAACAAAAAAATATGATTAGGGTTTATATGGGAGAAGAGATGAGGAGTTTATTCAAAATCCTAAGTGAACCCATAATTAAAAACACAATTTTTATTATCGCGCACGGTTAGCTCGCATAGTTAAAAAAACCATGCGCTAACCCTGCACATGCTACTACCTTAATAGGGACCGACATGGTTTCATGAAACTGTTAGTCAAATAATTCACAAACCATGTAAATCCCACTTCCTCCACTTAAATAATTTCTTGGAGATCCTACACAGTTTCCCCTAACCATGCCCAAACCGTGCTCCTTTATAAATTCCGAAAACCATTCTGAAACCTTCCCTAACTCTCCAAAACATTACCCAAAAACATTACATATATAAAAATACATAAACAAAGGTTACATAGAAAAAAATAGGGGTACTAAATTCTCCCCATTTTTGAAATCTCTATCCTCAGAAAGTAGAGAATCATCGCTTTACTGAAAGAGTTCGGGCAATTGCACGACCATCTCTTTCTCCCTCTCCCAAGTCTCCTCCCAAATCTAACAATGTTGCAAAAAAACAGAACTAGACTAATTGTTTTACCACACAATACTTTTTGTTTCGTATCCACAGTCTTCAATCACACATGCACCAATGAAGAATTCAACTCAAGTTCAACATGATCCTATCGAATCACATGGTTAGGATTCGATTCGTACTTTTTCAACTGAGAAACATGGAATACATAGTCCACAACACTAAACCATGGTGAAAAATACAATCGATAAGACACCTCTCCTACCCGCTCAAGAATTTAAAAAGGCTCAATGTACCTTAGAGATAACTTAACCTGGTTCTCAAGATGACGATGTGCCAACCTCATATAGATTCTCAAGAATACATGATTACCCACCTCAAACAGAAATGGTCGTCGACAATGGTCTGTATATAATTTATGATGACTCTGCACTATCTCTATCCTATTCTTGGTCAACGTAATATTCTCTTTTTTCTCTTGGACAAGGCTCAGCCTGACCAATGCATTCTCACCTATTTCCACCAAAAAATGGGGAGAATGACATGAACGCCCATATAGTGCTTCAAATAGAGCCATCTGTATGAAGGCCTGATAAATTTTATTTTACAAGAACTCCACCAATGATAAGTGATCCTCCCACGAGCCACTAAAATCTATCACACAAGACCATAACATATCTTCTAATGTTTTTATCATTCTATCAGATTTCCCATCCATATGAGGATGATATATTATGCTCATTGTCAATTGTATCCCAAAGTCTTGCTTCATGTATTTCCAAAAAAGAGATCTGAACCACATATTTCTATCTAAAACAATTTATATTGGAACACCATACCTCTTTACCACTTCATGGATATAGATTTTGGATAGATCCTCCATCTTATAATATTCATGAATAGGGATGAAATGGGACGAATTTGCAAGCTGATCTACTATTACCCATATGGAATCATGATTTCTTCCCATTCTTGGGAGACATATAAGAAAATACATCCCTATCTATTCGCACTTAAATATAGGGATAGATAAATATTTCAACATACCTATCGACCTCTATTGCTCAACCTTTACTTGCTGATAAGTCATGAATCTCAAAATACATTCAGCCACATTCCTTTTCATACCAAGCCACCAAAACTGCAGTTTCAACGCTTCATACATTTTATGATTTCCAAGAAGGAAAACCCATATGTAATGATGATGATATATGATAATTTCCTCTTGAAAAGCCACTAGTGCAACCATATGATTCCGAAAACACAAAAACGAATACTGATTCAGTTACTAGACCTCAATGGTCTCCCACCATTGAGTTTCGACCTCATCACAATACACTTGGAATCAGACACATGTGCCTCCTTGACCAAACCAAACATGTTAGGAACCAATGAAACTAAAAATACTACCTCTCTATAACTTTATTCCAAACATTCCAACCACATGTCGTCTATGACTGACATCAACTACCACTGATCTGATGCATGTTTCTCCACCTAAGCACATGACTTCCTACTTAATGTATCTACCACCTAATTACCATTACCCAACATTTAAATCAAGTAAAAAATCAAACATATATAGATACTCCATCCATATCCTTTTACCCATGTTCAAATATATTTGAGATAAAATATTCCTTAAACTTTTTTGATCGGTAAACACCATGAATTTGTCATCAAAAGGTAATGAAACCACATTAAAAAGCATAAACCACCACTGCTAACTCCAAATAATGTGTTGGGTAGTTCTTCTTATAAACCCACAACTTATATGAGACATATGAAACCACATGATCCCCTTTCAAGAGAACACATCTCAACCCGGATCCTGATGCATCACAAAACACCACATACCCTTTTCCTAGTTCTCGAAAAACCAATATTGGTGTTTATGTAAGGTGACCCTTATGCTCTTCAAAAGATTTATGCCACTGCTCATACCATTAAAATGGAACATTCTTCATAGTCATAGCTATCATTGGTGAGGACAATTGTGAGAAATCATGAACAAAATGTCGATAATAGCCAGCTAGACCAAGGAATCTCAGCATCTCAAGAACATTATTTGGTAGTTTCAATGAGATTAAAACCTCTATCATTTTAGGATCAATTGAAACCCATTTCATAGAAATAACACAGAAAAAAAAGAACCTCCTATATCAAAATATCACGCTTCAAATATTTGTCATATAACTGATGATCTCTCACAATCTCCAACACTATCGCCAAGTGTTGCTCATTCTCCACCATTACCCTAGAATACACCAATATATCATCAACAAATACAACTACAAAATAATCAAGATTTTTCCTGAAATATATGATTCATCAATTCAATAAAAACTGATTGTATATTCTTCATACCAAAGGGCATAACAAAATACTCATAATGGACATATCTACTTCAAAAAGCTATTTTGGGAATATCATCCTTTCACACATGCAATTGGAGATACCCTGATTGCAAGTCAATCATGGAGAACCATTATGATCCCCTCAATTGATCGAACAATTCATTAATGAGAGAAAGTGGATATCTAGTCTTTATTGTAACTTGCTTAATATTGTGATAATAAACACATAGTCTTAGAGTTAATCTGCCTTTTTAATAAACATAACTGGCACTACCCACAGAGATATGCTAGGTCTGATGGACCCTTTGTTTTCCAACACGTCCAACTACAATTTCAATTCCCTAAATTCTATTGGTTCTATATTGTAATATGAAAGTGTTATGGGACTGGTCCTCAGAAGGATATCAATAATAAACTCCACTTCTATCACAGGTGGCAACACTCATAATTCTTTGGGAATGACATTTAGAAACTGATAAAAAAGATGCGGGAAAAATGTTCTATTCAACTCCTTCCATTGATTTCAATGACAATGCCACTAACTAATTTGATATCATGCCAACATCATGAGCCAAAAATCCTATTACACTAGGTTTTTCATTATTATATCTTCTTAAGAGATATTCAACACCATTCTTCATCGTGAAACTAACGGTTCACACATAACAGTCGATGTGGGTCTTAAAAATCATCATCAAATCCATATCCATGATTATATCTTAAAACACCTTCTAAATCCCTATGAAATCCCATATCAACTCAAACCCATCTGTAACTACAAAAAAAGACCCACACAAGAAGTCTCGACACTCTCTTTTACCTATCAGAGTTTGAAGATTTAAAACAGAAAGCATCATTTCCACCCTTAAACCCAGCAAACTAATAACAAAAGAAGAAATAAAATAATGTAATGAACCCATATCCAATAACACTTGAATCAAGGTATAATTTAAAATAATCATACCTCACACTATAGATGGTCCCAACTGATCATCCTTCATAATATGCTCAGCTCCAAACAAGTGCTTGTTTTCTACACTCTATTCATTATTGACCCGATGAGGCTTTGTGGTTTTTGTTGAATCACTATGACTAAATTTAATTTAATGGTGAGGGGTATGATGTTTCCCCCATCTTGTTGAGGCATAGGATGCCTATGATCCTTGAGGAGTATCACAAACAATTGACCTCAGATCCTTATGATAATATCGATGAAGATTCTTCATCTGTATAGAGTTATGACATGCTCGAGGTTGTGCCATGAAATCCTTTTTTTTGTGTCCTTTAAAACCACACTGAAAACATCCCAGCTTACTCAGATAATTTGTAGTAAGATTCACGAATCCTACTATCAAATTCTTAGTCATACTCCCACCTTGGAAATAATTTCCACTCTTCTTCTTGAACCCAACATTATAGTTCTCATCATTTCCCATGGGTACCAACATAATTCCCCCTCATGTAGCTCCCAAAATATATCGTTCATCTACTTCTGCTCCATTCACAATTTCCATGAAACCACTTATACATAAGACTATTATTTTTTTTAATGAATTTACTTACTCGAACTCACATCAACAATACTTTCCTTCAATGATGTAATACCTGCCACCTCGGGTGCAAACCGCACTAAATTCATAAACATAGATACATATTCCATTACTGAGAGGTTCTCTTACTTTAGGATAAATAAATAAATATATTTTTTAATTATGAATGTATGTGGGTATAATAGTTTGTTAAACAATTCCTTAAAACCCTCCACTGTCATAATTTGGTTCGTTCTAGCTTGGACTGCTAACTCCCACCACTGATGGTCAAGATATTCTAACATGTATGTGGATAAATTTACTTTCAACTCTACCTATGTTACTAAGAATTAAAATATCATGTTTATTTTATTTAACCACACTTATTCCCTTTTTTGGCTCAGAATAACCCTTAAAAATGGGTGGATTATTATTTTTAAACTGAATGGCATGATCCACATGCCTTTTCTCATCCTCTTTATTACCATTTTAAAAATCATGGAAATCATTCACTATACTATGCACTAGGTGCTGGTTCATCTGGGTCTCATGTGCTGCCATATTTTCAGTAGCGTCCTCTAGTTGGTATCTATGATGCATACCTGGTGCTATTTCTATCAATATAAAAACATCCATGAGTCTCACTCCATTAGCTAGAAAAGGCTTAATATTTCAAATTCAATTACATTAAAACTATCAAAACCAAGCTTTCCACAAGTTCGCATTTCCCATGCTACACCATTTTTGAATAATTATCCATGTTTTGAAAATTGAACCATTTTAAAAATACCACATATATTCACATTTAAAGTATGTACATTTGAAAAAACATTTCTAGATTTTTCACCAGTCCATATATTAATATCAAAACACAAATAATTATGCCAAATGAAATATGAATCCTAGTGAGAAGTCATTTATACCATGCATTCCATGTTAATATCATTGGGTACACCCACGATAATGAGATTTACAGTTCCTATATGTGTCTTAAAAACACTTATGTACCCAACTCCCTGGTAACTTAAATTACAATATAAAAGGGTTAACTACATCCTTTTATGTTTTACATTTCACATTCTGAAAATAATATTTCTTTCTACCATCCATACTCAAGAAATAGACCGATAATGAATTCCAACACCAAGACTAATAACTGATTCCAAGGAACCAAACAACATGGAAGCCAATGTCCGAACAAACTGATACCACTTATAACATCCCATTGGCTTGAGAACGAGGGAGATGCTACTTAGCCTTAGGCGATGTTCCCAAGGAGGAAAAGGATGGAAATAAATGTCGAGGTCTTATTGAACTGTTGGGGAACGATTTTCCCTTGGAAATAAAGTAGACAAACAAACATGCTAATACCCCAATATAACTATATAATGTATGTCAACAATGTTTCACAACTGAAAAAACTAGAATACTGACACAACCAAACACAATAAACCACAATAAAAGTACCAAGAGGAATACTAAACTACAACCCAAAGAACCATGACATTACTCCACATCTCCACGCTGAGCTCCATGATATTTTCTCCACAAGACCACCAAGAATCAAGATGAACCACTAGAAAAATTAGATGATTTCCCCTTACCTATGTCTTGGAGAATGAAATCCACAAAACCCACAAAGTTCCAAAGCAGGGGGTGAGTACAAATACTCAGTAGGTTTTCCCCAAATGACATCCTTACATAGGCCACATGGATATAATCTTTAGCACATTTATATAAACATTTTATATAATTACATCAAATATTAAAATAATTTTCCACAAGACAGACACACCCTTACCAAGAAAAATTTCACCAAAATCCCAAAAGTCCAAGGTAAAGACAATAAACAACCCATAATCCATTTTACCATCACACATTAGCACAAAATTTTCATCATTATTATCCACATACATAATCAAAACATTTCTATAAAGTATCACACACTCAAACCAGTGTAACTATCATGGTGGAACTTCCCGTACAAGCTTGTTTACTTCTTTCCAAATATAATGGTTCTTCCCTCCCACATATACTTAATGGTGGACCTTACATCCACTGTCCATACGATTTTTATAGAGGTACTCCCCACACACTTCACAACATTCAAACAAAACCATAACAAACCCAAGCCAATAAACAAGAACATGAACTAACCAAAACCACCCCAATGTGAGAACAACTATTTAACCACCAAAAACTCCCTTATAGAATCATCCATGCAACATCACATTTAAATAAATAAACCTCTTTTTTTAAAACCACTTTCCCAAACCATTTTCATAAATCAACCAAAGTTACTGATTTTAAAATCAATATTTTAAAATCTCACAACCAATAACATTTCACCATAATAACCCATGTTCCCCAAAATCCATAATCCCCACAAAAATGATTTTCCAATAATATTTGAAAAACACAATCCCAAATTAATTTAAAGAAAAACCAATTTATTGAAACCAAGGATTATATTTCTATCAAAATGGAGTCAATAGAGAAGACACCTACCTTAGGGTTTTGGTGAAATCGACTAACTCCCAACCGCCCCACAAATACGAATGAACTCCCCCAAAAACACTTTAGATGTAATTCACTGGCCCTAGATTCCCAGAGTTGGTGCATTATTTTAATACATTGGAATGATGACAAGGAATCAAGTCCTGAAAGACTGATCAGTTTAGCAATCTTGGAAAATATATTGCATACATGAACATTACATTAAACATACAATACAAAAAAATTGTTCTTTGAGAATGCCATTATTCCCTTTAGCTTAACCCTGCATATCAATCATAATACACTTCTTGGAATCCTGGGAAAATGAAACATATGAAAGGGGTGAGCTCAAACACTCAGTAAGGGTAAGCAATACAGTAGAAGATAACATAAATATTAAACATGGTAAATAATTGAAACCACATGCCTTTACCAATAATAAACATGAATACTTTTATAGAAATAATATGAGTTGAGAAAATAATTCCCTAATAAAACATAATCATGGGTATTCTACTAGTCGAATGACCACATGAACCATAAATATTATTATCATAATGAGGGAATGTATAATGCAGGACATTCTGAAACATTTTGTCAAGGCCTCGGCCAAGATGTCAAAAAATGATTAAGGCCTCGACCAAAACAATATCTCAAATTGGGAATGTCCCTGGCCAATTCCACGTCTAGTTGTCTCATGAGACCTACCAATGGATCGAGGAGCTATAGCGGGCTCCACCCATCACTTACTGAGTCCAATACATTCCTCCTATGAAAAGTTAGAAATATAACATAAACATTCGTATTAAAACTAGCATACGAAATGACAATACATTAACCATAAACCATGAATGGTATAAAAATAGAACATCCATAGTCAAAAATATCATAATTCATTCAATAAAATATGAAATATTGTATTATAATAAATCAATCTCAATCAAAAATAATATCCAGTAAAGGATGCTGACATAGTTGAAAATGATGAGTAAAACTTTTTGAGAGAAATATCTTTTTTGTAAAATCATATAAAAGTCCAAAATTTATAAAGGAAGTAATTTAAAATATATTTTTGAATCAAATTTTCCCATAACACTTTGAATCTTTAGAATATAATTATCATTTTAAAACATTCATGTCCATATAAATAACTCCTTAAAATCATTTTGAAAACATGGACACTAATTAAAAAGATATAGAAAGATAAATCTTTAAAAAATTTAAAATTCTGATCTTGATAAAGATTAACTTTCAAAAATCCTTAAAATATTCATTTTTAAATAATTTTTATGAAAAATAGACATGGATGGTAAAAATGTTCCAGTAAATACTTACAAATAAACAATCTCGGATAATAATGAGATTGAGGAATTAACCCTTACCTTGAACATTCCTTTAGTCAAGGGTACATTTAACCTCTTGTATGAAGATTGTAGTATGTTTTTAAATTATAACAGAACCATATTAATATTTATGATATCATACATGAATCATTTATGGCTTTATACTACCCATTTAATAATAATTTCCATGATAAATTAACATTTCAGGTAATAATCGCTTTCTTTATCGTACGTGTTCTAACTTGTTACTCTTGATTGTATCACTTAGATCAAGATTTAAATAAATTGATAATATAAAAAGTGATTTTCATATCATATATTTTTAGAATATAAATATGTATAATGGACATATATCTAAAATTAAAAACACTGTTTATGGAGACGGTAGTCCGTACGTACGGATAAACGCTGTTTCCGTTTTCCTATCGTATCGAACATAACTAAGTGAATAAGATATATGTATGTACATATATATATATATATATTTCAAGTACAATTATTATGTCATATATTACATACTTATTAGTAATATATATTTTTATAATCATAAATGAATGGTGAACGTGGAAATTAATCTCATCAGGTCGTGGAGACGGTAATCCGTACGTACGCAAGAGCTACAATATCATTTCCTTAAAAGTGTGGAATTGGATGGTATACTAATTTTACAGAGACATTATAATGTTATTTTCATTATTTATATACATATTACTCATCATTATATCCATCCAAATAACATAGTGTTGAATTACAAATTACACCACGACGTGGAGACGGTAAGCCGTACATACACACGCATGGTGACATTATCATTGATAAGATGGATAGAATAATGAATATAGTTTTTCAATTTTATAATAACATCACAATATATATAAGAGACTAGAGTTAATATTTTATAATGGAAATAACAAAGAAAGAGTAAGTGGAAGAATAAGAGAACTTGAAAGAGGGCGGTGAAATCAATACCTCTTCTTCTAGTTCTTCCTTTTGATTTGAAAAGGGCTCCTTAGGTTGGATTTGTGACCAAAGGAAGGTTTCTAGGATAACACTAGGATAGTTTGGAGGATATTTGGGCAGGGGTTGGCCAAGCCAAATGGCTTTGGAGGTGTGAATTTGAGAGAATGTGAAGTGCACTTTTATAAGAGGGATGAGGGGCACCTTTGGAAAAACTTAAAATATTATTTTATAATAAATTCATATTCGGTTTATAATGGCTCTAATGTGACTTATTTCTAGGATAAGGTAGGGATGGGTCTAAGGCCTCTCAACCAATAGGTTTTATACAAGTTTAGGTTTCCATTTTAACCGTATCATTTAGATTTAACTCTAAGTTAAATAATCTATCTTTTACCGTGTCTTCTTATATTTTTACACTATATGGTTAATAAACATACTATATACTGTCAATTGAACCCCAATTGGTTCATTAATGTAATATATATTATTATATAAGTCTTTTGGACGAAACATATATTTTTATGACCATTATATCAATTAATAATATAATATTTTTTTTAAAACATATTTTATGTCAATTTTGACACTATTTGGTATTTGTTTTTTTGTTAAAATAATAACAGCATGATTACTTCAAAGAAAATACATTGAATCAATCCTAACATGTCATATTCACCTAGAAAATTCTTGGATGTCATAAAAACTTTGAAATTATATTTATTTTAATATTTATAATACCATTTATTTGATTCTTTCATTAAAAAGGTAATTACTGCCTCATCATTGCGTCATTAATAAATTTAATTATTTAATATTTAAAAATTATAAATAAAATACCATTATGTATGAAATATTTTTAGATTTATAATTAATATTTATAGTTGAATTTATCTTCTGTATAAACCAATATTAAAAATGGATTAGTTATTAAACCTTTATTTTAACTCTTTTAACTCTTCTTTAAATAAAATAATAATAAATGTCTTAATCTAATCCAAGTGGAACTAAACGGTAATATTGTATTCATAAGGTTGTTTTTGGTAGAATTAAACTTATCCAATATAATTAGGTCATGTGTTATGGTAATAATAATATCATTTTTACCCTTAATTACCCTATTTACTTTTAACCGTGGTAAATAAAAGTAAAAAGTTACTATTCACCAAAAATTATTTTTATCTTAATGAACCAAATTTTACTCCTTGATATTAACCCTGTATCTTGGATTTTTTAAATTCAACTCATATAAGTGGTAAAATTATGTTTTATGTAAATTTGCAAATGCTCCTTGGAGGTGGGTAAAAGAGGGTAAAATTTAAATAATTTTTTTATATATTTAAACTTATTATAAAATGACTACAATGAATTATAATGAACATATATAGGAAGTATAGATGTATTTTGACCTAAAAAAAATTTAATAAAAATAAATAACTATTTAAATAAAACGTCGGTTTTAAACAATAACCTAGTGTTTTTCACTATTCATCAAAAATTGGAAGTGTTCAAAAAAATACCAAAAATTCACCCTAAGATAATTTTGATATTCCAAATTCAAAAATGAAGTCTATTTTACCAAATTAAAAACATATAAGTTGATTTTAATAATTTAAAATTAATTCCTGTTGTCAAAACCAAAAGGCATATTTTTAAGAAACAATAACTATCAAAAGATTGACACTTGGTTATGTCCAATTTCAAAGTGAAAATACTTACAATGACCAGCATTGGATTAAATGGTAAAAATATAATCTATTTATACTTCCAAAACATTAAAATTTATAATTTAACACTATAAATTCTTTTGATTAAAATAGTTTTTTTTTCAGTTAGAATATATTATTTTTACTATTCACCTAAATATGAATGTTATCAGAAAAACACCAAAAATTTATTGAAACTGAATTCTTATGTCCTGATTCTAAAGAAAAAGTTTATTTTTTCAAATTGAATATATTAAAGTTTCAAATATTGGATTTAAAATGGGTTCACCATTAAAAGGTGGTAAAAGTGCATTTTTTTGAAAAATACTTATTTTATCTGAAAAAATGAATTAGTTCTTACATTATTGATAAGAAACTCATAATATTGATTCTAAAATTATAAGGATTTTATATAGTTCAAAATTCAGTTAATATTATTCATAACCGCTTTTGAATGGATAGTTTGGTAAGTCGTGGTGCGCTTGAACTCGGTGTTGTGTGTAGTGAAAGTTATTGAATTACTTTGAAGAAACAACATACTATGAAATCTTTGGGTGTTACATTCTTCCATACTTCAATAAATTGCGTCCTCGCAATTTGAAACTCTTCATCGAAAATAAAAGTTTAAAAATAGAACACACCTTTGTGGAGACCTCATATCGGAAATTGGTTTAATAAAATTTAGTCTTAATAAGAGGGAATATATATATATATATATACTTGACATGTAGAGTTACATCCTTTAACTAATTCCTACTACAAACTCATCTTTCACTCCAAAAGATTTCAAAAAATATTATATTTATCCTAATTGTATAGGGTTTTCAAAATAATGAATTTATAATTCATCTATCAGACCCTAAAAAACTAGATTATTCAATCTAGGACATCACATGGGCTAGTGGTAGATGATACACCCCTGTGGCCCTTCGGTTGCGAGTTCAATTCTCGCGGCCTTGCCGGACATGACGGGTTGCCGCCCAACCTCCGGGATGTCCTTTTTGGAAATCCAAAAATAATCTCAAGCTAAACTTGTCCAAAAGACTGATATAAAAACTCATAGTCCGTAATTTATAAGTAAGGTAAACACAATGAAGATATTTTTTCCATGCAATAACATGTGAACACCTTCATCATGTATTCTTTTAATACAATGCAACATCCTGAATTACCATAAAACCTTATTGATTACATTCATGCTACTTTATTTCATGTATAATACTGGATATAATCCTTCTATCCAAAAATGTTTTAAACTCCAACAATGATGGAATATAAAAATCATTAATTAGTTCCAAGATAGTCAAGAATATACAATATAATTTATCCAAATCAACCATGTCTTATTCCAAAATTACTACCTTATTATCAGAACCATATTATGGTTTATCTTTCTCTCAACCATATATTTTCCAAAAATTTAACCTACTATTGAGTCACTTTATCTTGGTTCCATACAATCTCAAGTCCTTAATGAAATAGTACTGCAATAAAATCCTTATATACTACATAATTTTTATAACCAGTACATTATTGATACAGCACTCAAATGACACAATACTTTAATAACAACATAAGAACTCTTAATCATTCATCTTCATATTTGGTAGTATCATAACTTGATTCTTATCCAATAAAATCATTTTCACTATACTCTTATGATTGGGACATTGATTCGCGTAGTGTCCCAACTCCTTGCAGTATGATCATTTTACATTTGAAACCTTTTTCTTACCCTTTAAATAACGTACTTGGTGCCCTTTTTCTCTACACTTATATCAAACTCCCATTCCCTTCAAGAATTTACCATGGTGATTCTTTCCACAGTTATCACATATGGGAAAATCCATCTTTTCCCTCTTCCCTTTATCCATCTTTCCCTCTTCCATCCTTTTCTTCTCTGGATTCCCTTCAAAACCGTAGAACTCATAGAATTCTTTACGTATCTTATTAACACATGATACTATTCCTTCATATGTTGAGAATACATGGGAGACTATTTCCCTTTTAATTTTGGATTAATACCGTGAAAGATATAACCATTCTTTCTCTTTGGACCATACGTATTGCTAAAGTTCACATTCCTTGTACAGGGCGCTAGTGCTATACAATGGCATACACTATGTCAGTTTATGAATTACAATGAATAATTCCAAACATGTCAAATACCTAATATAAAATTAACAGTTTATGGATATAATCCATAAAAATATTTTCTTTAAGGAGGTATATACTCGTAAATAATTCGTAATGATTTGTAAAGAAAATGAAAATATCCTAAGCATATCCCCCAGGAGTTTCGTAACCAAGAGGGTAGCAAGGCCCGTTGTTGTGCACCTGTTCCCGTTCGAGTCTAGATAAAAGTGGTGTTTTCGGGTTTTACCTCTAGGTACATCTGTGCCAGAGCCACCTCTACCTGATCATATCCAAACAGGGATGTATTTTCTTGGAAAAATCACAAAATCTCTACATTTCCAAAATTCTAGCATGTTCTTCTATACTAATCCTCAAAGTCTATCTTAGGGTAATTTTCTCTAATCAGAGTTTATCTAAATCTAGTTTCCAAGGTTATTGTTGAACTTTATCTGATACCAACTGTAACGTCCGGACCCTAAATTCCCAGAGTCGGAGCATTATTTTAATACATTAGAATGATGATAAGGAATCAAGTCCCGAAAGACCAATCAGTTCAGCAGTTTTGGAAAATAGATGGCATACATGAACATTACATTACACATACAATACAAAAAAAATAGTTCTCTAAGAACCCCATTATTACCTTTAGCTTAAATCTTCATATCAATCATAATACACTTCTTGGAATCCTGGGAAAATGAAACATGCCAAAGGGGTGAGCTCAAATTCTCAGAAAGGGTAAGCAATACAGAGGAAGATAACATAAATATTAAGCATGGTGAATAATTGAAACCACATTCCTTTACCAATAATAAACATGAATACCTTTACGACAGGAATATGAGATGAGTAAATGATGCCATAACAAAACATAATCCTAGGTATTATATTGGACGAATGACCACATGAACCATCAATATTATTTTCATAATGAGGTAATGTATAATGTTGGACATTCTGAAACATTTTGTCAGGGCCTCGTCCAAGACGTCTAAAAATTATTAAGGCCTCGACCAAAACCATATCTCAAATTGGGAAAGGGCTCATCCAATTCCATGTCTATTTGTCTCATGAGACCTACCGATGCATCGGGGAGCTATAGTGGGCTCCACCCGTCACTTACAAAGTCCAATACATTCCTCCTATGAAAAGTTTGAAATATAACATAAACATTCGTATAAAAAATATCATAAGAAATGTCAATACATTAACTATAAACCATAAATGGTATAAAAATAGAACATCCAAATTCAAACATATCATAACTCATTCAATACAATAGGGAATATTGTATTATAATAAATCAACCTCAAACAAAAATAATATCCAGTAAAGGATGCTGACATAGTTGAAAATGATGGGTAAAACTTTTTGAGAGAAATATACTTTTTGTAAAATCATTTAAAAGTAACATATTTATAAAGGAAGTAATATAAAATAGATTTTTGAATCAAAGTGTCCAATACCACTTTGAAACTCTTGAAGAGAATTATCATTTCAAAACATTCATGTCCATATAAATAGATCCTTAAAATCGTTTTGAAAATATGGACATTAACAAAAAAGATTTAGAAAGATAAATATTTAAAACATTTAAAATTATGGTCTTAATAAAGATTACCTTTCACAAATCCTTAAAATATTAATTTTGAAATCATTTTTATGAAAAATGAACATGGATGATAAAAATGTCTGAGTAAATACTTAGACATAAACAATATCAGATAATAATGAGATTGATGAATTAACCCTTACCTTGAAAATTCCATTAGTAGAGGGTACGTTTAACCTCTTGTATGAAGATCATAGTATGTTATTAAATTATAAACAAACCATATTAATATTTATGATATCATACATGATTCACTTATGATTTTATACTACCCATTTAATAATAATTTCCATGTTAAATTAACATTTCGGGTAATAAATCACTTTCCTTATCGTATGTGTTTTAACTTGTTACTCTGGATTGTACCACATAGATCAAGATTTAAATACATCTATAATATAGAACTTGATTTATATTTCAAATATATTTATAATATAAATATTTATAATAGAAATATATATGAAATGAAAAACACCGGTTATGGAGACGGTAGTTTGTACTTACGGATAAACGATGTTTCTGTTTTCCTGTCATATTGAATGGAACTAAGTGAATAAGATATATGTAAGTACATATATATATATCTACAGTAGAATTATTATTTCATATATTACATACTTATTAGTAATATATATTTTTATAATCGTCGATGAATGGTGAACGTGGAAATGAATCTCATCGCGTCGCGGAGACGGTAATCCGTACTTATGCACGAGAGACAATATCATTTATTTAAAGGTGTGGAATTGGATGGTATATTAATTTTACAGAGACATTAGCATGTTATTTCATTATTTATATAAATATTACTCATCATTATATCCATCCAAATAACATAGTGTTGAATAACATATTACACCACGACGTGGAGACGGTAAGTCGTACGCACGCACGCATGGTGACATTATCATTCATAAGATGGATCGATTAATGAATATAGTTGTTAAATTTTATAATAAAATCACACTATATATAAGATACTGGAGTTATTATTTTAGAATGTAAACAACAAAGAAAGAGTAAGTGGAATAATAAGAGAACTTGAAAGAGAGTGGTGAAATCATTACATCTTCTTCAGGTTCTTCCTTTTGATTTGATCAAAAGGGCTTATTAGGTTGGATTTCTGACCAAATTAAGGCCTCTAAGATGAAGTTAGAATAGTTGGGAGGATATTTGGTTAGGGTTCTACCGATCCAAATGGCTTTGGAGGTGTGAATTTGAGAGAAGGGGAAGTGCCTTTTTATAAGAGGGGTGAGAGGCACCTTTGAAAAAACTTAAAATATTATTTTATAATAAATTCATATTCGGTTTGTAAAGGCTAAAAGGTGACTTATTTCGAGGCTAGGGTGGGGATGAGTCGAAAGCCTCTCAAACAACAGGTTTTAGACATGTTTAGGTTACCATTTTAACCTTATCATTTAGATTTAACTCTAAGTTAAATAATTTAACTTTTACCTGTGTCTTCTTGTATTCTTACACTATATGGTTAATAAACATACTATATGCTTCCAATATAACCCAAATTGGTTCATTAATGTCATATATATTATTATATATGTCTTTTGGACAAACCATAGATTTTTATGACCATTATATCAATTAATAATATAATATTTTTTTTAAACTATTTTATGTGAATTTATACACTATTTGGTATTTGTTTTTTGTTAAACTATTAAAAGCATGATTACTTAAAAAATACATTTAATCAATCCTAGAAAGTCTTATACACCAATAAAATTCTTGTAATTCATAAAATCTTTGAAATTATATTTATTTTATATTTATAATACCATTTATTTGATTCTTTCACTAGTAAGGTAATTACTGCATCATCATTGTGTAATTACTAAATTTAATAATATAATATTTAAAATTTATAAATAAAATACCTTTATGTAGGAAATCATTTTATATTCCTTTTGAATATTTATAGTCGAATTTATCTTATGTATAACCCTATATTAAAAATGGTTTAGTTATTAAACATTGATTTTAACTATTTTAACTCTTCTTTAAATAAAATAATAATAAATGTCTTAATCTAATTCAAGTGGAACTAAATGGTCATATTTTATTCCTAAGGTTGATTTTGGTCAAATTAAATTTATCAAATAGAATTAGGACATGTGTTAGGGTAATAATAATTTCATTTTTACCCTTAATTACCCTATTTACTTTTAACCGTAGCAAATAAAAGTAAGAAATTACTATTCACCAAATATTATTTTTATCTTATTGAACCACATTTTACTCCTTGATATTAACCGTGTCTCTCAGATTTTTGAAATTCAACTCACAGAAGTGGTAAAATTAAGTTTTATGTAAATTTGCAAATGCTCCTTGGAGGTGGGTAAAAGACGGTAAAATTTAAATTATTTTTTTTATAAATCTAAACTTATTATAAAATGACTCCAATTAATTTAATTGAACTTATAGAGGTAGTATGTATCTATTTATACCTAAAATAAATATAAATAAAATAAATAATTATTTAAATAAAAAGTAAGTTTTAAACAATAACTCTGTGTTTTTCACTATTCATCAAAATTGAAAGTTTTTAGAAAAATACTAAAAATTCACCATAAGATAATTTTGATATTCCAAATTCAAAAATTAATTCTATTTTACCAAATTAAAAACATAAAAGTTTCATTTATTAATTTAAAATTAATTCCCATTGTCAAAACCAAAGGGCGTATTTTTAAGAAACAATAACTTTCAAAATATTGACACTTGTTTATGTCCAATTTCAATTTGAAATTACTTACAATGACCAGAATTTTATTAAATGGTAAAAATATAATCTATTTATACTTCCAAACCATTAAAATGTATAATTTAACACTATAAATTATTTTGATTAAAAAAGTTGTTTTCAGTTAAAATATAGTATTTTTCACTATTCACCCAGATTTGAAAGTTATCAGAAAAACAACAAAATTTTATTTAAACTAAATTATTATGTCCCGATTCTAAAAAAAAAATTTATTTTGTAAATATTAATATATAAAATTTTCAAATATTGGATTTAAAAACGGTTCACCATTAAAAGGTAGTACAAGTGCATTTTTTTAAAAATACTTCTTATATCAGAAAAAATGAATTAGTTCTTACATTATGTCTAAGAAACTCATGATATGAATTCTAAAAATATAAGGATTGTATATAGTTAAAAATTCAGTTAATATTATTCATAACTGGTTTTGAACGGCTAGTTTGGTAAGTCATGGTGCGCTTGAACTCGGTGTTGCTTGTAGTGCATGTTATTGAATTACTTTGAAGAAATAATGTACTATGAAATATTGTGGTGTTATATTAGACCCCTTTGAATAACATTAAAATGCCTCAATATCATCATTTTAGGCAAACATAGACCTATATATACATGTAACATGTGTAGATATAGAAAACTGAGAGAGAGGGAGAACTACATCTTAAGGAAAATAAGAAAGAACCAAGAGTGGAGACTTACTGGAGAAGATTGACCTTTACCGCACCTTGAAAACCCATTGAATCACATAAAAAATGAGTGGGAGATCCCCTCTAACTCTTGAGAACAAAAAATCACAATTAGGGTTCATATGGGAGAAGAGAGGAGGAGCTTAGGGAAAATACCGTGTGAACCTGTAATTAAAAAACCAATTTGTATTGTAGTGCACGGTTAGCTCGCACCATTTGGAAAACTGTGTGCTAATAATGTGCTTGTTACTACCTCAATAGGGACCGTATATAGTTTCCCCACATAGTTAGACAAACTGTGTGCAAACCATGTGAATCCCAATACCTCCACTTACACTGTTTACTGGAGATCCTGCACAGTTTCCCCTAGCTGGGCCCAAACTGTGCTCCCTTAGAAATGACGAAAACCATTATAAAACCTTCCCAAACTCTCCCAAACATTACACAACCACTTTAAATACATAAAATCATAAAAATGGTTACATAACTCAAAATGGGTGTACTAAACTGATTCTAATGGTTGTTCCATACCATCATGTTGTTTATCAGTTTATGTCACATTTATATGTTTTTCATCATGTTATTATATTATTTGAAGATACTTTTCATTTCCATAAATTTCAATTTTTTCATGATTACAACTGATTTTTAAAATATTCCCCACTTTTATATCATGTTCACATGATATATGACTATTGAGATATGTTTTGCGCCATGTATTATATTATTTGGTTCTTTAATGATATTTTTATGATATTATGTCACTCTATCATGTTTTATAATTTTCATATATAGTTTTTGATCATTATTTTTAAAATTTATATCTCTTTCATGTTATGATATGTTTTTTCTTACTTAGCATTTGTGTTCACCCATTTTTAAATTTACAATCCATAGGTTTTGAATATGATTTTATCATGTGAGATGTCTATAAATGGATTGAGGAGAATGATTATGGATAAATGATTTCTAGTGAAATAAAATAATATATTTATACAGCTAATCTCCAAGACACTAATCCATTAGGTTCATGGTTTGAAATACTATTGTGAGATTTATTATTTAAATCACGAGATTAATACACTGTTTTTTTATGTCAAGTGTGGGATTATATACAGACATACTCTTTTCTATGATAACATGTTACATATGGGGAATATAGCCACACTATCTTATATGGTGTCAGGACATTGCCTGATTTGGGCATCCTACCCTCATGGTTTTCATCCTTGGAGAATTTCAACTTAATTCAATGGTAAGAGGACATTTTAATTGGGGATTATTACACTATTATTATTATGTGAACACAATACTTATTTACCTCCAACATGGAACTCGTGTCTTACTGACAGTAGCACACCAATATGAGGTTGACTAGGACCATGCCATGAACAGTCGACAGGACCACTGGGAACCCTAGGTCTAACAGAGAAGAATAATAAGTAATATAAATACGTAATTTCACACCATAATTTTCTTATATAAGTAGTATGATATTTGAAACATTTCGTTTTCTCATGTTTCAGGGGAGAAAAAAAATGTAGTATAGAGGTGTGATTCAATAATTCCACCCTTTTTTATGATTTGAAATAATTATAAAGTTTAATGAAAATTAAAAAATATTTCCCCCATTTTTGAAATACATTCATTAATTTTAATATATAAATATATAAATAAAATAATTTAATTTACTTCACCTTTTTTAATAATGACTAAATGATATATTTTTTACTCTATATCAGTTAAATAACATTAAATTCCCTTTTATAAGTAATGTATTAGTGTGATTAGTAATTAAAACATATTTTAAATAGATTTGAAGAACTACAATAGTATATTTAAAAAAGGTATCTATACATTAAAAATCTATCTAAATTAATGAATTATGACATTAAATAAATTGAATATAAAATATAATAATTATAGAACGAAGATAGAAAATAAATATATAGAGGAACCACTTCATAAAATCCATTATAGATTCTTTATATAATAGAATATTCAAACTGGGTTTATAGAATTTGAATCTATTGTGTGCGTATTTTAAAACATTTCTCATATAAAGTATGGAAAAATCTACATAAAAAATACTTCTAAAGGAACATTAATCCATGAAAACATGTAAATAAATTCATGTAAGTAAAACAGTAACCTAAAGTGATTAATGAGATTCCCATGGGATATTGTAGTCTCCTTGAGTGGGGGGGGGGTAAACCAGGGTAACCAAATTTTACCAATTATGTTTAACTTAAGTTATTATTTCCTTTGTGTATATTTAACCTCTCCAAAAATTTAGGATATATAAATCATTAATAAATCACCATTACCAAATTTACATTATTCTATAATAATATTTTAAAGAAAATATCACAAAATGATGTTTACAAGGCATTTCATAAATTTCATAACCTACTTTTTATTATGTTCTAAATCACATGTGACGTAGATTTTCCATTATAATATCCATAAAAAATTAAGAGGTGTGCTGAAGAGTCACCACTAACCCAAACACTTAACTATATAACAGAAGTTAAGGATAATTAAACATCAAACCTATTGGTAGAGATCTCTTCTAAAAATCTCTACTTATCTCCTGATAAGAATGTAGAGTTTATTATGCTAGAACTACTAGTCTTCATGGATTCACCTCAGGATTCATCATGGATATATCATATAGAACCATGTATCTTCCATTATAATTAATGTTCATATTGACTTATCCTCTTTCTAGAAGAATGAACTTCTGGAGATCTCAATGCCTTGAACATCAACATCAGGAACTTCCATAAGTTAGTGATTGATATCAGTATGTCACTCCCCCCTATAATCTTCTCAATCTGTAAAACTCACTCTGTATTTCTAAATATCATATTCTGGTTTTCTCAAAGCTATACCCTTCTGATATTCGGATATAATTTCTTGTTCATATTCCTCATCTCTTTAATAATCAACATCTCTCTAAATTATTCTTCTTTATCATTATTAAAAAATTAAGATTTTCCCCCATCTATAGAGCCAAACATCCACTAATAATTTTTTGGAACACACAAGATTTAATTTTAAATATCTAACTTATCAAATCATGAATTGAAAACCTTAAATATCATCAAAATATATCAAAATTTCACATCATCATAAATTCTGAAAAACATTTCATCAAAAAAATAACCACCTATTAAAAAATAATATTTTATCATGAACTATCTATGTTTGAATATTTCACTTTTTAAAGCTAGTTAAATATCATCAGAATGTTTGACTTTACAATAGTTTTAATTCATTATTTAAAATTTTTGTAGATGGTCTTCTGTAAATGTCAATCTCCTCTATATATTTTTGTTATTTATTTACCAAAATATTTTGAAGTCATTAGTACCTCAAACATTATCCACCATTATTCATATTCTTCTGATTATCTCCACCGGATGAACCTTTATTTAGATTAATCATGGCTTGTAATATCTTTTTCTGATCAATTCAACTTCACACACTAGCTTATAATGTTATGAACTTTTACTTATCTAGACTCAACTCATATTATTTTCATCATATCTTCTGATTGACTTAGTTTTTGACTATTCATAGGCACCTCCTCATTAATCTATTGTTTTATAATTTTTTTTCCAATTATCTATATTCCAATAATTTCAAAACACCATGACTCTTTATATGTATCATCAACTTCCATCAAAAAGAATTTTTTAAATTCAACTTAGCTATGATAATTTTTTGTCTTCTCTAAATGTGTTGTTCTCTCAATGAATGAATAGTGAAAAATCATCTTTCTATATTATTATAAAATATTTCATGGTCTTGGTTTAACATATTGTTCTTATGGATATGTTCCACTTTATGTTACACCTATTTCAGTTCTTATCAATGGATAACTCATCAAACTTATTTTGGAATTTCCATCCAAAATCCCCTTCTGGACTTCTAAAAACATTTCTAGATTTTGATTATCATCTTATACAACATCCTAATATTCCGTATATTATTCATCATAATATTTTTAGTATATTTTCTAGTGGTTCTTCCCTTCATTAATTTTTTTATATTTATTATAGAATATCTTCTTGTAAGGTGAATTTCACCTGACATAAGTTCCTTAATAATCATTCATAGATACATTATTAAATCTTCAGTGTGGTTCTTCATCCCGGTCATCCTAGATTCTTTAAATTTTTGTTACCCTATTTTTTGGGTATATTATAATCCTTTATAAGTAAAATATGTAACTAATTACTGACTTTCTTTATCCATATTAAACATATACCATCAATCTCTTCTTTGAGGTGTTCAATCTCTTAGTCATTTCGCTACATCATTAAATGGGATATTCATAAATTTAGATCACTACATGTGGGAAATTCACTAAATCAATTCAGTATGAGGTTGATGGTGCTTCTTCATCCATTATCACTATTCCAAAATACAATGAATATTGGTTGTGAAATTTTCTGATGTATATACCTAATTTTGGATTGAAAAAATTATATTTACTTCTCCATCAAACCATATTCCAAAAGTAGAAATTTTAAATATGATATTCCTACATCTAATGGTTACTCTATCCAAATTATCAACATCTAATGATTCTTCTTCTAGAACACCCATAGGAAACATCATCTCCTTCAACTTACTAAATAATATTTCCACAAATGTTTAATAAAAATACAATATATCACCATCATTATCCTATTTAAACTTTAATTAAACAAAATAGTAAACAAATAAATATAAATATTCTTCATTTACACTTTCAAGATATTAACAACAGATTTAATTGTATATCACTAAACTATAAAATACTAGATGATTAAGTATGCTTACTGAGAAAATATGACATCATGTCACAGAAATGATGAATTACAAACTAATAGATCTAAATTGAGGTCGTATTATTAATATAAAATGATTTTATCCTTCAGAAAGAACCTTGAACACTTTATTAGCACCTTTTATCCACAATTATAATATTAAAAGGATCCATATAAAGTATTATTAATTCACACATCCCATAAATATAAAATATATGATTCATATTTCTTCCATAATAAGTTAATACATAACTCTCTAAAACTTTTAAATATATATATATTCAATAAATATATCTTCCAGTTGATCATTAGATGAATTATGTAACATCCCTACCTAGGTTCCACATGCTAGTTCCTTGAGCTGGTTCACTACGTGACCTCTACTGCACCTCCCTATAGACTAGAAGTTGTTGACTAGAAGCAAGGGTCTAATATTGATACCATGGGGAGACTATAACATCTTTATAAAAGTAGTGAAATAGATTAAATAAATTAACAAAATCCAACTGAATAAGCAAAATGAATTCCATAACCAAAACAGGAGAATATTAGTTGATAAATCACAATAGAAAAAATAACCAACACGAAAAAAATAAATATGTTATTACATATATATTTCATGTTTAAAATGTGAAACCAAAAATAAAGACACTAAAAGATCACAAGTGGGTTCCAAAATCATGTCTTGTTCCATCATTCATGTTCCATATCAACTCATCCTTTTAACATAGGGATCTTAAACTTATCCATCCAAAAAAACATGATGTTTATTCAGGTACCAATTAGGAATCCCATGTATGGTGTGAGTAAAACTCAGTATGCCACCACCAACGTCATCTAAAACAATATCTAGTGTATAAAAGTATATACAGTTGCATACAAAATTATGTATAATAAAAAAATTAAACAATTTTCACATTTAAATATTCACTAAATAACTAGCTAAATCCATAGGATCACATTGACACATGAACCATCAATACCTATTTCGGATCATGCCAGAGTTTGAACCATCACCAAAGGGATATCACATTTTAATTACATCATGTTTTTTTAATTATGAAATCATTTTAAATTCACAGTCAATCAATGTGTACCTATAGTGGTAGTGTGATACCCCATTGGTATTTGGAGTAGCTATGCCTATCCCACGACTCAGTGATCACCTATAATTTCGTAAATATATTGAGGACCTAGAGTAATAGTATGAAATAACATTGGTATTTAGAGAAGAAATCCCTTTCCCACAACTCATTCTAATTATATTGGCACACCCCATGGGTCCTTATCACTTTAACAATTTCTATTTATGAAATGACCACAATTCACAATTAAATAATTTTAATATATCAGCACACCCCATGAGTGGATAACCATTTCACAATTCCATTAAGATCCCATATCATAATTCTTATTATTCTCAATTTGGTATCCACATGATTCATCATTTCTATAATCACAATATCAACCCATAATCATTATGACAACATTTACTAATTCTAACTTCAATTTCCCCAATTTCAACACATTTCATCATCACATAGAAATTCAAATAATTAATTCAATTTAGAATAAAATTTCTCAATATGGTGATTGAAATTTCAAATATACATACACAAAATTTCAATCAATACTTTGGGAATTGATAAATAGACCACCTACCTCAAGGTTGTTGTCAGAGGTTCACCAATGGAAATCCCCAATTGAAATGGAACAATCAAGATCACAACATTGTGAGAGATCTAGAACCAAAACCTAAGATAAAAAATCAATCAGATTGGCCTACATAAAAAAAATAGATCTAAATCATTTCCAATGGGTATTAAAAAAATAACCATCATCTAGAAAGAGACATGAGAGAGATAAGAAACCATATGGGAAGAGATCACATACTGGAAAAGGTGTAGTTCTACCAATCAGATAATCAATTCACCATGAATGGAGTTCATGGAACCTTTGAACCCTCTCTGAAACATGAAAAAAATGAAAGAGAACATCTTATATTAATTGGGGGTGAATGTAAGTGGAAGATGGGTGTAACTTCCAAGTTCTGGAATCCACCCAGAGGTGCCCCGTAGCCGGATGGTCACATGGCCTCAAGCGCATTTCCCTGAATTCCAAAGGCTACAGACTAGCAGCGAGGGCCCTCGGTGTGATAGTGGGGAAACTATGCCCTCATTGATAGAGTACACAACAAAAGTAACAATACATACAATAGAAGAAGCAATAATTATCTAGCAACAGTAAATAGTTGAAGACTAATAGAGAAACAACTTGGCCAAAAATATATATAAATGATGCATGGTACATATGTGTCTAGTATAACATCCAAACAAGTCACAATGCTGAATACAGTACTAAACCAAAGTACAAAAGAAAAACATATATGAAACTCCTTAGCATCGCAAGCCTCGGCCTGGTCCCATGCTCTCCAACTCCAATGCAATAAAGTACCTAAAGTCGAAGGGCGCTTGCCCTTGTCTATACCTACAGAAATATAATCTATTTAGGCCCAAAAGCATGGCCCAAACAAGGTGTGAGACTAAATACCAGTTGGAAACCACCCGAAGATCTGTGCCTAACAGTCAGTGAGTATATGGCTGGTAAAATTACAGTAAACAGTAAATAATAAACAGGAAAGTACTCAGTAGTAAACAATCTACAGATCAAACAAGAAACAGTGAAGCAACAGCTAACCACAATAGGTAACCATCTCAGAAGTACTCACATCCATCCCCTCTGGTCCTAACTAAGAAGTACCAACAACCCTCTGGGCAGTACACATAGCCTAACCCCTCTGGTTATGGTCATACAAAAATTATAACTCTCTGAGGAAGCTCAGTCGGTAAATTCCCCTTATAGTCTAAGGTAGTCAGGGACTCTCTAAGGAAAATCACACGGTCAATTCCCCTTATAGCCCCAAGGTAAAGAGACACTATGAGGAATCTCACTCAGTCAATTCCTCTTATAGCCTCAGGTCATTCAAAAACTCTCTGAGGAAGCTCACCCGATCAATTCCTTTTATAGTCTAGAGTGGTTCACGGTAATTCAAGTAAAACAAAGAATCTCTAAGGAAGCTCACTCAGTCTATCCCCTTATAGTCTATAAAGCTCAAAGACTATCTGAGGAAGCTCACTCGGTCTATCCTCCTATATTCTATAATTTCCAAAGACTCTCTGAGGAAGCTCACTCTGTCTATCCTCTTATAGTCTATAATGTCCAAAGACTCTCTAAGGAAGCTCACTCGGTCTAACCTCTTATAGTTTATAACACAATGTTCTCATGGAACCGTGTAATTCAACAAATAATAATGCTATATGGCCAATGTAATCCTACAGAAATACTTGGATAACCAGTCTACAACATCTCAAGAATGTCAGAAACCAACACTCCATCCTACGATCACACAAGGCAGGGAAAATAGGTAAACGACCAATATGCTAACATGACCAAATGATTGAAAACAAAACAAAGCATGATCAAAAAATCCAAGGTATAGAAAACAACCCAATTCACACCAAATAACCTCCATACAAGCATACAAGCATGGAATACAATCAGCAGGGGTAAAACGGTAAACACACAATACCCCGTTCAAGGGTATTGGTGGAATTTTAACATAATACTCAAGGACTTTGAATGGAATGGCACAAATCACCTACCTTAGGGTTAAGAGATCAATATACTTGAACCATGAGGCTTGAATCTCTATATAACATCATATATCTATAAAAAGACATAAAATGTTTAACCCAAGATAACTTGGAAAAGAGGAGGAATTGGAAAACGACACTCTAGAAGAAGTAAAATCTTAACACTGTGATTCCAATGCAATCGAAAATGGTCGATTCAGAGAACAGATGGAGGCTCGGGGGCTTGGAAAAGATCTGAAAAAGTACGGTTTCTCCCAGACGAACGGAACCTAAAAGAAGATGGTTCTTTTCGTCAGAAGCGATCCTAGTGCGTTTAACAAAAAAAAGAAAGTACACGAAGTGTACTTTTTGAGTACACAGCATGTAATTGCATTTTTTTTACTCCACTTTAAGCAGCCTCCATATCACCCCACACGACCATGTGTGTGGCCTGAACATGGCCAGCACACGGACTCACATGACAACAAAGTACATGGCGCATACTTCAAAAATTTCTAGAAACTCCTCTTTTCTCAAAAACTCCAGAAAAAGGAAAAACATACCTGAAAAGAAGGTCTGGGTTCTTAAAAACTTCCCCCCTTAAATAAATTCATCCCCGAATTTCCCTAGCGAGACATAGAAGAAGAAACCTCGAACAACTCTGGCCACTGCGATAGTACATCGGCCTCCCTCTCCCAAGTCTCATCCTATACTTACCCGTGCTGCCATAGCACCCGTACCAGAGGAACAGACCAGCTACAGATAACCTTCATAGTGCGATTGATAATCCGAATAGGATGCTCCTAAAATGATGCATCTGCTTCAAGCTCAACCTCCTCAGGTTGAAAGACATGAGACGGGTTTGAAAAGTAATGTCGGAGATGGGAAACGTGGAAGACATCATGCATTGCCTGGTACCTTTGAGGTAACTGCAACCAATAAGCAACTGGCCCAACTCTCTCCAACACCTCAAATGGCTCGACGTACCTCGGTGAAAGCTTACCCTATCTTCAAATCCTCTTGTGTCCCAACCTCGGTGAAACACACAACAAAACCTGATCCCCGACCTCGAACTCCAGAGGTGACCTCCACTGATCAACATAAGACTTCTGATGATACTGCACAATAGACATCCTCTTCTGAATCAACTCTATCTGCTCTGTGGTATCCTGAACAAGATGAGGTCCCAGCAAAGCTGCCTCTCCTACCTCCAGCCAACATAAAGGTGATCGGCATGGCCCACCGTACAAAGCATCATAAATTTCCATCTGAATAGTTGCTTGAAAACTATTTCTATAGGAAAACTCCAAAAGAGGTATATGTTTCTCCCTAGAACCTCCAAAATACAGGATGCATGCTAGGAGCATGTCCTGAAGCACCTGAACCGTATGATCAGAATGGACTTCTATCTGCGGATGGTATGCAGTACAAAAAAGTACTTGTGTATCCAAAGCCTTCTAAATCCGATGCCCAAATTGAGAAGTAAAACGTGCATCTCTATCTGAAATAATGGAGTGTGTAACTCTATTAAGAAGTATGATCTCTCAGATGTACAACCACCCCAACTCAACAACACGGAATGTCTCCTTGATCGGAAAGAAGTTAGAAACCTTGGTGAGTATGTCAACGACTACCCATACTGCGTCATTCACTCAAGGAGACCTCGGAAACCCTGTCATGAAATCCATCGTGACGTCGTTCCACTTGCACTCGGGAATGGGTGACTGCTGCAGAAGCCATGTTGGTCGCTGATGCTCCACCTTCACCTATTGAAAAGGGGAACACCTCCTCAAAAAACCAGAAACATCCCTCTTCATACATGGCCACCAATACTAACTGTGTAGATCACGTTACATCTTGGTGATGCCAGGATGAACTGCCCAAACTGAGGAATGAAAGTCCTGCATCAGCTCCTCAGGTATGTCTACTGGCACCCATACGCGTCCCGGGAATCGTAGGATCTCATCGTCGCCTATGGTCCATCCAGGAATAGGGTACTCTCCTAACACGCTTTCCTGTAGGACTAGGCCTTCAAAATCTGATAGCTTCCTTATTCTTGCTTGATGAAGAAGGGTCGTGGTAACAACTACAGAATTTAGAAAAGTCTTCCCCTGTATATCGTGCTCCTCCAAATGCATCTCAGAGAATAGTGCCATAAGCTGCCACTCACTGATGGCCTCCTGAACTGCTTATATCTGAGTCCTTCTAATTAGTAAATTAGCGACAACATTTCGCTTCCCAGGCGTGTAGGCAAGCTCAACGTCAAAAGACTTAAGGTACTCAACCCACCTTCACTATATCAAATTCAGATCACATTGAGTGAATATGTACTTGAGACTCTTGTGGTCAGTAAACACAACAAAGTGCTCACCCATAAGATAA